>CM040933.1:22542301-23742301 GCA_023029165.1 Gobiocypris rarus
GTCGGGGATTTCGGGTGGCCGAAAATGCAGTCGTGCAGAAGTGCACACATCTCAATTTACTTTCACTTTAAAAACCTTCATTTTATATTGCAACAGGGAACAAAACGTGATCACACTGCTTGTTGCATACATTCTTACATATTCCTGGCCAGAAAAGCCTAAATATTTATCATTTCTGGTTTCAAAAGAGATCTTGTTGGGGTGATTATGTTTCCCATCGTGCTGAACACTCTCTCAGATGCACAGCTTGTTGCACAAACACAAAGATATTTTTTGGCTACTTTTGCCAAAACGGGGAGCCTATTTTGATTTTATTTCAACCACACCAGAGGATCTGTCTCAGCATTAATGGAGGACTCGGGCTTCTGAACGTAAGTTGCGATTTCTGTGAGCGCCCTTTCTGGAACAGTCAGTGTTGATGCAGCGCCTGTTTTTCTTTTAAATAAACTTGCTAGTGTTTTCCTCTTGCCAGTTAGCTCGCCTCACTCTCCTCAAATGATAAATTAAATCGGACACCTTTTGCTTTACTGCGGCGCTCGTTCAGCTTACGCTAAATTACGAAGGCACGTAATCACTAACTGAATTAAGTGCTTTATTGCTATAGGATAAAACATCAACACGATGGGGACGGTGCCGGTGGTCAAGTGCTATGACCGGTAGGTGGGTTAAACACTGTGTATCACCGGTAACGCTGCATTCACACCGAGTTTCGGCGTTAACGCTTGACGGAGGGCGTGGCTGAAGCTTGGCCGTTATAGTGACAACAGCCAATCACGCGCGTCTGCTCTAGGATTGCATGAACGCAATTGGCTAGCGCCTGCTCTAGGGTATTTGCATAGGGCGATCTGATTGGATTACGCCTCCGTTGGCGCTTGAAAAGTTGAGAAATCTTCAACTTCTGCCGCTTGCAACGCGAGTGAAGTGACACGATGGAACCCACAATTCAGTTCGGCAACGGATGATGTCACCCATTCAAAGTAAATGAGAAGCGTTGACGCCTACGCCCCGTGTGAATGGGGCGTAACACTGACTATCGCAACAAGCCTACCCCAGACCATCACTGACTGTGGGTACTTGACACTGTACTTCAGGCATTTTGGCATTTCCTTCTCCCCTGTCTTCCTCCAGACTCTGGCACCTTGATTTCCAAATGACAAAATTTGAGCGACAGTCCAGTGCTGCTTCTCTGTAGCCCAGGTCAGGTGCTTCTGCCACTGTTTCTGGTTCAAAAGTGGCTTGACCTGGGGAATGCGGCACCTGTAGCCCATTGACTGCACACGCCTGTGCATGGTGGCTCTGGATGTTTCTACTCCAGACTCAGTCCACTGCAGGTCCCCCAAGGTCTGGAATCGGTCTTTCTCCACAATCTTCCTCAGGGTCCGGTCACCTCTTCTCGTTGTGCAGCATTTTTTGCCACACTTTTTCCTTCCCACAGATTTCCCACTGAGGTGCCTTGATACAGCACTCTGGGAACAGCCTATTTGTTCAGAAATGTCTTTCTGTGTCTTACCCTCTCGCTTGAGGGTGTCGATGATGGCCTTCTGGACAGCAGTCAGGTCGGCAGTCTTACCCATGATTGCGGTTTTGAGTAATGAACCAGGCTGGGAGTTTTAAAAGCCTCAGGAATCGTTTGCAGGTGTTTAGAGTTAATTAGTTGATTCAGATGATTAGGTTAATAGCTCGTTTCGAGAACCTTTTCATGATATGCTAATTTATTTGAGATATGAATTTTGTGTTTTCATGAGCTGTGTGCCAAAATCATCAGTATTAAAACAATAAAAGACCTGAAATATTTCAATTGTTGTGCAATGAATCTAAAATATATGAAAGTATAAGGAAAATAATGAACTTTTATCACAATATGCTATTTTTTTAGAAGGACCTGTATATTCTTAGATTACAAAATCCTCGGGCAGCACAATCCACCAGAATGGCAGGGCAAAAACAAAGGCATCAATTTGAGAACAAAAAAGGACACAAAAATAGAAGCATACATTTGTGTTGCCATCGCAACAGCCAACAGCAAACCTGTATGGCCTCTCTCTCCTTGAGTCTCAGTGCAGAGGTAAAAAAAAAGACCACTATTTGGAAAAACACAAAAATAGAAACAAAGTAGCTTTTTTGTCTTCAGTAAGCATATGATTTAAGACTTGCTGTGTCCCACTAACAAAACTTTCTTAAAATACTCAGACAAAAATTCTCAGTCATCACAGTCTTTCATAAAGATATACAGACAGTTGAACACAGCAAACAAGGAGGCTGGAAACTACTGGTTCAGACTGAAAAAAACGAATGTTTTCATTTCAGTGTAAAATCCATTTATTTAAAAATGTATGAGCCCTGTTATTCCTTTGCAATGTGTAAAGGAAACATTCCCAAATTAAACTATACTGTATGGATGGGAGTGAAATATCTGCTACAACCTAGAAAGTAGATCCATCTAAAATAACACATCTTATGTATAAATAAAACCGTCTCTTCTAAATGCCAGATATAACGTTTCCAATAGAGGCAGAGCGCTCTGCTCTTAGGTTTGGTCTCGATAAATGACTTCCGTTCATCTTGTGTAGAGCCGGCTTTGCACTGTACAAATGTATTTATCTCGTTTGTTCTTTGCTTTTTTCATATACAGACAACTTTTCCAGACAAATTGCCCATTTGTGATTTTTTTTTTAAATATTTAATTTACTGTCACACAATAGATATTTATTTCACTATTTGCGTAGAGAATTATAGTTCTAAATATTGAAGTTCATATTTCTTTTGTAACCCAGGTCACTAAATAGTTAACTTTTTTTCTCTTTTTTTTCCCTCCCCCTTCAAGATTTTATTTTATTTTAAATATATGTAGCAAATTAATATAATAAACTTTACCCAAAATGTGATAACAATAGTAGAAATTGAAAAAAACATAGTAAATTTAAGTTTACTAGTCAGAGTAATCCACAATCGCTGATTGGGTGAGGTTAGAGGTTAGTCCCGCCCCTAGAGATCGTTAGAGAGACGTGAGAAGTGAGTGCGTTTAACAGAGCTCATAATTAGTGACGTGAATCAGCGTGTTTAATAGAAATAGCTCCATTTCTTTATATGGATTATTTTCTCCTTGGTGAGTGATATTTTCTTTATGATGTATGTTTGGGTTTTGAATGTGAAGACATGTATTCGAGAGATGTATGTGTATATAGAAATGGCAATGTATTTGCTGTTCTAAAGAAAAAGTGTTAATGTAATGTGAAGTTATGAGGGAAAAAAAGACGGAAAATGTGTAAAAAGTGTTTAATGTCGAAAAATGATATTTGTAAAGTAATATATATATATTTTTTTCCTCTGTGAACTTTATTACCACGAGGTGCTAGCTTTGCTAACCCTGTACATAGATTTGAGTGTTATCAAACGCACGTGAGTTGACTAGCATGTGTGTTCTCCGTGTATGAGGAGAGTAAAATTGATCAGACAGTTTTGGAAAAAAAAGAAAAAGTTTATTTGAAATTGAAATGAGATGTAATGACAGTGTGGATATTTGACAAAATGTGATTAATGATTATTATTTCGGCTTTGTTTTTGCAAGGCCGGGTTTTCTTTTTTCCCCTCTTTTCTTTCTGTACGTGTGAATGTTTTTTCTGCTGTTGACCCCGAGTTCCAGTGGTTGAGATTGTCGTCGAAGAATTGTCCTTGCCTGTTGCTGTGTGCACGTTGCTTGGACTGGCGAGCCATTTCCCATCTGATTCGTACCTGGTAACATTGCTTCAAGTGTGTGAAATAACGATTGGTTGGACAAACCATTTTTTTCTCCCTAATCATTTTTTTCTTCTTCTTCTTCATCTTATTGGACCCGCTGGATCGAGAGACTGATTTTTCACGGACTAAGGGCACTATTTTTTTTTTCCTCGTGTGACCCTTCTTTGTTATAAATTTTTTCCTTCTTGAATTTGAACTGAGACAGTGATTTTGAACTTAGTCAGTGAATTTGACATTGTCTTTGTTTAATTTTATTTTCATTTGATATTTCAATTGAATAAAACATACTGTTGTATATATGTTATTTTTTTTTCCATTTCAAGAGTTAAGAAAAAAAAAAACTAAATCTTATCTAATACTTACCTTTGAGTGGTTTTCCCCTTCTTTTTTCCTCCAGAGTAGTATTTAGTCTTCTGTGATTGGTCCAAAATTAATTTAAACTGTCTTAAATCTGACATTTTATAAGTATTCATATTAGGAAGTGGAACTAGTGTGACATTGGTTACACTTTGAATTGAGAAATCAACTTTCCCTTGAGCTTTTGAGAGGTGCTGGTCATATAATTAGAATATCATCAAAAAGTTGATTTATTGCTCTAATTACATTCAAAAAGTGAAACTTGTATATTATATACGTTCATTACACACAGACTGATATATTTCAAATGTTTATTTATTTTAATTTTTATGATTATAACTGACATCTAAGGAAAATCCCAAATTCAGTATCTCAGAAAACTAGAATATTACTTAAGACCAATACAAAGAAAGGATTTTTAGAAATCTTGGCCAACTGAAAAGTATGAACATGAAAAGTATGAGCATGTACAGCACTCAATACTTAGTTGGGGCTCCTTTTGCCTGAATTACTGCAGCAATGCAGCGTGGCATGGAGTCGATCAGTCTGTGGCACTGCTCAGGTGTTATGAGAGCCCAGGTTGCTCTGATAGTGGCCTTCAGCTCTTCTGCATTGTTGGGTCTGGTATATCGCATCTTTCTCTTCACAATACCCCATAGATTTTCTATGGGGTTAAGGTCAGGCGAGTTTGCTTGCCAGTTAATAACAGGGATACGATGGTCCTCAAACCAGGTACTGGTTGGTTTGGCACTGTGTGCAGGTGCCAAGTCCTGTTAGAAAATTAAATCTGCATCTCCATAAAGTTGGTCAGCAGCAGGAAGCATGAAATGCTCAAAAACTTCCTGGTATACGGCTGCGTTGAACTTGGACCTCAGAAAACACAGTGGACCAACACCAGCGGATGACATGGCACCCCAAACCATCACTGACTGTGGAAACTTTACACTGGACCTCAAGCAACGTGGATTGTGTGCCTCTCCTCTCTTCCTCCAGTCTCTGGGACCCTGATTTCCAAAGGAAATGCAAAATTTACTCTCATCAGAGAACATAAATTTGGACCACTCAGCAGCAGTCAAGTCCTTTTTCTTAGCTATGGAAAGGACTTTTTCAGGCGAGACGCTTCTGACGCTGTCAGTTGTTCAAGAGTGGCTTGACACAAGGAATGCAACAGCTGAAACCCATGTCTTGCATACGTCTTTGCGTAGTGGTTCTTGAAGCACTCTTTGCGAATCTCCCCCATATTTTTGAATGGGTTTTGTTTCACAATCCTCTCCAGGGTGCGGTTATACCTATTGCTTGTACACTTTTTTTCTACCACATCTTTTCCTTCCCTTCGCCTCTCTATTCATGTGCTTGGACACAGAGCTCTGTGAACAGCCAGCCTCTTTTGCAATAAACTTTTGTGTTTTGCCTTCCTTGTGCAAGGTGTCAATGGTCGTCTTCTGGGCAACTGTCAAGTCAGCAGTCTTCTCCATGATTGTGTAGCCTACAGAACTAGACTGAGAGACCATTTAAAGGCCTTTGCAGGTGTTTTGAGTTAATTAGCTGATTAGAGTGTGGTACCATGTTGTCTTCAATATTGAACCTTTTTACAATATTCAAATTTTCTGACATAGTGAATTTGGGATTTTCCTTAGTTGCTGGTTATAATCATCAAAATTAAAATAAATAAACATTTGAAATATATCAGAAATAATTAGAGAAATAAATCAACTTTTTTATGATATTCCAATTATATGACCAGCACCTGTATAAAAGGTCATGGTAATATAAGAATATTCCATAAGTTTAAGAGCTGAAAATGTCCTTATTAGTCAAAGAAAAGCTTTTATTGACAGCTGGCTCAGCAAATGATCAATCTGCGAATTTGCTTCCCTGTGACCTCAGAGAGCAGTGAAACGGCATCTCAACCGAAGAAGAAGAATGCCTAATTCTTTAGCCCTGCCCACCAACTCGCGCCTGACATGTCATAGATTCATAACATAAGCCTATGTGGCGCTTGAGCGTATCGAACTTCCAAGCAATAAACATGCCATTTAAGATTACAAAATAGCATGCAGTGCCTGTTTTTGGAAGAACACAGTAAGCTTCCTTCAGATTCCAATATCAGGAATGAGATTGAACTTTATTTTTAATGAAGTTCCAGCTCACATGGGCACTGAACATTGAGCATGTGTTAGCTTTATTTCACCGTGCATTCGTCTGTGAACAAGAGACTGAATTTGCAGACAGAATGAGATTGAAACTTTGTTTCAATCACTTTGTTGCTACAATGTAAACAAAGCGAAAAAAGCCTGCTAGCCAACATTAGTGTTATGTTTACTGTAGCTTTTGTAAGGCTGTTCACCATACCTTTGGAAAATTAACCATGGTTTTATGATCAATTACTTAATTGTGATTGTATCACCATATTTTTCCAACAAGTATCATAATTAAATGATGTATAACGGAGTTAATTCAAATCTTGCCCTGGAGGGCCAATGTGCTGCAGAGTTTAGCTCCAACCCTGATCAAACTCAGCTACCTGTGATTTTTCTAATGAACCTAAAGACATTGATTAGCATGTTAATTAGCTCGAGAGTCCATGCATTAACTGTGTAATGTATAGCCTATTAAAATGCAGTTAGAAAGCCATGAAAATGTAAGAAATGGGGGCAGAAATTTCCATTTTGTATTTATATCATATTATATAACCAATATCACATGCGCACGAGTGCAGTTTTCCTGAATATCATTTTGGTTTTATACATCTTTTTGATATACAAGATGTTAATATTGCGAGTAACATTTTAAACACAATATATTTGTTTTTTGATCTATTTCAACAACATAAATCCACAGCAGAGAAGTAGTAATACACAGCTGTGGCTAAATTTAGGACTCAATGACTTGGTGTAGCGAGTTAGCGCAAAGGGGAAATATTAATAATTATATCATAACTCATTATGATTATTCATTATGATTAATTATGAATATTTTAATCAGTTAATGAGATGAACTTGATGTAGCTACAATAACAATACAATCAAACAATCAGTTCATCCTGTGAACACTCAGTATTGATTATTAATTCATTCTAAGATATGGTTATTTTTCATGGCCACAGAAAATTAATTCTTCCTTAGAATTTTTCAGCACTTAGAGCGTGTAACAAGTGCCATTTATTTGCAGGCAGGGAGTCAGAAACAAAGATTTATTAACTAAATCACGAACACAACTAATCTAACAAAAACGCATACACACAAATCACACATACATGGGGAAAGTGAAAGTGACTGAAAAACCGGATCATAACAGAGGAATGAAACTATGGAAAAAGAGAACATTTGGGAGAGCCATTTGAGAATGAATGAATCGCAATGTTTATCTTTTGATCGTTTGGTTTACACACATCGCATATTGTGCACACAGAAGACTGGATTTCACTTTCCGCTTTTTGGAAATGGTACTAATACATTCTGTGGCTGTTTATTGCTTTATAAATGTGATATGGACTAAATATTTCACTGAATTTGGATTGCCTGGACCCGAAAGAGTGGAATTACACAATTTTTGCTGGGATTTTATTGGTTGTCTGATAAATACACTGATTGTGCCTGCTGTGTTTATTGCATCTTGAAATGGTTTATATCATTTGATTCTCAAGAATCTCAGGTTTCCAGAGATATGTTGAGTGTCACTCACTTAACCCCTCAAAATTCCTCTGTATGTCTAACTAAACAGTGATTTTGTATATCGTACGTTACTTGTATTTGCCTGAACAGTTGAAGAACGTCCAGACAAACTGTCGCAGAAGAAAGTCTTAATAGTTCGGTCAGATGGTGTTGCAGTTGCAATCGATTCCTTCCGTCTTGAGAAGATATGATGAACTTGTTTGATTAGTTAGACTCCGTCATGGTCGAGGATGCTGCACATGACTTGATGCGGCTTGGCTAGGTGGGAGTCAGCAGATACTATGAATTACTAATTCTGAGAAACATGATAACAGTTGTTGAAAGGCATCCAATATCTAACAAAACACATATAAGATAATAACCTATATATGAACCTGTAAATGGTAAATGGTCTGCATTTATATAGCGCTTTCAACAGACCCATGGCCACTAAAGTGCTTTACCTCACATTCACCCATTCATACACCTGACCACACTAGATGGTAGCCCGCCTTAGGATGTAAGATGGCCTTTACTCCGCCAGGGGCAAACTCCAGGCAAGTCGGAATAAGCGCCAAGGCCTGAAGGTCCCCCACTCTCCTCAGAGAAGTGATAGCTAAGAGAAAGGCCAACTTAAGGGTCAGGTTCTCTGCCTCAGCTGACTCTAGTTGCTTGAAGGGGGCCTCAGCCAAGCCTTCAAGTACCACTGCCAGATCCCTAGGTTGGCACTCCTGAACAAGCCGCAGGCCTCATCCTCCGAGCCCCATGGAGGAACCGTAGAACCAGATGGTGCCTACCCAAAAAGGCCCATCACTCACAGGAGCGTGGAAAAGCCAAAGGCAGCCACGTTCCACTTCGGGCTGTACAACCTCCTGGTGGAAGGAGCCATGGAGCTGAGCAAGGTCTCGATGACATCTGCTGACAGTCCAGCCTCTAGGTACACAGACATCCCAAAACTCTGGGCAGTAGTGAAATATTGTGCCCCGTGCCTCAGACAGCAGATCCCTCCTCAGAGGGACCTGCCACGGGAGACCATCTAGCAGTGCTAAAATGTCCGAGAACCATACCCGGGTCGGCCTGCAGGGTGCTAATGAGAGTAGGCTGATCCCTTCTCGGCTGACCCGCTCCAAGACTCCCGGGAGCAGAGTGATCGGGGGATATGCATACAGACGCAGCCTCGGCCTCGTCTGAACAATGACATCCAACCCCAGCGTGGCTGGATGCGTGAGAGAAAAAACACAGTGGGCAGTGCAAACAGATCCACTTCCACTGGGCCGAACCTCTCGCACATGGCCTCCACCACCTCGGGGTGGAGCCCCCACTCCCCGGGCCTCAGCCTCTGCCTCGACGGGATGTCTGCTCCGTGATCTTGGACCCCCGGGACGTACATTGCCCTGATGGACAACAGTTTCCCTTGGGACCGCAGGAGGTTCTGATACGCCAGTCTACACAGAGGGCGCAACCTCAGACCCCCCTGCCGTTTGAGGTACGATACGACAGCTGTGTTGTCTGTTCGTACCAGGACATGGTGACCGGGAAAAAGCTCCTAAGAGCTTTGTAGACCGCCATCATCTCCAGGCATTTTATGTGCCAGGAGGAGTGACGGCCCTCCCACGGGCCCCTCGAAAAGCGGCTATGCCCCAACCAGTGAGGGAGGCGTCTGTTGAAGCGGATTTCCGGCAACATGATGCTCCCAACACTGGCCCCTGGGTCAGAAACCAAGGTTTCTTCCATATGACTAGGGAACGAAGTCATCTGCGCGTTACCCTTATCATACAGAACGGTTTTCCCCTCGAGGAAAACCCCCTGATTCCCAGCCACCTCTGTAAGGGTCTCGTGCAGCAGGCCAAGAGATATTGGACGCAGCCGCAATGAGCCCCAGCAGTCCTTAAAACTGCTTCACAGTAATCTTGTGGCATAGCTTCATTTTAGAGACCACCGCCAGTATGGACTTGATACGTGCGGGAGACAATTGTGCCCACAACGTAGAGAATCCCATACGACTCCCAGGAACACAGTTCTCTGAGAAGGTGTCAACACGCTACTGCATGTAGCGTCTCAACCCCAAGCACTGAGAGCAGCCAAGGACGACACCTCAATGCCAAACTGCTACTACCACTTACTTTGCGAGGGGAAGTGCTAGGCTGTATGGAAGAACCCGATATTTGTACGCTTTGCCCCCAAAAGCGAACCTCAGGAACTTCCTGTGACACAGAAGGATGGATACAGGGAAGCATGCGTCCTCTTTAGACCCGTCGTGACAGACCAGTCCTCAGACTGGATCTGAATCAAAACGGAGGAACTGTAAGCATCTTGAATCTGAATCTCCTCAGAGAACGATTCAAGTACCTCAGTTCTAAAGTTGGACGCAACTCGCCATCCTTCTTAGGAACTATGAAGTACCGGCTGTAGAACCCGGACTCCCTGTCTGGTGGAGGAGCACCTTCTGTGGCCTCCTTACCAACGGGGAGTGAAGTTCCTATTCCATTACCTGAACCTGCCCAGGGACCAATGCCGTCCAGACCACCCCACTGAACTTCGGGGGAAGGTAACCGAACTGCAGTCTGTATCCCCTTTTCTACAGTACGCAGGGCCCATGCAGATATATTCGGAGGCATAACCATGCACCAAGATAATCTGCTAAGGGAACCAGCCTCTTGAGGCCGGCCTCGGGTGTCAACCGAGCTTCCTCCCCGACCCCCTGAAGCGGCTAACCGGCAGGGCGAAATCGAGGAAGATTTTCGGTGTGTGTACACATTTACTGGACCGCCGCAAGTCTTGCTAGAGGCGGCTGGTGCAGCACGTGTGCGGGGAGAAACGATGTGGCCCAAAGCATACTAGACGGCAGGAGCACAGCATCGATTCCCGAAAACTCCACAGGGGAGGCGACCTCGATCGCTCCTACCCGGGAGAGGGGGCTGGCCAGCAGGGGCCTCATCTAAGGGAGCAGCTCGACAGGGCCACAACACTAGGGTGGACACTGCGAATAGCAATTGCCTGAAACTGATGTGTCCCGCAGGCCACAAGGTGGCGAGAACGACATAAACTTCAGGAGGCTCCACCTTAGATGAATATCCAGACAAGTCAAACACGCTTAGGTGACATAATTAAAGTATCCAACTTTAGATAACATGACACTCGGAATTAAATGCCATCATAGTCACCCAACCCGTGCAACCTGGTCTGAATGTGGGCTGAATAAAAAATACATCTAACTCCTCAAAGTCAGATAATATTTTAATTTAATTCCTCGGAATTAAATGCAGCCACAATAAGGTGAAACATGGTCTGAATGATAGGCTGAATTCAGATCATATTTCATTTAAATCCTCAGACTTAAATGCAGCCACAATCATCAGGCGATACTGTTTTATCGTACTATACGGACTCGTAAACCACACGTTGCCTCAGCAATGTGGCTCAAGCCGTTAAGCCAACCTGTATCCCATGCACACTGATCGCGTGGGTTCACCTTAATTGCAGACCCATAACCTGCGCGCTGCCTCGGCAATCGTGAGATTGAGTCTTGCATATAAGATGTGGCGAGCTCTCGTTATAACTTCGACTGCCCCGATGCTGAGCACCTCTAATTCCCCAGAATCAGACCGCTCAAGCATTGGGTCCTCCGCCCCGGGGGAAAAAGCCGCAGCGCGGGCTTCCACGCGGGTAAGGAGAACATCTGAACTGACAGACAAAAACTGGGAAGATGCCTCAGCAGTCCCAAGTCTCGCTGACATGTCCATCCGTGAGCCCCATGACCGCCTCGCCGCCCGCCCGGAGTCGCCAACTTTATATATATATTTTTTGTGACAAACAACACCAAATAGACAGACAGTTTGAAACACAGAGCACTTTGCTGAAGAGCGATAACTGCCGTTACTATGCGCCGGCTCCCCTTATGTATCTTCCGGGTATGCCGTCACAGCTACGTCATGACGCAACACCAATCAGGATTGGGATAGTTTCATTCATACTTCAGACACACTGTTGCTTAGGGAGTGTCCCCCCAAATTCGTCGTTCCGATGCAGTGCGAGTTCCCTCGAAAGGGAACTAACTATTGCACAGGATATGAACAATATGAAAAGCTTTGTGAGTCAGCTGTCCACAACAGACCTATAACACACACATTAAATATAGTCTAATTATCAACAAAATTCCAGAATATATTCAGATATAATTTTATATTAATATCACACATGCACCTCTATTAAATTCAATAAAAAAATAAAAGGAGAAACAAGAATTTTTATGTCTCCAGCACACAACAACCATTATGTTGTTGCAATGGCCAAAGTGGACAAATGAGTTTGACTTGGGCATTTAAATGGGCACTTAAAATTAGACAGAGAAGAGTAGTTGGTTCTGATCTGAGAGGCCTGTGGCTATGGTGAAAGAAAGCCGATGACTTCAGAAATATAACCAATGCCCTTCTATGTAAACCTTCAAAACACATAACACTTTATATTGAATTCTGAATTGAACTGGTACCCAGAGAAGAGAGGTGAGGATAGGTGATATATGGACCCTGTTGGTATTTGTCACAAGTCTTGCCGCAGCATTCTGCATTAACAGAGACTTGAAGAATCAGAAACTATAGTTTTCTGGAAGCTGACCTGCATTTGGCTTGCAAAAAAAGAAATGCGTTGAATAACAAGCAGATTCCGGTGCCCCAAAGCACATTATTTATTCTGTAAATCATAGTGTTGAGTTGGTTTGGGCATGTAGCCCAAGCCCTGGAATTATATTACTGCTGACCTTCATAGAAGAATGAATGTCTAGGTGCACAGAAACATAATATCTGCTCAGATGCAAACACTTTTACACTCACTGTGCAATGCACGCTATGTCCAAACCTTTATAACGGATTGACAGTGAGTAGTCAGAATGAGTTGAATAATTTAATATTCTCTTCAGTTACTTTTTTCCCTATACAGTATGCAGCAGGTTTCTGCAGTATGGATAAGGCAATCATGCTGAAAGTCCTGATTGATGAGTAATTGCTCAACTGATCGATACTTTCACCAGCCATCTGTCCTCAATTATCTGTCCCTCGGCTGTATGTTAAATAGCTGCCACTCATAAACCTGTATACCAAAGATTGGTAGGCTCAGACACAGTAATTGATCGAATAAGTGTAAATAGATTCCCACCGATCAATTAAGCTAAGCTAAGGATTCTTAATAGCAAACTGTGTGTGTGTGCAGAGAGAAACCTGTGTGTGTTGTGTTTTTATTTATAATCACTTATATACATTACTTACTATTTTACTTTTAATGTTTTAAAAATGTTTTCTTGCTCTTGCCTAGTGCTGTTTGTTGTTCTTTATTGTTAATATTGACAAGTTAGAGATAGAATGTCTCAATTTCAAGGTTTTTAACAGCACAGGACGAAATGATGATGAAAAAAAGCATGAATTGCTCTAAAACTTCCTGGTATACGTGGAAACTTTTCACTGAGTGGTCCAAAGTTGTGTTCTCTGATAAGAGTAAATTTTGCATTTCCTTTGGAAATCAGGGTCCCAGAGTCTGGAGGAAGAGAGCTAAGGCACACAATCCACGTTGCTTGAGGTCCAGTGTAAAGTTTCCACAGTCAGTGATGGTTTGGGGTGCCATGTCATATGCTGGTGTTGGTCCACTGTGTTTTCTGTGGTCCAAGGTCAATCAGGAAGTTTTAGAGCACTACATGCTTCCTGCTGCTGACCAACTTTATGGAGATGCAGATTTCATTTTCCAACAGGACTTGGCACCTGCACACAATGCCAAAGCAACCAGTACCTGGTTTAAGCACCATGGTATCCCTGTTCTTAATTGGACAGAAAACTCGGTTGACCTTAACCCCATAGATAATCTATGGGGTATTGTGAAGAGAAAGATGCGATATACCAGACCCAACAATGCAGAAGAGCTGAAGGCCACTATCAGAGCAACCTGGGCTCTCATAACACCTGAGCAGTGCCACAGACTGATCGACTCCATGCCACGCCGCATTGCTGCAGTAATTCAGGCAAAAGGAGCCCCAACTAAGTATTGAGTGCTGTACATGCTCATACTTTTCATGTTCATACTTTTCAGTTGGCCAAGATTTCTAAAAATCCTTTCTTTGTATTGGTCTTAAGTAATATTCAAATTTTCTGAGACACTGAATTTGGGATTTTCCTTAGTTGTCAGATATTAAAAAGTAAAAGAAATAAACATTTGAAATATATCAGTCTGTGTGTAATTAATGTATATGATATACAAGTTTCACTTTTAGAATGGAATTAGTTAAATAAATCAACTTTTTATTATATTCTAATTATATGACCAGCACCTGTGGATATATACACTCACCTAAAGGATTATTAGGAACTGTTCAATATCGCATTAATGCAATTATCTAATCAACCAATCACATGGCAGTTGCTTCAATGCATTAAGGGGTGTGGTCATGGTCAAGACAATCTCCTGAACTCCAAACTGAATGTCAGAATGGGAAAGAAAGAAAGATGTCTCTGAGTATTGCACACCTTGTGCCTTTGGGCACTCCAGTGATGTTGCAGCTCTGAAATATGGCCAAACTGGTGGCAAGTGGCATCTTGGCAGCTGCACGCTTGACTTTTCTCAGCTCAAGGGCAGTTATTTTGCGCCTTGGTTTTTCCACACGCTTCTTGCGACCCTGTTGACTATTTTGAATGAAACGCTTGATTGTTCGATGATCACGCTTCAGAAGCTTGGCTATTTTAAGACTGCTGTATATATACCAGCCCCAGGTGTGTCCACAACATTGGATCTGGCCCTTTTAAAAAGTTTGGACACCCTGGTTTAAATCTGAATTTTAATACTGATGCATACCTAGAGCAAAGGAAATATTTGCAGAACACAACTGGATGTCCACCATCCGTCAAAGAATGCCCATCATCTCCTCCATTTTCTTATTTCCTATCCTTCTAAAAACTCATTCACTCTGTGCAGTATGGTTATGCCTCTGTAGACCCCTCCGTGTTAGGTTGAAAATGGAGGCAGCTAGCAAATTTAAATGTAAATATCTGAGCCACTGCTCCCAAAAGCACTGGAAACAACAGTAAAGAAAGACGGTTATACTTAAATACTCCAACTCAAACTTTAAAAGGTTACTTTTGGGTTTAATATTAACAGCTGGGATGTCAATACATGATTTTACCTTAGGTGGCTCTTTCCTAAGTATTTAAATATCATGTTGGAGATAAACTTGATAAAAATCAAAGAAAACTGCAGGCATGCTGTCTGCCAGGTTCTGCAGGCATCAGGGTGCTATATCAATGTCAGCAGCTCCAGCTTGAGAGTCTGGAAAATAAACTGCTTTATAAAATATACAATTTCAATTGATTCAGCTTTCAACACAAGAATGCATTAGAGGTATATGCTGTACAGTGGGGTCTACAAAAACAAAAAAATATGGATTTCACAATCTAATTTAAAGCTGTGTATAAATTTGGCACTATGTGTGACATTGATCATGTGATTATATGTACAGAGAGTCAAATCAAGTTTAATCGAGATTATGATTTCTACTTTGATCAATTAAGAATAATTGTCTGTGATGTTTGGCCCACATGTTATTTATCCTGAAACTTTTTTATTTATTTTTTTCATTTGACATTTCAGTTATCTTACATCAGTAACTAATTTCCACAAGCTTTCCAGATGTCAAGAGTTTGTCAAGAAATTCCCCAATCTTAACTTTTCTCATAAAGAAAGGGTATGCAATTTGTTCCAGAAACTATTTTTGTCATGCTGGAGAAAAGTCTCTTCACATCCTGATAGCAATAACTAAGTTTCTAAATGTATTTAT
Source organism: Gobiocypris rarus (assembly GCA_023029165.1). NCBI lineage: Eukaryota > Metazoa > Chordata > Actinopteri > Cypriniformes > Gobionidae > Gobiocypris > Gobiocypris rarus. The sequence continues at coordinate 22,557,860 of CM040933.1, forward strand.
ATATAATATATCATCTGTGGAAGGTGTAGGACCATAAAATGTTCGTCCAATCACTGCATTCAGTCCGAATACACCGTCCTACCTGCCTGTCTCAACGTAAGTGTATTTTCTCCCTGCTTGCGCAGACATCACTCGACATCAGCATTTATATATATATATATATATATATATATATATATATATATATATATATATAAATATATATATATATGATTATTTAATCTGTTACTTGAATGTTATACTCTCAACTCGTAAAGCAACGTTCACACTGAGGCTTTTCTTTTTTTTTTTTTTACGCAGAGATAATGGTCAAAAAGTAGGGCAGGAATATTCTGGTCAAGTGAGTTTTACATTTTTTTAAATAAATGCATTTATAAAACAATGAATTTTAAGTTCTGTCATATTATTCAATTACTTATACTGTTGTTCTTTGTTGTGGTTTCGATTCAATATTGGTATCGAGGTATTTTAGTCAGGTATCACTTCAAAGTCATAATTTTGATATCATGACATCACAGCATTGTTTTGGATGTTCAGTAAGTTCCATCGCAAAAGGTCATAAAGGTAATCTAAATATAAAAACAGGTAGAATGAGTATGTACATTAAAAAAAAAATGTTGGGTTAATTTTTTTTAACCCAAATGCCAGGTTTTTTTTTTTTTTTTTTTTTACACAGTGCTGGGTAGTTTTTCTGTAGCTCAGCTACTGGGACATCACATATCTACCCAGCGATGGGTCAATGTAACCCAATGTTGAGTAGTCTGTGGCAAACTGGTTAAAACTGGATACATTGGTCAGCGGTCATTTTCTGTTTTGTTCTGAGAGAAAATGTCCTGAGAGGAAACTTCCTGAATGAAATTAAGGTTTGTATTATATAGTATTCCTTTAAAATTATAACTGTACAAAGAGGATAATGCTTGTAGCCTCACATTTTACCTTTTCTGTTTACATGTAAGTCACAGCTAATGTCTGCTGGGAACGCTTGCCGAACTCCGCGTCAACGCCACCAGGAAGTTTCAACTCCCGACCCTGGCTGAAACATGATGCGACATCGCTATCATAAAGTGCCGTGTGCTTCCAAGAAGTCGTCGCTGCAGCCTGAAGCACGATGACGTAGCTGGATCAGATCCAACACGTACTGACGCTCATGCGCGGTGGTTTCGTTCACATTTTGATGGCGTCACATGCGCACGCCGCAGTTGAGAGATTTGTGAACTGGATAAATACTCAAACCGCTCGCGCAAAAACAATTTATTAATAACATGCTCACGAAATCAGGACACACGTTTGCATATCCCTTGAATGTGTACCGGTTTTACCTTGAGGATTAAAATTACAGACAATAGGCTACTTGATTCATTTTTGCTTCCACTCAACTGCAAGTATGACCAGAATATGTTACAATTTTAACTGTTTTGCATGTATGTAGAGAGAAACTAGGATAACTTCAGCATCACGATTACTTATTCATCAATAATTACGTATTATTTATCAGCAGGCTACTACTACTACACAGGTTAGAACATCACATATACAATATTGACCATGGTCAATATTGTACTAATGATCTAACCTATGTACGTGAGTTATAATGTTCTGACCGTGTAGTTATAATGCGTATACGCTGGTCTTAAGTGACACGCATTATAACAAGACTACTCGCATTATAACTATGCACTAGCCATAACGAACCACCATCCAGTACGTATTGGATCTGATCCAGCTACGTCATCGTGCTACAGGCTGCAGCGAGAGTGTCTCTGTGCTTCACTGACTATAATAGGAGCGCTGTTGATCTATTGCACTAGCGTCACAGTTGTGGTCGCGCTATGCCTTTGGCTGGATTGAAACTTAAATGTCTGACAGGCAAAATGGCACAAAGTAAAGCTGGTTTTTATGTAACTTTTCAATAATGAATATACATAAGATTAAAATTGAATGAACTGGAACAGCCTACTGATAGCAGTTTTATTCCCACAGATTCCCATTGGCTGTTGTTGCTGCTCCGTCACATCCTAAAACATTTACTAAATGTTTTGAGTATTTTATGACTTTATAAGTCTGATTTGAATAAAAAATATTGTATATAAACTGTTCCTGTCCTATATAAATATAACAGATTTCAGAGTGCATTTTTATTATTTAAAATGCAAAAAAAACGTAAAGGGTTACTTCAGCGATTAGCATTAAGCTTTGTATCAGAAGAAACCCAGGAGTATATTCAAATTATCGTACTTTCCCCCTTCATATGACCCTGAGATGAGAGTTATGTATTTAAAAATTCCTCCGATGACGCAAATATCGTCATTTTGCTTCATCAAAGAAGTTTTTGTCCAGAAGCTAAAGACTACATTCAGCAGGAGGCGCTATTTCTACAAGTTTTCAGCATCACACTCACAGCACTCGGCTTGGGAGCTGCAAAGTGAGTGTTTCAACTTTTCAAATTAATTCCTATGAAAGTTAAGCTTCCAAAGACATGAAACGAAAATGCGCCAGAATAATCACGCGCTGTGAATGCAGCCGCAGCCCCGAATCCCGTGATTACCTCAGCTCATGTGATGAATGTAATCTGACTCCTGCTGCGTTTGTGCCGTGAGGCCGTGACACTCAATCGACTCACTCATAATATACTGAACAGACATGTTCAGTTTTTAATTGTAGCGTCTCTAACTGAACTGATTTTATGAAAATGAACGCGGTGGGCAAGTAAACCATGTCGTGCCAAGCGTAGGGCAGCGAAGTGCATTCTGGGAATTGTTGTCTTTCATCCCCATGAGACAAAAATAAATGTTCTGTGTTTTCTCAGTCTAGAAGGCACCAAATTCAATGAATATGATCTATTCTACATCCTATCCGAAATTGGAAATATTACAATATACTTTAGTCTTAGTTTAACCCCTCCCGTTCGAATAGCCCCGCTGCAAGCAGGACTCGAACCCGGGTCCGCCGGCATAAGAGTCAGATGCCTGAGAAGCACCTATTGCACCGGAGGCTAAAAGCTGCAATCTCTAGTGCCAGTCGCTAGAGCGTCTCTTGAGATCAGAGGAGTGAGGTTTACTCGCACAAGCAACTACTAGCTGGCCTCCATTACATCAGTGTGTTGGAAAAATCACTCAATCATGTCCCTCAGATATTTGTATGTTCCTGCCCATTTAAGGGTTAACGGTGCAATAGGTGCTTCTCTGCAGAGACATTGTCTGTGGATAGCGTAGGACCATAAAATGTTTGTTCAATCATTGCATTTGGTCTGAATGAAACTATACCATGTGTTTGCATAATACTGCACAGCCTGTTCACGCAGACATTATCATGTGTCTCGCCTCATTGTACTGTGAATTTTTCACACCAGTGAATGACATGATGTGACACATGATGATCCAATAACGTTGTATCTGGTCTCTCGCTTCTGGTCTGTTCATGTGTTTAGGAGGAGGTGTGGCTTTGGACAGTGATTTGCAGGGAAGGTGGGATTGTATGCTTTCAATGCTAGCAGTCTGAAGTTAGCATTTCCCATGTCACCAGTTGCACCTTTAAGTAATGTCTTCGTGTTAGATGTGAAAATCATGAGACGTTACTCACCACTCCCCTCCAAAAAAGACATCACCAGGAGCAAATGAGGGTTTATTGCTCTAAAAAATGTGGTCACATGGCCATAGAAAATACTTTAATGCATTCATTTATAGACAAATTATTCTTTAAATGAACATGCAACCCAGGACATTGCGCGTATAATTGTTCTTGTGTAGTGTCTTCTGTATGTTATTTTTGTTTTATGCATATTTTATGATAGAACCAATCTCACCTATACCATGTTTGGTCTCTATAAATTTGTACTTTGAAGATCGAAATTATCATGTATATGATTTGTAGATGGCTGCGCAAAATATTAGTATTACAAGAATCTTTAATAGTTTCTTCATCTGCAACCAATCTAGCGGCACATGCATATAAGAACGCTTGAAATCAAGCCCCATAAAACTTTCAACAGAGGAATCTTCCCGCTTGTAAATGTGCCCTTTCTCTTTGGTCAAATCAACCCTGAGAGGTGTGACCTTTTTCAAACTTTAAAGAGCCACTCACAGTTCCGCCCACTCATCTTCCTTGTGCTGCTGCTTCTTCTTCTGATGTGTATGTGGGTCCCCACCGGGGCCAATGGGTGCCAGCAGACCTCGACCACATCCCTGTCTTCAAATTTCCTCATTCCAACTCAGAAGGAAATCTTCACCATCACTGCGCTGAGAAACCATCAGCTCTCTTCCTGCTTCTCCTGGTTGCTGTGCGTGCGTGGGAACGGAAACCTGGTCCGATCACAAAGCGGGCCGACATGCCCAACACCTCAAGCCATGTGCAACTTCCTCGACCATGACCTCGAACCAACCATGAAATTATCATATATTCTTCAGTCAATGCAGAAGAAATCGCTTGCAACTTCAACACCATCAGCAACTTCAATCAGGAACTTTACGTGACTTTTTTAACTGCAACAGTAATGCAAGCATCACCTATTTGAACTAAATAGAGGGTTAGGATAAGCAGTGAAATCCTCTTAACATGGTGCTTTAAAAATAACAAGCTAATGGTTATTTTCTCTTTCGACTGGATTACAATAGACATCATAGTGCAAAACAGCTCCCTCTGTGTCAGGTTAAACTCCACAGATGGCCAAAAACATCCCCAGGGAAACATTCTCAACAGTGATTACAAACAATTGGTTTGTTTGGGACCCATGGACAGGTTTTGTTTTCCCAGCCAATTAAACCTAATTGAGCCAAAGAAGAGCTTAATAAGTGCTTAAATCAGGTGTGCAAGCAGTAAACTCAAAATAAATAACATGTCTTGTGCCTGTAGGCCATAAACTGTATAAAAACTGCTATAAATTGACAATAGACCAAGCTGCATTTAGGTACTTTTGGCCACATTTTTCCCCATATTTTCATTATTTTTCCTTGTGAATCACTAAAGTGTTGTAATGTGACAAACTTTTAAAAAAAGAAATATATTTAATATAGTCTATTCATGTCATAAAAACTGAGGGGCAAATTCAGTAAAAAATTACAGTATGTCTTACTCCCCAATCACAGGCAGCAGTCCTGTTTAGCCACAATTAACTAACACAACCTATTATCATTTTCATGCTATGGCTGATAACCATTAAAGGGGACCTATTATGTCCCTTTTTACAAGATGTAATACAATCTTCTCAGGTGTCCTCAGAAGTTTCAGCTCAAATTTCCCAACAATTTACTATACCATGCTGTCACAGCCTCATATACTCTTCCAACAACAAACAGAACATCTGTTTGTTTTTGATTATCAAAAACAAACCTTCAAGGGAACTCGAGATTTGTTGCATCGAGATTGACACTGTGGGGATGCACTGCATGGTTGCATTGTGAAGCACTTGTGAAATTAATCCAATGGCATATAGGCAGGTGATGTTTGTGTTGAGATTATTATATGAATATTCAGCCTGTCATTCAGACAAAGTTTTGTATCTGATTGATTTCCAACTGCATTTTATTTTGATGAAATTAAATGTTAAATACTCATCTGAGTTGATGTCTGTATTAATACGCTTTCACCTAGACCATTTCTACTTGTCTGGTTGATATGTGGCTGCATTTAATTTGTGAGAAAATTAAATATGTACTCATCTGATCTTTGAGGAGTTAGATGTCTATTAATATACTTTTCAGCCTTTCGTCCAGACTGTGTTTAATTGTCTGGTTGATTTTTGGTTGATTTAGGAAATAAATGGTGAAATTCCTGGGGGGAAACGATTAACACTTCATTATATGGTGCCCATCTCCCTTCAGTGCCCTCAGGAGCCATCAGGGGCCATATGAAACTTAGCAGTGCTGGGATTCTTGCCCCCTTTGAGGAATTGCTCTCAGAGCAATCGGTCGGCTGTTCCCTGCCAGTTCGCCGCTTCAAGGCACTGAATTGGCCGCTCGAGTAACACCTAGACCAGTCTCGAGAGAGAGACTGGTTCTCCTAGTAGAATTTTATTTTATTTTTTTTGGAAAACATATCTCAACAGAAGGTTTGTCATGATAGATCTCAAGGACGCATATTCATCCTTCCATATCACAGGAAGTTCCTGAGGTTTGCTTTCAGGGACAAAGCGTACCAATATTGAGTTCTTCTATTTGGCTTAGCCCGATCACCCTGCACTTTCACAAAATGCGTAGATGCAGCTCTGGCGCCTCTCCACCTGCAGGTATTCGCATCATGAACTACATCGACGATTGGCTGATTCTGGCTCAGTCGTATCAGTTGGCGGTTTGGCATCGAGATGTCGTTCTCGCCCACATGAAAGAGTTGGGTTTACGGCTAAATGCCAAAAAGAGTGTGCTTTCTCCACTACAGTGGACCACTTTTCTAGGTGTAGTTTGGGACTCATTGTTCAAAAAAAATAAATAAAAAAAAATCAGGGTTCATCTGAGCCATGACGATAATTGTAGCCCTATCGTCCATTTGGGCTGGTCCATTCAAATGTCATGGTTGCAGGAAGGCAGACACATGATAATAATAAATCCAAAATGAAAGGTTTAATGGTACTTCTAGCAAACAGACAATCAGGCAGCAACACACACTAAGACGGTGAACGGACAAGGAGTGACTGAAAGGAAGAACTTATATAGGAACACAAACAAGGTAATGAGCATGCACAACTGAACAGAATACTAATAACAGAAAACTAATAATGAAGGTAACCATGGTAACAAAGGAGTGGTGGTTAACTGAACAAAGGAGCACATAAACTAATCAAAATACAAACAGAAAGTCCAAACACAAACAGACATGTGACAGAGTAGGGATATGAAAAAATCTTATCACAATATGAGTAATGAACATTATCCTAATGCATGGACCCAGTATACACATCCGATTCTTCCAACTGTATACCTTCAATTAAAAGATTAAACCGACTGTGTTTAGGTGTATATTCAAATTTTTACAAATTGTTCAAATTCCAAGTTATGTCAAAGTGGTGCATTCCATTTGTGGAAATTCCGGTGTCTTGCCACTGTCATTCTGTATGTGCTGTGGAAGCTTCTGTCACCAGGACAGATTTCTTGCATCTAAACATACCTGGCAATAAAACTCATTCTGATTCTGATTCTAGTTCCCATTAGGAACTTTTAAGTGGAATGCTGCTTTAAGTCAAGAGTTCTCTTTCACTGCATATTGCACTTTTAACTTTTAAACTCTTTTTAATATCAAGCAAATGACGCTTTTTATTACTCATTCGTACATTTTCCTTTATAATGTTCTAACCGCTACCGGTCCTCAAAAGACTAAAGAGTCTAAGACTCTAAGATGTAAAGAACACACAAAAATAGTATGTTAGTATGCTCTCTATAAAGCATCTGCAAAAAGATACAAGCAGTTTTTCAGTCAGATGGTTCTTCCTGAGGATCTCTGCTGTGCCTTCTTTATTAGTGCTGTGGTATTAGCACTCCTTGGTCAGATCTTCCTCAATGTGGACGCCCAGAAACGGAAGCCTCTCCTCAGTGCAAGACACATGAAATCCCGCATGGAGTTTGCTAAAAACAAACACCTGAAGGACTACAAGATGGTGAGAAATAAGATTCTCTGGTCTGATGAGACCAAGATATAACATTTTGGCCTTAATAAGCGGTATGTGTGGAGAAGACCAGGCACTGCTCATCACCTGTCCAATACAGTCCCAACAGTGAAGCATGGTGGCAGCAAGTACAGGGATATCCTGGTCGAAAACCTTCTCCAGAGTGCTCAAGACCTCAGACTGGGCCGAAGGTTCACCTTCCAACAAGATAATGACCCTAAACACACAGCTAAAATAACGACAGAGTGGCTTCACAACAACTCTGTGACTGTTCTTGAATGGCCCAGCCAGAGCCCTGACTTAAACCCAATTGATCATCTCTGGAGAGACCTGAAAATGATTGTCCACCAACGTTTACCATACAACCTGACAGAACTGGAGAGGATCTGCAAGGAGGCATGGCATCCCCAAATCCAGGTCTGAAAAACTTGTTGCATCTTTCCCAAAAAGACTCATGGCTGTATTAGATCAAAAGGGTGCTTCTACTAAATACTGAGCAAAGGGTCTGAATACTTAGGACCATGTGATATTTCAGTTTTTCCTTTTTAATAAATCTGCAAAAATGTCAAGAATTCTGTGTTTTTCTGTTCATAAGGGGTGCTGTGTGTACGTTAATGAGAAAAAAAAGAACTTAAATGATTTTAGCAAATGGCTGCAATATAAAAAAATTGAAAAAATGTAAGGGGGTCTGAATATTTTCCGTACCCACTGTATATATATATATATATATATATATATATATATATATATATATATATATATAATATATATATATATATATATATATATATATATATATATATATATATATATATATATATATATATATATATACTAGGGATGCCACAATTCTCAATATAATATTGAACCATTCGTGCACGGCATGCACGGTTCAATACGCGCATGTGAATTGTGTTTTTTTGTTTCGCATTCAATAAATTATTTTTCCACACATTCTATAATTTGCCTCCATCCCAACATACTGAACAACGCGACATACATTCACATCACAGGTTAGTGGTAGAGTTATACTCATGGGACACTATAGTTATTCACAATCACCAAAGTTCATCATATGCATGCATTTTAAAGCCTTGCCGGTTTCATTCGCGGGCACTGTTTTAACATGCGCTTTTCAGAGCGCGAGCACTAACGCCTGTCAAACACGTGATTACTGGACTAAGTCGTCTTACTGCGCTAATACTGTCAAATACACACAAGGTTAACATAAACACAGTCGGTTATGCCTAAAGTGAAAGTAAAATCGCAACCGTGTCTGTATATTAAATAGACACAGGTCTTAAATTGACAACAGGGCAGTCTAAGTGAACACGCGGTCCGTAAAGGGACAGTTCACCTCTAAAATGAGGTCATTATTTACTCACTCTAATGTTGTTTCAAACCTGTATTTATTTATCTTTATTTCTTCAGAATTTTCATTTTGTTAATGTTAATACAACAACAAAAGACAAAATCAACCACTGCTCTTGACTGAAAAACTAATACAGTTGCTTTAATAAGAATCAATGTATATTTTATAGTAAAGTCTATGTAGTGTTTTATTTTTACACTTATTCAATTTCATACTTAAATGCTGTACAGCTCTGAGCTGCCAGTGTAAATCTTTTATATATATATATATATATATATATATATATATATATATATATATATATATATATATATATATATATATATATATATATATATATATATATATATATATATATATATATAAAGATTTATAATATATATATATATATATATATATATATTTTATATTATATATTTATTTTATATTATCCAATACACTAGGAATGTTTAAAACATATTATTTTTAGTAAAGTTAAGTTTAAGCAATCTTTTCAATTCTTTTAAGTAAAATAAAGAAAAAAATAGTATTTTTCTCTTTAACCTCTTGCTGTTCCTATCGCCTAAGAATAGAATAACAAAAATGTATGTGACAAGCCATCAGAACCGAACCGAACCCGTGGTATGTATTGAACCGTGGACTAACTGTATTGTTGCATCCCTAATATATACACACTCACCTAAAGGATTATTAGGAACACCATACTAATACTGTGTTTGACCCCCTTTCGCCTTCAGAACTGCCTTAATTCTACATGGCATTGATTCAACAAGGTGCTGAAAGCATTCTTTAGAAATGTTGGCCCATATTGATAGGATAGCATCTTGCAGTTGATGGAGATTTGTGGGATGCACATCCAGGGAACGAAGCTCCCGTTCCACCACATCCCAAAGATGCTCTATTGGGTTGAGATCTGGTGACTGTGGAGGCCATTTTAGTACAGTGAACTCATTGTCATGTTCAAGAAACCAATTTGAAATGATTCGAGCTTTGTGACATGGTGCATTATCCTGCTGGAAGTAGCCATCAGAGGATGGGTACATGGTGGTCATAAAGGGATGGACATGGTCAGAAACAATGCTCAGGAGGCCGTTGCATTCGATGCCCAATTGGCACTAAGGGGCCTAAAGTGTGCCAAGAAAACATCCCCCACACCATTACACCACCACCACCAGCCTGCACAGTGGTAACAAGGCATGATTGATCCATGTTCTCATTCGGTTTATGCCAAATTCTGACTCCACCATTTGAATGTCTCAACAGAAATCGAGACTCATCAGACCAGGCGACATTTATTCCAGTCTTCAACTGTCCACTTTTGGTGAGCTCGTACAAATTGTAGCCTCTTTTTCCTATTTGTAGTGGAGATAAGTGGTACCCAGTGGGGTCTTCTGCTGTTGTAGCCCATCCGCCTCAAGGTTGTGCGTGTTGTGACTTCACAAGTGCTTTGCTGCATACCTCGGTTGTAACGAGTGGTTATTTCAGTCAACGTTGCTCTTCTATCAGCTTGAATCAGTCGGCCCATTCTCCACTGACCTCTACTCTAGGATCAACAAGGCATTTTCGCCCACATGACTGCCGCATACTGGATGTTTTTCCCTTTTCACACCAATCTTTGTAAACCCTAGAAATGGTTATGCGTGAAAATCCCAGTCACTGAGCAGATTGTCAAATACCGTCTGGCACCAACAACCATGCCACGCTCAAAATTGCTTAAATCACCTTTCTTTCCCATTCTGAAATTCAGTTTGGAGTTCAGGAGATAGTCTTGACCAGGACCACACCCCTAAATGAATTGAAGCAACTGCCATGTGATTGGTTGATTAGATAATTGCATTCATGAGAAATTGAACAGGTGTTCCTCATAATCCTTTAGGGAGTATATATATATATATATATATATATATATATATATATATATATATATATATATATAAGGGATGCACGAATATTCGACCGAAAATTTTTGGCGAAAATGGCCCAAAAGAGCATTTTTGGTTTTCGGCGAAAGACTTTTATCACCGAAACAATACGGCCGAAATGTTGTGAAGACGCAAAACAGAAACCGTGACCTGCACGTGCTTGTCTAAACGGTCTCAACAAGCAACATGTCTAAGGTGTGGACGTATGTGGTTCATCTCACATCTGATGACGCATCTTATGTTTCTGTTGATGGATACATGTGCTGGCTCCTCAGTGACACAGTACAACAACAGCGATCATAAAAGAAAACGTGGGCTAAACGGTCTCTCTTTGTAAACTTTGTTAAATGCATGCGAGTGCTGCCGTATGTTGGAATATGACCAGTCGTTTCCGCCGTCATCACCGTGTGTAGAGCCAGAAGACGCGAATGAGAACTCACGTGCTGTGAGAAGATCTGTCTCTGTGCACAACACTTATGTCTTTGCAAAAATTCACTCAATGGGCTTTACCAAGCTGTGAATATTAGAATATTTTACTACTTAATTTTTAATTTACTACTGAATATTTAAACATTATTACAAAAGCTGTTGGGATTAAAATGAGCCATTTCTTGTAAAAAAATATTGATAAGAAATATATTTCAGCGGCACTTCAGTTCAATTTGTACACAAGCGACAAGACTTTTGTCAGGGACTGTATATATATACTGAAAATCTTTATATTGTGCATCCCTATTCTAAACAAGTGTTAAGAATGCACGTGGACATTTGAGATATATTTTATTTACCAGTCTCAAAATCGAGCACACAAAACATGTGACAAAGTTGTGCTGAAGCTGAGGACAGTTTAGCAAGTTGCAACCTTGTTGTCTGAATACAAATAGAAAAGTGCACTCCTGTGAGAGTGAGATCTGTGCATGACACTAGCTACCTCTTCCCTTTCCCTCTGTCACTATGGTAATATCATAACTGAGCAGTATCTCGGTCTGACAGGAGTGGTATGGCCTGAGACTGAGAGATGGAGAGAGGGAAAGAGAAGGACAGATGCCAAGGTGTCAGACCACACCATGGGGTCCAATCAAACTCAATCACTCAGCTCAGCACCGCAACCATCTGACTGATAAACATGAATACTCAGCCAAACAACTTATGCATCCATTCCCACCTGCATTTTAAAACTGGTCCCTCTCATTTTCACTCTGGTCAAGACACCAGAGGAAAACAGAATAGTTTATTTGGAGAAGAAATCTGGCTGACGTGAAAGTAGATGTAGTCACAAAAAACAAACAAACATGAAAACTCTTCAACCATTACTCTCTAACAAATAGGCCACAATTGGGCAATGGCAGAACAGGCTGGTATAAGCAGTTTTATTCAGCACTGTCAGTTTCAAACATTTCTCTGTTAGAGCAGTCTTATGTAAGTCATAAGTCACTCAGGTATATTTGTGTCTCAACAATAAAGATCATGTTCCATGAAGATATTATGTAAATTTCCTACCATAAATATATATTAAAAAAAGCAAAATACTGTCATATCCTAACAAACCATACATCAATGGAAAGCTTATTTATCCAGCTTTTATGTGATGTATAAATCTTAATAAAAATAAAATTAAAAAAAAATCACCCTCATGTTTTGTGGTCCATATTGTTACATATGACCCTGAAACGGATTTGTAAAAAATTACATTTCATGTGATTTTTGGCCGTTCAGGCTTGCTAAATCTGATCAGCTTTCAATCAAATATGCACAAAATTGGATTTGGACTGAGTGTGAATATAGCCTTAGCTTCGTACACAGTGGCGCCGAGAAATTCTCTCAGTACAAAAAAACAAAATTACGTAATTTTGTTCTCACAGCCCTGGGAGCGAGAACGTTTTTCTCTGTTCTTGCGCAGAATGTAATAGCACCTGTTGTCTCATTATCTTGTTATCTCCTGTGTATTTATACTCCCTGTTCAGTTCTTCGTTTTGTCTTGTTAACGCTTTGTGGATTTATCTTCTTTGTTTCCCTGAGTTTTTGCCTGCCTGTACCGTGAGTTTAGCCTGACAAGCCAGACCCACATCAAGATGTTGGGTCTGGGAACTCGCTATTGACAGGTGTAACCCAGGTTACTAGTGGTTAGTGACTGAGAAAAACAAAAATAAAATAATATAAATAAACCTTTGAATTAAACAAACAACATATTAAACATAAAAGTATATAAAAAGAGGCTGAAACCATAAATTATGATGTAATTAATTACATAAAATTGTGTATAAATAAATATAGCCTATGTATAAAATATTGAAGGTTTCATAATTCTCCAGTAATATTCTCACATTACGAAGTATCCAATGAGATCTCGTCTGACGTCACTAAATCTCCGCAGTCGCAGGATTATTCTAACCTGCACGTTCCAGTTCCCTTTCGAAAGGGAACTCGCGCTGCGTCAGCTGACGCTACGGGGAACACCTCCAGCGTGACAGGTGCCTGAAATCACAATTGAAAAACGTCAATCCTATTGACCGGCGACAGCCTATGATGTCATCAAGGTGCGACCAGGAAGTATATAAGGGCGCCTTGCCAACATGACAGTATCTCTTCGTCTTCAGGGACTGTTTTGCGTGTTTCACGAGAAAGCGTCTAAGGAGTAAGCAAAGAAAATGAAGTGTGCTGAGAAGCAACGCCACTCCCGCAGGTGTGTTGACCCGTGTACCAGGTCTCTTACGCCTGAGGATACACACACACTTTGCGTGTACTGTCTGGGAGAAGAACATGCATGGGAGGTTCTCGAGGGAGCCTCCTGTGCAAACTGCGAGCATTTTCCCCTGAGAACGCTCCGCTCTCGTCTGGACCTCTTCTTGAGGGGAGAGGTTTCAGCATCTGGGGATGGCCCCGCTCGAGCTGAGGCTGTGCGGCGCGTAACATCTTGGGGTTCCCAGATGGATCTGGCTCGTCGTTTGGAGACAGAGATGGTTCTTGTGGATGACGATCCAGATCGCGAGGGGCAGACTTCGGAGGAGGAGCGGGACTTAGGCTCCTCCTCCTCGTCTGCTGCTCTTCCTTTTGAGCAGAGGATGGAGGAGGAGGCTGGTGAGTCAGTTGAGGCTGAAGCCCCTCAACCATCCTGTCCAATGTACGGGGAGTTGTTGGAGGTGATGGAACGTGCTGCGGGTAGACTGCAGCTGCCGTGGCGGTGCATGAGGAGAGAGGCTGAGCATCCAGACAGATTGGACGATCGGTTTCTCTCCGCCTATGACCTCCCAACTCCTGGGAGTCTTCCATTTCTTCCAGATCTTCATCAGCAGATCTCAAATGGATAGAAGAAACCATACTCAGCCCGCATCCATCGAAATCAGCGAGCTAATTTCACTGATGTTGAGGGATTGCCTGAGGCTGGGTATGTATCGGCCCTCGACATTGAGGTCTCCCACCCTGCCGACAAGACCACTCAGAACGACTTTGCGTTTGAACGGCAGGGCGTACATGTACATACGCTGTTTTTCCCTTCCTCTTGCCTCGTTTCCCTGGGCCCTTTACATCAGGCCGGTGGGCCTGTGATGATCAGAAAGTAAGAACCTGACGGCCCGTCTTTTTCACTCTCCTGAGAGGCTGTGGGGATTATGGAACATCATTGTTCAACGATCTTCTTTTGCAACATTATATGTTTATGCATATTTCTATACTTTAGCTAGTAGAGATTTACCGCCTCTCCGTGTTATCCCTCTCACTTATGTGAGTAATGTAGTTGCCGCTCTTGCTCACGGGCTTGTAGCATGCGATTGTAGAGTGTATCTTTAGAAATTCTTGTGAACTTGAAGGTGTGTATTTTTTTTCCTTCTTCCAGGAACTGAACTAAATTCATAGACTGATTGTGAATTATTTTTTTATTTTAATTTATATATTACCTTCATTCTTTATTTGGTTACTGGTTATTGAGTTGACAACTAAAATTTTATTTGTTCATGTTAAACTGATTGGGTATTAATGTTTAGAGAATGAAAACTAAATAGGGTTTAATTCAAGAACGAGTAATTCAGACAGAAAGGACAGCCAAAGTTATTTTATTTAGTCACACAAGCAAATTGTTAATTCTGAATTACCCTAATTCAGTTCTGAATGAAGGTTGATTTTGTGGTTCTCATAGAGTGAAGCAACTATCAAATTCCTGGAAAGAAGTGAAGGGTACAAATTAGTGTAACGTGAATATTCCTATGTCACTGCATTTAAATGAAATCAATTGTTTTTGTGTTCAATACAGTTAAATCTTGCTCTTGATCATCTGAATTTGTTCACTCTTGTTGCACCATCTCTCTCAGTGGACAAACCTAGTCTTCTGATCACATTGGTCCAGTTGTAGAGTCGACAAAATTTACACCTCAGGTGTGGGTTACACAGGGCTCAATCCGAGGGGCGGGATAAATGGTTGTCTTTCAAATTCCCTCTGCACGCAATAGGATAGCGCTAACCAACCAGAGCACGTGATGCACTTCAACCAACTTCAGAACGTGAAGCGGAGCTGGTTGACAGATTAAACATTCGCCATATCCGGTCGGCAAAACTCCAAACACATCTTCCTTTCTTAAAAATGACTTCAGGACCGTTCTTTGTTCTTTTCTCAAAGAAAAGCTTAACAACAAGTCTTCCAGAGTCGCGGCCAAAGCCGATTCGAAAGACCGCTGTTTGCCAGTTTCTTTGTTTACAAGCAGCACACGGAACCGTGCCGTCATTAATGTTAAGCCCGCCCACCAACTCTATACACGATGTGATTGGCCTGACCAGAGTTTGTTTTTACAGCTCGCAGGTCCGAGAGTTGCTAGACTACACTTGTGGCAAATTAGATTTTCTGACACTAGGGTGCGTCTAGATTTCTAGGCTACCGTGAGTTCTGAATTAATGATTATTTTAGTGATATCTTTGTCTTTTGCACTTCTATTGTGTAGCCGCTTCTGACATGGTATTCCTTTCATTATTTTTGTACAATAATGTTTATATGTGCCATACATACAAATTGTGAACTATTCAGAAGACTACAAAAGCAATTTTTACTAGGGATTCACAATATATCAGCAGCCATATCGGTATCGGCTCCGTTTTTAATCGGTCCAATAAGAAAAGTAGGATGACAATATATTAAAGCAGATAAATAATGGATTTATAAATATATGGATAAATAATAATTTCCTCTAATTTAACCACTTCAGATGCATGCTGCTGGCCATGAGTGTTTTGATTAGTGCCTTGAGTATGACGTGAAACATCAGCACACAGCAGATTATCTGCACTTCAGAAGAATTTATGTTAGACAATGTTGGCTGCATGGGAGATTTCACTGTGAAAAAAAGAGGATATCAGAATTGCAATTGAATGTAAAATGTATTTAAATATTTAGGTAATCTTTAACTATTTCAACCTATGCTACATTTAGTAAATTATTTTGTGAAAAGAAAGATCTAGACACTAGGGCATTACCATGTTGTTGCTCTGGTCAAAAACCCAAACGCAAGACTTTTCTGGTCTCTATAGATGCCTGGAATCCTTCCAGTGTATTTCTGTGGGAATATATTGTCCACTAGCCAAAACAACTTTCTAAGTAAGAAGACACCAGACCCACTTTATATTAGGTGTCCTTAACTACTATGTACTAATATTTTAATTCATAATTTGATACATTGCACTTATTGTGTACATACATGTTTTTACATTGTACTTAAATTTTTTTAAATACCTGCATGTAATTACATCTGTAATTAATTTCTGTAGTTACATTTGTAATTACACAGTTGACACTTCCCTTACACCTAACTCTACCCTTAAACTGACCCACACCACCACACCTGTCCCTAACCCTACCCGTATCCCACCTCAATATCAGCAAAGGTGTTTTGCAACACAATATGAACGCAGGAAGTACATTGTACTTATTTTTTGTATGTAAGTACACAGTAGTTAAGGCCACCTAATATAAAGTGGGGCCAACACGGACCTATCCCTAACAATCACCATAATTTGAGGTATCATTCATGTCCATGTTGGACGCATTCACAACAAACCCTTAACAAAGTAATACGGTGACCCAAATAACATCTGATAACAATGACCTTATTAAACATCAATTCATGTGAACATTTCATACAAAATTCAGTATCAATATTAGTTGTGCAGCTGCAATACAAAAATGCCATAAAATAGATATTAAAACAGAATATATATTGTCTCTTACCATGTCCTTGTTGGCCATGGTGTATGAAAGGCTTTTTGTGGAGCTGGTCAACAGAGAAAAATAAAACGTTATGAGTATTTGTGAGGCGGGCCATAAATCACCAGATATCGCTGCACATGCACAGACACAGAGAGTGTGTACACCAACACACAAAACTGAAAAAAATGCCATATACTATAGAAAACAAACGCAACAAATACGCACAACCAGCATTGTGTTTTTGCACTGTAGTGGTTTTAATGCACTGAAGCCATTTGATTTATTTATAAGACACTATATAAAAGTAAGCACAGTAAACAGACAGATGCAAGGTGAGTCACAAGGTCTGTTTATGAGTATTTTTTACGTGTGTTGCAGGGGTGCCAGAGGTTTGTCCTTTGCTGGAGCTTTCAGCAAAAGTAAGGTACATTCTAAAGTATTAAAGACATCCATCATCAATGGACAAACACACAGAAAATGAGACCGTCCAAAATGAAAAGTATCTACAAAGCAAACTATAGAAGGAGACTTCAAGTAAAATCTGAAAAGCCACCATTTATTTCAGAAACGCAAACACACACTGTCCAAATTAACTCTTTTTTTTTCTGAAAGAGCATTTGATGTTTTATAGCCAGCTCTCTTGACAGTGTGTGATGTTATTGCATGTCACTTATCAAAACTAAACTGAGATAGACCAAAGGGCTCCAATAAATAGACTGTCTCCTAGCAACACCTTGACTGGTGACTTTCCTTCTCTTGTGGGTTCACCCTCAGTCAGACACTACTAGATGACATGGGGGTGGATAAATATGGGCGACTTTCTCCTTCACAATGAAATTGAAATTACATGACACAATTACAGCTAATCATCTAAAAAATGTTTGAGGATTTTTGGATCAATTACACCAATATTTAGACCAACTGAAATTAGGGATGCACTGATTAATATACTTCCCGCTACTATAAGCCAATAATTATTTGCGATAATAATCGATAAAAGGCGGATTTTATGACAAAAATATTTGACTGTGTCAATTGTGAAATTTTGACTGTGTCAAAACGCATCTTTTCAGCTAATAAGAAATCTTTGACAACCATACATAAGCTGGTTTACGGTTCAAAAAGGTGTACAACAGGGCTGTATCTTGTCCCCATAACTGTTCAATCTGTACACCGAAGCCATATTCTGAAAAGCTACTCTCGAGGAGGATAACATTGGAATACGTGGAAGACTGATAAACAGGTATGCTGATAACACAACACTGCTGACTGAAACAAAGGAAGATATGGCACAGCTGCTGAGGAAAGTCAAAGAAGAAGGTCAAAGGATGGGACTTTTGATCAGTTGAGTATGAGGCTATATGTGACGACTGATTCAACTATTACTCAAGGAATATTATGTCATTTGGCCCTGAGCAAGACAGCTATGAAGTCTTTAGACAAAATATTCAAAAGAAAAGACACAAAATATGACTAGTTTTTATGGTTTTGTCATCTATGGTTGCAAAAGCTGGACGTTCAGGAAACAAGACTGAAGGAAGATTCCCAGCAAGCAATTTTGCATTTAAAAGAGTGGCATCTAATAGCCACTTAAACACAGCCCTGACGTCTAAGCTAAAACAACACAAAACTTTAGCTGTCTGGGAAAATGTAATACATGTCTAACCATAGCCTAATAATAGACTTGTCATCTAGAACATGAACGTGTCAAAGAAATGAAACCAAAGACCTTGTAATCACTGTTGGCTTTGCTTACATGATGAAATATCATACATCTCTCAAGTTATTTAGGCAAGAACGACATGTAACCAAATTCAAGGTTATTTTGGCTAGAAGTGGGTAACTCATAGCCGAACTATATCGGGTATATTTAACCTAGACAGTGAAATGACGAATATTGCTTGCTGGGTTGACTTGTTCAAAATATGGTGCTGGTAAAGAATCCTGCGCGTGCCATGGGAAGAGAGCTCAAAGGAAATCAAACCAGAAATGCCCTTCGAAACACAAATTATGAACTTTGGTCAGACGGTTCGATGGAAAAGATTACTGAGAGAAACTAAGCAAAAAAAAAAAGTGATTAATGTCAAGAGAAAAAAACATACTCTTAATTGTAAACATCTTCATGATGCGCATTAGGCTCTTTAACAATTACCACATACATTAAAACAATTGTAACATATACAATATATCACTATTTTCATGCAGATTTGTGAGGCATAAAGAATTAAAGAGAACCAGAGCCGGAAAAAAGCTCCAGTTGTGCCATGAAATCAAACATAGCGCAGGTGGAAAGGCTTGTCACTGACAATTAGCTTGTATTTATACAACTCTACACTGCAATTCTGATGGATGAATTAAGACAAGATAGAGGGAAGGAACGCTGTGAGGAAGCTAAATAGTAACGGTAATGTAGACAGATGGCTGATTGTCAGAATGAAAAGATGATTGGTGCCAATTGAAGCCAGCAATGCTAAGCAATTTTGTTTTGACAAAGAAAATGCTTGGTGTTTATGGGGTGCCATCTCATCTTCAATGGAGAAATTGCACCATATGCCTATTCGTTTTATCAGTGTGCACTATTCATAGCTAGAACTTTCACATTTTTTCAATGCTACTGGATACCACATTACATCTAAAATAGCCACATTTAATTGCTTATGTGAAAACTGTAAACTGTGAAATGGCAGATTTGGCATCCATTTATTCTGTTTAGGCTTTTCCCCAGCCATTGGCTTCTCTCTCTGGCTGTAGTCTTTGCCTCCTGTGAACTCCACATGAATCTTCATTTTAAACACCCACTTGGCAATGTTTCACTTCAGCTATTTTCTTTTTTATTCTCTAGCACAGAATAACCCACACATCACACACAATTATTCCTCACATTGCTAGATCTCTGGCACAATGATCCATCAGCAGTCTGATTGCTTGGCATATTTCTTGTTTTAGGCATGGTTTTCACATTCCCTGAAACTGGCCTCTTCTCATTGTGTTGATCCATGCACATCTACACATTTTAAAGCGTCCAATTTGCAAAAGCAATTGGGCTTATCCATGAAACACAAGCAGAGGAAAATTTGGCGTAATTTCCCATTGTATAGTTTTACAGGTTTTGTGCAATTTTACAGATTTTTTCCCCTCACATTTCATGAACCATCCCAATGACTGATTTCAAACAGGTTTTACAAACACAGTCTGCATATGGTCTGCATATGGTCAACAAGCAAATCCACAATGAATATTTGGTTATACCAGCATTCTCACTACAACTTTATATTTTATATATTATATTTATTGACTTGGTCAATAATATTGAAATGGTCATGCTGTCTCTTTATCCAAGTTGCTTTGTCGACTTATGACCAGCTGAAAGCTTCCTTGTTAGCCGAAGAAAATATTTTATTGACAGCTTGCTCAGCAAATGATCGATTCCCCGTGACATCAGAGTGCATTGAAACACCGCCTCAAGACGAACACCTAATTCTGTAGCCCCACTCACCGACTTAGATAAATAACATAGGCCTACGTGAAGCTAAACCGGATCGAACTTCCAAGCAATAAAGCTTATGACATGTTTCAAACATGCCATAAGCTTCCTTCAAATTCCAAAATGCATGGTTGATCTTCATTTTCAATAAAGATGCAGCTGCAGCTCACATGGGGAATCATTTGTTTGCTTCATTTCACTGTGGATTTGTTTGTAAACAAGAAACTGGATTTGCAGACAAGATGAGATTAATAAACAATGCTGTGGCTTCTGGATCTGACAGGAATGATGCAACACAATTATGTGAGTAAGACATGTTTTTTTATATGTGATAGTATTAGATTGTTACGTTTATCTTCTGATTATGTTTGTGTCTAACTAAAAACAGGCAGGATTATCCTTTGTATTTAAGGTGTTATTGGTTCCCTTTCAGTTGGTCACGTTCGACATACAGGATTTCAGCCCTGGCTTTTCTCTGTCCCGTCAGCGCTCTGCAGTTATATGTGGACAGAACACAAAGCCTCAGGACCTCAGAACAGCTCTTTATCTGTTACAGAGGCCAGCAGAAGGGAAAGGCTGTCTCCAAGCAGAGGATGACCCACTGGATAGTGGATGCCATTGCTTGGCGTACCAAGAGCCTACTCCACTAGGAGTGTTGCCTCCTCCTGGGTGGGCATGGCGCCTCACTGGCAGATATATGTAGAGCTGCGGGCTGGGAAACACCTAACACGTTCACTAGATTCTATAGCCTCCGTGTAGAGCCAGATTCTTCCTGTGTGCTCACTTCAATCAGCCAGTAACCCCAAAGAGCCGTTCTAAGTGTCAGCTTGCTGCGCCATTCCCCTCCTCATGGACCAGATTATGTGCGCTCATATTCTCCAGTAGAGTTCCACGGATTGGCGAACCCTGTTGAGCTTCTCCGCAACCCATGGCTGTCAGAAGTGGCAGACCTGACGCCAGGCCTAACACTCGTATGCACTGATGGAACCTGTGCTAGGCTGGGTATCCATATGTTGTGACTCCTATGGAAATCCCAGATGGGTATTTTTACACAATACAGCTCCCTACGACGAGTTTATGTCTTTTTATGCCATCGCTGTGCGGCTGTCACTGCTCCTCAGTGGAAAACAAATGTGTGCTGCATCTACTTCCGCATTTATACCCGCATATTGTCCTGTGATTCGTGATCAAACTCGAACATGTAATGGCCAGGGCTCATCTTAAATAGTGAAATACATGTGCATGCATCTGTTATGCACGGTCACGGTTATATCCACCGATCGGGCCAGCCAAGTAATAAAAAAATACCATTCCAATTAATTGCAGGTGGATGAGCGATACATAATTGTGTTTGTTTGATAGAGACATTTTGCAGGCTCTGTGGACGAACCATTCCGGTTGCCAATTCTCCACATTGGACATTTTCAAAACAACTCCTCACGTGAAGTGGCTGGGGTGCCAAAGCTCATTATATTCAAAACTGTTATCCAATCATAGCACGTATTCAATGCGGCCCATAAAAACTAGTTCTATTTCATGTGTTATTGGGATTAAACTGTCAAATGCACATAAGGTTATGTCAGAAACACACAAAGTTCACATGAAAACAGCTAGTTATGTCTGTGCACGTATGCAGCAAGTACAGAAACCATGTGTGTATATTAGATCTGTGTATTAAAGTAAAAACAGTGCAATATACAGTACCTACTACTGTCTATGCTCTTAATATGAATCAAACAACAGAAGAAAAACTGAAAATCACTCACTGCTCGACTGAAACAACTTTAGTAGCTTTATTAAGAACACATTTCTTACTTGAATGCTGCTGTTAAATGCTCTGGCGAAGAGATAAACATGGCAGACTGTGTTCCACTCACTCAGGGCGTCAATGCTAATACGCCAGTGTCCATCAACACTTGTGGGCGGGGCCTGTGAAATGTGATGTCACATTGCCCAGAATCTGGCTTGTTCTGAGACACTGCTTATGATTTATGGGGATTTAAAAAGAAAGGAGTCGGTGGATTTTTATATTACAGGGTGGTTATGTACACACACTGCCAGCACACATTTATGTTCAAACACTAAGACGCAAAAGAGTACTTACGCACTATGTGGCAGGCATTTAGTGTGAGCGTGCTTCGGGTGTATGCGTTCAGAATCTGTCTCTGGAATCCATTTGATTGGGAGTCACACAAGGACAAAAAGTTCCCCACACAGATTTGTATTCAGTTTGACCAACAAAAAGCTGCTTGCTTTGAAAGTGACTTCTGTGTGAGCGCTGCCTTGTGCATTTCGTTACACACCTTTACTGATCATTATCCCAGCATATTTAGCTGATAGAAAAAAAGAAAAAGAAAAACATAACAGATTTAACTTGTTGCTATATCAGAGGTGCTACCTGCTTCCTACCCATATCTAATTAAACACACATGAACCCGTTAATAGAGGTCTTTGGGTTTTCTTTAATAGAGGTGGGATAAACCTTAGATCTGTGGGAAAGAAGATCTCCAGGACTTGGGTTGAGCTAATGTGTATGTTGAGAGCCACTGCAGATTGTGCAGTGCTCAACCCCTGGGAACTCTAAGGTTGTACTAACCAGACAAGCAAATCACCCCTAGATCAATACCTTTACCTGAAGCCTGGCAAATGGGCTTGGAGGTAATATAAATCATTAAAAGCAAACAACTAGCCACGAATGGTAAATACGTGGGAGGACCAGAGGCAAGCTAAACAGTGATCCAACGCTCAATGCTGGACCCAGACTTAGAGTAAAATCATAAAACATACACAAGAGAAAAAAATAACAAAAAAAACCCTCAAAGACTAAATGGTTCCTTCTCTGATTGTTTACTTGCAAGAACAAGCTGTATAGTATGCTATATCTATCCATAGTAATACCCTGCACTGGAGGCTTTTTAACCTTGAAATGTTCCCTACTATTGAATCAGAAAGGTATGGTGTGGTGCGTGACATTTAAATCAGTCTATAGCCCACAGAAAGATACTCACATCTGTCATCTAGAGAAGTCTTTAGTCCATCAAAAATGACAGTTCTGTTATAATTTAAGCTACGCACCCTTGTGTAGATCCAAAACCATGTGGTCTTCTTTTTATTTCTGTTGGACACACAAAACTATTTTTTTAGGATTGTCCTAGTCACTTTTCAATATAATGAAAGTGAATGAGGAATGAGGCTGTCAAACTCCAAAATGACAAACTCATCGTAGTCCATATGACTTATGTATTACATACAATAGCTTTGTGTTACAAAACGTCAAGATCTTTATTTTAGGAAAATGTTGACTTCCGGTCTAGCTCTCTTTGTCGCGTTCCTCAGAGTTAATGAGAGAAGCAATGTGCCATTTGTTAACAACTTTTGAATTAATCAAATAATCCATCAACTAACTCAAGTCAAGTCACCTGTATTTATACATTGCTTTTTTCAATACAGATTGTTTCAAAGCAGTTTTACAGTGATAAAATTTGTTTCGGCTCTGAAGAAAAACAGTGATGTCATCGTCCAGCTCAGTCCAATATACAATGTTGTCAATGCAGGCAGATCAGTAATATAGTTGAATATTTAGTGTCCCCAACTAAGCAAGCCAAAAGCCAAAGGCGGCCGAGGCAACGGTGGCAAGGAACCCAAACTCCATCAGGGGACAGAATGGAGGAAAAAAAGAACCTTGGGAGAAACCAGGCTCAGTCAGGGGGACATTTCTCCTCTGCCCAGTGAACGAACAGTATATGATATGATTCAGACAACATTACAGGTCAGAAGTCAGATTAGATCGGAACATTCCGATTATTTGTCCAGTTCCATGTGGTTGAAGATCGAAGTCAGAGCCACTGGTTGTCCTGTTGATGAGGCCTTCACGGAGTAAAGTCTAGTTCTGGCTGACCCTTCAGGGAGGCGTTGTTTTCGTGTCTAGGTCCAGGTCCACCATCTGATCTGGATATGGCCCGGATCCGGCTGACTACAGTAAACCTCTGTAAACTGAGAGCATATTAGTGTAGATGCCATTCTTCTTATGATGTAAAAGAGTACATTGGGTGTTATTGGAAGTGTTCCTGGTTCTGGCTGACCTAGTTAATGCAGCCTAACAATCATTTAACTGATTTGAAAAATATGAATTGATAATGTTCTATGTTTATGCCATAGTAAAGAGATGTGTTTTTAGTCTAGATATAACTGACAAGAGTGTGTCTGCTTCACGAACAATGCTAGGAAGACTGTTCCAACGTTTAGTTGCTAAATTGGGAAAGGATCTACCACCTGCAGTTGATTTTGATATTCTAGGTATTAGCAACTGGCCAGAATTTTGAGATCGCAATAGACGTGAAGGACTATAATGCGTTAAGAGCTTGCTCAATTAACCCTCATATTAACATCTCATGTCTTACAAACTGGTCAGTGGATGAGACTGAATATTGTGCTAATATGTGCTCTAAAATAGCTGCATATGTCTGTAACAAGATTCAAGGATATGCAAAGAAGGTGAACACTGGCAAAAGTTTAATACATTTATAAATTGAATACATAATAAATAAAATAAACAAATACAAAACTAAAAGGTGGCAGCCCCTCATGGACACACAAACAAAGCATAACGTAAAATAGTCCAGGCCTGATCCTATCTTGTCCTGTATCTTGAGACCAGTGCGGCACTCAGGTGATGCTCATTAACACTCACACCGGCCTCGCCCCATTCTCACGGCCCCTCTGCCTCGTTCTGTTTGCCACAATGTCATTATGTCAAAAACGGCTATTATGATCGCTGTGACTTTCTCTAGTTGTGAACGTGGCACTGAAGTTTCATTTTGAATACGTAATACACATGTACACAACGTTTGGGGTTCATAAACAAAACTTTTGTAGAATCTGAAATAGGATTGGAGTCATTCCGATTGACATACCTACAGACAAACATCAGATGGGCTTAATCCTGGGACACACTAGATGATTTTCAAATCTAATCCATTTTAAAATTGTGGGAGACCACAGACAGAAGGGCAGCTTCAACCCATTTTTACCATTATAATCCTCCGAATGCAGACACTAGAAGATTTGTCCGGGCCACGAGACCACACACCTGTCGAGTGTTGTAACATTAGGCTTGTTCGACTTGAAGCAGCGATGCACAGGTCGATCGGTGTATGACATCGTATACAAGTATAATGAAAGCGATTCACAGTGATAGGCAGTTAAAATTCACAGTAACAATTAATATACAGACATGCATATCCTGAAAACTTCCGACTGATACCCTACGCACCTGGCCATGGTAGCTGTCCATCAGTCACAGAGTGCAATAGTATCTGCCCTTCTCAGTTGCCTAGGTAGTAAGTTAGTACTGCCTGTAGTAAATTATAAGCTCAAAATAAGGCTTAAAATACAGTTACACTTTGTTTAGAATAGAGCCTATGCATTCCACTGTACAAAGTGTAGGCCTAACTGTATTTTAAAGCTTATAACTTTCGAGCAGTAAAATTGGGAGGCCAATGACATGGGTAGATGCTAAAGCTATGTACAATGATAATCTAACATTAATGTCTTCTGCAGCACAGTGAATCAACCTCAGCAAAATGTGCACTTTGCTCATCCATGCGGGGTACAGCCAATTAATCACAGCTCACCCTGTCATTATACGGCCTGTTTTAGACAAATAACTACTATAATTACATGTCCTCTGTTTTATATTTGTCTGAGAGGTTGTAAACTTATCATCTGGTCTGAGATCACACCGATAACAGCACCAGAAACTCATTCTCAATGCTTCTAATCTTTGTATAATAATCTCACTCTATTAATCACATCACTCTGACACACACACACATACAAGCAAACAAACAGACAAGCTACAAGATACACAAGGAGCAGCTGGCAGATGGAGAGAGTTCTAAAGTCCAGACCGTGCAGGGTGAAAGAGGACATAGCGTATCATCTTTTCCAATTGAATTTCAATCTTTAAATACCTTTGCGTGCCACTGAGACATCATGCTATTTCTGCCTTTGTTTCTTCTTTCAAACGCTCTCACTTGTCTGATGTATCTATCCACATAAATAGCTGCTCAAAAGGCCATCTGCAATTACAGTAAAGCCAAGTGTGATGCAGTGAGTGCAAGACACAATGCAAAGAGATGCCCCGGGCTCAGACGAGTGCCGGTTGACCTTCTTTACAAGCCAGCTATCAAGATGCTTTATGAATATAGAGAGAGGGGAAAACATCCTGTGCCAGGTGTGCCATACACGCATAAATGATACTTCAAATCAACCCCCAAATCTGATGATCATGCGGGGTAACTATAACAGTAATATTTTTTTTGTGTTTTTGAAAGTCTCTTTTGCTCAAAAAGGCTGCATTTATTGAATAAATAGACAGTAAAAACAGTAATACTGTTAAAGTTTTTATTTTAACATATTTTTAAATGTCATTTTTTATTCCTGTAATGCAAAGCTGAATTTTCAGCATCATTTCTTCAGTTCCATCCTTCAGAAATCATTCTAATATGCTGATTTGATTTTTTTAATTGTTATCAATGTTGATAAAAAGTTTTGCTGCTTAATATATTTTGAGGAATTGTTTTCAAATTCAGGATTCAGGATTTCAGGATTCTTTGTCAAATTCAAAAGAACAGCATTTATATAAATAATGTTAAACATTTTGTGTAACATTATACATGTCTTTAATTACTTTTAATCAATGTAATGCATCCTTTCTTTAAAAAAAAAAACTAATTTATATTGTATGAGAAAAATAGTAAGCAATATTATCAGGGATGGACTGAGGCTAAAAAACAGCCCTGGACTTTCTCCCAAATAGGCCCATCATCCGGCCATTCACCCCTAGCCGTGCGCAACAGACACTCGCCAGGTCTTTGCCAATTCCACAATAATAAACACAAATATGAAAAACAAGGAAAAACTGCACTCTGATGGAAGACGGACAGAAAGTGCAAGACAGATTTTTTGGTTAAACAAAAATGTAGTCAATTATTTTGCCCCCTTCCATGTGTATTAGCATGTTTAGAGTAGTAGCAATGCATGCCTGATGTTTTCCTGTTTAATTCAATACCTTAGTCTTCATTCTAGTAGAAGTGAGCTCACTACAACCTCTCATATACAACAAAGGGAACAAAAGAAATGAAAACAAATACAATACGATGATGAACGTCCAGAAAATGACACCCACAGACGGTTTTTAAATGGGGTTGGATAAATATTTTTGGCTTTTAAACTGTGTGTGTGTGTGTGTGTGTGTGTGTGTGTGTGTGTGTGTGTGTGTGTGTGTGTGTGTGTGTGTGTGTGTGTGTGTGTGTGTGTGTGTGTGTGTGTGTGTCCTTGTTTATAGTACATTGTGGGGACCCCACCTTTCAAAATACTTATAAATTACACAGGATGAGTTTTGTTGAGAAAGTAAAAATGCCAAATGTTTCCTGTGATGGGTAGGTTTAGGGGCAGGGGCAGTGTAGGGGGATAGAATGTACAGTTTGTACGGTATAAAATCCATTACGTCTATGGAGAGTCCTCACAAAGATAGTGAACCAGACGTGTGTGTGTGTGTCCTTGTTATATTGCATTGTGGGGTCCAGCCAGCGGTCCCCACTTTTTGAAAAGGCTTATAAATCACACAGGATAAGTTTTTTTGAGAAAGTAAAAATGCAGAATGTTTCCTGTGATGGGTAGGTTCAGATGACAGTTGTAGGTACAGTCCCTGACAAAAGTCTTGTCGCTTGTGTACAAATTGAACTGAAGTGCCGCTGAAATATATTTCTTATCAAGATTTTTTTTACAAGAAATGGCTCATTTTAATCCCAACAGCTTTTGTAATAATGTTTCAGTGCAAAATGAAACTGTCAAAAAATATTCTAATATTCACAGCTTGGTAAAGCCCATTGAGTCAATTTTTGCAAGGACATAAGTGTTGTCGCCTTTTCATATGAGCTTCACCTGTGACTAATAATGGATCAATTAGATCTCAGGTGTGTATAAGATGAACCCCAGTACACTAGACCTTCACATCAACTGCAACTAGACCTCTGCAAACATGCCTAAGAGTCACCCTGAGACTAAAGTTTTGATTATCAAGAGGCTGAAGACCAGATCCACTACTGATGTGGGAGACACCTTCAAAGTGTCTCAGCGTCAAGTACAGAGGATAAAAAAAGATTTGAAGAGACTGGAGACGTTTATGACAAACCCAGGTCAGGCAGATCCTGCAAGACAACTGCTCGAGAGGACCGTTTGTTGGCTCAAATCCAAGGCCAGCCCATTTTCCACTGCAGCAGAGCTCCACGAGACCTGTTCACCTGAAGTCCCTGTGTCAACCAGAACAGTTTATCGGATTCTGTCTCGAAATGGCCTCCATGGTCAGATCAGTGCCCAGAAGCTAGCACTAAACAAAAGACAACTGAAAAAACGTGTGGCATTTGCCAAAGCCCACAGCCTGCTAAAAGGATGGACGCTGGAAAAGTGGCAGAAGGATTTTTCAGATGAATCTTCTGTTGAATTACACCACAGTCCACACACCACATTACACCACAGTCGCCGCAAATATTGCAGGAGAACTACTGGAGCCCGCGTGGTTTTGAGATTCACCCAGAAACAAGTGAAGTTTGGTGGGGGAAAAATCATGGTCTGGGGTTACATCCAGTATGGGGTGTGCGAGAGATCTGCAGGGTGGAAGGCAACTTCTTAAATACCAAGAAATCTTAGCTACCTCTTATATTCCCAACCATAAAAGAGGCCGAATTCTGCAGCAGGATGGTGCTCCATCGCATTCTTCCATCTCCACATCAAAGTTCCTCAAGGCGAAGAAGATCAAGATGCTCCAGGATTGGCCAGCCCAGTCACCAGACATGAACATCATTGAGCATATGTGGGGTAGGATGAAAGAGGAAGCATTGAAGACGAAACCAAAGAATATTGATGAACTCTGGGAGGCATGCAAATCTGCTTTCTTTGCTATTCCTGATGACTTCATCAATAAATTCTACGAATCCTTGCCAAACCGCATGGATGCAGTCCTTCAAGCTCATGGAAGTCATACAAGATATTAAATTTGGATCTCACAGCACCACTACTTAATTTGCTGACATATTTTTGTATTTGCAGTAAATTTGTTCAATTTCTGTATAGGCGACAAAACTTTTGTCTTGCCAAAATTTGACCTTTCTGTCTTGATTAAATGATAAATCTTTTTTCAGTGAAACTAATTTATTTCAGTGCATTAAACATCATTTGGGAGGGTTTTAGCTTTTCTTATGAGCTATTTCTAACACCAATTGATGAATTAAAAGTCAGGTTAAAAGCAGGTGTTTCTACAAAATAGATAAGCTACACGACTTTTGTCAGGTACTGTACAGTTTGACAAAAGCACAATATTTTGTTTTATTGCAAGTGAACACAAATATAAGCATACACTTTGCAGTTTTTATGATGTCCTGTATGAAAAAAAATGACGGAGTATTTTTACGTTTCCACTGTTCGATCGTGGAATCGCGCCCGTGCCACACACACACACGTCTCTCTTTAACAGTAGTTCCGCATCACATTAATTTTCGAGTTTTATTTATTTTTATATTGTGTATTCTCCGTGTAAATTCATGCACGGAGCCGTGACACCCGTGCCGATTCGGTTAAAACGAATACAAATGTACCGTTCCACCCCATGCACACCCATGTTGATAGCTAGCTGACTATGCAATTCGCTAAGATAGGGATAAAGGCAGCCTGGCACTTACCAGGACCTCTTGCTGGTGTGAAGTTAACTCTGTCTGTCCCTCCTCATCATGACGAGGCCGTGGAGCTCTGTGAGCTATTTACACTATGCTGCATCGGTCTCGAGAGACTTGGCCCTCTTTTCTTTAACTTTTTCTCATCTACCTTTCTCCTAACGTTTTCTGCAAGCCATTCTGCCAGCTATTTGATTCCGGCAATCCGGGGACCAATCACAAACTGGCTAGGCCGTGACAGCACATAAGTGATCGTATTAGTGCCCCTGCTGTTGGCTGTTCATATTGCGTTATTAGACTCTTTTTTTTTTGCCGACGGCCCTCGGTTGGACGGCAGTTCTGGACTTTTCTAGAACGCACAGATTGTCAATCCGTCCCTGGATATTATAAATACTGATGTTGTATGTGTAACCCCTCCTGTTCGAACCGCCCCACTCCGAGCGGGACTCAAACTCAGGTCCGCATGAGAGTCAGACGCTCTAATAAGGAGGCTAAAGGATGCAACCTCTAGCATCAGTCGCTAGAGCATCTCTAGAGATCAGAGGAGTGAGGTTTACTCACACAGCAACTACTTGCTAGTCTCCCTTACATATGTAGTACCATTAAATAATTGGCTTTTATTTTGGCATTGTACTAAAGTTAAATGTTTATTTTATATTAAGATGACAGTAAGAACAATTCTTCAAATATTCTTGAAAGTTTGTAATATTTTTCACAAATCTATAGGCAGATTTGTATGTCTTACTGCTAAATGCCTGTCAGAAGAATAAAAAGATTATGATTAATTTCACTGCATAGCGATGTGCTAAAACCACTCATAAAACTGCATATCAATGCCCTGACAACCATTCAAAACACCCTAGAATCATAGCGACAGACATTTTCTTCAGAAAAGGAACACAAAACACATCTCATCTATTGAACACTTCAAGCATTAAACAAGCTTGAGGAACTCACATTACTTTGAGGGATTGATGGATTAAATCATTGTCTCTGTTAATTAGAGAAAGTGGAGAGGGTGAGCAAGCGAGAGAGACCCAAGGCTGACAGTTATTGTGTGTGGTGTGTCTGTACTCGCTCGAGTAACTGCAGTCCTTGTCTGTCCTTATATTCATCATCACTTGCTTTCAGCAGCAAAGGAAACATAAAAACTGGACACCTTCTAGCTTTTGACTGCCAAGGCCAAAAAGCAGTTGGCTATGGCTTTAATAGCGTCCTGTCCACTCCATTTTTCCACAGTCCTCTTTTTTCCATCTTTGGCAGGCTTGTCATTTGGAGTCCACAGCCTGCAGTTACTGTGGCAAAGCCACTCGTCGCTTCTGTCAGCTGAGTTTTCTCTCATCTCTAAACATTCGGGGGTAGAAACTCCTTTTCAGGGTCACTTTTCACCCTGGGGAGGACCAATTTGCACATTTTACATCAGTTTATTGGCGTGCTGCTGCTTGAAAGATAAGTGAAGTAATTAAGGTGTGGGATGCGTGATGAGTGAAATCTACTCTAAAATATGTGCAACTAAACGGTTGTCAAGTTGAGCTTAAAATGGTTGTCTTCTTCCTCCTCCATTTCAGATTTAGTCTGTACATCATTGTTCATCTCTATTCTCTTCTTAGAGGTCAATGGTCTTTTCTGGAAGAAATCCATTAAAGGCTGTGTTGTCCTGCAAGAAAATTTCTCATTATAACAATTTAAAAAAATATATGTTTTCTGTTTTTAAAATGTAGGCTAATTGTGTCACATGATCAGTTATCAATGATCAGTCAAATGATCCTTCAGAAATCAATCTAATATGCTGATTTGATGCTCAATAAACATTTCTTATTATTATCATTGTTGAAAACAGCTGTGCAATGAGGTTTCTGTCACTTCGGTCTAGTTTATTCTTGGTTTTGTGACAGAGCCCTGACTCTCCTGTATTTTGTCTTGTCTTTGTGTGAGCACATAGCTTGTAATATGTCTTTGCTGGCCATGTGCTTGTAGGCTTGTTCAACTTCATACAGCACTGCACAGTCTGATCGGCAGTTGACTTGAAGCAGTACATTCCGGTTAGATTTTGTTCGACTTGAGACAGCGCCGATGCCACGTGACTGTGATGTATGCCATCAAAGTGCCGTGAGAGCGTTTCGAAAGCAGCCGGCTGGTTCATTCTGCGAAGCTTCTCCAGAGCAGCTGCACAAGGGCTGATGGCGACACAGCTGTTCCACGATTGGCCAGATTCACAGCATGACGAGCATGTGGTTCGTATTTATTCGGACACCTTCAGTTCCACTACTGCCCTCAAATCAGTTTTTTTTTAACAACTGATTTAAAAAATGTAGACTGCACTTCATTGATCCTCTTTTATTTGAGTCCCTATTTATTCTCCTTGTGTTTGCCGTCCTGTGCTGGATCGTAATTGAATGTACCCTTGGGTGTTTACTTGCCCAAGTCAAGTCTTGTGGTTTGTCATGCTTAAATGTATTTTTGGAAACCATGATACAAAAATATTAAGCCTTCTTTTACACATTTCAATTAATAGTCAAATTCCATCAAATTTAATAGAATAATCCTTGAAGTAATGGCCTTTTTTTGACAAAAATATCACATTTTTGTTTATCAAAGAAAACGGTTTATCAAACCAATTCATGGGGTTTTATTTACTAAGACACACTCAGAAGAGCATGAATAATGTCCTGCTGCTAAAGAGAAATATATAGTATGTATTCTCTCTCTCTACACACACAGGTTCAGTAGATACTATAGTGCTAAGAAACCTTCATTACAATCAAAAAGCAAGTGTGTCAGTTATAAGTGCTGAAAACCCACACACTCAAGCAACTACACATTTCTACAATTTGTACTGAAAGTTAACTTTTTTCTTTCTTTTCTAGCCTGTTATATATGGTGTATCTAAAGATTAATAACAGCACCCAAAGAGAGACTGTGAATCATTCCTTTCAAGAGCTTTCAGGGCCTTTATGAGCTCAGAGCCAAACAGAGAGAGCCCTTAGAAACACATTTTTCAAATATGAACTTCTGGAAGAGAGGGACATTTTCTCCTCACTTTACAAAGAATGATGGTTTCATTGGGTTGTTCGTTCAGTTCATAGTTAAGTTCAGTTGACAGCACTTTATGACACAATGTTAAATTCAATGTGTCACTCCTTTTATTTAAAAAAGCAAAAACAAAACCAAAAAAAAAAAAATGTTGAGAAGCTTTTAAAATTATATGGCTACAACCATGTTTTTTTTTCTACAATAACATTGTAATTAAAACTACACTCAAAAAATAATAAACTTAATATGATGCATATTTGCTAGTCATATAAATTAAACAAGAGTGGCATTTATGTAATAGTAGGCTATACTAAAAAAACAGAATGTGTTTTTAATAAACATGTTTATTTATCATCAAAAAATCCAATCTCATTTAACTAAATGAAGTTTGCTTGTTCCCAAGATTAACTCATTTAAAACAATATTCATATTTGTAACTGATTAAATTTAATTGTTATCACAATTAACAGTTATGCTTATCAGGAATTTTAATAAATACATTTTTAAATAGTATTATTTAAATTAAATAGATGCAGATGTTTAATAAACTATTGCATTATGTTTTTTTTTTTTTTTTTGAGTATTTAAAATATATATTAATTTGAGATTAAGTTTTTATGTCATCTTACGGTTGTTTTGAGGTTCTGACTATTGTCATGGAAACAAGTTGTAAAATAAAATATAACTTTCATTTTTTTTTCCCACACAGTTCACGGATCACAGCAGGAGTTCAGTGTGCTAGCCTACTGCGGGATCCATAGTGATGGAGAACATTGAACTTTGCACAGCACTCCGAGATCAATGTTAATTCCATGGCGACATAAGCAGCCAGTCCAATTTCCCCCCAGCAGCGCCTGCAGTGCACCAATTATAGCCCAGCAGAGGGAGGTGAGAAAAAAAAGACGTGAAGGTTTGTGTACAGAAGTTCATTTTCAGGAAGT
Source organism: Gobiocypris rarus (assembly GCA_023029165.1). Lineage (NCBI taxonomy): Eukaryota > Metazoa > Chordata > Actinopteri > Cypriniformes > Gobionidae > Gobiocypris > Gobiocypris rarus. The sequence continues at coordinate 22,592,121 of CM040933.1, forward strand.
GCGTGCATGTTTGAATTCCTGTCCTCATTTGTTTACTCATTGCAGAACAGGATGCGGACAGGCAGCTGTATCTCATCTCTCATCTTCTCAGCACCTGTCGTGAGGAGGAGCTGGGACTCGTGCCAATCGCCCGCTCCTCCCTTTACAGAAACACAATCTTACAGACATGCTCTCTTTTGTAATCCTTTAGTGCAATTATTGTTCTATAACTGTCTCTATTTACCTCAAAATATACCATAAGTCCACTTAAAAATGTATTGCTTAGTATTAAATTACAATAGCCTACCAAAACGTTGCAAAAGCATGTCAGAATTTCTTTCATGTTGCGAGCTGTGGTTTTTATTCACTGAAGCATGTTTCAGACTAACTGTAATAAGAATACTGCACTGTCATTTCACCTGACTTTCATGGTATACAGAACTGGTTCATTGCTTTTGTCCACTACAAGACAACGATCAAGTCGCCATGACGATTTTAGTAAACAGCGCGAGTTCACTTCTTCAACGGCAGAAGGGAGTTACTCTTTTGAGTTTTGTGAGGTAAAACGTTTTAAATTATAGCCTCAAATATGTTTCATGTAGGCCTATAATTTTATGTTTGATAGCCATATCCAGGATAGTTATAAATCTAGAAAAATGAAGTTTCACTTTGATGTTATGGATGAGTTTTTTTAATTTATCTCAGTAACTCTAATCATTTGAATTCGTTCAACAAAATGATTCAATTAGATTGATTCACTGATTATTTATGCATGTTACATCGTTAAGCCAACAGGTGGCGACAAGAGTATGACCTCTCATATTATTACCAAAATATTATTTGTTTTTAAAGGGGCTATATGCAACTTTTTCCCCAAAATAAACGTAACAATAGCCTTTTTATTTTACCATTTATGACTCAAACATCTCCTGATGAGCATACTGACACCTTGTCCGCTCACAGTGGGTGCACCTATAAGCCTGTGTCCTATTTTTCCTATTTTCTGTCGGGTCGGATTTTTCCCGCACTGTCTGCGGATGTGACGTCAAGCGTTCATGTTAAACGTTTCAGATCAAACGCATATAGCCTCTTTAATAAATAAACGGTAACAATTATCATAGTTATGGTCTTATTTTACTTTATTAAAAATAAAATATTTTTTTACAAATCTTTTAAGAATGTGTTCAAAGTGAGTAGTGAACGAGAACGAATTGCCACTAATGGCAACATGGAAAATAAAAATGCGTAATGCAAGATACAAAGGAAAACGTTTGATATGCTATGAGGATATCTTAATCCTAAACCAATGATTAAATCAAATTTGAAAAGTATAGGTTATTGGTTTAGAATTAGGATATCCTCGTAGCATATTAGAATGCCTTTCTTCTCTACAATGAAGGTACAAACTGTTAAAGGTACACTATGTAGGATTTTTGCAGTCAAATATCCAGAAACCACCAGACCAGTGTTATATATTTTTTTCTGCTGAGTTCTTACATGTCCCAAATGTTTCCAACTATTTGTAAATTGTGATAAAATCGCTATTTTTACCAATGAACCGGGACATGTGCGCATAGCGTGTGAGAGTCGCCTGTCAATTGCATCATATTTGTGTTACCCTCGGTTTCCGGTTTTATTTTGCAAAAAGCTTTACTCTCACTGGAGTGTGAACAAGTGTCACAGCAGCCGCCCGAGTGAACACACAGAGTAACGTCATAACATCATTTTAAACACACTTAAATGTATCTAATATAATAAATAGAGCTCGTTACCTCTCATGACCGGAAAGCGGAGATTGCGTCGGCGACTGTGTCCCTTCATAATAAAAGTCATGTTGCTTGAGAAGTGTTTGTGTAACCTCACCTCTTTGTAAGGTGGCCTTACTCAGCTCCCACAGCACTCGCCCCAGCTCTGCTTCATATACAGTAAAGTTAATAATCGCATCCATGAACATGATTTCTGCCCGAGTCCTATCCCGATTCTTTTCCACCGGCTGTGAGGTGAAGACCACATGTCCCAAGATTCTGCGCTCAAACTTGGCGTCATCAAACTACGCCTTTGTTTTGAACAGGCGCCCTCTAGCGGACGGAAAAGTTGCATAGTGTACCTTTAAGGCCCGTTCCCACCGATGACGATAACTATAAAGATATAGTTCTAAAAATCCTTTTACACCACAGCTATAACGATAACGACACAGAAAAACTTTGGAATCACTTTCAAAACGATTTGTTTTTTCCTGCAGATGAACATACAAACATTGACAGCCAATCAGAATACATCCTCTTTTAAAGAGCTCAAACATTTAAAGCGACAGATGACAAAACTGCAGTGCGGATGCTAATAGTTATCATTATTGGTGTAAACGGGTCTTTATTGTTTTGTGTGAAACAAAAAGTAGGTTATTATGTTCTTGTCAACTTGAAAAGCTAATGTAACATTAAATTAAAATTGTTGTAGGCCTAAATAGCTTATAATTGCACCCTTTTGTGGAAGTGAAAGATGGCAGGACAAAAATCACGGAACAGTATTTCTGTGAAGATGTGCCCTCAGCAGAGAGCTCGTCAAGAAGCCTACAACGAGCCGTCTAAACAAACACAGAGATGGATGGCAGAGGCGAGACAGCGCGTGTGCGCGCATCTAAATCATCAAAAATCCTGTCAGGTCTGCAAACCCACTGCTGCTGCCGAGCGGTCAGCTCAACTCACAGCACAATTAAAAGCCGCAGAGGCGAGGAATCGTGTTAGACAACTGAGACTACACTGTCAAGAACTAAAGGCAGGTTATTTATTTAAATATTTTTATTTTTAAAGGTGCACATAGTATATTAGTCTTTACGTTGCCCTGGCCAGAAGTATTGGCAGTGACTAATTTTGTGTTTTGCAATGTTTGCCTCTTTAGTTGTTGTTGTGTTGATTCACTTTGTTTGTGTATTAGCGTGCAAAATTATTAGATGCATCCTAAATAATTGCAAAAGCTTAATTTACCTTTATCTCAAAAACCCAAATTTCACTGTTCTTGGCACTGGCACAAAATGACCAGTCAACATCACTTCACTAAACATATCATCAGTACATAGGAAAGTGTGAGACTGTGAACAAGGTGAAATCACCCTATCAATTTTTTATTTATTTTTTATTATAAGAGCAGACTGATTGCTATGAAAGGAGGGGGAAAAGTGCTTCCAATCATTGAGTTCTTGTGTAACTCTTATGCAATGGTTACCTCCAAAGAAAGATTTACCAGCAATTATCGCTTTGCATTAAAATGGCCTGACATGCCTCATATTACGCCTGAAAAAAACATTTACCAGATCAGCAAGAACTTCAAGAAGAGATGTTCGACTGCAGTGAAGAAGACTTCAGGATGTCCCAGAGTGTCCAGCAGGTGCATCTCCTCCTGAGGAGACAGCTATGGAATCGTGTCCCCACCAGTGCTGTATTGGCAGGATGGTGGGTGTGAGCGTGTACGCATAGTGAGGTCAAGACTTTTGGACAACAGCCTGGTGTCAAGAAGGGCACCACTTCTCTTCAAGAAAAAAACATAAAGGACTTGAATTCTGTGGGAAATATAAGGTTTGGATAGCAGAAGACCAGTGTAAAGTTATTTTCTTTGTTGAAGCCCCCTTCCAACGATCGATTGTCCAGAGAAAAAGGTGAACTCTCTGGGCTCTCTCACAACTCCGCCCAAAACACTGCCATGAATAAAGATTCAAAACGTCCTGCAAAAGCAACTTCCCCCAAAGAACCTGGAGCAATTTGGTGATGATCCGTGCATTTTCCAGCATGATGGAGCATCATGTGAGAAAGCAAGAGTGATAATGATATAGCTCGGAGATTATTACATTGAAATTTTGGATCTGTGGCTTAATCCCATAGAGGAACTGTGGGTCAGTCCTCATAAGGCAAGTGAACAAGCAGAAGTCCACAAATTGGAATAAACTTCGAGCACTAATAAGGCAGGACTGGATCACCATCAGTAAGGATTTAGCCGAGAAGATATCCAGCATGCCAGAGCGAATCGCAGAGGTTATGAAGAAGAAGGGTCAACACTGTAAATTTTGACTCTATACATATATTGAATGTTTTTGTAAATAAAGCCTATAAAAAGTATGCAATGCTTATAATTGTTTTCCACCATAGAAACCATATGGAGAAAAAAAAAATCTACAAATCCGATTAATAGTATGAAAAATAAAAGTTTGTGTTTGCATAATGTATGTGTGTATACTGTGTATAATTCTTATGTATATATAAATACACACAAATGTACACCAATCAGGCATAACATTATGACCCCTGACAGGTGAAGTAAATAACACAGATTATCTCTTCATCTCAGCAAGTTGATGTGTTAGAAGCAGAAAAAATGGGCAAGCGTAAGGATTTGAGGGAGTTTGACAAGGGCCAAATTGTGATGGCTAGATGACTGGTTCAGAGCATCTCCAAAACTGCAGCTCTTGTGGGGTGTTCCCGGTCTGCAGTGGTCAGTATCTATAAAAAGTGGTCCAAGGAAGGAACAGTGTTGAACCAGCGACAGGGTCATGGGCGGCCAAGGCTCATTGATGCACGTGGGGAGCGAAGGCTGGCCTGTGTGGTCCGATCAAATAAGCTACTGTAGCTCAAACTGCTGAAGAAGTTAATGCTGGTTCTGATAGAAAGGTGTCAGAATACACAGTACATTGTAGTTTGTTTGTGTATTAGGTTGCATAGCCACAGACCAGTCAGGGTACCCATGCTGACCCCTGTCCACCGCTGAAAGTGCCAACAGTGGGCATGTGAGCAGCAAAACTAGACAACGGAGAAATGGAAGAAGGTGGCCGGGTCTGATGAATCACATTTATATTTACATTAAGGGGAATGGCCTCTTTCAGCAGCACAATTCTCCCAGCCACAAAGCAAAATTTGTTAAGAAATTATTTGCACAACAATGAGTTTGAGGTGTTGACTTGGCCTCCAAATTACCCAGATCCCTTCGAGCATCTGTGGGATGTGCTGAACAAACAAGTCTGAACCATGGAGGTCCCACCTCGGAATTAAGGGATCTGCTGCTAACATCTTGGTGGCAGATACCACAGAACACCTTCAGGGGTCTAGTGGAGTCCATGCCTTGACCGGTCAGGGCTGTTCTGGCAGCAAAAGGGGGACCAACACAAGGAACGTGGTCATAAAGCTATGCCTGATTGGTGAATATATATTTTTTATATAAAAAATATTTATATTTATAATATAAATGATATAAGTGTATATATATATATATATATATATATATATATATATATATATATATATATATATATATATATATATATATATATATATATGTGTGTGTGTGTGTGTGTGTGTGTATTTATATATACGTACATAATTATACACAGTACACACACTTATATTATGTATAAACACAAACTTTTATTTTGGATGCGATTAATAGATTTGACAGCACTACTATAAATACTAAAGCAGCAAACTTTGCGAAACACTACATTTATGTCACTGACAGTATTTTGACCATGGCTACATAGTCACCCGTGATTAATTTACTACCTGATATCATCTCATTTAAAGTTGTCGAAATGCATGTTATTGCTCTTACTGTACATGACTCTGTACATGTATTTATTTATTTTTTACCTCATAATGTTTAATCAATATGTCACCTGGTGAAACAACAGACTTCTCTCTGGTGGCATACACAAGACCTGTCCAATCATTTAGTCCGCTTAAGCCCACCCATAAGCAAACTCACATTCATACCTCACGTTCATATACACCCTATTTTTTTCGGATAATCTGTTACAATCATATGTCACAACACGGAAGGAAGTAATATTTTTCAAAAGTACAAGATTTAGCTTGAAAACACTCAGAAATTGCTAGTACATTTCACAAATAATTACAAAAAATTATTTTCTTGTAAAATGTACTCCAATTATCTTTGTTTTATATACAACTTTGAGAAAATAATTTGACAGTAATTTCATGTGATTTATTTGGAGAGAAAAAAAAAAGTGCACCTTTAATCAAAACGTATTACATGACCCTTTGGACTTACACAAGTGTGAACATGTTAATTATATAAATCTCACCCCAGTTCTTTGGAAGGATACACAATAGAGCATTTTCTTCTACGCTTGCTTAAAAGTCTAATCTCTCTCTTTTGCAAATTTTCAGGAGCAGGAAATTAACTTAATGATTTCATGCCAGTCTAACGCACAGAGGGCTGTACGCCTGGAGCATTTACTCTCTGTGAGAGAGAGGAAGATAAACCACGCTGACTGCATGGACCAATTACAGGTGGCTATTTTTGATTAAAACGTATAAAATCTCATAGATAGGCTACCCAATTCTTTTCTTTTATTATCAGTATAAATGTAGCTCAGGGAAATGTGCGAGCCTGACCCCAAAATGCCTGCTCTACAACAGAAGTAGGATCAGAGGGAGTCTGATCTTGGCTTCATTTCCCCTTTCCCGCACTGCTGTAATGCCGTAATAACATTAAGCAGCCCCCCAGTTGACAATTTCTCATCGACCGTCACAGTCCTGATGCTATCTCCTAAATAAGCATGACTGGAGAGAGAGAGTGCTCCAGATCTCCACATATTCTAACAGGTGGAAGGACATGTTCCAATTATCTCCCCTCAGCAGACGGATATTTACGTGACTGCTTGTGTTTTGTCTCAGCCTTTATTTCACCCTAAAGGTTTCTTCTTCTACAAAAATAATAATAATAATAATAATTTTTCATAAGATTCATGACAACAGCAGTAGTAATCTTACCGTCCTTTCAAAGTCACGTTATCTTTACAAGTAAAATGTCAATGCAGTGCCAAGTGTCCTCTGTGTAACATCGGCAGACCTGGTCAAACTGCTGCCATGCGAGACCCTACATTGATGGAACTTACATTACTGAATCATGACATTCAAAGTGTACAGGGACTCAGTTATTTTTTTTTTTTCACTTTAAAGAATAGTTCACCCAAAGATGAGCCAAGGTTGCCAGGTCTGTGCTACAAATGTAGCCCAAAAATATTGCCCGAATTGCTACCAAATTCTCCACTTAATTTGTATGTCTGGAGGGAATCGTACATAAGGGGGTGAAAAAACGGATACATTTTTTTTAACCGCGGCAACAACTTAAAACTAGCCAATTTTGTGGGAAAACTGTGGACTTGGCAACACTGACTTACCCTCTGTTCCACGTTCTTTTTATTTTCTTGCGGAAAATATATTTTTAATAATATCTTGGTGCTTTTTGATTCCCAAACAATAAAAGCAGTGTTGTTTTAGTATTATTTATATACTATTAGTTTTTGTATTCATATTTTGACTCGCTATTGCTAATAAACAGACTCGCTGCTGTGAGCATGTAAAATAGGCTGCTGCTGCATTAATAGAATCCAGTAGCAGATCTATGCAGGTGGAGCTGGGGAGGTGGAGGGTTTCAGAGGAACTCTAATACGGCGCTCCAGGACAGTCTTACAGCAAACAATTAACTAGACTGTTTAAATGTTGAGCAAGCATTCTCATTGGCTGCAGGTTCAGCAGAGGCCAATCAGCTTGTGCCATATGGTAATGATGTGATTGCTTGCAGACTGCATGTAAAGGGCTTGTAAAATCAGCCTGCGATTTTAGAGTTTCATGACTGAACTAGATATTTCTTTGAAAAAACATTAGTGAGTTGCAAAGGCAACATTTATATATTTAATTTAGTTTAAGTTTTTAATCTAATATTTATATTTTATTTTATAGCAATTACATTTTTTTTTGTTTTAGTTAATGACAATAACTCACTGAGTTATCAGACCTCACTCACTGTAATTGTACTTACAAAATGTTCTTCAATATCTTTTGTGTTCTGCAGAAGTAAGAAAATCATACATGTTTGCAATAAGTAAATGAAGACAGTTTTTTCATTGTTGGATGAACTATGCCTTTAATTAAACTGCTTATGAAATGTTTATGTTGTAGCGGTCTTCATTTGTAAGTCGCTTTATATAAAGCATATACATAAATAGATGTTCATATAAATAAACTTGGAAAGGCATTTTTAAGAACATGAACTTTTCAAATAAAATATTCAACATTTTCTGATGCTTATCTGTTTTTGTGCTCTATTTAGAGACGAAGAGTTGAAGAAATCCTTGAGGATGAGAAGGGCCTGACCATCAACCGCAGATGACTGAAGACAAAAAGAAAATATTTTCTTTGAGACTTAATATGCATGCACACTATATCGGGTCTTGCATGCCAAATGTGTTTGATTGTACTTTCTTAAAATCTGGTTTCTGAGATATAAGATATAAACTGTAAATTAGTTTCCATCGTAGTTTAAATGCGTGTTTTCTTAGCGGATTATAAATTGAGCATGTAGGATTTTAATGCACATTTTTAGAACCCAATTTTTTCCATCAGCGGTATTTAATGTAATATCCCAAAATGTGCATTGCTGGAAACCTACTGTAGCTAATGTTGCATTACCATACACAGACCAATAAAGCATTTATATTTAGGGATGTACTGATTTTAAAAGTCTGGCTGATCAATAAGATGATAATTATTTTCATGTTATAGATGGTAATTGATAAATGACTAATATTAAAATTCTATACTATTTATGTAGAAATTAAGTGCAAGTTAATCACAACATTATAATACACATTATATACTAGTATACAAAATTTGCTTTTATAGTGTTTATTCATTATTTTTAATTAACTTTTGTGTAGGTTGTTTTCATTGAAAATTTAGTTTAAGTTTTGGTAATTCCATAATAGTTATTTTGTCATTTTAATTATTTTTTAAATATTTTAGCTTTCATTTATTTTATTTCAGTTTTAATAATTTTAGTATACTTAAACTTATTTAAATTAGGCAACATTTCTAATTTTCCTTTACGTTTAGTTGATCATCTAATATTTATATTTAATTTCGTTTAGTTTTAGTTAATGATAAGACTAGTTAGATGACAGCAAAGGTAATTTAAATGTAAAAAACATATACTGACTGGTATCCGAATGTATCCTTAATTTTGTTCATTTTTAGCAATATTCATTAATATTTTTAGCAATATAGAGGACTACAGGACTAACTGTTGTATTAAATCCACTGAGCAGCACTTGAAATAGCCAGAGATCTGAACCTCTGATCTTATTGTATCATATTTCATAGTTCTGCTATCTCCAAAGTGGGTTTTGAAAACCAAAGGGGGATGCCAAAGTGGAGACTGAATGTTCAGTAGTAATCCCATCTCAGCAGATGATCGAGAACAAAAACCTATCTAGACAAAATTAAAGTCTTCAGCTGAAGCACACACACACACACACACACACACACACAAAATGCCCAGACTGACATTACCGGCAAATAGAAGTGAGAGTAAAGAACAGGGCAGCTTGCCATCTCAGTAGCAGTGAAACACAGATTACTGGCAGCATGTTTTTTGTGTGTGTGTGTGAAGTGTCTGTAAAGAATCGGCAGGGGGTGAATCTGGCAGCTTCAGACTGTGAGTGGATGTTGACACTGGGAGCAAGCTATGCATGAGTATAGTGTCCGAGTAATATAACTGCCCTATTCACCTTGCAGATTGCTGACATTATGACAGAAAGGGAGATAATGACCGGTGTAGTGTGTCAAAGTGCTTTACGTGTGATGCTAGTTGAGAATTACACTCATATTTCTTCACACTGGGTGAACATGTTGGTTCTCTTCATCAGAGAGAAGCAAACAAAGTCAGAATTCAACCTAATTATGGCTTAAAGTCATTATGTTTGCATTGTAATTAGAGGGGAGGGAGGGTGAAAGATTGGTCAGTTCCATGTCTCTTAGATTATAGATGGGGGTGAAGCAAAGACGACAGGAAGCAGATAACACAATTAGCCGAGCTTCTACTTAAAGGTGGGGAGAGAAAATTGCCTGTAGCCTTTACAACATAGACTATCATTAATTATAGCCTACCTACTAGGAATAGCTTTTTAAAGACATTCTTATTGTGCTAAACTAAATGCTCAGCAACGTAGGTGCTTTTAGTAGGGGAAAGCATTTAATCATATGCTAATTCAAACTGCGGACTTCTTTATGGTGTTGAGGGGGTTCAGCCCTACAATGAGGCAGAGAGCTTTACTGACACCAAGTGGTCGTTGCATATGTGTCCCCTCGTAACCCTCAGCCATTTCCTATAAGGCCTTCCCTGTAACTGTTGAACAGTGGAGTTTTATCAAGCAGTAAAGTCAGTTGTAGCAGCGCTGCACTCTATTAGTAAAAGCACATCAAATTTTGCATTAAAACGAATTTAGATAATTTAAAGTAATAATTGTATATTAACCTAGTTGCGTTGCACCTCTATGATATTGATTTTGTTATATATCTTCAAGAATCTTGCAGAAATGCTGTTGAGGGATTTTTGTGACTCGTTGTTCTTCTTAGTGTTTGGCGCCCCCTGCTGGATACTTACAAGATTTCTATGAGGACAATCAATGAAATAATGATGAACAAATTAATATAAATTCTATATCATTTAAAGCCTCGTGTCTGCTTTGTGGTCAATAAACTGTTATACATATAAAACAATCACATGTCTAGGTTGGGTAGAGGTTATGTGAATGTTAGGGTCATATGAGAGAATAGGTACACGAAAGGGAAATGCTTGTCAATAGGGAAAGGCAACAATAAAGTCAGGTAATGCAAGCATAGTCAGCGTTATTCTAGGACTGAAGTCCCAAACGTTTAGGGCTCATTAAACATACAGCTTTATTTTGTTACTTTAATCAACACATTGTGTAGACCACTATTTCAACTGCTTGATCATGGGCAGATCAACTTGAAAAGTTCCGCTGGAAATGACAATTACTGAGGAAGTCCTTCGTCAATCGACTGAGTAGAACTGTCTAAATCAGCGCATGCGCAATTCATCCTCAGCCTGCCTCCGTAAGGGTGTCGATTCTCAAGCTGGAACATTGGAGGAAAAAAAGATACTGTATTTTACACACAAAACAGGCAAAAACAAACGGGTGTGCTTCAGAAAACGAAACGGCTACCGCCCTCCAGATCATTTTAATGCCAAAATTGTAAGTATTGTCATCGTTGGCGTTTTTCAACAGCATAAACGTTGAGTTTGTCAGTGGATGGTGGGTTCTTTTCCGTTTTTTTTTCTCCCGAAGAATGAGTCGTCCTCCGTAAATCCCAGTCTTCTTTCTCTACATTTGTGTTTTTGTACATATGGGAAGGAACTTACTTATGTGTCTTGGTGAAAACGAAGCTTTCCTAGAGATAGAGCGGTTGAGTGTATTTGAGACTATGTATATGAATGTATATGTACAGCGTTTATTCGCAGTCGAGGAGGGAATAACGTTACCGATTATGTTCGCGTCTCCCGTTTCGCTTCATCAGGATGGGATAGATATGTGGTCGGAGGACTAAACTGAGTTGTCATCTGCTGTAAGATGTATTTTGTGAGCCACATGCAGTAGTCGTGCGCCCGGTGTGTATGTGTGTGTGTGTATGTCACGGGCATTACGGGTTTGATTTTTCCTCACAAAAACATTATATGCATAACACGTTATGGTTTCACCACTGTCGATGTTTTAAATCTCTATCCGTAAAGCTGATACAATGTTGGTTTGGGGTATTTCAGTTAATCGGAGAGTGAAAGCTAACGCACGGATTATAGCGTTGTATGAGGGGGATATTTTCAATTCAGACATCTAGGAAGTGGGGGAGGATAAAGCTCAGGTTATCATCTGCCACTGCCGTATTTCTACTTCTGTATTTCTACCAATTAACCGCATATTTACGTAACCGATGAGAATAAACCCCGAACGCCTTTGCGTGTGTGTTCGCGAGGCTTTTTCGTCTCGAAAGATGTTCTTTCCCTCTTTAGCTGGCTGTGTAGTAAAGCGCGTTCGCGGTGCACGCGCGGGACCTTCGGGTGAATGAATTCGGTGTGCGCGTTCACGTCGCGATCGGGGGGCGGGGCCCGCGGTGTCGCGTGGCGGCGAGCTTTGAACGCGTTCGCGCGTGTCGCTGCAGAAATGGAGGGGAGACACAGCGCTCGTGCAGCTCTGACGTCAGAGAGAGAATTCCCGAGGTTAAGAGATATTTATGTCCAATTAATGACTATACGTGACCTTTTGATTTCTCTGAGGAAGTCAAGCATGTTTTTTTTTGTTGACCACACCACAGGCATGTCTATTACTTGACAAAATCAAACATAGGTTGATTCATCGGGACACATTTTTCCAGTCACCTGAATGGCAACAAGTGTCCTAATCATCCTGAATTCACCCTAATCATCATAGTGCATGTAGCCTTCTTAGTTTGTGGTGACAACAACCATTTCTATATTTAGCTAAAAGAATGACATGTTTTGAAACACCAAGTAAGCTTCCACGTGGGCATGCCAGTCAAAGCTCAGCTGCTTTGATATCTTCAGCATCTCTGCTGTACCAGGAATCAGGTTTAGCGAGCTTACTTCATTTGTTCCAAAAAGTCACACTCTTACATTCAAAGAGAACACTGTCTTTCTTTGTGCATTTGGCATTAATTAAACCATATAGGGGAGCGCGGGGCACAACCTAACGCGGGGTTAGTTATAACACACTTGGTTTAACACTTTCCACACATGCCAGGATGATGAAACTTAGTGTATTTACTAGTTGCAATATCAACATTATTTAGTGAAAAAATTGCGTCAAAATTCAAAAGTCTTTGGAAGATATTACTGAACATTTTACCATAGCAAAAGTACATTTGTTTATTTAAAATTAGACAACTGATATTATTATAATATAATATCTGTTATTTAACAGTTGAGATGGTTCTTTAATGCTGATCTAACATCAGAAAAATCCCAGGGCATGTTGTCTCACTGCGTTACAATCAGCCCATATTAGAACTACGCTATTATATTCTGTACTTTGATGAATTCTTTTGAGAAACCATGAGAAAAGACTGTGAGTCAATGTTCAGAAATGATTAATTATTATTATGTTTTGAACTATGCTGTATAGCTGTATTTAGCAGTGTGTTTGTTGTCAAACTCAAAAATTAGTTTGTTTATAATTATAATAAATATATTTTATATGAAGTTGATAATTGTATTTTATTGACAAAATATTTCGGTTTGTCTTGGATATTGTTTTGATCATATCAGATAACATTTTAAGCTGTCATGTGGTCATGTTACAATGTACCCCACCTATGGGGCATGTTGTCACATTTCACTTCCATTCTTTCGGGGTAAATCAAGAAAAAAGTATACACTGTATTAATGAAACAAAACCACATAATTGTACTAGACATGTTTGCAAATTAATGTGGGAAAAAATAAATACTCTGAACCCCAAGTGGATTTACACAAACGGAGAAAGTCAAAAAGCGTTAGGTTGTGCCCCGCTCTCCCCTATATCTCCTAAAATGTGAAGAGATGGAGTTCCAATGATCAATCTAGTCAAGGAATAAAGACCTTGAAAACTAGATAAACCAAATTTAAATCAGCAACCAAGAACTAGAGATTATTACCAGTGGTGATTTAAGAACCATGTTCTTGATAAATTTCCCATTGAAGTTTAAGCTAAATGATTTTAAGTTTAAGCTAAACTCGAGTGTGTGTGCGCGCGCGCCCATGCAAATGCGCCCGTCATTCACACAAAGAAGCAGAACATGCAGTAGTGATATTTAAATAGTGTTTGCAGTTTAATATTAACAGACACTATAGTATATATTCGGATACAGTCTGGAGCCCTGCGCTTAGATAAACACGGAAGCGGCTGAAGGCAGCTGCGGGTACCGGATATACTCGGGAGTCGGTACTACCGGTACTACAGAAATGCTGGTATCGTCACATTTTTAAAAAATTCAGTACCAACTTGGTACCGAAGTACCAGTACTTGTGTCATCCCTATATATAAATATATCATAATATATTATAATTTAATATATTATAATATATTTTAATATTATTATAAATATATATATTTTTTCCAACATGTCTGTGAAACAAAAGACTTCTCTCTTCTCACGTTCACCTGCCTCTCTTTGAGAGCAACATCCACATCTCAAAATCCAATCAACTGATGCATTGAACTAAGTTCCCACCCTGCATTTTTTTCTTTTCCGGTAATCTGTTACACCCGAATGTACAGTATGTCACAATATGGAAGAAAAGATATGTAGTTCAGTTCATAAGTGTAATTTGTTCATGAATCGGACTACTCCGAAACAACTGGATAGAAAGATGCATTTTTGTTTTTTTACATATTTCATAGTACATCCAGGGCTATAGAGTGCAACATATATGTCGCAGATGGTACAAAAAAATCTGAGCGATGAATAAATGTAGCACAAGTGTAACAGTTTTGCATGTGTGTGAGAGAGTGCCGTTTGTTGTGCAGCGCTCTGCTTCCACTCCATGCAGGCAAAAAAAGAACTCAATGCGGTTCTTTCTCGAGCCTTGTTTTGACTTACACCCCAGATGTGTTTACATCAGGGCTGTCAAAATGAACAAGTTAACACATGCGATCATTTTTTTCAGTTCAACGCGTTAAAAACATTTAATGCGATTAACGCAGCATCCGTTTTTTCCCGTCATAATTTGGCTAGCGCTACTGTATGATCACACTCTTATTCATGCAAATGCTTTTAAACCATTCAAGAAAAAAAGAGAAAGCGCTGTCTGTGAATGTCCTGTCCATGTGACACACGACGCACAGAAAGATCTAATCAAAAAACAAAGGTAACAGAGAAAAGTGTAGCTTTAATAAGGATTAATCTTTATAATTTACGCAGTTAAAGATTTCCTGTTACCTGTTAGACCGGTAGGAAGGCCACGGGTAAATATGAGATTTATTATAATGCGTTTATGTGAAGATTGTTTTAAGTTCACTTTAATTAAAAGTTGTTATTTTTTAAAGCATAATACATGTTGAAATCAATCGATTTCAATTATACTGTAATGTTGAATGTCTATCATTAATGTTTTTTTAATCAATTTAATAGAGACATCAGTAGCAGTATTAGTATCAGTGATACTGGCCTTCATTCATTAAAAGATGCCATTACAACAAATATTTACATTTGTTATACTGTCTTTAAGTTGTTTCTAATTTGGAGAGTAACTGTAAAAACGGCAGAAAAAGATGTGGATATATTGAGGATATATTTTTTGTTTAACGTAATAAAGATAGCCTATACAGATTAATAATAAAGACATTAGGAATACAGATTTTATGTACATATATTCAGGTACAATAATGTTATATGTACAGGTTAATAATTTTATTGAGAACATACCATATTCACAAGAAAAATGGGCTCTTTAATAACCATAATTTGATGAGACTTCTATTCACATTTATTTAATTTATTTTGGTCCATAAACTCAATGGCATAAGATAAAACAATATAACTAAATGCACTGTAAGAAAAAAAAATATTTTGGTCACATTGCCCACTCCTAAACGACGGTTATAGATGTGATTGATAACATTTTTATTATACACAGCCTATATAGCATGTATGATGAACTGCACTATTTATGTTTTTTTTCAGAAATGATATCAGGCACTTTATGCTATTTCTGTCAGGACCACTATCGTCAAAGATGATTGATTGACTATTAGCATATAGTTTGGATTGCCGGTATGGTTCTGTTCTGGGCAAGAACTCCCTGCGCATTTATGCAGCCTAGCATGGATAAGAGCAGGGAGAGCAGCAATAAGGGTAACTGAACAGAACTAACATTGTATTGAATACCAAATCCTGACTGACGAGAGGAGGAGCTGGGGGTGGAGGAGGGTAAATGAGCTCCGGAGAAACGCAATAGCTGTTGATAGTACTGAAGGAGCTTATATATGTATGCGGTGATAGACGTGTATTCCTAGGTAGACGTGATCAGCTGACAGACAGCTGAAGCAAGTTTGACTAACGTGATCTGCCAGAACTGACGCTATACGCTTTATAATTGTGTGGCTTGCCCTACAAAACCTTCAACATCCGTAGCAGCAGTGCTGTGTTCAAAAAAAGTATTTTACCACATTCAATTCAGACCGGGCAAAGTTGATTATTTTTATTAACTTTTAGATGTGCGCATATAGATGGCTTCAAAGTTTATAGACATGGAGTAAAAGCCACTATACTAAAGTTTTGATTTTAAGGGATTGTTACGCTGTTCTCTTCATCAGCCGGGGTAGTGCCTCCATCACTCTTTTTATACAAGGGCGTTTGTAGAGATAGATATTAAACCACATCCTATTGCAAGAGAGAGAAAAAACCTCATTCTGTCTGCTGTATAGGCATTATTCAACAGCAGTTCCTGAATGAACAAAACCAGAGAAAATAGAAAAGCAATGTGACCAGTCACTGGAGCAGAATCCTGAATAAACGATTCCCTTATTCAGGGCCTTCAGGGTTGTGCAGGGTTCATAAGGGGCTACTCGTCCTCTCTGAAGCACTAATTCAATCAGAACACTGCTTAGCAAACACAGCTCCTTTTAAAAGTAAAGTGTTTTGCCATTGCAAATTGCAAAGGTGGCATTTTTACATTATATATATAGCAAGCTTAAGTTAAACACTGGCTTTATGAGACAGCAGCTTCTGTGAGTTGTTGTTGCCATAGGGGATTGCTTGAACAGAGGTCTGAAAGTGTTATTTCATTTCATTCTTCATTTGTAGGTGGTATTAGGGGACAGGACATTCTCATCCTTCAGAACATGATTGGATGTTGTAGTCTTTGCATTACTTTGTGTTGATTTTTGTCTTTTGATTTTGAATTCAAATATGATCAAATGGGTTGCTAAGAGAACTAACAAGATAAACAGACAGCAAACACATATTTCTATTGCATTATCTTTGCAAAAACAAACACAGAGAATGACTAGGGTAGTCAGTTCATTAATAAACGTGTTGAACTCTGTGAATGACGGGCATGACAAATTGTAGGTTCAAATCGCACGCTAGCCGTCATTGTGCTTTTGGCTTCCAAAGGGAAGACTGTCTATGTTATATGTAGTCTCTTTGAATAAAAGTGTCAGTTAAATGATCAATTTGCAAGGTCTAGTAAAAGTGTTTTATTGGTATTATTGATGAGCTTTACGTGTAAAACTGACATTATTATCATCAATAAAGATAAAGTGGTTGAAAAGGGAAGGATTAGGTTGATAAATTGTCAGAAAGTGAAGGGACAAATGCTGTCCAGGATCAACACAAGAATGATTTTCATGATGCTGCTTGTTTAGTGATGAAACACAATGCTGGTGCAATTGTTGAGCAAAACCAAGCCCCGACTTGAACGCCTTGCTTGTCAAAATAATTCTGATATGTTGGAGTAAAACTTGATACATAGTTTTGCAGACTTTCAGTGAGGAGTTTAATCAGCACCCATCCCTGACAAAGTAGTTTTGTTCATGGTTTTCAAGAATGAGGTCATGCTTCTTTTGACTCTAGCGATTGAAAAATGAATATAAATACAAGCATATGTATTTTGCTGTACTATGCATGACTTTGTCGCACTACTATTTGCATTTAGCTTTGTTTATACCCCTTCTGTCCGTATCAGACCCTAAACAGAACAAATTATTGGGTCACGACCCAACAGTTGAGAGCCGGAGAATTAAAGTTGAACACAACTTGAGTTCATTGCGCCATTGTTGTTTTGTGCGTTTTCATGTTTTGGGTCTGATGGAAAAGGCTGGAGTGCAAGCCTCCAATAGATTAGCCTGGTGTCGCTGTAAGAAAAAACTGAGTTTAAGGAGGAAGCTTGACTTACTTGTCATTTTGGAGCCATATCACTCTCTTTCTTTCTTTCGCTCTCTCTCTCTGTCTTTCACCACACTCCTCTTTCCTTCTCTTGTCCTCGTCTCTTTCACAATCATACTCTTTTCTGTCACTTTTCTTATACGTCCCGTTTCTATTTCTCTCTTTACACTAATTTTACACGGGTGTGATTATCACATTATCCATTCCCTATATCCATCATGTCTCGCAAAATATTTACTCACCCACCTCATGTCTTTCTAAAACCACATGACTTCATACTGGTAGCGTTTTTCCATGCAGCTTTCAAGCAGCAGGAAAAAGCTTCAAAACTCCATAAAAGTGCCATAAAGTGGTTCATACAAATATCGCAAGTCCTTTGTGTGAGAAATAGACTGAAATTTAAGTCATGATTCAATGAAAACCCTACTCTGTTCTTCTTAATGCATTCGAGAAATGTAGTAACATCTGATTAATGAACCAGCCGTTCATTTTAAACGGATCATTTCAACGAATCAGTTGATTTGCTTCAACAAATGATACAAATTCGGAATTCTGATTCAGTTGCAGTGGTTCTCAAGTTAACAGCCCACCGGGGGGAATATTATAATCTTAATTATCTCAAATAATGATCATTTTAGTTCCTCTCATAAACCTTTTTTATATAGACTTAGATTAATATGAACAACTGGTAACACTTTATTTTAGGGTTCAATTCTCACTATTAACTAAGTGCTTAACTAAGAGCATGCATATTACCAGGATATTGGCTGTATATTAGTACTTATAAAGCACATATTAATATATAATAAGGCACAACCTTATTCTACATCCCTTAATACCTAAACTTAAACACTATAAAAACTACCTTACTAACTATTAATAAGCAGTTAATTAGGAGTTTATTGAGGCAAAAGTATTAGTTAATAGTGAATATACTAAAGTGTTACCAAACAACTTTTATGAAACGGTGCTTTTGTGTTGTTTTTAAAAATGGAAAGCTTCCTCCATGCTATGTAACTGCATTGAAAAGAGCAACCAGCACAGTCTTCAAAATATCTTCTTTTATATTCCACAGAGGAACGAAAGTCACAGGTTTGGAACAACATGAGGGTGAGTAAATGATGACAGAATATTCATTTTGGGTCAAACAGTTCTTTGCTATGGAAAACCTGTTTAGTTCCAAATTCCATTTCATGATACATACATCACTGGAATATCACATTGTGTCCGTAGAGAGGCTGGCTAGCAAAGACCATTTCCTCCCTCCTACTTCGAGCGCTTATGTTTTTGCTTTCCATCTCTTCTTTTTCTTACGCATGTCCACGCCAATGTCCGCTTTTCTTCTCAAGTCTTCTGTTGAACGTTTCCTCTTTTCATGTGTAGCTCCCCTTCCTCCTCTCTCCTTCACAGAGTTAAAAGGGAAGTAGGAGATTTTGGCCATAGCAGACTCAGCAGTGCCTTTAGTTCCCTACGTAGTCACAAACCCCTCTCCGGAAAATCTAGTAGAGGTTAGCTGACAGTCCAGAGACATTATCTAAACCCCTAAACCTGGAACCATGTAAGTAGTGATCTATAGTTTTATCTATATATGATTATATTTGTACCTTATAATGGCATAACACAGTACTGTTTGTGGAAGTACTGAGAAACATTAATATTAATCAAAGATGGTAATAAATATTAATAAAAGCAGAGCGTTTTCATGTTTGGTCATATTTGAGATCACATGGCAGTTTCTCACTGGGTTATGCACTGATTGACCTTTTTGCTCACATCTGTGCATCCGAGGGTGGCACAGGATCGTGGCAGCTGGCTGAACATCTGGGGCTGATTTTTTTATGATTTGTGGCTGATTCTCGGCAGATCTTTATTTAACGTGAGAAGACAGGACACAAGTTTAGAGATGCATGGATTTAGTACTCTTTAATATTGGTTACATTGGAGTTCTCAAAAGGTATTAGACTTGGATGTTTAGAAGAATAGATTTGATTACATGTCATTTGTGTGATTTTCTGTACAGTAGGTGCCACATTTGATTCAATGCGAAAACCAAGGCTGATGCGTACATGATGTAAATAGTTTAGCCAACAAAACATTGGAAACAGATTTTACCAGAGCTTTTCAAATGAAAATCTGTGGAAGAGAAACTCCAGAAAATGTTGCTTGTGAAAAACAGACCTGACCTGTGACATTATGATACAACCTATTGAACAGACTACTTCATTCCCAGGGTGCACTCTGGCCCTGGAAAACCTAGAAATACCAGAGTATTTCAAAAGTGTAATTTACAGGCCTGGAAAAGTCATGGAAATGAATTAATCATAAAAATGTGATTGAAGGGTCATGGAAATGTATTTAGTCAGTATAGTTATCAATCATAAATATAAAAGTAATGGAAAATAATGGAAATTCACTGGTCAGAAGATGCAATAACATCAAAGAAATTGTCATGTCAAATTAAGATAAACATGTAAGATAAATAACCTGAGATGATGTGATTAACTGCAGGTGTGCTTGAGGGATGAGGCTTTTTAAGACATGTTTTTAAATTATTATTACAATTATCTCACCTAAATGTTTGCTTACACAGCACAAAAAAGCCTGATTTCAAATTTTTATTACAAAAAAGACAAATAAACAGTCAATTAAATGCAAAATAAATAAAAAAGAATAAAGATTTTTTTAGCTAGTATTACTAACAGTTAGCCTGGCGTGGCCATACTCAATTCTAGTCAGAATATGAGTCTGATACCGCTCCATTGGGCTTTGATTATGGGGCGTGTTTCAACCTAACCAGGAAAGACCTCAATTGGATAGACCTACAACCAATCAGAGCAACGGAGCGAAGCGTTGCGTTAGTTGTCAAATTTTTTTGACAACAATTTTTTTGACAACAATTTGACAAAACAGTTTTGAATAGCAATTGTGCGACATTGCAAAAAAACATGGCAACCCTGTCTGCTCACACGCTGGATTAAGTAATGTTAGAAGAAAAAGATGAGTGTAAACGATCTTTGCCAGTGTTGTAAAAAAATAATTTAAGATTACACAGAGTACTTACCAACACGATCATCGTTTCTGAGAGAAATAGTGAAGGTGAATGCATATATATATATATATAAACACTGGATAGTCTTAAATTAAATTTAAATTATAAAATAAATGCAGATTAATCCTTACAATTAAATTTACAAAAGTTCTTCAGTCAAGAGCACTGAGTGATTTTTCTTTTGTTGTTTGATTAACATTAAGTACACTTATTTTGAAATTGCGTATCACAGAAGTGGATTAAATGACTCGTTCAACCAACATGCAATAGTGAACAAATGTATACTCTAATTTCTTGCATTAAAAGCTTAAAAAAAACAAAAAAGCATTTAAAATTATGCACAAAATTATACCTGATATCCCACGCCGAAATTCAGGCCCTGACTGATCTAGATAGCCAAATTGCTGACGAGTCTGGAATTTTGGTCAAATCCATGCTATTTAGTAAAACATTTACACTGTGTAAAACATACAATATGCTTAAAATGTTATTCATACAGTACTTTAACATCAAGACAAGGTGATGCTGGAAAGTTTCCCCGTTGTAAATACAACTTGAGAGGGCGTTAAAGGTGCACTATGCAACTTTTCCGTCCGCTAGAGGTCACCTATTCAAAACAAAGGCGTAGTTTGATAACACTAAGGTTGAGCGCAGAATCTTGGGACATGTGGTCTTCACCTCACAGCCGGTGAAAAAGAATGGGGATAAAACATTGAAAAATCTTTCCGACCCCAGACTTTTGAACAGAAGCGTAAATGTGGAGGAGGAGTTAGGGTGGCAGGAATGGAAATAGGACAAGCAGTTTGAAAAAATGGAAGCATTGATGTGTAATATTCTCTGTTAAATCTCATACAATGGTGAATATTTTTGCAGATGTTTTCATTTAAATCCCTCCCTTAACAATGATTCTGCCACCATATGCTCATTTTAGTAGACAATTTAAATGAACATGCCTGGCTAAATGAGCTTAATTCATAAAACACAGTCATAGACTTAACTGTGAGCATTTGCTTGATGTGACTAATATAAAGTCTTTCTCTCTTTTTCCCCTCACCGTTCTCTCTCTCCCTATTTGTGTGTGTCTGTGTCTTACTGTTGCCCTGTTTGTGTGTTCCTGTTCATTCCGGCCTTTGCTATATGTGTTTGTGTGTGAAGGAGAGGTCCGCGGCCTGCGGGGGGATGACATGCATGTGTCCAGGCATTTAACATCATTGAGGATTTTAAGACTAGTAGGCTGCCCTCCGCCAAGCCATGATGGACATTCTGGTAACTGGCCTTTTTCTCTCATTGCTGTTTGTGTTTGGGGTGTTTTTGTGGTTTATTTGTGTGTAAATGGTTTGAAGAGTGTTATGATGTGGTTTGTTCATTTTGGTTTCTTCAAGTGATGTCCTGAGAGATACTGATGAACAC
The DNA here is from genome assembly GCA_023029165.1 of Gobiocypris rarus. Lineage (NCBI taxonomy): Eukaryota > Metazoa > Chordata > Actinopteri > Cypriniformes > Gobionidae > Gobiocypris > Gobiocypris rarus. Next base: position 22,614,306 of record CM040933.1, read on the forward strand.
TGTCTGTTGTATCCAGGTCCAGACGGAATTGGAATTGGAACCCCTCATAATTTACGTTTACAAAGGGTTAGTTCACCCAAAAATGAACAATCACCATTTATTGTCCCTCATGTTGAGATAATACAATACAAAAGTCTATGGCCACCAAAAATTTGTTTGGTTATCAAATTCTTCAAACTGTCTTCTTTTGTGTTAGACTTACAGGTTTGAAACAACATGAGGGCGAGTAAATAATGACAAATTAAATTTTTACTAATTTGACAATGCTACCAGTAAGACTGAAGTACTCAGTCTATTGCATTTACCAAGTTTAAATCTATTCCAGATATGTTCCCTCCAAAATCAGTGCAGTAAATGTAAAACATGTCCGCAGACTCTGTCTGGTCCTGGTTATACCCATATATCATGATGTTTAGCTTTATTTGTGTGTTTTCTTTTCTTCACTGACAATGCTTAATACTTGAGAGAATTATTCTGGTCCTTGCTGGAGTTGTTTACAGCATGTGAAGTCTCTGTTCTTCTCTCCTTTCTTCGCCTCTTGTCTCCGTCCTTTCCCTTCCACAAACACACACCAATTTATAAAAACCTCCCATAAACGTTTTTTGATTTTTTTTTAGATTAGCCTAATTTAAGATAATTATAATTGCTACGTTCCACAAAGCATCTTTTGACATGTTTTGTATTTATTGACAGCATCTGTTTTCACCATGTTTTGAAGATGTTCTACTAATTTTCTGTCACTCCATCAAAGCTCACAGAACAGCAGAGATGGATGGAAAACAAGGGATCCAGAGATGTTCATTAAGAGACAAAGACTTCTGGGAAGCTAGGAAGACAGAAAGGAGAAGTCAGAAGAAGAGGGAGGGAGTGATAAGTCACATGATTCATGGCCATTCAGCCATGGCATCTGGATAAAGTTAGAGGAAAGCAAGATTTAGATCTAAAAACAGACAAGCAGACAGACATTCATTCTGTTTGTGTGTGTGTGTGTGTGTGTAAGGGAGTTTTCCTCTCGTCTTTAATAGCACAGAGCAGCTTACTCATATCTCCAGCAGTTTATTTAGTTACATGTGTTTCTTCTGCAAAGCTCCTCCCAGCTCCATAGACTATAGTTTGACTCATATATTTAAATATAAAGCAAACATTTGCACATTCTCTCTCTTTCTCTCCCTCCCCCTCTCCTGGGTTAAGTTTCTTGCCCTCAGGAGATCTCTGAGTTTCTCACGCTTGATGCCAGGTTGGGGGTTCTCTGTGCTAGTTCTCTCAAGCCTGTTGGTTTTGATACTCCTTTTAGAAAACAAGTGGCTACCTCTTTTTTTTAAAGGGATGGAGGTTGCACAGCCTAGTTGATCTGGGCTGGTTTCCAGAAAGCCACAGGTTTCAGTCCAATAAGGATTGATTCATGGTCACCATGGTGGTGTGCTGTAGTGATCATGCATGAACGTTGCAGAAACATGGGCTATGTTTGGAACAGAATGCTAAGTGTACTGCATACTGCGCAGTGTACACAATATCCACCTTATTTTGCAGAAGTAAGCTCTCAATCTTCTTTGAATGGGTTTCTGATTCATTAGCCGCTATAGGTAAAGTGCAGTAAAGCTATTTGCGCTACAAACCAATATGTGTTTATAATTATGATAATGAAATTAAAATAATATAACAAATAACAGATAACATAATTCAGTGTAATAAATATTAACAGTAATGTGTGCATACTAGTAGGCTAACCACTGAAGATACTGTTAAACTTCTTAAATTTGGTCTCATTTTGTTTCCAATTTGCCCAAACGATATTTGGGTGCGTTTGCAGTGCAAGTGTTTCTGCTGAGGCTCATGCTGTGACCGCCAAACAAACGTGATCGTGTAGTCATGTGACAGAGTGGAAGAGAAGCTACAAGTGCAGCTCTGTGTTGCTTTAAAGGGCTGTTATGTGTGTTTGCAGTGATTTAAGACCAAAGCGTAGCCAGTTCCTGGTGGGCCGCTGCTCTGCTGCGGTTGATCTTCAGTAAAACCACTTCCTTTTCTCATTGGTTCTTTGAGGTAGCTCCCTCTCATTTTAAACTCTTACTTTCGTAGACCGTTCAGGGCTCCGGACTAACATTTAAGAGCAGTAGCACCTGATTTGGTAGCGCTAGGGGAAAATTTATCATAAAGTTAATTTAATCATACAATTCTTATTGTTTTGCATTAATAAGTACAGTTACTAATAATACCACTGAGCTTGAATTGATATGCAGATAAAGTTAACTTTTATTAACAACAGTAATGTGCAGAAACTTAATTTTATTGAGAAAATTTAAATCTATTCCTATTAAATGTACCCTTGTTGTTCTATAGTATCATAATGAAGTCTGGCCGACAGCTTCAGTGGTTATAAAAGAAGTGCTCTCCACTTTATTTCTGTGCAATTCTGTGTAAAAAGGTTTTTGTTTTTCATGAGACTTTGGTCCCATTTACTCTCACCCAATTCCGGTTTTTCCAGTTTTCCCCTCTCATGTGGCACAGATCGGATATGACGTGAACGCGTAAGCAGGAAAAAACGCATGAATTCTGATATCCTCAGATCGGATTCAGGCCTCACTCATATGTGGTAATGAATCCGATGTGATTCGGATACGTGCATTTGCGTCTGCCATGTAAGAGGTCAAATCGGATATTCCCCAGTAAATGTGAGTCGTACGTCATTGAAAAAGGGACGGAGGAGAAAGACGTCAACTCAGGTGGACACAAACTGCGATCACATGACACTAAGGGCTCTCCTCTTTTCTCTCCGCCTCACGAGAGCAATGTTTTGCTGACCATTAAAGATTAAAACATTGAATAACCATTTTGTCTGCGTTCTATGCATATCATGCCGTTTTACTTCCTTTTCCTGGTCGGACATCTTGGGCTGTTTCGCCAGTGTATAGAGTAAATGCAAATATCGGATACGGGTCGCTTTTAAAAGATGATAAAAAAAAAATCTGATGTAGTCACCAAATCGGAATTGTGCATCAAGACCTGCAGTGTAAATGCAGCCTTTGTGACTTCCTACTTTTTTCCATATATTAGGAAGTGTAAATGGCTAATAAGTCAAAAAGTGCTCCCCTGCCACCAACTAATGGTTATAGTGATAATTTCACATTTACATTCTTTTTTTTTAATAAAAGTGCTTCTTTGTCACAAAGTGTTGGTTTTCATACATCGTTACAAACCATCACATTCAAAATAACATTATAGTGCTAGAAAAAGTGTTAAGCACTTGAAAAACTCTGAAAAGTGATTGATTTTCACTCTTAAAAGGTTGTATGAACCCTGAGATGAATAATAAACGGTCTGTGCAGCTCAAGCGAGTAGCGGGGTTTCGTTTTGATTTAGTTTCGCTTGCCATTTAATCTCATATGTAATGGAAATGCCAGCTCTTATCAGTCGGGCAACATTGTGGTGCCACCAGTGCAACCTCTAACAAAATGTAGTCACTGGTAGAAAAAAAAGGCCGCAAAATGCGACCATTTGTTCGCAGTCTGGAGGCCTTCCACTAATGCTTCTGTTTCTTTCGCTGTGTTTTGCACATCTTAAATCCTTGTTTTTGTTTTTTTTACCTGATAAATGTGGAGCGGTTTCCGCATTGCCACCGGCTAAATTGAATTTAAATTTTCTTCACATGTTGATCCTATATATAAGCACCGATGTAAGACACCCTGAAGCGTCAGGACTAGTGCAGTTAATGATGACTAGAATCACACAGTGTGCTGATGATCATGGGATGGCATGTGAGGAGTTCATGCACTATAAATAAGGAAAAGAGGCCCACATGGCCACTGTTTCCCAACTCCCAGCAGGAAGTTGAAACACTGTCAGTCTTGTTCCAAATTGGTGGATCCGGGAAAGGACTCTTTAGTCTTCCTAACCTAATAAAATCATTTTCTTTATTTATTCGCTTGCTCAGACTTGTTGTAACTGTAACAGTAACCGTTCACATTTGCCCTGTTATCTCCAGAGGTCGTGACCTTTTGATTCCCCTTAAGTTGCAGGAGAGGGGCTGTTGTATTGACTCACAGAGGAAGCTGCTACGTGATGCTGGCTGTAACCACGGGCACTGGATGCTTCTGCTTTTTAATGCCAGCTCTTGATGTGGCACATGTTAGCTCAGAAGTCACCCAAGTGTCATGTGTCAATGTTATTTGCAAACACTGGCATGACAGAAACCTCAGCTTCTCGTCATGTAAATTGCGGAAAGTTTCTCAAACTATTTTTTCCCAGATCAAATAAAACTATTCTGACATACTTATGATATCTCATAACCAGCAAGGACACATTGATTTGATCCAAAGTGACAGTAAATTCATTTATAATGTTACAAAATATCTCTATTCCACAAAAATGTTGTAGAGAGAAAACATGTAACAAAGAAAGCTGAAATTTCAGCTTTGCCATCACAGGAATAAATTACATTTTAAAATGTATTCATATAGAAAACATTTATTTTAAATATTTGATATCGCTGAAGAAAGCGTTATCTTTGTCCTTTTAAAATATTTCAAAAGACAGCGCTAAAACAACCTCCTTGTTTACAACCAGCCACTCATTAAGACAGTCTTTGTCACCATCTAGTGGTGTAGTCATGTAACTGTCACTGAAGTGGAAATTACAATCACTTACGGACCCTTTCTCAATACCAAATACAACATATTATTTATATAAAATCATTTATTGAACAATATTTAAATCAACAACAAAAGCTATTATAAAAGACAATCGTAAATAAACACATGCAAACAATGCAGTCAAAAGTACAAAAGCAGCGCTGTAGTAGGCCCTCAGGATTTTGGATGAACAGCCTGATTTGCATGCCGATACTGGGTGGATATTGCACGGCTGGAAAGGCTATCAGCCAATCAGATTCGAGAACCAGAAAAAACTGTTGTATATAATATAATTTAAAGGGGTACTTCAGCGCTGGGAAGATTAATCTGAATTTAAACTGGGTCATTAATGTAGTAGAAATGTGAAATTATTTTTTAATTTGGTGCCTTCTAGACTGAGAAAAGACAGAAAATTTATTTTTGTCTCATGGGGATAAAAGACAAAAACTCCAGAATGCACTTCGCTGCCCTACGAGGCCACTCTAGTCACGGATAACGGATTACTGGATCACCTGCCCACCGCATTCATTTTCATTAAATCAGTTCAGTTAGAGACACTACAATACAAAAAAGAACATGTCTTTTCAACATAATGTGAGTGAGCCGATTGAGTGTCACGGCCGTCACGGCACAAACGCAGCAGGAGTCAGATTACATTCATCACATGAGCTGAGGTAATCGCGGCTGCGGCTGCATTCACAGCACGTGATCAGTCTGGCGCATTTTCAGTTCATGTCTTTGGAAGCTTAACTTTCGTAGGAAGTTCATTTGGAAAGTTTAAACACTCACTTTGCTCTCCACCGCTCCGTTTACATGAATCCCCGCAGATGCCCGAGCCGAGTGCTGCGAGTGTGATGTTGAAAACATGTGGAAATAGCTCCTCCTGCTGGCTGTAGTCTTCAACCTCTGGCCAAAAAATCCTCCGATGTTGCAAAATTACAGTATTTGCGTCATCTGAGGATTTTTTCCAGAAATAAAATACATAATTATCTTGTCTCAGGGGATATGAGGGGGGAAAGTACAATAAGTCGAATATACTCCTGGGTTTCTACTGATACAAAGATTAATGCTAATCGCTGAGTAACCCTTTAATATAATATAATATCAATTCATATCATGACATAAATATAACAGATAATTAGGGTACATTTGACAAGACTTTCTATTAAAAAATTTCCCCAACTCATACTTGTTTTGTTGTAATAATTTGTTAAATGTATTATCCATTTCTGAGTGAAAATGGTTTCAAAGTAAATCCTTCACCAATTTGTTTCCTGTCATTTGCTGAAATGACCAAATCTGCATCTTGAGGCTGCTATGTAATAGTTCGCTGAATAATGAGTTCAACCCATTGAGCTGTGTGCGTGTTGATAAAGAGGGTATGTGGAATTGTGTGCGGATGTTAGCTTAAGTTGTGGTGTTGTGGACTCATTGTTTGTCAGGACATCTAGTTTGATCTGGTGAGAGGTGAGCGTCTAGAAAGAGGAAGAGGTTGCGGCTGACTCATTAGATTTCAAGTGCCGTGTGCCACTTACAACATCTGAAGAGTTACAACACTTCCTTTCCTCTCCTGTTCCTTTTATCTGTACTCTTTACACTTGAAACTGTTAGCACAATGTCACTGTAAACTGTAAACATAAGGCTGGGTTGTACACTATTTCACACTGCAAATAGATTTTTTTGTTGTTGCATATTTATGAGGTTAGTCACATTGATTGAACAGCAAAAAAATACAAATTGAATGAATAAATATGAATTATTTATTAATATTTAAATAAGTATTCAATAGTTTAATCCATGGTCAGGTGCAGTGTACAAAGCCTTATGGTGGTCAGGATAGTTTTCATAGTTGAGGTCTTTGTTTCCCGTGTGACTGTACGAAATGAGCTGAAATTTACAGTGGGATCTCCTTACAAGGACATCAAACTACAACATAACTCCAGCAAATACTTACTGCAGCTCCTGGTATTAAAAATATCTATTGGCCAAATAAACTATTAGATAATACTACGAGGCTGTTATTTCACAAAAGGTTTTCGGCTTTTCCAGGGTGAGTTGATGATTTAAGAGAGAATGTTAATGTACTCTTAGCTCACAAATCTTTATGTTGACGTTGGTTTGTGTGTGTGTGTGTGTGTGTGTGTGTGTGTGGGCATGTTTTTGTGAAATATCAGGACACAAATGTGTATAATGACATGGGTATGACATAGGTATTACAAAAAGAGGGTGAAATATGAGGACGTTCCCCATGTCCTCACTTTTCAAAATGCTTATAAATCACACAGGATGAGGTTTTTTTCACAGAAAGTAAACTGCGCAGTCTCCTGTGATGGGTAGGTTTAGGGGCAGGGGCAGTGTAGGGGGATAGAAAATACGGTTTGTACAGTATAAAATGCATTACGCCTATGGAATGTCCCCACATTTCACAAAAACAAACGTGTGTGTGTGTGTGTGTGTGTGTGTGTGTGTGTGTGTGTTTGTGTGAAGTTCTGAAAACTCGTTCTCTTTGTTTCACTGGGAGCTTGAGTTTCAGAGCCTGTTAGAACAAGATCAGAGTTAGCAAATGTTCGTCTCTTCTCTTCTGTGAAATTTTCTGCATTGTGTTTTGTGTGTTGTTGCTTTTTAAACAAGTAACTCTGTCCCGCATTAAGACCCATTCTGATTATCAGACCTCTTTTTAGAAGTCTGTGACCAATTTGACTTTGTCGGAGCTCCAAGTTTGGCCCCCAGGTCTCCACAGGGTGGTGTCGGGGCACTGAGCTGCTCTGTCTCGCTCTTGGCCCCCTTTATCTGGAGCTTTGAGTACTCATTCTGCCTGACGTTCTTTTGTGAGCATTAAACATTGCACAACTGCTGGACAGGACTTTATTTTAGGCTTTTTCATACCAATGATAGACTGATATTGGCTTGATTAATTACTAGGTAAATATTTTGTTAGTTTGAAATTTAGTTTGTTTTAACATGGACATTTTTGCCTTGTCTTGTGTTGTAATTTTGTAAACTGACTGTTCCAAAACATCTAAAGCATGCAATTGTTAAACCCTTTCCTAAAAAATGTAATCTTGACCCAACCATCCTACCCCCTATGCTGATTACACCCAAATCTACCTACCCTTCAGTGGTGGCTCGTCAGGGGAGGCAAGGGAGGCACAGCCTACCCGAAATTTAAGGTGAAAATGGGAGAAGGCCAATTTAATGTTAATACAATTCCCAGTAGGGCTGCACAATATATCGAACAACTGTTAGTTATGTGACTTGCTTGACGTTAAAAAGAGTTATTAAACGCAATAACTTGTGAAAAACAACTCCTTGTAGTCTCACAGCTGTCTGAAACACACCGAAACGTGCACACAAAGCCGCCTCTCTGAAAGCGTGTGATCCTTCAGTTCTGTTTCGTTACTTGTTACACACTGGAATTGTCAAATACACACACACAGTTATGTCAAAATGGCTGTCTTGATGAGTATTCATGTAAACACAGTCGGTTATGCTTTAAGTGAACGATATCAGTTGGGGAAAGAAAACAAATGCGTGTCAATAGGATCAGTGCATTAGGTCTTAAAGTGACAGCCTGCTAATACAGCAAACCTGCCGCTGTCTGTCAAACAACAAAAGAAAAAGAGAAAATCACTCTGTTTTCTTGGCTGAATTGTAGATTTATTATGTGTCAGTGTATATTTAATTAATGTGAAGACTCCTGTTTTTAGTTCTTACTTTTAACAACAAAGATAAATTAATACAACAAAAATACCCATCCACCCCTAGTTCAGGTGTCTTTGTTTACCTGGATGTTCGTTTTAGGTTGATATAACTATATATTACCAAGTCAAACAAAGAGTTTTGGTATTTCACTTTTGGCATTCATTTTTTTTTACATCGATGTTAAAATTATATTGTCAGATTTGTGACATAACTTTTTGCTAAAACACTGCTGGTCACTTTCAGAAGTTGTAGCGATGCTTTCTTTTTCCAGAAAGAATGTGACACACATAAATTATATAATTCTCAGTATTTAAATATTTATTTTTACACACTTAAAGCAATATCGTATCGCATATTGAATATTGCATTATTTAACAAGGTATTGCATATCGCATTTTTCTTTTTCGTTCCCAGTTACTAATTTCATGTCTCAGAATGTGTATTTATTTATTGTTTATAATTTCATGTCTCAGAATGTGTATTTATTTATTGTTTATAATTTCACCTCTGTAAGGGTAACCACCGCGCACTGCACGCTTTCACAGAATGTGTTGAATCTGCGAAACGCCAGAATGAAGAGAAGGGGAAGGGGAGGCAAATCCATAGCCGGAGACTTGTGCATCTCTTTGTAAAAAATAAAAAATAAATTAGCCAATCACTATCGTTTCACTCTGTGCGATTAGGAGTGTTGAGAAAAATAACATGGCAGAGGAGGCTAGTCTTAGCCTGACGTGGTCATACTCAGTTTGAGTCAGAATATGAGTCTGATACTGCTCCATTGGGCGTGTTTCAACCGAACCAGAAGAGACCCAGGCTTCAACTGTCCCTTGAATATGAGGCTCCATCACTTATCAGTGTTTCGATACTCTCCTCATTGCATTGCGGTCTACATTTTTTTATATAAATGTTTTCCCCCAGTGTCCCAGACAAGGTTTAAGCGAGTCCCAGACTAAAATGCATGTTTGAGCTGTTTTAACTGAAACCAACTTGCACTGACGTATCTTAAAATATGTCAGTGCCATTGTTTTGTCTCAAGATGCACATCAGTAATGTTTTTATCTAAAGCACATTTATAAAACCTACTTAAATGTCCTAATTAAACTAAGGCCTAATCCTGGCTTAATTTAAGCCCTGTCTGTGAAACCGGGCCTTTATGTCTAGTATAGCACAGTGGTCAACTATTCTTGTTTTTATTGTGCTTTGATTTGATCTAGTTTTGTTTTGTCTTTTATTGTGTTGTTTATTATGTTGTATTGTTTTGTCTTATCTTGTTGTGTTGTGTTGTCGTTTTGCCGTGTTTTGTTTGGAGATTTGAGTGGCCTACTCTTTCTGCCTGATGTTGCTTTTATGAGCATTAAAGGTGCCCTGTGTAAATTTTAGTGGCATCTAGCGGTGAGGTTGCAAATTTCAACCGCCCACCCCTCCCTTTCGAAGCACATAGAGAAGCTATGGTGGTCGACTCAGGACAAAGATGTGGTCGTCTGAGACAGCAGAAAGTAGCTAGCGATCTTTAGAGCATTTTGTCCGTTTAGGGCTACTGTAGAAACATGGTGGCGCAAAATGGCGACTTCAATGTAAGGGTCCCTTGGTGTATGCAGATAGAAATAGCTCATTCTAAGGTAATAAAAACCCATACTGGTTAATTATGTAATGTCTTTATAGACCACTGAAAACATAGTTGTGTATATTATATTGCATTTCTGTCAGTATATCCTCATAAATATTACACACTGAACCTTTAAACATTGCACACACAAGTTTTTTTTTAAACTGGGCAATTCTTATTTTTTTATTTTATTTGGGTGATAGACTAATAGGAAATTCCTCATCACATTGATTGCAATTAAATCCAAAGCAGTGTGTTAGGGCTTAGCATTTTGCACCAGTGGAATAGCTGTCTGACGCTTGCCCTCATACCTTTAACATTTGACCTTCTTTGTACTGGACACCAAATTCCCCCCTAAGATTCGGCAGGGATGACCAAAAGGGCCTGCACTAAGAGTGCCGCTTTTATGTCAAAGTGAAATTCCAGTCTCAGATATCAGAGAGTGTGTGTTTTCACTTGTTTTGTATGTAAACTACGTGTCTCTGCCTGTCTGTGGAATCATGCCTGCATTGAACATTTTAGTGCAATCTGTTGAGCGTCATTCATTTAAAAACCCATCAAGCAATAAAGTGCACACTTTTTAAGCAGCCTTGGCCCGGGACGTCCTGCATATTTCCCATTTATTTTCTCCATATGCATTTAAAAAAGTTTTAAGCCTTAAACTATAGATGATTGACAACAGTACCAGTTGAGATGAATAAGAATTCCAACAGAATATTCTCTCAAGATATATTCCTTGAGACTCGATTGCTTGATTTGCAAACCTAATGTTTTAGGCAGGGCTTCAGACTGTGATTAAAATGCTGCAAATGTGACAAATTATAAATATGTGCAACAACTTTAAAGTCAAAATGACAATTCTTATTTTTTATGGAATACTGCAGTGTTTATTATAAATGAACCTACTAAGGGCCCTATCATATACCCAGCACAATGCGGCGGTATGCGCAACTCAAGTGTTTTTTGCTAGTTTCAGCCCAACGCAGTTATCCTTTTCACGTCCAAATGCACTTGCGCCCATCTGTTTGCCCATGGGCATGCTGGTCTGAAAACAAGGTGTGTTCAGGCGCATTTTGATATTTTGATCATACGTTGATATTTTGAGGCAACTGAAATCGACTGCGCCATTGACCAACAAAAACCTGGTCTAAAGTCAATGGCACAATATTTTTTGTTTTATTTAAAGGCCGCGTTAGTAATATACGCCTATAGGGTCCACAATGAGCGTACACTCTGCCTATTACACACAGGGGCACACAAACATTTTTACATATTAAAAGTAAAAGGATTTCTCTCTGGAGAAGTGTTCAGTCTAGGGATGCTCACGGTTTAAAGATTTTTTTTTTTCTACACTTTTTTTGTTTGTTTGCTGTATGGTTAAAGAAAAATATGCTGTAGGCCTATTTGTTAACTCACTGGGTGCATCTGCAGACATATTTCCCAAACTATGTGGGACCATTTCGGCAGAAAGGGTGACGAAGTTACTTGCAATATATGCTACGCGGTATTAAAATACAGCAGTAGTAGCCTACAAGCTCTTGACTGGTGGAAAACAAATGAAAGGCGCTTTCCGAGGCTGGCCGCTCTAGCGAGGCGTTATCTCTATAGGTAGGTAAGCCTGCTAATTTGATTTGACGGGAAAAACTATTGGTTCTTGAAAGCTTCAAACGCCACGGATTCAGTGTATTTTTGTTTTGTTATCTTAATTAGGTAATTATTTAATTAAAAAAAATAGTGTAGGCATATTTATTTTATGCTTTTTATTTATATGATTTTATTCAGTTTTTCTCTGTTGTCAGAAAGGCTTGCAGGTGCGTGAAAATGTGATAATGTGTGAATCCAGGTTCTGTTGTTGTTGATCTGTTGTGTATGCTGCTGTTTGCACAGTAAAATAAACCTGTGAAAAAAGTCTTTTTTACGGGTCACAGACACTCACCAATTGTATTTTTATTTTATTTAAATTCAATGTTATAATCTTATCAGTTAACGGTTAATAATCGATTAATGAGCGAGCATCCCTAGTTCAGTCTTTCAGCTCGTAAATTCTGCCATGTAAATAGCGAATCCGCCATGGTGCAAGCGCAACTGGCTTTTAAAAGGAATAGGAGATGAGACTCTGATTGGTTTATTTATTGTTACTCCCAAAACACTCATATTGCTCATTAAGACAATAGGGACAACCCTTTTAGACCATGCACCACGATAATTTTTCCTGTCGTTAAACTAGCAAAAGTGGATTTGGACACGCCCTATAGGTGCACTTGCACCTTGCGCTTTAGACCATGCACTTACATTGATAAAAATATGGCCCCTCCTCCTTAAAACGAGATGTAATGCAAACAAGTGACTTATAACCTGGTCCAAAAGATTCAAGAAACAGCCTCAACCTCATTAAATCAGACTCAACGGTTCACTCCGAACCAATACAGACGCTCTTACTTTAGGTTCATGTCTGGTTGTTCATATAACAACATGTAATTAAAGGAAAAAACATTTCAATATTTTTTCAAAAATATTTTCAGTCATTGTTTTACATAAGTTCCACTTGTAGCGTTGAATCGACTGTAAAAAACAAACAAACAAACAAACAAACAAAAAAACAACACAACACAATTAATTTTCTGCCTAGTTATGGGAGTGCGATCACAACTTTCTCTATACCATTGTGTAATCATGTAAACTTACTGTATGTGTGTTTTAGAGCCTGTTTTCATTTGTCTGCATTAGGCTTGAATTCCCTGTAGTGCCTGGCGTTATTTAAACAGGCCTTTCTCTCTGACTCGGCTCTCTAGCGCTGATCTGTGTTTGATATTATGACGGAATAATCACACAGATTAATTCTCAAATGAACTCTTAATTGCTTTAAGCCCCCGGGCACGAACAGCAGAGCTTTATTCAGCCCTTCAGCACCAGAGCAACGCCACCCAGAGAGACACGTCTCAGCATGCCTCCATTCTGGTTCTCACTCTCAGAGTTTCACCCTCTGCCATGTGCTTCACAAGGGCCCTGGTGACACTGGAGCTCCCAGGGGCCTCTATCACTTTTACACCATATCCTGTCTCTTGCTCACACATTTATCCTCTTCTCTAGTTCTCATCCACATAAATAGATTTCCGCTGGGTTGTATTTCGGTATTGTACTTCATTCAATATTTCCTGTTAAAGACATTTATGGCAAATAGTGATTATTATACCTAGACTTTTTCATTTTAGGAAGAAAATGTAAGGTTTTTTTTTTTGCCTGTGCAAAACTCACGCCATAAGTGTCATGGGTGGTAGCCAGGGTGTTCCTATTTGCAGTTGCTAGGGTATTCTGGTTGTCACTAGGGTGTTATAGGGTGTTAGAGCCCAACAGGCAAAACAGTTTAGTTTCTTGCTAGGCCAATGACATACAAGATTGTCCACGATAAAGAAAAAAATAAGAATCTTTAAAATTAAATGTTTTAAAAAAAACATTTGCCATTTTCAAGAAAAGTTTCAATCTAATTACTCACACCTTGAATACATGTGAGTGTAGTGTACACACCTTAATCGTTTAAAAAATGTGTTTAAATATATTTTTCAGGATGAAAGTTATTTATTTATTTTACAAATATCATGAATTATTATTTCATAAATATCATTACGTTTCTGTGGACTCGCACCACACGACATTTTACAGCCTGAATACATGTGAGTGTACACATCATTATTTTTCAAGCTAAAACATCTTTTTATGAATATCATGAATATTATTTAAAAAATATAAGAAGGTTTTTGGTGAGTTGCACCACATTTTACAACATGAACTTACCTTTGATTTTCTAATGGTCAAACTATCTAATACTTTAAGAGACTTGTTGACCTCAACATTTCAGTGGTCCTCTCAATGATGTAATTTCCTATTTTATGATTTTTAAATGCATGTTTCTGAATTTTGGTTGGAGCACATGACTGCATGTTCATTTTTTAAAACTAGTTTTAGCACAGCCTCCCACAAGAATTGGCATCCAGTTTCCCATAAGGATTTGTTTTGCAACGATGCCTTCATTTGGGATTTGTGTCTCAAGAGACACGAAGAATCACATCTAGAATCACATCTGGCATCTACTCGCTGCCTCTCTTGCGTTGTGTATTGCTCCCTCTCACTGTGGGTCAAATGGGACGGTATTTGAGGTTGCCAAATCCCTTCTAACAGGATTGGAGGGAGGGTTAACAAGATTAGAAAGGACTGAGCTTACACTCTGCCTCAGCTCTGGACCCACACACACATTTGCATCTTCATATATATTTGGCGTAATCTTATAGTATACACATAAATACTACCCTTTAAAGCATGTTATGGTTTACATGCCATTCATTCTGCGGTGCTTAACACAGTTGTGTACATCTGTGTTATATCCCTGTGTAATCTTTCAAACCTTTGAAAAAAAAAAGAAGAAAAGTAAAAAGACGCAGACTAAACAAAAACATAAATGTTCACAGGACCTCATTTGAGACTGTCATTGTGCAATGCTAAAAAAGCAAACAGGAGAGGCATTTAATGCAGACAGAATCTCCGGAGGGAAGTACAAAACCACGCGCCATGAGAATGAAGGGACGGGGGAGGATTTATACCTTGTTTGCTTTCGACAGTATTTGTGAAGTGTGGAGTGTGTTGTCAAAATTTCTGGCCACCATTGACCCCGGTGCAGAAAATAGCTCTCCAGCTAAGAAAAAGAAAGCTTGAGAGGGGAGGATGAATGAGGGTCTGCCAAAAGCTAAAAATACCTCAAGCGGCTGCAACCATCTTTACAGTGGAGAGAATTTCACGCACAGGGGGGAATGAGGAGAAAAGTTGTGAACTGGAAAATAAAATGAAAGTCAGGAAAGGAAAGGAAAACAGCGAGGGAGTAGGTGTTGAGGGGACGTCTCCTCCTGCCTCCTTTACAGCCTGTCGAAGACTGAGAGAAAAGATAACAGAAGATGTAGTTAATTGTAACTGCCTGGTAACTTGTTTTTTGTTTTTTGGACTAATAAACATAACACTGACATATTTGACTAATATCTTAAATGTGCATTATACATAATTTGTTTCCCTTGAGAATACATTGTATACTGGTACCATATTGGTCAATATTAGAATTTATATTTATTTTCTCTGTTTTTACATTTAGATTACCTTTGCTGTCCTCTGATGTTTACCTAAAGTTAATCTTTTTTAATTTATTTTGTATTACATATAAAACAGTGTTATTAAATTGGTCTGTAGCAGATCTCAAAATGAATATCCTTTTTCATAATTTGCATTATAATGCCTAAATTCACTTGGATTTCAAACAATTGATTAGTTTTTAGTGCTTTATTTTTGTTTATTTAGACAAAATAGTGTCAAATTTTCAAGTCAATTAATTGTTTAGCATGTTATTGAGCCTGTAGTGAACAATTTAAATGTCTTTTTTTTTCTTCTTTTTTTTTTAAATGCCCTATTAATTTTTTATCAAATTGTCATAACTCGAGCTTCCAGTGAAACTTTTCTCTGGTGACTCCTGGTGACAAAGTATTGGGACACCCCTCCAAAATAATTGAATTCAGGTGTTCCAATCACTTCCATGTCCGCAGGTGTATAAAATCAAGCACCTAGGCATGCAGACGCTTCTACACACATTTGTGAAAGAATGGGTCGCTATCAGGAGCTCAGTGAATTCAAGCGTGGTACCGTGATAGGTTGCCACCAGTGCAATAAGTCCATTCATGAAATTTCCTCACTACTAAATATTCCATGGTCAACTGTTTGTGGTATTATAACAAAGTTGAAGCAATTGGGAACAACAGCAACTCAAAGTGGTAGGCCACGTAAAATCACAGAGTGGGGTCGGCCATGCTGAGGCACACAGTGCACAGAAGTCGGCAACTTTTTGTCAGTAGCTACAGACCACCAAACTTTGTGCGGCCTTCAGATTAGCTCACCAAGTGTAATGCAAAGTGTCATATGCAGTGGTGTAAAGCACACAGCCACTGGACTCTAGAACAGTGGAGATATGTTCTCTAGAGTGAAGAATCACGCTTCTCTGTTTGGCAATCCAAAGAATGAATCTAGGTGTGGCGGTTGCCAGGAGAATGGTACTTGCCTGACTGAATTGTGCCAAGTGTAAAGTTTGGTGGAGGGGGGATTATGGTGTGGGGTTGTTTTTCAGGGGTTGGGTTTGGCCCTTTATTTCCAGTTAAATGAACTCTTAATGCTTCTGCATACCAAGACATTTTGGACAATTTCATGCTCCCAACTTTGTGGGAAAAGTTTGGGAATGGCCCCTTCCTGTTCCAACATGACTGCACACCAGTGCACAAAGCAAGGTCCATAAAGACATGGATGAGCGAGTTTGGTGTGGAGGAACTTGACTGGCCTGCACAGAGTCCTTACCTCAACCCGATAGAACACCTCTGGGATGAATTAGAGCGGAGACTGCGAACCAGGCCTTCTCGTCCAACATCAGTACCTGACCTCACAAATGTGCTTCTAGAAGAATGGTCTAAAATGTACGTCATACTACAGAAGAAAAAATTTGCCACTACTATGGTTTCATCACAACTTTATATTGTTTATATTGTCCCTTTATCAGTTCTTTATCCTCTATCTGCCAGAATTGTAATATTCAGAAAAATCAGTTTCTCTGTCATTTATTTGTAACAATAATTTTGTATACTGACACCTACTAGTGTGGATGATGCATTACACACTCTTAAAAATAAAGGTTCTTCTTTTGAATCTGTGATTCCACAAAGAACCATTCACATTCATAAAACCTTTTCATATCATAAAAGGTTTAGATTATTAAGATGTTCTTCACACTAAGAAAAAAATAAGGTCCTTTTAAGAACTATTCACTATATGATTCTTTAGGGAACCCAAAATAGTTTCTCTATGGCATTTCTGCAAAAACAGAACCCTTTTGCAACCTTTTATTTTCATTGTCAAACCTAATGTTTTCATTTACTAGATACCATTTTAGAAATACCTTATTGACATGTATTTGTGATTACTTTATTAAATGAAAGTCTCTCATAATGGGACAGTTGCATCTTGACATGGTGGCCATGATGAGTGGACAACCTGCCTCAAATCTCCTCAAAAGGTTCCATACTCCTGGTTTCTTCCATAAAGGCAGATTCATAGGGACACAGTCTGCCACATTGGGCTGCCATGTTGGGTGTGAAGTGTTACTTCCCTATCACCCTCATGCACACTTCCTCTTGCTGTTTTAACTTGCGTTTCCTCATTACAGCGCACATTTTCCTCAATACCAGGCTGGTGCTCGATCTTGTCGAGACACTCAGGGGTTTGTTGTTGGTTTTGCCAGAGGCCGTGGAAGTTTCTAAGTCTGTGGTTGTGTGTCTGTGTGTATGGAAGTTTGGATTTTTAAACGCTCTACATGCATGTGAATATTACTGTGCTCTCTGAAGTTGTCAAACAACACAAAAGCCTTTTGTTTTAATGCTGTGTGGTTCTCTTTCCTTCCTCAACACACACATGTACAGTATGTTTGTGTGTCTATTGTGATGGCATTAGAGATGTTCGGTATGCAGTGGGACAGGGCCTCTCTATTTAGGACAGCTGGCCCAAATGTAATTGGAAAAGAATTATAGCTTAGGCCTTTTAGCGAATTAAAAATAACCTCTGAATTGAGAAGGTCATATGGGGGAGGAGAGGAGAGTTTAAAACACACCACCCCACTCTCTGTTCCACTTTAAAGGAATGTTCCGGGTTCAATACTGGTGCATGCTGTCGATTGTCACAGAAAATCAATGACTTGTCTCTCAGTTGGACAGTGCCCCTATTATGCTATTTTAAAGGTTCCTAATTTTGTTTTGGAGGTCTCCTACAACAGGTTTACATGCATCAGAGGTCAAAAAACACTTTCATTTTCTCATAATATATATTGCACATGCATCACCACATTTTTCAATGATTCTCAAACGACTCGACGAATGAATCAGTCTCTCTAAATCCCTCCATTCCATGAGCCTGCTCTGCTCTGATTGGCCAGGTGGCCTAGTCTGTTGTGATTGTCTACTGCTTTCAGCGCTTGTCGGAAGATAAACTCTCTTTACCATAGCTGAACTTCAGCTCCGGAGGCTTCGTCAGTCCAGAAGTTATAGAATTAAAAACATAGTAACGATGACATCGATTTTACCATATCAATCCGAGCGTGAGCCCGATGATAAAACATTGGAAGAACTAGTTATTCAGCCCGAACCTCCATCGCAAGGAACCTCCATGTGGCAACTCTATCAATAACAGTGCATAGCCGAGGTCTAACGTGAATGACTAATGTAACATGTAAAACAAATCTTGCTCCATCCTTTGAGGAGCAGTCATCAGTAAAATTAAGTTTGAGGGCGGGTCAAATTGTTTGTGGGTGGACAACTTACAACATAGGTGGGCATTATGAAAATATCCTATCTAGTGATGTAGAACCGTAGCACAGTTTGATTTGAATTACAGACGATTATGACTCTCATATTGGCGTTTCAGAGTTGAATCTTTCTTTTGGGAGACAATAACTTTATTTATCGTGCACTTTTGACTTTACAACTTTGTAGAACGTTTAAATTCACAAACAGCTATATTACACACTGCATGAAAGGGAATATTCGAAAGATTAAATCTTACATGATATCTTCACTTTATTTGTAATGCAATACTTATGAGGCATCATCCAAATTTTACTCCAAACCGTAAAATGTCAATTGATCCACAGACTGCTGGTAAACTCAATACATCTGTTGAGATATGGTGGTCATTTTAATGAATAAAAAATAACATAAAGAATAATAAAATAAAATAAAATCGGTTCTCCGCTAATGTGCAGTGTGACTGTTTTATATCCACAGTTGCACTGTGTTAGTGGACAGATAAAAAAAGTAAAATAATGAGAGTAAACAATATCAAAGTGCCTAAACAATAATGGAAGAAGCACCCTTTACCTGTGGTTGGTTTATACGTTTGTTTATTTGGGTTACTCTCAGGCTAATCTAGTCTCTTTGTGTGCTTGTGGTGGCATAAATCAAACTACTCCCATATCGTGTGATGTATCACAATGGCCTAACACTCTTCTGTTCCCTGCATCTCTTTTACCTCATTAACGCCACTCGCTAGCCCTGTGCAAAGACATCTAGACTCTGATTGGTGGAATCAGGTCACATGCTTACTGATATTCTCCAGTCTTCTTATTGGCTGCTTTAGGTGAAAGGAGTCTTGGCCTCTTTTAAAGGTGGATTGAGAGTGGAACAGAGGTGGGTAGATTAGCCAAAAATTTTACTTAAGTACAAGTGGAAATTTCTTGAATTTCAGACTACATTTGGATTCACATGAAGCAGTGTGTCCCAATTATCTGATGTTCACAAAATACATTTGTCAGCATCTGCATTTAAACAGGACAACAAATTGTCAGGGCGGGCTTTAGACGATGGTGGACAGATGATAAACAGTAATAATCATCCACATCATCAAAGGTGCTTGGGTTGAATTTGCTCTTATTGTTATTTACGGAGAACTTGTCCGTTTATGCATTCACCTTCACTATTTCTCTCAGAAATGATGATCGTGTTGGTAAGTACTCTTTTTTTACAACAATGGCAAAGATCGTTTACACTCATCTTTTTCTTGTAACGTTACTTAATCCAGCGTGCGTGCAGACAGGGTTGCCACGTTTTTTTGCAACGTTGCGCACAATTGCTAGGTTCTCCAGAAAAAAATGGCATTTGGTTGGCAAAATATGTTATTTTGGCAAGGTTGCCTGGTAAAATTCGCATTCCTATATATCACATAATTGGGGTCGCTTCAATCCCGCGGACATGTAGAAAATCACGGACTTGGCAACACGGTGCAGTTGAGTTCTGTTGACATTTGACAACTAACATTATGCGTCGCTCCGTTGCTCTGATTGGTTGTAGGTCTATCCAATTGAGGTCTTTCCTGGTTCGGTTGAAACACGCCCCATAATCAAAGCCCAATGGAGCAGTATCAGACTCATATTCTGACAAGAATTGAGTATGACCACGTCAGGCTATGATAATAGAGTACACCCACACAGACTATAAACATTCAAATATCTTTTAAATGCTAACGTCTCGCAGCTTACATTATTATCTTTAATGCTGTGCATACACTTCGGATTGCTTGTGCTCCTTCTGAATGCACACCACCCTTTCTACAGCAAGGAATAGTGAGTTCCAGTGGGTCTGATTGGGTCGCAGAAACTGAAATTTACACTCCCTTTCCACAGTTTCAAAAGCCAAGGCTGACGGTCATGATTATCGTCTTCTATATTGACATTCTGTTCTGTTTCCTCAGTTCCTGTTATTCTGTCTCGGTGTGTGTGCCACAGTCTGTTATTCTGGCATGGGCTGCGTTTCCCAAAAGCATCGTAAGCCTAAAATGATCGTAGAGACCATTGGTGGCAATTGTTTTACGATCGACTTAGGCTTACGATGCTCTTGGGAAACACAGCCCTGCTTGTTTTATTTCACAGTGCTCTGCATTTTGCAAATGCTGACTGTAACAGCCTGTGCTGTTGTGGTATCAACAGTACTAATAAGATTGAGAAGATGGCATGCACACTTCTGATGTCTGGGAAGTTGGTGTTCAAGAGCAGGCCTGAGTTCTCTTCCCCTCCAAGTCAATTTCATCTTCAAGGATGGAGTCTTGTCAACTACTGCCTGCATTACTCTTGTGACAGAAAAGGCACTCAATGGGCCCTATCATATATCCAGCGCAATGCGGTCCCAGGCTGGACACAAGTGTTTTTTGCTAGTTATCATTTTCACATCCAGCGCCATGTTGTTTAAATAGCAAATGCACTAGCACCCATCTGTTCTCCATTGGACGTGGTGGTCTGAAAACAAGGTGTGTTCAGGTGCATTGTTGGCACGTTGATATTTTGAGGCAATTGAAATCGACTGCGCAACTGACCAAAAAAAAACCTGGTCTAAAGTCAATTGTGCAGTATTTTTTGTGTTATTTAAAGAGCACGTATGCCAACACACGTACACTCTGCTCATTACACACACAGGGACGCGCAGCAGCACACAAACATTTTTAAATATTAAAAATAAAAGGATTCCTCTCTGAAGCAGCAAAGGATTCCTCAGTCTTTACGCTCACAAATTCCGCCATTTAAATAGTGAATCCGTTTATCTCACGTTACGCTCAAACCACACCCATGACTCATTAAGAGACTTGGACCATGCGTCTGATGCGCCGACCGTTTTTTTTTCTGTCGTTAAACTAGCAAAAATGAATTCGGACATGCCCTAAGTGCACCTGTGCCATGCGCTTCAGACCATTCGCTCATATTGTTAAAATAGGGCCCATTATGGTTGGATTTTTCTTTGAATGAGGTTCATCAAACGCTGCTGATAGGGCAGTTCTAGAGCACTGTGTATGAATACAAGATGTCATAAATGCTGCTCAGTTTGCATATGCAGACGTTTGGAATACAACATTTCAATGTGTGTTGGTTCTAAAGCTATCATATTTATCACTGCTGACACTAGAGCGATTACATATACAAAGATATATTTTGGATTAAAATAAGGTCAAAGGGTCCATAATTACAAAATTACCCTGTAATAGGCATCGTTGTGACACTTGACTAACGCGTTTTCTTAATTTGAGTTGGAATTCTTGTGCACAGAGATAACAACTTGTTTTGGTGCACATAGCAGGCATCACTGCTTGGAGTGAAAAGATAAATTGAATATGAGACCATGGGTGCCCTACCTCCATCGATACAAACTCTTCTTTCCCCTCGGCCATATAGTCCAGAACTGAGCCTGCTCAAAAGTAAGCAGTTGATGCTTACAGATTCAGACCATGTAGCGTAGCCTGTAAATAATATAAAGTATTAAAACTGTACATTCATTAGTAACAGAAGGAATGTCACCAAATGTAGTGATTCTATAATGAAAAATTGTATGAGTATAAGTATAGGTAGTAAAACCTACTCTTGAAAAGTACATGTTTTAAAAAGTTACTTAAGTTAATGAGTACCACCTCTGCTACTATTTGTTTGTTTGTCAGAAGATTATGATGTGGGGTTGTTTAGATGGACCGATTATGACCTCATGACCACGTGCATGATAATTTCCAAACTCAAGTCACCAGATGTAGAGGATTTCCTGTGTGTGTGTTTGTGTTTCTGCACAGGGTTTGGTATTTACTCTAATATGTATCAGTACACAGGGCCTGTCCCGGCAGACCGCGAGTCTCCGATGACGCGGAGCGAGACGTCCCCCAGCCGCGCCCAGCATCCCTCCCCCACACAGAAACCCAACACCTGCTGCTTCTGCTGGTGCTGCTGCTGTAGCTGCTCATGGTACGACCCACTCACCTGCCTTTGTCTCAACATGGTACATTCCACTCATCACCACTGCTAGTCTTACATTCCACCTCCATTCCTTCACAGAGATTATATTCACCTTCATATTGAGTGTTGCAGTAATTTTGTAGGCCAACTGGAAGTTTCCATCACCCTGCTTCCCTCAACAAAAACCCAATAGGATTTTTCTATTGACATTTGGATTATTGCAGAAAACAAGCTCTGTGACCAACAATGATTCTTACAATTCTTACCAATCTTCACAAATAAACACAACTTCTATGTATTTTTTAATGGCCAGAAGTAAAAAGCTATAGGCTATAAACAAACTGCACTACGACCGCATTCACAGCTTCCAAAAACTCTTTCAGTCTTTATATAAAAAACATTTTCCCTGGAAGTTTGTTAGAATAGTTTGCAAGAGCGTGATTATAAAAACTTCAAGGCTTTGTAAATGGTATTAGTGTGTAGATGAGTTTACCTTTTCAGTGGGATTGTTGAATTACACAGATCTGTAATCCTAGTTAGCCACTTGTTAGCAACTAGTTGTTTAACACAAGTAAAGCTTTAAAAAAAATGACTGATGTATTTTACATCATAGAATAAAACATGAAAATGTCTTGAGCTTTTGTTCATCTCAGATGTTATTTTAGGCTTTAACCAAAAACCGACAAAAAAACAAAACAAAAAAAAAACATTGACTTCAGGACAAGGAACCGGAAGTGCTAATATGTTAACTCATTACTTGGTTTTGGACTACAAAAATATGTCATCCCTGCAGCACCCCTAGCTCATCTCAGTCCCTTCACTCAGCATTTGTGCATGAACAAGATGAATCACTTCATCAGTGCATGTTATCCTAAATAAATCAAATGTTTGTTTTCATAATATTTTATCAAACAGTAATAACTTTTTTTCTTTTTCTGCTAGTTGGGGGGAAATAACATTAACCAATAATATCATAGTCTTCTTTTTACAGTACAATCAAATCCCTTTGCAAAATCAATCCTGCATTATTTCCGGCCGAATATTCAGTTTCACTTGAAAATATGCCACATTAAGCCAAATTTATGAAGTTTACCTCATCACCACATTCAGTTATTTTTGTATGTGTTTGAATGAGATTCGATATGTATGTCAGCATGATATGTGTTAGTGAGTACAGGTAAATACATGCTTCTGTGATCATATACACATTAGTGTGTGTGGGTGTGCACCTCTAGATGAGTGAAATTCAAGTTTACTGTGATTCAAGAGAAAAAATGTGGTTAAGATTGCTCTCGTTTCACCAGAAGCCCTGGAGGAAATGGAAGCCATATTCACACCCACACATCTTTCACACATTTATTCACTCGCACTCATCCTTCAAGCACACCTGCTGCACATAGACATTAGTGGGGATCGTTGAGGTCCAAACTCTGATGTCTTCTAAATGACAGAGCTTCATTAGAGCTGCTTCTGTAGATACTACAGAAACCGAATCCTTTAAGTGATTCAGAAAGCCGTGGACAATCAGTGTGGTCTAACCGAATGCCAAATTAATGAATCTTAGGAATTGTTGTTGTTGTTTTTTTTGTTTTGTTTTTTTAAAGCCATACAGTGCTAGCCTAGAAATCCAGACACACCCTAGCGGCAGTAAATCTAATTTGCCACGAGTGTAGTCTAGCAACTCTCGGTAGACCTCGGAGCTGGAAAAACCAAACTCTGGTCAGGCCAATCACATCGTGTATAGAGTTGGTGGGCGGGCTTAACATAATGACGGCAGAGTTGCGGAGGTTCCGTGTGCTGCTTGTAAACAAAGAACTTTTTGCGGTCTTTTGAATCGGCTTTGGCCGCGATTCTGGAAGACTTGAGTTAAGCTTAGAAAAGAACAAAGAACGGTACTGAAGTCATTCTTAAGAAAGGAAGATGTGTTCAGAGTTTTGCCGACCTAATACGGCGAACGTTTAGTGTCAACTAGCTCTGCTTCACGTTGCTCTGGTTGGTTGTAGTATGTTATCCAATTGCGTGCAGAGGGAATTTGAGAGACAGCCGTTTATCCCGCCCCTCAGATTGAGCCCTGTCAATGGTGAGTTCCCAGACCCAACATCTTGATGTGGGTCTGGCTTGTCATGCTAATACAGTGCAGCCAGTGTAGTCCAACGATTTCCGGAAATATTTTTTTTTAAAGTTCCAGTTAATTTTAGTGATTCAAAAGAATACAGTGTGAGTAGTGTATTCCAACTGATTCCTGAATTAAATTGCTTATATGAACCTGTGCTTTTAGTGTTTCAAAGTACAGCATGTCCAGTGAATGCCAACCAATTACAAAATGAACAACTCTAATGAACTGGTTCTTTTTAGCAATCAAAACCAATCAGCATGAGCAGTGTAGTCCAACTGATTCATGAACAAATGGCTCTTATGAACAGGTTATTTTCAGTGATTCAAAACCATACAGCCAGTGTAGTCCACCCGATTCCGATTACCAAATGAATGACTTATGAACCAGTGTTTTTTTTTTTGTGTGACAAAACCAGTGCAGTCCAGTGTCGTCAAACTGATTCCCAAACTAATGACATTAATTAACCTGGTTCTTATCTTATGTTATTTTTACCATTTCAAAACCATAAAGCATGACCAGTGTTGTCCAGCTCAGTCCCAAATTAATGTCTCTCCTTAACAGGTTCTTTTTAGTGATTTTAAGTGATTTGTGTCATTCCTGAAATGACTCTTTTTAAGTGGTTACTTTTGGTGGTTCAAAACTAAACAGCGCAACCAGTAGTCTAACAAGTTCCTAAACAAATTACTCATATGAATAAGTTCTTTTTAGTAATTCAAATTGTAAATGAAATGAGTGTTATCCAACTGATTCTCGAAACAAATGACTCTTAGGAACCGGTACTTTTTACAGATTCAAAGCCATGACTAGAGAAACATGAGACAAAGTCCATAAACTGAAAATGAAAAATCATCTAGGCCTTTTCATTTTCAATTTACCAATTTACCTGAACATTGTATGCGTGTAGGTTGTGTTTTGTTCATGCACTGCTGTTATTTCTCAATGCCGTTTTACCACCTTCTAGTCTCACTGTTAGGAGTGAAGATGACAAGCGCGGGCGGAGGAAAGCCCAGGAGACAAAGCTGGAGCCCTTTCCATGTGAAACTTGGTGAGAACACACACTCACCGACAGTTACACATTGCCATAAACATACAATCCCATATTTTAGCTCTTTCTCTTAACCAAGTCATCATGGATTATTATGTTTATTTGGATATGAATGTGCCCAATGCCACTCTCTCTGTCTCTCAGCCCCAAACCGACGATGGAGGAGATTAAACAGTGGGCGCAGTCTTTCGATAAGCTGATGAAGAACCCGGCCGGCCGGAACAAGTTCCGTGAGTTCCTGCGGACGGAGTACAGCGAGGAGAACATGCTCTTCTGGCTGGCCTGCGAAGACCTGAAGAAGGAGATCAACAAGAGTGCCATCGAGGAGAAGACGCGTTTGATCTACGAAGACTACATCTCGATCCTCTCACCCAAAGAGGTACACACACACACACTCTAGCACAATGGTTCTGTGTAAACTTATTTGCTGTCTTTATAGCAGACATTTGATCCTGTAAGCACATCTGTGAGAGGGTGCATATTCTGAAATCATTATTCTTATTTGTGTACTTTTGATTGAAAAAGGTGCTTTTGAGGAAAAAAGATCCACATACAATCAAAGTCATTGTTGCAAAAACAGCCCGTATCATACGACGGGATGTTTAACGCTGTTTTGTAGATGAGCAAAGTCTTCACACATGACAATAAAAATGTGTTACCACTTCAGGTTGTAAAGGTGTAAATGTAAATGTGCGCAGACTGTAGTTTGTGGACATTGTTTTTATATTTATAAAATATAGAAGTTCTCTAAATCGAATGAAACCCTTTAAGGAAATCCGGGAATGTACTTATTAGAGAAATTCATAAATAAAGCAAGTTTCAGTTTCTAAATTCAATTCTAAAAATGCATGACATTTTCTGTTGGTTTGGTTTGGCGTTTGTATAAAGTAATTCTAATTAAAAAATATGTTTATCTCAGAATTGACAACAGACTTGAGAGTTGGGGAGTTAAATGTTGTTGTCTGAGGTTTTCACCCATCTCTAATGAATATATATATAGATTCTCTCTCTGGGGCCCACTAGGGGGCCTTAGCAAACTTCAAAGGGGGCAGTGGGAAGAACTAATTTAAAGGTGCTGTGTGCTATTTTTTTTTTGACTGCACTAAAGCACAAAAATACCATAATATGTTTGCAGAGATTTAGGAAACATGCTTTTTTTTTCTCTCAGAAAAACAACGTTACAGCAACTTATTGTTTGAAATGTGCATTACATGTCGGAAGGTCTGTTTTTGTTTTGGTCTGTGTGATCCCGCCCGCTGCCAATTTACCCAATAGTATTACCAGTTTGTGGAAAACAGCGTAAATGTAGCCACGAAAGCCACAGGTTCTACCCGACCTGGAAAGCCTCATCATCCAAAGCTCTGTGACCAGAGGCATATTAAAATGCGGATAAATCCACTCATCAATTTAGAGTGTAAGGCTGGTCACCTTCCATTGTCAATTGCGCTCGTTCCCGTTGTATTTTTAATCTGGCAACTAGCGTGAGCATTAAGTCTGAGGAGTAGAAACAATCCTCCATTATTTTCAATTTAGATTGCAGTACCCATTTCAACCACTAGCTGTCATTATTACATACTGCACCTTTAAATTCAATTGTTTTTTTATATATGAAAATAATCTAACTGAATTAAAATGCTTAAACAAAGATAAATTAAGACCCTTTTTTTGAAGAACATACAGGTCTTGAAACTTCTGGAATCAAATGTAAACATTACATTTAATATATATATCCTAGTTTGTTTTTTTTAAAAAAGGAGTTTGAAAACAAGCAGAAATACTGGAAGAAATAGTTTGGTTTACAGTATAAAAAAGACATCTTTGCCTCTTATTTACCCCTAAAAGGTTCCTTAAGGATACATATCACTACCCCTATACTGTTACATATTACTACTCTTATTCATATTACTATCCTCCTTATAATTATATGCACCTCTTCAGGGCAGATAATGTAAGCTATCCCAGTGACAAGCTGTTGTACCCCTAAAAGGTTTTGCACATTTATGTTCAGTTTTGCCAATATGGGGGACTTCAAGTTAAACAGGCCAGAGAACCACTGCTAAAGAGAGAAAGAGACTGTTCTGCGGGTTGTGACAGTTATCTGTATTGTCTCCACTTTAGCACTATACTTATCTAGTAGGCTATGTTATCCTGCTACAATAGATTAATTGAAAAGACAATAACATATTTTCATGATTACAAATAAATATATATGCACCTCCTTTCTAATCAGCTACCGAATACAATGTCCATAAAAAGTCTAGTCTGCAGTGACTGCAATGGAAAGATTGGCGGCTGTTCTTTATCACCTCTGTCTGGTCTCTTCTTTGAGGAATGCAGATTTGAGCCTCTGTGCAGGTCTGTGATTGGCTGCGTTCTGACCAACGAGAAGTTTCTTAAAAAAAACGAAACTTATTTGGAAGCTTGAACTTCACACCACTAAATATTGAAAAAGTAAACATTAAAGAGATCATGTGTGACAAAGAAACGAGGCGTGAAGGAATTCCGCCAGATGCATGATTGAAGCCTAATGTTTTATAATGCTCATTTCCTGAGATACAGGCCTCTAGCACCATATGTGGCGGTCGATCCTGCTTTCTATTAGGAGCTTTGTTTTGTCTCATGTCAGTGTGAGACAGTGGGATGTGCATGTAACTGTACACTCGTTGTGTTGACATGTTAAATGTGACTCTTTGCCTTTTTAATCATCGGAGTCAGAACTCACACCTTCACACTCTGCCACTTCTTAGAGGCAGCTGAGGAAAAAGTACTTTCTAGAGGTATATTAAGTAGCAAAAGAAGATATAAATTGATCCCTGCTGGACGCTTTACTGTAAAGCGGTTATATAAATAGGCCATAGAGTGCAAGAAGGAGTGAGTGAGTTCGGATGGATGGATGGGCTTTGTTTTGCCCTGAGCTAATTCCAGCACTCGTACACTCTTGAGTGTCTAGTATGAGATTGAAAGGAATCATTAAATAGAGTCATGGAAGAAAGTCAGTCTAGTAATAATCTCAGCTCATGGATTTACGGTGTACAGGTGCAAATTTTGAGAGGTTCATATGATTGAATTTTTAAATGTTTTTTTTTTTATGTATTTGAAAGAAGTCTGATTTTAAATCATTTGATTTTATTCATTTAATGTGAAATATTATTACAATTTAAAATTAACAATAACAGTTACAGTTTTATATGCAAATAAAAGTTTTATATTTGAATACAACCTCATTTCTAGAAAAGGTTTTCCAAAACGGAGTATCTATTTAGACCGAGTGCAAATAGCGCACCTTGTTGGCAAATGCTATTCACACTAGCTCCGGCCAACAATGACTGGTTGGGCCACACAAGATTAAAAAAGATGCACATTTTTCAACGTCTCTTCAATGCTGTAGTCAGTAGCGCGTAAGGCTCATGGATCTAGGTTTTGACACGATCGACCCGGGTTCGAATCCGCCTTTTGCCGAGCTCGCTCTTTCCTATCATATATCACATTGGAAAGGCATTTACTTTCAATAAAAATTAAGAAAGTATTTATAGAAAGTAAAAGCATTTATTGGGTAGGGGTAGGTGTAGGGACGGCTTTTATTGTCACATTAAGGCAGCATCCATTTAATAATAATTTAATAATTTAATAATTGTACAACAATACTGAGGTGCAAATAGTATGTATCTGCCTAAATGTATAAATAAAGTATAAGTAGCATCTAATTACTATTTACACATATTACAAAGAACTGCTAATTATACATGGTGTAAATAGTACCTATTTGCGGCTGCCTTTGTAAAATGCAATAAAATCAAATTCTCTTCAATATTTATTTAATAGACAAAAGTACCAACAATTTTTTTCAATGTTTTCACTGGCCAAATTAATTATATTTTGAAAATATAAACCAATTTTGATTTTGATGGCTGCAACACACTCCAAAAACGTTGGGGCAAAAGAATAATAAAAGTGAAAAGATGATATAATTATATAAGTTAGACTGTCTTGTCAGTTAGACAGTCACAGTTATCTGGAGAATTGGTAATAGGTGACGGTATCATTATTGGGTATCAAAGGAACGTCCACTAAAGACTGTATTTGCAAGGAAAGATGGGTCATTAAATTTCAAAAGAAAAGTATTTATTTGAAATAGAAATCTTTATTTCTTTAAATCTTTATTTCTTTAAATCTTTATTTTTTTATTGTTTTGATCAATTTAATGTATCCTTGCTAAATAATTTTTTATTTTTTTTAAAGGCAGCGGCTATTTACACCAAGTGCAAATAGCGATAGATGCTCTTTACACTGAGTGTAAATAGCAAATATATTCTATTTACACTCAGTGAAAATAACATTTTCTTAGCGATATATGATATTTACACTAAGTGCAAATAGCTGTAGATGCTATACTAAGTTAAATAGCATACTAAGTTGATATATTCGATATAAGTTTTTATATTCAACACCATATAAAAGTAGCAGTTCTTGCAGTGCAATGTGTAAATAGTAATTACATGTCATTTATACTTTTTGACAGATCCATACTATTTACACCTGAGTGTTGTTGTACATTAAAAGGACGCAATAATAACATTAAGTGTAAATGATTATATTAATTAAAATTATTAAATGGATTCTGCCTGAATGGGACAATAAAAGCCCTCCCTACACCTACCCCCTAACCCTAACCCTACCCAAAAAAGGCTTTTATTATTATTAAACATTCAATTAGGCACTTTATTTCCACATTTAGAACATGTTCTTTATTTTTATTGAAAGTAAATGCATTTCTGGTGTGATTTGTGATGAAAAAAGAGATAAGAACAAACTCTGCACAAGGCAGATTCGAACCCAGTCAATCGTGTCAAAATCACGGTGTTTATGCCATACGCTCTATTAATTGCGCCACTGAAGATGTTGTAATCTAAGCGCTTTTTTAAATATTGTTTGGCCCAACCAGGCATTGGTAGGTGGAGCTAGTGCGAATAGCACTTGCCAACAAGCCACGCTATTTGCACTTAGTGTGAATAGACACTCCAAAATTTTTTTTAGTGTAGTTAGACATTTTTTGTTTGTTTTTGTTTGTTTTTTTGTACATTTTGTGAAGACTGATGTGTCATTATACTACTTTACTACTTTAGGTAATCTTTTTCCACCATGGGTTATCTTGTTTAATGTTCTTATTTGCATATTTATGCCGCTAATAAGACAAGTAGAACACAACCTGTATCTCTATGAAATGGTCGGGGTGATAGGAGAAGTGTTTGTTGTCACTGTTCAACATTTTTTATCATCAGATGCTGAAACTAAACATGTACTGTAAATGTAAATGTTTTTGTGACAAAGTGCATTAATATTTATTGAGGTAAGCATAGTTTAGTTTCTGATACATACGGTATTTGAATGGGTTAAAAGCCCATTTCAAAATTCTGAAACCTTGTTTAATCCAGGCTTAAAATGCATTAACTCAAATCCTAAACTCTGACCTTCTTAAAGGTACACTATGTAGTATTTTTGCAGTCAAATATCCAAAAACCACCAGGCCAGTGTTATATAATTTGTTCTGTTGAGTTCTTTCAATATCCCAAATGTTTCCAACTATTTGTACATTGTGAAAAAATTGCTATTTTTACCAATGAACCGGGAGGTGTAAGCATAGCGTGTGAGGGAGTCAATGACATCATATCTGCTTTACCCTCGTTACCGGTTTTATTTTGCAGAAATGCTTTACTCTCACTGGAGTGTGAACAAGTGTCACAGCAGCCGCCGAGCGAACGCACAGATTAACTCCATAACATCATTTTAATATAATAAACAGAGCTGCGTTACCTCATACTCATGACCGGAAAAGCGGAGATTGCGCCGGCAACTGTGTCCCGTCATAATAAAACTCGTGAGTCGTGTGTTTTGCTTAACAATCGCTCCAGCGGCCTCGCTCAGCTCCACTGCACTCGCCCCTGCTCTGCTTCATATACAGTAACGTTAATAATCGCATCCATGAACATGATTTCTGCCCGAGTCCTGTCCCGATTATTTTCCACCGGCTGTGAGGAGAAGACCACATGTCCCAAGATTCTGTGCTCAAACGTGCCGTCGCCAAACTACGCCTTGGTCGGAAAAGCTGCATAGTGTACCTTTAACCATGATTATTATTAGTTACTTATTATTATCACTTTTTTAAAAGCGTTGTATTTAAATATTATCCTGATGCTCAGCATTCTCAATGCTCTCTTTCTGTCTTGAAGGTGAGTCTGGACTCTCGCGTGAGGGAAGTGATCAACAGGAGGATGCAGGATCCCACCCCTCACATATTTGAGGATGCACAGCTGCAGATCTACACCCTCATGCACAGAGACTCCTACCCACGATTCCTCAACTCCTCCGTCTACAGATCACTGGTGCAGGGGGGGTCGCGCTCCTCGTCTGAGTCATAGACCCCCGACCCCATCCTCTTTCTCATTTTCTCCATCCGATTTCTCTCCATCTCGCTCATTGCACAGCCACTCGAGGAGAAAGTACTCCTTTTTTGTGTCGTCACGGTTGGATTATTATTTTTTGTTTTTGCTCAGTCCATGTTCCGCTCTCTTTTTTGAGGGAATCCCACATTTCTTCTGAACCTGCACAGACTGAAACTGGAAGACACAGGGTTGAACATGCAGTTTTCAATATTCCCCTCCCCTCCTCCTTCGTTCCAGCATCAACTACTGATTTTCATAGCCATTTTTTTTTTCTACTACTTGTATCTCCTGACGTCTCTAGTTGAAGAGAGCTGAGGGCCTCTGCAATAACATACACTGGAGTGGCCTGACCAATCTGCTCCTCTCTCCTCACCCTGACCTGTCCACTGTCTCTGTGCACTGATTGGCTCTTTGAGGCGAGGGGTCGAGAGGTGCTTGGTGGCATGATCGTAAAAGAGAGGGACAGCACTTTTTCCAGGTGCTAAACAAATAGGGACAAAAATATCCACACACTATTTAGAATGCAAATCAATTATCCAGGCCCAGGCGGAATCTGCTGACCTTTTCTGCACTGATTTTGAGGGGAAATCTGCGGAGTTCGTTTAAAATGGTAAAATAAATAAAAGTGTTATTTAAAAAAAGAGCATTATCAACTCAGCCGAAACAACATACTTCTGAGGTGCATATCATTTTGTAAATGTTATATGTTTCAAATGACAGATTTCGTTTGGGCCTGTTGATTTCAAACAACAGATATCCACAACACAGGAGAGAGAGGAGGACCACCAATTTTAGAGATATTAAATAAAACAAACATGAGAGAGATGAGAGAATGCCATGGTCTTAATTAGACTGGTCACTCACATTTGAACAGTTTTTTTTTTTATGTTATTTATTTTTAATTTTGTTAAGCTGTGACCTGATTTGTTTTTCTTGTACAAATATTAAAGAAAATCTGGAACATATCTGCGACATACCGAGCAAACTGTTAGTCCCGAGTGCTCAATAGCGCTGTATCTTTCTCTCCGGCCTCGCTGTGTGTTTGAGCGCGAGAGTGTTTCTGCGGTTGTGTGGTGTGAAAAATCACAAGTCTTCTGTAGGCAGTTTCAGGTACTGCAGTTCTGCGAGCTATTTCGCTTCATCTCTGCGGAGCTGCTTCTCAATGTTCCTGCCTTTTCTTTAGTCAGAAAGGCGAAAGCAGACGCTCTTAGTTAACATAAAATCACAAATAACTTCATTTAACTACTTTATTGGTTAGCGCACGTCATTCCACGGAAAATAGTTTGTCTTTGTAAATATAAAAACGTGCTGCGCCTTTGAAACAACGTTCTAAAATTATGGCAAAAATAAAAAATGCAGTAATTTAATCCTTAATTTATGTTGTTGTAATAAAAGTTACAGCAATAATATTGAATAACGGCACATTTGAATTTAAGTGTTACCATTGGAAATCATTTTAACATCTTGCTTTTTGCCTTATCGAGTCATTGCAGTGTTTTTTCGGTCTGTTTTTTTTTTCCACACAATGTACGTCAGCATTATTTATCAGAATAAGAAAAAGTATTTTATAGTATTGTACAGGAACCTTTAAAAAGAGAAGCCATTAGCTGCTGTAAAATCCATTTTAAAGTCGTCTCGAGCACACATTGAATTCACTGGTCCAGTACACTTCGTTTATTCATGTTTAATACTCAGTGTTACGTCTGCACTTATGTGCTTATACTCATTTCCTTTACAGATGCCTTCAACAGCCTCTGAACCCGCTTGTTATTAAAGGGATAGTACACCCAGAAATGAAAATTCAGTCGTCGTTTATTCGCCCTCATGTCATTCCGAACCCGTAAGAGTTTTGTTCATCTTCAGGAACACAAGTGAACGTTGACAGCGAACATGAACAGAAGCGCAAACGTTCTGCATAGCACATGAGAATGAACCTCATTGGTTCTCGCAGGTCAAGCGAACATCCGTTTACAATAAATGATGTGCGAGTTGATGAATGTTTTATGAATAAAAGCCTAAATTCAATCTGTTCATCATATAAAGCGATCGAGTCTCTTCAGATAATGAAGACTAAACCGCTCAATCCATATGGGTTAGATTTACGATCTCTTTATGAACTTTTTAAAGACCCAAAGTGGTAGTTGCATAGCCTGTCAATGGAGCGCAGAAATCTCTCAGTGTTATAGATTTGGAACGACCAACCCGATCTCACAGCGATTATTTTACGAGGTGGCTATTGTACAAATTTTTACGACCTCACTCGTACGAATTCATACGATTTTTACTAAATCGTACGTATATGACGAGTTGCCCAAGTCTTATGAATGACCTAACCCCGCCCTTAAACCTACTTGTCACTTCGGTTTAGACACATCGTACGAATTTATACAAGTGAGGTCATACAAATTCGTATGATTTAGCCACCTCATAAAAATACATACGAATTGGTCGTGAGATAGCATTGAAACGACACCAGGGTGAGTAAATGAAGACAGAATTTTCATTTTTGGGTGAACTATCCCTTTAAGAAAATAGTAGGAATATCGGAGAGTAACCGGTTTGATCGATGTTAACACTGTGAGCTGTGACACCACTCCAAACGTATGCATAACGAAATATTTCATAATGTGAATCTGAAAGCAACCAGTACTGTGCGAGTGGGTCCACAATAATATAGTTTTGTTATAGAGTTGGTCTTTTTATATCAGCACTGATCTGAAACTCTGGTATTCATATTTCCCCTAAACATTCTCCTTCCTTGAGCAGTTCTTTTGGTTTGATCAAGTAAGTCATAATATCAGATCTTTCATTTCACATTGAAATGAGGTCAGTCATCCACATCCGCCTGGTACTTTCAGGATTTGGTTCTTTGTAAATATATACGTACAGCAAATAAATGTATATTGAATTAAGGACTCTAGTGGTGAGATTTCAAGAGTCATGTGGAAATTTTGAGGAACTTCATGTACTGTAGTACCAAAAAAAGAAAAAAACAACTGATGACTTTATTTTATTTTGTTTCTCATCAGTTGTGCATGAAGATGTACATTTTGGAATATGTGTGTATATGGTTATATATGTACATGAACATATATTTAGTATTGCTCCTATTGTCTGACACGATGTGACCAGTCTAACTTAAGCCAGATAGAGTGAGTGAGTGTGTGTGTGTGAGAGTGTGTGTGAGTGATAAAAGTTAAGTGAACTTTCGTAAGACAATAGGAGAGAGATGTCAATGTCATTGCGGCCTTTGACAGTAACACTCAATTACACAGGGACATGCACAGAGTTACACAGAGCTCTTTAAAGACATGGCCAATGAGGGAAGCTTGCTGGTGGACCTCTTAAAATTTCACATCACTTGCACTTTGCGTTCACTCTGAAAGCGATTTAGGGGTCACTGTATTGTACTGTATCAGCTGATCAAATGAGCACCACTGTTCGCTCCTATTGGTTGTCACTGTTCATTTGCATAATTTTAACTCACTCAAGTCAACTCAAATGTCCGAATCGCATTGAAAGTAGCTTCAGATTGCTTAGCAAATCGCTGTCAGTGTGAACACGTTGTAACCAATGCAATGCAACAGATTTAAATGTTCCCAAAACTGATAAGATGATCATTTTCATGATATTAAAATTCTATACTATTTTGTCTAAATAAATTAAAAGATAAAACACTAACATGAATTGGTTAAATGATACGAGTGAATTTAGGCCTCACAACATTAAAATGTACAGTATGAAAAATGTATATTCATTTATGGATATTTGATGATTTGGTGCCAGAGATTACATTATTCAGTAATATTAAATTATTAGCATTTTAAAGATCAATCTACACTCAAAAAAGGCATACATTTAAGATTGAATTGCATTTAAAATTCATCCATTTGGATTACAAAGTGTTACCAAAAAATTTGTGTCAGGCAATCACGTGATTAATCGCATCCATAATAAAAGTTTGTGTTTACATAATATGTGTGTGTACTGTGTATAATTATTATGTATATACATATATATATATATATATATATATATATATATATATATATATATATATATATATATACGATAAATTATATAACAATATACAGTATATACATGCAAAATATCTTTTATATATATATATATATATATATATATATATATATATATATATATATATATATATATATATATATATCATACATATATTATGTAAACAAACATTTATTTTGGATGCGATTAATCACGATTTTATATATATATATATATAATGTCAGTTATAGATAAATGAAACAGGAAAGTAATTTCTGCACAACAAAAAATAAATACATTAAAAAACATAATTTATTTTAACTATTTGCATATATTTGATTTTATTTAAATAATCATATTTTCAAAATGCATTTATTGCTTAGAATCTGCATAAATCTGTTAATTGTGAAAACAATTACATTCCATTAAAATATGAACATGGTTACAATATGGCTAGCTGTGAACAA
Source organism: Gobiocypris rarus (assembly GCA_023029165.1). Taxonomy (NCBI): domain Eukaryota; kingdom Metazoa; phylum Chordata; class Actinopteri; order Cypriniformes; family Gobionidae; genus Gobiocypris; species Gobiocypris rarus. The sequence continues at coordinate 22,650,649 of CM040933.1, forward strand.
GTGATATTCAATTAATTCAAATGTATTAGATTGAAACAAACTGGATTTATGGATTTGATGCGTAAACCCGGTTATTGTGTGTTTAAATTGCATTCGGTTTATTAATACTTACCTGTTTCTTAACTGTTGACAAATACACATTTAAGTGTGTTAGTTTAAAACTGTGTAGTCCAAATGGATGTACATTTTATATGCAATTCAAAGACAGTAAATCTTAAATATTTTTTTTTTTACTGTAAATGCAAAAATAGAGGAAATGAGCAGCACAATTCAATACAAATGATCTAATATCAGCACATATCACGCATATAGAAAGAACACATTGCGACACATGCTTTGTTAATCATAATAACAGTGTTTGAATGTGTTGTATCGCTCAGACAGCTGCACAGTACAGACAGACTTTCACAAACGTGTATTTGATTGGAGACAGGGACTGTGACCTAGAGCTGCTTATGTTTACATACATTTCTTTAAGGTGCCAAAATGAATCTAGCCTTCTAACAGTCTCAAACTGAGGACATTTGTGCGGAGGAGTGAGTCTGTCAATAACTGATGCGTTTCAGTCATCTGCATTACGCCATCATCAAATGGTCACGCCGGTCTTTGTTACGATGTTTTGGTTTTGTTGTCACCTCACATTGCTAGCCTCAAGGTCTTGCCATCTCATTGGCCTTCCCTCACTCTTTCATATGTTCTCTCCGGTCGCTCTGTGAGATTTTCTCTGTCGTGTATTTTCACGAGATTTGCAGTGCCATGACATACAGCAGTGAGATCGGTCCCTGACTCATGGACTTCTATGGACACTTATTTATTGACATTAGCATTATATTTTGTATTAAAATAAATCAAGTTATGTTTTAAAGAGTATGTTTATGGAGTTATGGACCAATTTTTGTTTCCCAAAGTCTGTGACCATTACTGTGTAACCTCCCCTCGCCCTTGGGTGCCATAGCAGGGCGCCCTCTTCAGGTTGTGGTTGGGGCCGACTTGAGGTCCCTTTTATCCCAGGCCAGCTCATTGCCGGAGATGATTTAATCAAGAACCCATCTGTAATATTCCTGAACCTTTGACTTGGTTGCAGATTTTTTTGAATGTTTTTTTTAAAGAGAAGATATGACTATAAGATAATAATAAAGATGTTTGTGTTATTATTCATTTACAGCTTGCCAAGAGATTTAATTTTACTGCAGCCTTCAGAAGGGCTTTTCAAAACTGTACTGAACCCTTAACTGCTTAAAGTCACTATAAAAATCAAAATCGACTATTCCTATTTTTTTTTTACAGAATATTGCAGTATTTATTATAAATGATGTATCTGTGCACATCAATATACATTTGTTGTTTAATTCATATGCCCTCGTAATTGTTAATCAAAATAACTTGCCCTCATCTCTTGTCTTCTCTGATGGTGATTTACTGCCGTGAGGGCGGGATGTCTTGTCACTCGCATGACATCACAGCAATAGCAAACCACAATGATCCATGCACAAAATCAAGTGCCATACTACATTTTTTCTTGTTCGAGAAGGGATTTCAATTAGATACACCAACCCAATCTCACAGGAAAATGCAAGTATTTTACGAGGTGGCGATTTTGCATGAATTTGTACAATTTGATTTATACAAAAACGTACAATTTTCAATCGAATCTCACTAAACCTACCTTTCACTGAGCTTTAAACATCGCACAGAAATGCATGGGCTTCGGAACCATTGTGTGTGTGTGGGGGACAAGACCCACCCACTTTTTACGACCAATGATATTGGACCCACTCACTTTTATCAGCTCTAATTCACCTACCAAACTGACAAACACTTACTATTAAACATGTTAGACACTTTATTTCCACTTTTCTAATATTTTCTTCAGTTTTATTGAAAATAAATGCCTTTCTGATCTGATATGTGATGGTACAATGGAGTAGAGCGAGTTCGGCAAAAGGTGGATTCGTACCTCAGATCGATTTGCGTCAAGAGTTGATGCCATGCGTCTTAGCCCTACACTTTTGCCACGGTAAATGATTCAGTGATTTCCGTTATTTTGTCTGGCCCAATCAATTGTTTAGTAAACGGGTGTATATTTGTATTTAATGTAAATGGCATCTAACATTACTCCAGTAAAAAAAAAAAAATAATAATTCTGAGAGAGGACCCACCCACATTGTATTTGCTTCCGACGCCCATGAAATGTACAAATGAGATCAAATGAATTTGTACAAATTAGCCACCAAATTACAAAAAAATAAAATACTTACAAATTGCTGTGAGATTGTGTTGGATATACGTCACAATAGCGAAGAAAACACTACTGGACTGTATAAAGGTCTTGGATCACATAATTGTCACAACTCAACTTTTTATTATAAAGTTTTTGTCAACTGAATATTTATTTTATTGTTTTCCTGAAAAACATTTATTCAGATGAACAGTGTATTTTGTTGCCATTCAACCAACTACTTCTATCCCTCACAGCCTCATTTTCATTCCTGTCAAAGCTTAAAGGAGTCCTATTATGCTACAGGTTTATCATTTTGCATATGGGGTCCTACATCTAATATAATACATTTACATGAATCAATGTTCAAAAAACGTATTATTTTTCTTATAAATAATTTGTTGCAGCACCTGTTTTCTTCCTCTGTCTGAACTCTGTTTTAGTTCCGGTTTATTTTAAACACACCACAAGTGACTGTTGCAAATCCATTTGTCCTTTGTGTTAGAAGTTGCACGAGCACTTGGAGTATGTCAGAAATAGGACGGGCATTCATTTACTGTTGGGAATTTGTCATGTCGCACCGCATCAAGTGTAGACAGCTTCACTGATTATAATGGGTTCTATTAGCTTTTTTTCGCTGCTCACAACTGGTGTGGACACAGTGTTAAAGTATGTCATTCAGATGTAACGCCTCTTATCATAACCGGTAAGTATCAGCTCAGAAGGCTTCCTATAAACATCACTGAAACTACACTAACCATGGCATAAATTTTGCCATAGTGGGTCGAGTCTTGAGTCTGATGATGAAAGTCAATAAGAACACATGTGCTTGACACATGCACACTAGTTTCATCCAGTGTATGTGCTATTTTTTCTCCAGAAGTTACTTATGAGAGATATAAATGTCTTTGTACTTGCACCGTGTATCTCTTAACCCCCTCAAATTTATCCCCACGGGCAGTTTGTTGTTTCTTTTTCAGCTGTGAAACAATGGCCTGGGCCAGTGTTGTCAACTAACAAGTCCAAAAAGTGCAAGGCGCATGTGCGAGCTAACGATGAGATTATGTCCGGTTAGAAAAAACAATGTTGTGCTGAATTCTTTGATCCACCGAATTACACCGATCAGGCATAACATTATGACAGGTGAAGTGCATAACACTATCTCTTCATCACAGCACCTGTTAGTGGGTGGGATATATTAGGCAGCAAGTGAACATTTTGTCCTCAAAGTTGATGTGTTAGAAGCAGGAAAAATAAGCAAGCATATGGATTTGAGCGATTTTGACAAGGGCCAAATTGTGATGGCTAGAAGACTGGATCGGAGCACTTTTAAAAGGAGATGGGTGTGTGAGGGGTGTCTGCAGTGGTCAGTATCTATCAAAAGTGGTCCAAGGAAGGAACAGCGGTGAACCGGTGACAGGGTCATGGGCGGCATGGATTTACATGGTGAGCAAAGGCTTAGACAAATCGTGCGTAGCTCAAATTTCTCAAGAAGTTAATGTTGGTTCTGACAGAAAGGTGTCAGAAAACAGTGCATCGCAGTTTGTTGTCTATATGGGGCTGCATAGCTGCAGACCAGTTAGGGTGCCCATGCTGACCCCCCCTATCAACGCTGAAAACGCCAACAGTGGGCACATGAGCATTAAAACTGAACCATGGAGCAATGGAAGAAGGTGGCCTGGTCTGAGGAATCACGTTTTCTTTTACATTACGTTGATGGCCGGGTGCGTGTGTGTTGCTTTACTGGGGAACACGTGGCACCAAGATGCACTGTGGGAAGAAGGCAAGCCGGCGGAGACAGTGTGATGCTTTGGGTAATGTTCTGCTGGGAAACCTTGGGTCCTGCCATCCATGTTGATGTTACTTTGACACCTACCACCTACCTACGCATTGTCGTAGACCATGTACACCCTTTCTTGGAAACGGTATTCCCTGTTGGCTGTGGCCTCTTTCAGCGGGATAATGTGCCCTGCAACAAAGCAGAAATGGTCCAGAAATGGTTTGAGGAGCACGACAAGTTTGAGGTGTTGACTTGGCCTCCAAATTCCCCAGATCTCAATCCCATCGAGCATCTGTGGGATGTGCTGAACAAACAAGTCCGATCCATGGAGGCCCATAGGAAACTAATATGATCTATAGTATCCCTCTAAACAGCATTTATACTTAACTTGAACCCCTTCCGCACATCTGGTTTTACTTTAAGGAAGTTGACTGGGATGCAAGAAGCATTTGTGGATTTTTTGTATAGCATAAAGAGCTCTAGACGATGAAAATGTTGATTGTCTTTCCTCACGTTGGCTGCTTAGTTGTACATGTCACATGTCTCATTATTGTGTTGGCTTGATCCTTTCAACTCTGGACTAACTGTGACCCCATACAGTATCTAATGCCAAGTGAGTATCCTTAAATGCTCAGGGATTTTCTCTGGCTTTATCGTTCTTTTTTGCCAACGCTGCTGAGAGCATGTATGGAAATATTGTAATATTGCCAAAACAAACATGGACAGCAGTCAGGCGGCTCTACACACTCTGCTTCTGCCGTGTAGGTGACCGCTGCATGAAACAGCTAACAATGTACAAAGGCTTCATGCACGTATCAGCACTGTTCGAACATCTGCGTCCCATAAAGTTTGAATGTATGAAAAGGGAAAAAACAAATGGCTAAAAATGCGAGACGGAAATACCAATACAGAGACATTTTCCCTCCCCCTTCAAGTTCCACAAACATTCCTGGAGTTGAACATGAGGCTCAGTTCACGATGCCATTCCAACAAGAATGTGGCGGTGATAAAGAGAGTGATGTGTCATCTGGACTGAGATGATTAACTCTTCAGGAAACACTCTCATTAAAACCGATAAGTTACATGATAAAAGATGGTAACAGACCCTTTATAGGCCAATAAATGAAAAACCTCACTCTCAGTGTATTTAAAGTTGACATGAAATAAAAATTCTCATTATATATTTTGTAAATGCATATTTATATTATTGTAAATGATATATGTGTTCCCATACATCCAGGGGTTTAATTTTATTTTATTTTTTTAAGTGCAGGATTTTTATTTTGTTTTGGAGGTCTCCTACAATAGTTTGAGTTTGAAATTTTTTTTTTTTTTTTGAAGATTCAGTCTCTCTAAACCACTTCTTTCTGAGAGCTTCCTCTGCTTTGATTGGTCAGACGGCCCATTTTGTTGTGATTGGTCTACTCTGCTCTGATTGGTCAGACGGCCCATTTTGTTGTGATTGGTCTACCCTGCTCTGATTGGTCAGATGGCCCAGTCTGTTGTGATTGGTCCACTCTGCTCTGATGGGTCAAATGGCCCAGTCTGTTGTGATTGGTCTACTCTGCTCTGATGGGTCAGATGGCTCAGTCTGTTGTAATTGGTCTACTCTCCTCTGATTGGTCAGACAGCCCAGTCTGTTGTAATTGGTCTACTCTGCTCTGATTGGTCAGATGTCCCAGTCTGTTGTGATTGGTCTACTCTGCTCTGATTGGTCAGATGTCCCAGTCTGTTGTGATTGGTCTATTCTCCTTTGATAGGTCAGACAGCCCAGTATGTTGTGATTGGTCTCCTCTGATTGGTCAGACAGCCCAGTCTAGCTTGCATTCAGCCCCGACAAAAAAAAAAAAAAAAATGGAAACAGTGCTACGTTGAACACCCTGTTCTGATGACGCAAGAGTTGCAACTATATGGCAGCTGGGAATCTAATTTGCCACGAGTGTAGTCTAGCAACTCTCAATAGACCTGCGAGCTGGAAAAACCAAACTCTGGTCAGGCCAATCACATCGTGTAAAGAGTATGTGGGCGGGCTTAACATAATGACGGGAGAGTTGCTGAGGTTATGCGCGCTGCTTGTAAACAAAGAAACTGACGAACGGCGGTCTTTTGAATCAACTTTGGCCGCAACTCTGGAAGACTTGAGTTAAACTTTTCTTTGGGAAAAGAACAAAGAACGGCACTGAAGTCATTCTTAAGAAGGGAAGATGTGTTTGGAGTTTTTCAAACCTGATACAGCGAAAGTTTAATCTATCAACTAGCTCCACTTCACGTTGCTCTGGTTGGTTGTAGTATGTTATCCAATAGCGTGCAGAGGGAATTTGAGAGACAGCCGTTTATCCCACCCCTCGGATTGAGCCCTGTCAATGGTGAGTTCCCAGACCCAACATCTTGATGTGGGTCTGGCTTGTCAGGCTACTTGCCGCCCAGAATAAAAGAGAACATCCCAATCGAGTGAAGGGATTTGTGGAAACTGTGATCCCTAATTATTGTGATCCAACATTTGCCTTGGATTTCAGGATGAAAAGACACAGATTTCAGGTTAAGGATAATCCACGTCCTACCTCCGAGACTGTGTTATGATCTATATGATGTTATTCTTTTTATTGTGAGTAATAGGCGTATCATTATTGCGGATCACTGTTGTGCTATGATATGGTAATATTTACCATTATATAATCAGAGTATAGACAAATGAATGAAAGTGTCACTCCACAATACAAGAGCAAAATATATAAATATGTATAGTATTTTAAACTAAAATAAAACTGGTTTGAGGCACTAAAGTAATCAGCTATTACTATTATTACAGTAGATATTATCACAGGACATTTTCTTAGGTCTCATTCAGACAGGCAGCTAAATTCTTTCTTTCTTTTTTTGCCACTCCAACTCAAAAACTGTTATTTGTAGTCTGAGCAGAAAAAAAAAAAAAGTTTGCAAGATCAGATTTCATTGTTGTTGTGTATTTTTTCCACATTCGTTGTGCAGAGTCAGTGCGACTTTATTAAAACATTGCAAATGTTACTCATTCCCATTACACTGTTGTCTGCCATAAATGTGTTTACATTTGGATACGGAGACTGCAATCTGTGTTTCAGAACAACTCACTTTTTATGTAGTCTACATGTTCCAATCCTTTCTTCTTCACCTGAGGCTGGGTTTTACAGTACATCCCTTGAAAGGCCTGGAAACTTCCTCCAAACTCTGAGCATTTTAAATAACCCAGCCATTCATTTGAAATCAGCAGATCAAAATGCTTGCTTAGTGACCCTTTAATGACTAGGGGTTATTTTGTCCCTCAAACGCCTCTGTGGAGACTTATTGGAGACAGTTGCTTGGGAGATTCCCACCCTCTCCAACCCATCACACGTTCAAAGCTTTGTTATCTTAATTATCTGGCAGGTACTAAACACGTGCTGTTATTTAGGAACACCTTCATGATCCCCTCAATTCCAAACCAGATCTGACAGCATTTATTTTTGGACAACATAATTAAGAAATGTTGTGACAGCTCCAAGCAAATTACTGCTCGGGCAAAGGCCAGACATATTTCATCAGCAGCGTCTTATGCAAGTCACAAAGGGCCAGTTCTATTCTCTATTCTCAGTTCTATTCTATTCAGTTAATCAGTGGAACACAAATGTTCAGTGTTCACTGAGTATTGGCTGACTGCTCCCTCTAGTGGAAAACATCTGAAGCACAATAAAAAGCATCATACACAATACCTTCATTCATTTACTCACCTTCATGTTTTTTTTTCAAATGTGGCTATTTTATATGTTTTCCCCCTGTGGAAAGCATATTACACAAAGTGTTCTCCATACAATATAGTCAATGCAGATGAGGGTCATTGAGCCAAAATTCGATCCATGCAACTCATGTTCCAGTGATACCACAATGTAAGTGGATAACATCAAACATTGGTTCCAATTTCCATTGATGCCAAACATGTCATGCATCCTAAAGAACTACATTCAAAGGGTTAGTTCAACCCGAAATGAAAATCATTAATCACTCATCCTCATTTCGATCCAAACCCGCTAGACCATTGTTTATCTTCAGAACACAAATTAAGATATTTTTGATGAAATCTGTAAGCTTTCTGACACGTTCATAACAGTAACACCATTACCACTTTCAAGAAAGGTAGTAAAGACAATGTTAAAATAGTCCATGTGACTGACTACAGTGGTTCAAGCTTAAGATTAAGTAGCGTCGAGAATACTCGGTGCGCTAAATTTCTTCCCCTCTGTGTGTCTCTGAATACTAAGCTGACATTCTGATGTAGAACCGGGAAGCGCTGCACTGTTTACTACATGAACAGCGTCAAAGATTGACACGGAAGAAAATGTATTGGTTTTTATTTTATTGTGCACACAAAAAGTAAAGTATTCATTACATTAAAGGTGCTGTATGTAAGTTTTTCACTTTACTAAAGCATAATATGCTTGCAGATATTTAGGAAACATGCTAAATCCACCTACTTGTTTCTCCGAAAAGCAATGCCACAGCCAGTTATTCTACTTTGAAATGTGCGTTCCGTGCCGGAATGTGTTTTTGTTTTGGTCTGTGCGATAACACGCGTTGCCAATTTACCCAACAGTATTTTGACACCAAAGGTTGCCAGTTGGTGGACAACACCTCATATTGCTTCAATGGAAGCCAGCAAACAAACTGAGTTAGAGATCGCAGATTCTACCTGACCTAAAAAGCCTCGGCATCCATCTAAAAATCTCTATGAACGAGAACATATTATAATGTAGATAAATCATCAACTTACGGTGTGGCTTTCATTGTCAATTGTGCTTGTTCCTGTTGCGTGTCCTCAAACTGGCAACCCCTGTGAGCGTCGAGTCTGAGAAGGAGGGGGCGGAGGAAACAATGAGCTCCAATAGTTTGAATTTGGACTGCAATGCCTATTTAGACCACTAGCTGTCAGTCCTACATTGCACCTTTAAGGTTGAACCACTGTAGTTACATGGACTATTTTAATGATGTCTTTACTACCTTTCTGGACCTTGAAAGTGTTATAAATAGCTGTCTATGGAGGGGTCAGAGAGCTCTCTGATTTCGTCAAAAATATCTTCATTTGTGTTCTGAAGATGTTTGGAACGACATGAGGGTGAGTAATAAATGAAAGAATTTTGATTCTGGGGTGTACCAACCCATTAAATACCATTGAAATCCCTACGGTTCAAAAAATTGGGGTCTGTATTTTTTTATTTACAGGAATAAATTCATACTTTTATTCAGCAAGTCAAAATTGACTGTAAATAGATTTATTATGCTACAAAAAATAAGTAAATAATTCAAATAAATGCTTTTCTGTTAGTATTTAGTTATTTTTAGTTGTTGAATACTGCAATGTTAATGTATTTAGTCTTGGCAGTCTAGATCTGCTACACTGCTGTTGCAGAGCAAGTATGGACTTGCTATTGATTAAAGTATACGCTGCTGTGATCATGTAAGATATGCTGAAGCTGCATAAATAGACATAAATCAATCCAGTAGCAGATCTATGCAGGTGGAGCTGGGGAGGTGGAGGGTTTCAGAGGAACTAACAGTTAAATGTTGAGCAAGCAACCTAATTGGCTGCAGGGTCAGCAGAGGCCAATCAACTCATACCATGTGGTAATGATGTGATTGCTAGCAGACTGTTTGTAAAAGGAGCCATCAGCCTGCGCCCTCTAGAGTTTCATGACTGAACTAGATATAGAAAACCGTAATCATAATTTGGAATAATATTTCCCATTAGTGCTTAAGTTTTTACTGTAATTTTGATAAAAAAGGCTGCTTTGGTGAGCATATGAGAATTTTCAAAAACATTACAAATTTATCTTACTGACCCCAAACTTTTGAATACCATTGTACATTTTCAGAGGAGCAAGAGAGTAATTATTAAACTTCAGTGTATTCCACACATAAAGCTATAGGACTTGTGAATGAAAAATACTGTGTACAATCATACTTATTTAAAAAATAAAAATAAATTATATATAGAAAGTTTGACAGACTGTTGCTGTTCCCTGTATGGAGGAGCAGCTAAAACATTCTTCAAAATGTCTATTTGTCATACAGGTGGGTCTGGATGAAATACAAAAAATAATAAAAAATATATAAAAAAAAAAAACACTCAAACCACAAAATATTTCTAGTCAAATTTACTGAGACAATACATATGAACCTTCTATCATGTACCACATTCTGTTTTTCTCTTTGTCTGGCTGTCTACAAGAAGCAAACTACCGCCTACATTAAGACTCAAATATTAACCGTAATCCTTTAAGACTTCCTAAACTCTGGAAAAGCAACCAACCATTAAAGATTTGTTTAAATAAATCATCTGCGAAGAGCATAAACTGCATATACATATGAAAAGCACACGTTCAAAACAAACAAACTAAAAAAGAAAATAGTATGAATGTGTACAAATTCTTTCAGCAATTACTTGGCACTCAGAGCAAAAAGGCACAAGCGCTATATCAAAAGGCAAAGCAAGAATGAACAAGCCAGCTGACTTACTAAGTCTAAGTTATCGGCAGTGCATGAAAGGCAATGATATTACACCAGTAAAAAAAATACAGAGCAGGTTTTTGAAGTAGCAACACTCATAAATTACAAAGCCATGAAAATGAATGTATAAAAAAAAAAGACATCAGATTTTTTTTTTTTCTCATAAGAAAAAAAAAAAAGTTCCTTTCACTATGAATTCAGGTCAAATCTTCATATGAAGAATCCTGCTCACTTTAGTCTTCAACAAAACTATGAAAAGAGAAAACAGAAGACAATAAATATACAGTTTTTGTAGTTTACACAGACTATAAATGGTATTGTTTTCAAAAACTTGCACTTTGAAACCCGTTTTCAGGCCCCCAAAACGCTAATGTTGTGTAAATGAATGGCCAAAACAAAATGTTTTCAGTTTTTTGGTTGAAAACGGCATTGTGTAAACGGTCCCTCAGTGTAGGTTTACGGTTTTAAAGGTACACTATGTAATGATATTTTTTCTTTAGTTCAAAATGAAGTTAATACATAAATCACCTTTTTCCAGCATGTGTTTTTTGTGTTACTCTGGTTCATTTTGGTAAGACTAAAGTGTTTATATTTCTGACCTGTCGGGGTGGTTTTTGCAGGAAATTGAGTACATACATCACTCACTTGTGCATGTTTTGTCATATCTGTAAATTGAGAAAATTGCTCCGACTACTTTGACGCATGTATGGCGTTGGAGTGGCATAGGTTAGTGGTCACAACGAGAGAGAAAGGTTGACATGGAGCACTCAATGTGCCCTATCATACACCCGACGCAATCCTGGTCTAAAGTCAATGGCGCAATGGTTTTTTTTTGTTATTTTAAGAGCGTGTGAGTAATATGTGCCTATAGATGGGTCTACAACGTGCGTACACTCTGCTTAATACACACACACGAGGAGCAGCACAAACATGTTTAAATATAAAAAATAAATAAAGGATTCCTCTCTGGAGAAGCGTTGTTTTTCCGCTCGCAAATTCCACTATGTAAATAGGCTTTTAAAGGGAATGGGAGATGAGACTCTGATTGGTTTATTGCACGTTCGTACTAAAACGAGAATCAACATTGGCTCGGAAAACCAAGGGATTTTAAATGTAAAACACGGACACGAGATGCCGTTTTTATTTCTCAACAGGTAAGGTATTTTATTGAACAGATAAATTGCCATTTCTAGCTCTATAACAAAGTTCATTGAAAAAAGTACCACGTACTGTATATTAATGGGTATAACAAGAGTAACATCTTCAGCTAGTCAGCTTGAGATTATTTCCAGTTTAACTGGTTATATCTCTTAAACCTAGTAGGGAATGTTTTATGAGCAGTAGGATAACCATATTCATCCGCACAGTCACGCTGAGCCGAAGCACAACCAAAACAATGTTCTTCCGCAAAATGCTTGCAGTTTTGTTTAACCGCTAGAGGGCCAGAAGTTACATAGTGTACGTTTAAAAAAAATTCTGTATAGACACGCCTTGAAATCCTTTTTGTGACAACATGACCCAATGGAGTCTATCATTATTTTATAGACAAAACTAGCCATGAAACATGTAAAATGTAACAGAAAAAAAAGTATAAAATCATTGTTTTGGTTAAAAAAATAATAATTATTATTATATAAAGTTTGTTTTAATGTAAGCCAGAGAGGTTCTATGGTGTTCTCAACAGCTGTAGCAAAAATGATAAAATTCATTTAAAAAATAATTTTGTATAAATATTAAATCTAAAAAGTATTTACATTTTAAATTAAATATTTTAACTAAAATTGACATATTTAAACTGACATCTGTTAGGGAACACCAGCATGTGTGTAATTTTACTTCTGATCTTATAGTTACTGAAATATAAACCTTGTGACAACTAACCCCGTTCTCCTCTATAAATTTGATCTTTTTCCAGTCATTTTTCTACTTGTTTTAAATATAAACTTCCTCAAAGGAGTAGTTTCCTTTAAAATGAACCCATTGATTTCCTCACCCTTAGGCCACCCTATGTGTATATGACTTTCTTCTTTCTGATGAACACAATCGGCGTTATATTAATAAATATCCTGATGCTTCCAAGCTTTATAAATGGCAGTAAAAGGGTCCATTGAGTTTGAAGCTCAAAACAGCACATCCATCCATCCATAAAAAACGTATTCCACACGGCTTCGGGGGGTTAATAAAGGCCTTCTGGAGCGAATCGATGGGGTTTTGTAAAAAAATATATATAATAAATATATAAATATATATCCTTATTTAAAACTTTTGAGTAAAACGTTCTAGTGATACGTTGCGGCAGTAAGTTGAATACGGAAGGCAGTCTGCCAGAAGTATTATATAATATTAATATAATTCTATGTTCATCAGAAAGAAGAATGTCATATAAACCTAGGATGGCTTGAGGGTAAATCATGTGGTAATTTTCATTTTAAAGTGAACTACTCCTTTAAATGTGTTATTTCCTTATAGTCAATTCATGCAGTCAGTAATGCTGGTAAACTTTTAATGAAGGACCGTTGTGAGGTTACACTACAGTGAGTAAATACTGCCACCCTGTGGTAACAGTGTAGCATGAAGACACAATGCACGTGTTTAGGAGTCGCATAATGCATCAGTCAACATATGGCTTTTGCACTGCCAGATGTGTAGGTAGATTCTTACCTTCCACCGGTTTCCACACTCGTTGCACAGCACGAAGGTGGTCATGGGTTCATCTGCGCTGCGTGTCTGGACCTGCGGGGAGAGATTGCGCACTACATTCCTGCTTGTTTCATGCTTCAATGCAGCTTTAGCCCACTTGAAAAACTTCAGACATGCAAACGGATCAAAGACTTATGCGGAATTGCTCCGAGCGCAGAAATTGTGTGGCTGTTTGTGTTTCAGAAAATTTATCCACCCATTTTCTTTTTGAAAGCGTGGCTTAAGTGTACAAACCTACTGCTGTGTCACGCTCAGATTGATAGTTGTTTTAATAATCATGGCAAGTATAAACACTTCTGGTTATGAAACGGTCCTAAACGCTGGTGAGATGTAACAGCATACCTGAGTGTAAGTGCAGTTCTTGCCCCTGCATTTTCCACAGATGAACATGTCGGTCTCCGTGCCGCCCACTTTGGAGAGCTGATGCTCTCGAATGGACTCCTTGGTCAGTGCTTTCCTCATCTCTTTCAGCTCTGCGCTTGCCATCTCCTGCCAAACACGTAATTAACACAAACACGCTTCACATCCTGCCAAGAAGCTGCAGTTGAACTAGAACTTAAGTGGTTTCGCGATAGTCTTTTCTTCCCTATTGTGACGTATATTAGAGTGAAACGGCTTCTTGAACAAGAACAAAATGTAGGGCCGGACTTGATTTTGTTAACTGGGAATTGATTGGAACATTGTGGTTTGCTATCGCTGTGATGTCATGTGAGTGACAGGTAGTCCCGCCCTCACGGCAGTAAACACAGAGAAAAGAAATGACGCTGCAGGTGGGATAATACATAAAAAAAAAATAATGAGGTGCACTGATAAATCGTTTATAATGCATACCGCAATATTCCACAACACATAAGACTTGTCACTTTAACACTTCTCAAGCTAAAATGAAATCCAAAGGTACCTCTGCGGTCATACTGGCGATGCGTTCTGGCGAGATGTTGCCACACAAGACGTTCCGGCGCAAGTCTGGGTTTTTCTGGTCCTTGAGGTTGGAAATGCGACTCCTCAGTCTGGTCTTGTATTTTATGTCAGTGGATTTGAACTCCTGGTAGATACGTGTGTCAGGAAGTCCAGTCAAGGAAGCACAAAGTCATTATTTTACACTCTCCTCTCGCAGTTTAATATGCAGAGAGACTACTGTGAGTAAAACAATTTGTTGGCGGATTTCAATGAACTGTCTAAACCAGGGGTGGGGAAACGTTGATCCGGGAGGGCCACTCTCTTGCAGAGTTTAGCTCCAATCCTAATCAAACACACCAGAAGCTAATCAAGGTCTTCAGGATTACTAACATAACAGGCAGGTGAGTGTTTTTTTCAGGGTTGGAGCTAGACTCTGGCCCTCCAGGATCAACGTTCCCCACCCCTGGTCTAAACTTTAGCGCTATCAAAACTCTGTGGAAATAGGTCAAGGTTTGGCTGATCCTTCTGTCTCCAGTCCACCTTCTGTTGTAACTACACAATTTTCAGGCAAAATGTATCTTTATCTATTCAGTTTTTTGTGTATTCAAAATACTTTTTGGCTAGAAATATTTTAAATCACCAACATTTCATACACTGCCTTTCAAAAGTTTGGGGTCAGTATGTTTTTGTTTTTGATACTTTTGTTCAAAAAGTGACTGGTAAGACTTTTTTACATTGTTACAAAGAATTAAATTTCAAATAAATGCTGCTCTTTCTGTACATTATATTCATCAAAAAACAAATCATGGTTTCTAAATGGTTTCCAAAAATATATTCAAATAAAAAAACTTTTGTAAAAAATATTTCACAGCATTAATGTTTTACCAACTCATTTTGGTAATGAGAAGGATATAATCTTCAATCTGAGCAGCCAAGTGTTCACAGTCCACTCCGATTGTCTGGTGATCACCTGAGACATATATACAAAGAATCATTTCCTTAAATGAAACATGTAACAGTTCATGCTTACCATGCCCCTATTATGCCATTTAAAATGTTCCTAATTTTGTCTCGTACAATATATTTACATGCAAAGATAAAAAAAACGTTAATTTTCTCATAATCTACACAAAAGCATTACTTAATTTCTCAAAGAGTCTGAAAACGGTTCGTTTAAAGATTCAGTTTCTCTAAACCACTACTTTTCGTGAACCTAATCTGCTCTGATTGGTCAGACGGCCCAGTCTGTTGCGATTGGTCTACCACTTAGTGCGTGTCAGAAAAGAAACACCTATTAGGAATGATATCTCCAGAGGCTTCCTCTCGCACACAGTGATACGAAAGGTAACGGTGGCATTGTTTTTTTTTACATCAATTCCAGTGCAAGTCCACATCCTTTTGAAGTGCGGCAAAGGGGATTCGCACCACTGAAAACAGCAACACAAACCAAACTCTGCCAGGCCTCAATTACAACTACAGTGTTTGAGGGCGAGTCAAACTAGACGTTGTTCGCAAACAGCCAGTGCAATTATGCAAATGTGTTACGTAGATGTGTAACGGGCAGTGAGGCCGGAACTGCTTATGACTCATTTCACCAGTTCCGACTCAATTATTTATTTTAGGAGACAATTTATTTATTATTATTTTTATTATGCAACTATTTGTTGATCATTAAAACTTTGCTGATATTTTAAATTCACAAACAGCTTTATTACACACTACATAAAGGCAATATTCGAAAAAGCATAATAGGGGCACTTAAAAAAAAAAAAAAACCTGCAACATTTAACTCTACAGCAAGGATACGACAAAGCCTTCAAATTAGTTCTGTCTCTATAATGTCCCTAAATGGACTAAAGCAGTGAAGATAAATGCTTGGCTTTAGTTAAATACAGAATTTAGTTAATTAAATATAAATACAAGTTATACATTTGTACAAATACAAATAAAAAGCAAATTCCAGACTAAAATGCATGTTTGAGCTGTTTTAACTGAAAGTAACTTGCACTGACATATATTAAAATATGCTTTTGTTTAGTCTCAAGATGCACACCAGTAAGTCACAGTCAGTGAAACCAGGCCTTAACATAATAAAATTACATATAAATATACACTATAAATAAAGTTATAGTACTTCATTCACACAGTGAAACCCAGCGTTTATTCAAATCATTTGATGCCTGGTACCATATTTTAAAAATGTTTTGAAAATGTTTTATTTAATTTCACACAAATATAATTATAGTTCTAAATGTTAAATAACCATAAAAAAAACTGTATTCAAATACACCGTGTAGCTAAAATTTTACTAAATTTAGTAAAACTACAAAATTCAAATAGTTAAACTCAAATTTTAAATCCCAACATGAAAATGAAACAATGCCAGATGTCTCCCTATAGGCACTTTTGCAAAAATACACTTAATTTCAACATTGTAGTTCCCTTAATTTCACAGTTAAAGTTGATGTAACTTTGTTTAATTAAGTGCAATGAACTTTAGTAAAATGTACTTGTTTTATTTAGTACATTTTACAGTGCAGTTACTTACACAGCTTAATTTGTTCAGGGCTTACCATCAGTCTGTAGGGCTGCCACCAGCAGCTCTCTGCATTTAGTGCGCACACTGTCCGTTGTGACGGGTGCAGGTGGGAAGGAGGTGAATTTTGGGGTGACTGGGGTGGTGGGAGTTTTTGGCGTCTCTTGTTTGTTACTAGACAACAAGAGGAAACAACATTTCAAACCCATTTCTTCAACTTTTTCCCCCCTCACAACTGTGAGATATAAACTTGCAATTGCGAGAAGTAAAATTCTGAATTGTGAGATGTAAATTGATTGTAACTTGATTATGCCGCACGTTTTCTTAAAAAATGCGATGGAATATGCGGGATATTTATGGGATGAAATTGCGGAAACTTGCAAAAACTGCGGTTTGATGAAACAGAGTAAAAAAGTGATTCCCCCAACACCCTGTCCTCACTAGGCTAGTCACCTTAATGTAAAGAGTAATTTCTTATTACTTTCTATGATAAGCAAGCACTACATCACAGAAAGTGATGGGAATATTTCAGACATTAACAAACACATGGCTCAAACTTACAAAACATTGAGTCAAACAAGTTCTGTAGCTTTACAAAATGAATATGCTGCAACTTCTGTAAAAGTGAATAAATAATTTTTAAACTCTTTATTGCGGTGCAATGTGGGATTGAATGAGTGCACTCAATAACGTCCACTATGATTTAGGACACCACTACAAATGGCTGGCCCCTCAAAAATTTGAGGGTATAGGGGGCGATTTTGGATTCAACCTATAACTGCATAGCTCACTGGTGGGGTTTGCAGCTTGATGTTCACGTTGCGTCATTTCGTTACTATATAGCGTTCCCATGACAATAGGCGGAAATGGCTGCTCTTGTGTGAAGTAAAACGCAACATTTTTCCACTTTCTGCTAATGGCTCGCTTTCCACTGAGCGGTACGGTACAGTACAGTACGGTTCGGGTCTGTAACCATGAATTCGGCGAGCGTTTCCACTGCCAACAGTACCCTTTTTGATAGGCGTGGTGTATGCGGAAAGTAGTAATCAACGCGTCACTTGATAGGCGTGGTATATGACGGAAAGCATTGGTTGACGCTCATTCGTGCGCGCGAAGAAGAACGATGGAGACCTTACAGCAGATCTTGTTCTTGCTTCTCGGCATGTGGCTGTTTATAACAAGGAGGAGACAAGCTTTGTTTGATCATTGTCGATCCTGTCGCGCGTGCAAGTGACGATTCTCTGTCAACCAATCAGCGTTCTGCAGTGAGTCTAGCTTCACTTTTAGTACCGTACCACTGTGCTAGGTACCCCAACGGAAGGGTACCAAAAAGTGGTACGATGCGAACCGAACTGCACGCTCAGTGGAAACGAGCCATAAGATACATGTCACTTTTTTGCAATGAAAATGCAGGGATTATTAAATCATGCAAGGCCGCATATTTTGCGAGCGAAAATCGGCAATTTATGCGGCGAAAGTGTGGCGTATTTGAAAAAATGCGGCCCCTGCATAAAAATGCGGACTTTGGCTGATTATGCATGAAATCAGGCGATCGCATAATCACGTTTTTCTGGAGGGACTGAATTATGAGTTTATATCTCGTAATTCTGACTTTTTTCCTTCCCTTTTACAAGTTTATATCCAGCACTTCCAACTTCTTTTCCCGCAATAAAGAGTTTATATCTAACAATTCTGATATTTTTTATTCCTTCGCAATTACGAGTTTATATCCCGAAATTCTGACTTCTTTTCTCGCAATTACGAGTTTATATTCCGCAATTACGAGTTTATATCCCGCAATTCTGACTTCTTTTCCCACAATTACGAGTTAATATCCCGCAATTACGAGTTTATATCCCGCAATTCTGACTTCTTTTCCCGCAATTACAAGTTTATGTCCCGCAATTCTGAATTTTTTCCTTCGCAATTACGAGTTTACATCCCGCAATTACGAGTTTATATCCTGCAATTCTGACATTTTTCTCGCAATTATGGGTTTATATCCCGCAATTCTGAATTTTTTCCTTCGCAATTACAAGTTTATATCGCGCAATTACAAGTTTATATCCTGTAATTCTGACATTTTTCTCGCAATTACAAGTTTATTTCCCGCAATTCTGACCTTTCTTGCAATTATGAATTTATATCTCGCAACAACGAGTTTATATCCTGCAATTCTGACATTTTTTTCGCAATTACGAGTTTATATCCCGCAATTCTGACTTCTTTTCTCAAAATTTTGAGGAGAGAAACTTTTGTAGGATAAAAAGTCGTAAAAACTCCAATTAACTTGTAAAAAGTCACAATGACTTTTTGTATTATTATTTATTAAGTGGCAAAAACAAGCTTCCATAGAATTGGTTACAATAAGATCTAAAACATGCATTTAGAAAATAGATCCCACACACCTGGTGTCACTGGATCCAGGACAGTCTTTAGAAGACGAGGACTGGAGAGGAGATCCTCCTTTTTTCTTCTCCTCTGCTTTACCCTCAGAACCATCTACATAAAAGAAGATTCACAGTCCAGCTTTAACATCAGACACACTCATTGCATTCACTATCAACAAGTTAACTTCCTTAAGATAATAAGAGCAAGAACAGACTTCAGCCTTGTCCCACCACTTTTTATAATGAAAGTCTCCTTCTCAATTGTTGTCATTCACTCTGAAGTAAGGGGAACACTTGTCTAAATGGTGTTTTTTAAGCTGTCTGAGTGTGAATGAAGATACAGTACCAAGCAGTTTCTTCCAGGTTTTGATGAGTGATTTGGCCAGTGTCTGCACCTCCTCATCTGAGCTCTGCTTCCGCACTGCATTCACTGACATCCCAATCCGGGTCGACTGCACCATGGGACACATTGAAACAATGGGAATATCACATTAATTATAATAAATATAAGAGTGGACTAACACAACATCCGATGTTTGATATACTATATTTTAAATTATGATATACATTTTGTTATAAATAACCACTATAGTTACCAATTATGAAGCTTTGATTAACAGGTCACTCTATAAAATGCTTAAAAGAGAGGGGATCATAAGTAAATAAAAGAATGAGTAAATGTCCGCTTAAGATTTTCAGTTTTTGACATGTTTAGTACATTGAGTCGGCTATTAGGCATGATATCCTTTACTATTTTAATTGCGTTAAATCGGGCTCTGATCCGAAAAGTCTCAAAGAGCAGTTCACACCAAGATTGATAATTATAACCCTATAGTTATTATTAAAAGTCAATCAGAATCCATCCTGATCTAAAATGCTCAAGCATTTAAAGCGACAGACGACACAAACTGCAGCAGTGCTTAGAATGAACGATATCGTCCGCTGGTGTGAACATTAATATAGTTATGGTTATAGATATCCTTACAGCTATCATTGTTTGTATAAAAGGGCATTAAGACACAGATGTGTTTTCCCCAGTGAATTCATTTATCGCCTGCATGTATCTGCTATATATACATAACACTACAGTAAATGTTCTCAAATAACATGCATATAAAGTAGACAGTAACAAATATACTGAATACTGAAAAACACATCGGTATGCTCTAAAACACACACTGACACTGTTCAGAATGGTAGCATACTGCAGTATTTACTTTGTATACTGTCCACTATTTTCTTCGAGAACATATGAAAAAGTATTATTTTTTCAATTAATTATTATATTTAAATTTTGCTTTTTTTTTTAAATCCTGCATTTACTAATCAATATATTCAAAACAATAGACAGGCTTTATTGATCACAATAGAAACGGAAGGTTGAGCACATTGAATTGTGGTATAACATGCAATGTATCCAGATATTCTACGCATGCATACATTTTGCATAATAAGTAGATTACATTCTACACACTGCAGAAATAGTACAAGCCGTAACATATCCAATAATAACAAAAGCATGGGATTCCCTGACTGGAAGACCGAGAGATGATTATGTAATCCAACACAGCACATGCTCTGCCCACAAATGGTGTCTCCAATCCAGCTGAGATACCTGTAGGGTCTCCAAAGACATCTTCATGTTCTTCAGCTCCTGAAGCAGGTCAATGGCTCCATCCTGAGGATAAAAAAACACATCCAGGAGAAAAGACAGTTACACAACTTTTCAAATGCATTAGTAAACACTGGCTTCTTCAACTATAGGTTGGACCACAGAAAAAAAATAAAAATAAAATACAGCCAGTCTGCACATAAATGCTGTGTTTTGGGGACAAACCTAGGACTGACTGGTGTGAAGTGTTGGATAAATGAGTCTTTTGTTTGCGCTGGGGAAATTTGGAGAACAACCAGCTGCCAGCTCATCACAGTAACTGTTACACGAACGCTTCAAACATGAGAGTAAACGAACCAAATGTGTGATTGTGCATAAAGATACACCAAAACGAGCCCGGTGGTGGTTGTCTGGATGAGGATGAAACAGGTGATAATTACACAGTTACTAGATCTCGTGCTTGTTTAATGGAGACAAACAGAAACGAACGCGTGGATGAAATCAATAGTTCTGTTTTTCAAACGCTATAGGGATTAGGAAATCTGTCACACTTACAGTGTTTTTCTTGTGCACCATTTTGTCCAGCTTCTTGGCGATGCGCTCCACTTCTTGGTCCTTCGCCATGTTTACAGGTTTAGGGCTGTTTGATGGCGCCCGATGGCCGTGCCTCCATTTATGTGGGAAAATGCGCCCGTCTCTCTGTGTGTGTGTCTCTTTTAGTGGTAGTATGACAGGAATCCACTGCCTTTCTCTCCGCTCTCGCCTGTTGTGTAGCGATGTTCGATTCGCGAGCGAATTGTTCTTTAGAGTCGAATCTTTTCAAAGAATCAAATTAACCTGCTCATAATCAGACTGAGTGGTTCTCGAGTCACCGACTCACAGGAAACCCTGCAAGAACCGCGTCTTTTTTAGACATGTTCAATTCGTAAATGAGCTCAAGACACGAAGAGTGAACGGTCTGACAGCAAGAGCAATGAGGTAAGTTACTTTAATAGCGGTAATGGTAAAATGTTAATTATGTAATTTATGAGTTAATTGTATGTCAGGTTTATTTGCATACGGATAAATAGTAGATGTGTCCTAGCTAGTTCCTAGTTGTTTCAGCCATTTTACATGAAATTTCAAACTGAGAGAAATGTTATGAGCAATATGTGACTACATGAATGGATTTATTGAAACGTTTAAGAGCAGTTTATATTCTAGATGTCACTAATCATCTGGCGCCATATTTAAGTTACGTGGTCACGTAAAAAATGTCCCTGAATCATTTTTAGAACCGCTCGATTCAAGGCGCTGTTTGAAAGAGCCGATTCGCGGAAATGAGATGGACTTCCCATCGCTTCGGTTTTGAAGCAGGGCGTTATGGGAAGTGAAGTTTATATGACCTAGCTCAGCAGCAAGGCAGTGAATAAAACAGATAAATCAAATAAATAAATCACTGATTCTTGAGATAAGGGACAAAACATGTTGAACAATTTGTATTTTTGTAGCTAGACAATGGTCTCAGATAATGAATAGAAATTATATATCTAAATATATGTTTTCTAAAAATTAATATTTATTCACTTCTCTTAATTTATTGTCAACTCCGTCAGACACACTAAATAGAATGCTAACTTAATTTAATCCATCCAAAATCAGTGTAAAGTCTTCAATTTCATAAAATAGTTACTGTTTTTTGTTTGTTTGTTTTCACACTATTACTATTATGAACTATAATGAACATTTTTAACAATTATTTTTGTTGTTGTTTTGTCTTGACTGATTTTATGGAAAACTGTGATGTTTCGCTTTGGTAATAGAGTCAATACTCTTGTTTTAAGTTTTTACCAGTTTAATTTAAGTTGTAGGCACATAAAAAAGGGTAATATCATGGCAGTAGTTGGCTTACCCTGAAGTTCACAATTCATGTATTATTATTGACTAACTTTGTTTTACTAACCACAGTTACAGCCATTGATATTAACTCTAGTCTCAACATTATAATAAGAAAATAAAATAAAAAGTGTTCATTCTTGCAAAATTAGGACAGTAATATTTTGGCCTATTGTATTTATATATCAGTAGAGGGCGTCATTGTAACAAAATGCTAAAGAATTTGGACACCTAAACTGCAATTTAAAATGCATGAATATCATTGCATTAGACAACAAAATAATAAACCTAGTGACACTTAATTTAACCCTTTCATTGTCTTATAGGTCAATTTTGAATTGTGTTTGTTAAAGGACATGACTTGTATTAACCATTCAAGATTCAGCCCAATTTTTTATTTTTATTTTCTATGAAAAAAAAAAAACGTCTAAAAAATATGAGATTTATTTAGCCCATCATATATTGTTTTCTATGAGGGTACAATTGAGCTCAAAGTGAAAAAGGTCCCTTGGATATACTGTTTTCTATTTTGTTTTGGTATTTTGTCTAATGCAAGGAAATTATTGATTAAAAGGGTATCTTATATGTTTCAGAAAAAAATAATCATAGATATACTGCATATTTATACTTAACAGTTTGATTCACAGTAAAGGGTCTGTGACATTCAAGTTTGCAAGGTAAATTTAAGGAGAGGAGTTTGTGATAAAAGAAACAAAATGTAGTTTCATTAAAAATTATGTATTCATTAAATAAAGAAAGAGGAGGGAGCAAGTCACACGTGTTCAAGTCACAAGTAGGCTCAAGTCATATAGCATCAAGTCTCAAGTAAGTCTATAGAAAGTCTAGCCAAGTTCTGCTAAGGATCAAGTCAAGTCAAGTTACAATACCAAACAGAAACAGTAGACCTTATATTGGCCTCAACTTTATTTATTTTTCCCTCAGAAATTATTAACTTTCTTAATTATACATTTATACCATAATAATAATAATAATACATATATATTTTGTATAATTATTAGAATTTGAATAATAATAATTATTATTATTATTATTATTATTATTATTATTATTATTATTATTATTATTATTATTATTATTATTATTATTATAACACTTCCTCTTAGAACTATTGCCGTCTGGCCAGCACTACTGAGCACTGAACACAAGAACAGCCAGACACAAAAAGTTTCTTTCCTCAGGCCATCTTCTTCATAAAGAGTTAACAGTTAATCTTGTTAGTGTATACGTAATCTTAGGGGTAAATGCACTTACACTGCAATTACAACTCACACGGTTAGCTAACAATGTATTAATTTAAAAAATGTATCAATTTAGAGCAGAAACAATGAACACATTGAAGCAATAAATGCATGTTGTTAACAAATGATTAGGATATATAGAACATTTTGCATTGGTGCATTCAGAGTTTGTGTCATCTGAAGATGACTCTTATGAGATATTAATGTTTCGAATAGAATATTTGAATTTAGATAAATTAGATTGGTGTGGGGTGGGTCCTTTGCATGTAACCCATCCAAGTTAGTGTACACTCGTTAGGAGCAGTGAGTTGTGAACACACACACTGCAAGTCGTGCATTGGGGAGCAATTGGGTTATTATGCCTTTCTCAAGGACACCTCAGTCATTTCTTGCCACTATTGAGAATCAAACCTCAAACCTTTAGTTGTTTGACTCTCTAACTATTAGGCCGCGACTGCCCTATAAATTGTACTTTTAATTAATTATGAAATTAAAACTGCTAGTAAGTGGTGTCTAAATGATTGAGTCATAGAAACATTCATTCAACGGATTCATTTAAAACGTCTGATAAATAATGGAACAAATCAAGGCTGCGTCCGAAAATGGCAGTGACTTGTTGCCTGGCTGCATGGGCGGCGCTAGGGGGGGGGCTAGCAGGTGCTTCAGCACCCTCAAGAAGGACCAAAGCACCCCCATAGCACCCCCAAATATATTTTTTTGCAGGAAGTAATTATTTACAGGCTGTATTCTAATTAATACATAAGGAGTCTGATACGGAGGAGTCCGCTGATGCGTTTGCCGCTGAAACAGAGACGGCAGGTAATACTACTGGAACTTCCATTCAAATCAGCAACACAAGGTCAAGTATAAATGGGCCTATGGATTTAAGCCAGAAACCAGACGAAGGACCAAGGAGCCCTATCCGTAAATACCCATCCCAGATGTTTGGAAACCAGCAAAGAAGCTTCCAGTCTGGATGGTTTGAACAATTTGACTGGCTAGAGTATTCTGTTGTCGGATGCCCGAAACAGTGACTTGGCACTTTTAGCCATCAATACACGAAAAGCTTAGGATTTGGATGTTCAACGCATCATTGATGTATTTTCCCTCAGTCACAACAACCGTCGCATCGTCCTGATGTGAGACTTTAAATAGGCTAAGTGTCGCCAATTTGGTGAATACTATACTGATATTTCCCTGGTGCTATGGGTGCTTTTTGATGGCACAGCCTATTGCCCTCAACTGAATTTTTGTTCAATTAATTTTAAGAATATTTGATTGTATAATGAATTTTGTTTTTGTTCAATTTAATACCGTTAAAACTTAAACTGTGATAAATAAAATAATTGAATGTTAAAAATTGAGTGGCCAAGTTTTGCTCATATTTATTAATAGTAGCCTATTTATAAATATGTAATTGCGCTGCGTAGCTCCCCCTGTCAATGATCTAGCGCCCCCTCAGCACCTGCGTTCAAAATTCTCTAGCGCCGCCCCTGCCTGGCTGTCTTATAGGCAATGACTTTAGGTAGCGTTTGCACACAAATGTACCCTGCAAAACTGATTTCGGACAGACTTCTGAGCCAACAAAATGATCTACAGCAAAATAAAACAAGCTTTAGTGAGAACTAAACACATATTTAATTACCACAGTAATAATTTCTTGATAGAAATTACATCAGAAGTGGAAAACGTTGGTAAAAACATTGGCACCATCTTTCTTTTTCTAGCTCAACTAACTCATGGAACTAATTGAACACACAGAATTGTGGGATATCAAAGGCAGTGAAGGATACATCTATACTGTCTTCAAAAATCAATCTGATGAAGGTCTCTCAGGAGGCAGGAAGTGAAGCTAACACTGGATTTGGATTCCTTCTTACCTTGGAATGCGTCCTCCGAAGGCAGCATTTTGAAGTTTTTTGGATGCAGCCCAAGTGACTGAATCTCTGAAACGATTTGTTCAAAAACCCGGATTTGTTTAGTAACAAAACAACATGTGTTGCTTGCTTGCCACAGAGAAGCCGAACTTTTGCTGTGGCTTGTTTGGAACTATTTTCATTGGATACATTTATCACAATATTAACTTTTTGTATAAAGAGGCTTGCTGTTATAACAATTATTCTCAGTCACATTAACTATAACGAACAGGTTAGCTAATAGCTTTCTTTTTTGAAGTGATGAACGAAGTTTGAGCTTGTGATTCATGTACGATACCCCTTGCCAAATATACATACTGCAAATCTCCTTTTATGAATATGGTCCACTTTAAAGTATTTATATCCAAAAGAAACAATATTGGGAGATTTTCTTGTACCCTCTGTATTTAGCACACTTATACCATGCTGTATTTTATTTCATTAAAAAAAAAAGTATTTCCTGTGCTTGTGCAGCGTCACGCAATCGCACAGACTACACATAGCTTACATCCTGTTTATCATTTGATGTTGTGATGATTTGTATAAAAAAAAAATAGCTTATTAGTTTAGTCATTATAAAGTCATTGTCGCATCATACAGTTCATGTCAAGTCTGGAGTCATTGGATCTCGAGTCAAAGTGATTTTCTTTATTTAGTCAAGCCAGACTCAAGTCCTTACATTTGTGATTCGAGTCATGTCATGTGATTAGAGTACCCCACCTCTGGAAAATATTACATTAACATATTGCATGACTGGTCGGGACACTTTTTTCCAAGTCATCTCATTGGCAAAAACTGTCCCAATCACCCTGAATTCACCCTATATTTTGACACACTGAAGCTCTGTGTGTTAATGCCCCACATGTGCACATACAGGGGTTAAAGCCTCTATATACGAGTGAAGGTGACAGCATGGCATGTTCTCCAGCTGAGGAAACCCCACCTCAGCAATGAGGGAATGTGTTCAGAGGGGGTGGGGGGAAGTCCCAGAAACAGCCAGCTCAGGCCTCAGTCACTCGGGCAGGAAACCCGGTCTTCATCACCCTGCTGAGGTCATCTCTGATTATAACTGGACCGGGATAAGGCAGCTCAATCGGATCGCTAGAACATGCCCTGTTCCTGCCATACATTCCCTTTTTAGAGGGATACAGGCAGTTCTTACTTTGGACTTTTGTGTGGTTTAGAAATGTGCTGATTGATTGAGATGTGTGTTTATTTCACTCGGCTTATCAGTGTGAGGCTGTTGCCGACCATTAATCTGTCATTACGAGACATGGGGTCAAACTAATCTTAAATGGAAAAATTACAGATTGCCATATTAAGAAAAAACGTACCACTTTTCAGAACAGTTTCGACTTAATGCGTGAACAAAAAAGCTTACACGAATGCATAAAGCGGATCAAAATGACCTGTGTAGGAAAAAATACATAAATAAATAGGTTTCATATTAATGAAATAATTAAAACAATTTATGATACACATTAAAAAAAAAACATTTTTTTTACAATTTCGTTTTTTGTAAACAACTTTGACTGTTTACGTTAAAAGTCATTTTATTTTCATTTTATTTTAAGTTTAATTTCAGAAATCTCCTTTAAAAATGTAAAACCACTTAATGGATGAGTACAGTAATAGCCTGATTACAACAATAACTGGCTTAAGTTTGCAGTTTGCATGTTGTATGCTTTATTAATGTTGCTATATAACTGTATTTGGGAGATAGCATTCATTATTTAGGCATAAAGTAGGGATATTCTTATATGCATATTATAACAACAAAACCAATGTTGTGATTGATGACATTTAAATATTTTATTTAAAATAGGCAAACAAAAAGAGATCCATTAATACATGGCTTTGTTATAAGTATATGCATACAAGGATCAAAATATCGCATAAGGATATGGATACTACATGTGTCTACTCCATAATAAAAAAACAATAATGTTATCTTCCAAATATGATTAAATAGTTATATAGCAGCAATATAAAGCAAATGCGTTGCCTTTGAACTGCTATGCATATTTAAAAGCTTCTCCCAAGAATCCCTGTTCATTTGAATAGTTTCAAGCATTTGTACATTTTTATCAGGGGAACAGAGCTGTGTGTGTTTGAGTTGGAAAAAGAGTGCGCGAGAGAGTGACATCTCATGCAGGCAATATCATGTGTGCTGAGTTTAAACAGATCACTCTGTCAATAAGCACTTTCAAATTGAAATCAGATGCTGACCACTTCTAGCCCCAAACTTACATCCTCTTTACAATCACAGAGGAAATGTAACATCGAGGGAGTGAGACCTGTCCAGCGCAGTCAAAAAGCCCATGTATAATTGCAAACAGTTTTAGGAAAGAATCCCAGGGCTTGGAATATCATCATATGTGCTGTGCCGTTACTGTAAGCGCATTGGTATGTGTTTATTATGGGCGAATGATGCAAGATCGCCCTGGCACGGGCAGACATAGACAAATGTCTCTGGGACAAACAAAATCAAATGTCGAATGGTAGATGCATCATATTTGTTTGACCTAAATGAAACCTAATTGTGTTTATTAAGCTCACTGCTGTGTTTCTCCTTCTCCTCGTAGTCTTTTTCATGCAGTTGTTGCTGAACTGTGTTCTCATATTACCTTTGTAAAAAATGTATCTTTCACTGGCCGTCCTCAATATGATAACAAACTCCAGTCGATGCCATATTTAATGTCTAGAGTAATTTTTCATAGTGTTTTTCACTCTCAGGCAGTGAGATCCCGTAAAACATGTGAGCCTGGTCGAAGCGAATGATGAGTTACATAAAAACTCAGGGAGAAGGGGACTGAACATCATCCAAGATCTTATTAGAGACAAAGAAGCATTCTCCTCTTCTCTGTCAAGGGTCCTCTCCGTCTGAAAGGAAAGTGCATGTTCTTGATTTTTAACACATGTATCAGAACACATAAAACAGTGTCTGCAGGACTGCAGGAACGGCCTCAGGCATGCTCTTGATGTGCTGGGAAAGAGATTTTAGGCCAGCGGTGATCTGCAGATCCCACATATTACAATTCTGCTCTGATCGTTTTCATCCTGCAATACACAACAACAAAAAGTCAAGCTAATTCTGCAGGACGCAGAGCCTAAAAACAAACATATTGGTGGTGTTTGGTTTCTGGACAGCCGTGGTTAACTTTGACTTGACTGGGACATTATTGGGACATTCTAAAATGCTTTGCTTGGAAAAAGCTTAACGCGCCATAATGTACTTTAACATCTTATTATTAAAACATACTATTTACAGGCAAGCAGATGAGCCCAGAATATGAACGCAATGCACTAAAATGCATGTTAAGCATTTTCCTCCCATTGAAAACCATTATAAAGAAAAGGCTTAATGTGGCTTAATATACGAAGACATTGATATAAAGAGACCAAACTCAGTGTACACCTTATTGCATATATACAGGCAAGCAGATGAGCCCAGAAAATTAACACAACGCACTAAATTGCATGTTAAGCATTTTTTGTAATAGTTTTCTGTGGGAGAAAAATGCTTAACTTGCAATTTAGCGTGTTTCGTATATATTCGGGATTAATGTGCTTGCCTGTATATAGTTTGCAACATCAGTAAGTGTCACACGATGGCTGTATACAAAGCACATGATGACGGAGAACCCAGAGAAACACAAGAAAAAGAAACAAAACACTCTTCCATAAACGATACAGGGCAAAGAACCAAGGAGAACTCAGGGGGGGTGTCTCAATCAGCTCTCTACAGTAGATCTGGGAGTCGGCCATTTTAAGGGCTGCTACAATATACTGATTCACAAGCTCGGGAGCTGATGGAGATGCACCCAGAGTAATCAATGTATCCACTCTGAGGAGGGGAATGGCACAGTAAGCCGACACAAGAAGCGGGATTCCAGGCATTACTGGCCACTGGGGGTGAGCACGTGGGAAGCAACCGTTTCTACACACTCAGCCCACAGCTCTACATATATCTGTCAGTGAGGCGCCAAGCGCCAGCACCCAGGAAGTAGCTACTCCTCTCGTGGAGTGAGCTGTCAACCCGAGCGGGCAAGGGACGCCTTGGGTTTGGTACACCTAGGCGATGGCATACACTCTCCAGTGGGCCATCCTCTGCTTGGAGACAGCTTTTCCCTTCTGCTGGCCTCTGTAACAGATGAAGAGCTGATCTAATTTAGAGCGTGGACGGGACAGAGCAAAGCTAGGGCTGGGTCTGCCTCCTCCGAAGGCAGCACTTGCAGGTTCACCACCTGGTCCTGGAAGGGATTGCCGGGAACCTTGGGCACATATCCGTTCCAGGCACGATTCGTTGACTGAAAATGCCTGCAGGTCCCCTACCCTCTTAAAGGAAGCCAATGCAACCAGGAGAACTGTTCACATAGACAGAGTTTTTAACTCAGCTGATTGCAAGGGCTCGAAAGTGTGGTCTCTGCAGTGCAGTAAACACCAGAGGCAAATCCCAAGAGGGTATAGCGAGAGGACGAGGTGACACCCAGGAAGGAAAGCACTGACCTAACCGAGCAAGTTTGGGTGTTCTCCTGTTCTCCAGAACGGCATTCGACAAAAAGGTTCCACTGCAATGCATTGAGGTACCTCATAGAGGTCTACTGCCTGTGGTAGGTCACCTAGTAACCCCAGAGGTCTGGACGCGGTGCCAGCGGGTGCCCCGTCTTTGAGTCAGAAGGTCCTTCTACAGAGGAATGGGCCAAAGATGAGCTGTCATGAGAAGCATCAGTTCCAGGAACCAGGTCAGGTTGGGCCATTAGGGCGCAACCAGCAAGACCTGCTCCTCGTCCTCCCTGACTTTGCATAATGTGTGTGCGAGTAGGCTCACTGGGGGAAACGCAGACTTGCGTAGGCCCCAGGGGCCAGCTGTGAGCCAGTGTGTCCGTGCCGAGGGTGCCCTCGGTCAGGGAGTAAAACCACTGGCAATGGGTTGAGTCCGGAGAGGCAGGTGGTGGAAGGCAACTTTTGGGCGTAGCCCTCGACCGTTTTGCCAAATAGGCCCACCTATGACATGGGGGAGACCAGGAGCCGATACTTGTCGGTTTCCCTCATGTCGGCCAGGTTGAGCCATAAGTGGCGCTCCTGGACCACAAGCTTGGCCTCGAGAACCGAGTTAAGCAAGCCTGGACCGCAATGAGAACATGAACTATCTACAAAAGCTGCTTCAGCGTGCTGAACGCCCAAACATGTGATGCAGTGATAGTGACCATCAGCTGGCGTCAGGGAACAACCGCATCCAGAAATGTATACTTTTTTAGAGAAAAGAGAAAAAGCTTTTTTAGATGTGCTGAAGCACACAGGGGAACAGTCGCGGCGCTGCTGTAGGATATAGTGCAGCCTGACAGCGTGCGCTCACTCTCTCAGACCGGCCAACGCAACGCGCTGTAAACAGCTGTAGAGACACGTGAGCTCGCAGTGCCTTCTCACGAAGAACTTCTCACTTCTGTGTTCACTCACTCTTGAAGTCACACTCTCCAGAGACATTCAGCAACACTGTGCTCGGCTCCGATTTGAAAGACAAAGTTGAGTTTGCATGCACTTCCGTATTTATACCCGTGCTGCGGGGCGGAGTATGACATGCAAATCTCGCACGTCAATGTTCATTGGCTCGTTTAGTACACACTCGAAGGTGATAGGGCTCTCATGCGATATCCCAATTCGTCGGTTCACATTGACATACATCAAACGCGACCGACTGAAAGGGAACAACATTGATCTTTGTTCTTTTTGGAGCTGAGGTCCTATGGACTTTCATAATATGGACAAAAAACGTTGAAACATTTATAAAAAAAAAAATGAAAAAAAATGTATTTTGTCTTTCAAAGAAGAAGGAAAGTCGTACAGGTTTGAAACGACATTAGGGAGAGAAAATTATGACAGAATTTCCATTATGGATTAACTAAATATTTAAACGGGCATTGCATTTATCATAAAATTGCAAAAAGGTCAGACCTGTGCTCTGACTGCAAAACCCAAACTGACCATGGGTCCTGTGTTGATATCTTGCAATATTATCATGGCACACGTATGTGGTTGTATTATTCATGCAACTTTTCCTTGTCCATGCCCATACTAGGGTGTTGTGAGTGGGGCATTCCTATTAGCCCAAGTAAAAATAGCCTGTCCCTAGTGAAATTGAATACGAAGAGTTAGGGGTTTGTTCAGATCACTAACCGTAAGTGTGAGCAATAGTAATAGTGATGCTTTCCTTAGTAAGCACCGATTGGGATGCCTAATGACATCACCGTTTTCCTTTTGGACTCACGACAGGCATTTCGCCTTCAACAGGAAGTACAATAATGCAGCCACACAATAAGCCATTAAACACATCACACACATCAACAATCACAATTGCCCGGCACACTAACCTTCTGTTTTCCTGCCGCCATCCAACCTGATATGTATATATAAAGAATCTCCACATATTTTTCATCATCCTTGACTTTTCATAAACATCAAGTCCCACCTTCTGCTCCAGAAGAAACCCCTTTTGCCCCAATCCAGTAATAAAACATTATTATTGTTATTTTATTAAAAAAAACAAATATCTAATAAACAAAGCATTCATATGTTCGAAATGCAGTGCAACAAGCTGAAAATTCTTAATAATAATATAATTTATTATATTATAAAATATAAGTTATTATTATTAATAATAATACATGTTTTGGTCCCACTTTATATTAGGTGTTTATATGTACTAACATTTAAATTAATACTTTTATATAATGCACTTCCATACGTCCATACGTTTTTACATTATACTTATATTTACAAAATACCTGCATGTAATTACAGATATATTTAATTTCTATAATTTATCCTTTATTTTTTCCTCGAGACCCATTGAAACACTTTCTCAAGCCGAAACGCTTCAACTCTGAAACCACCTTCAGTGTCTGTCTCAAGACACCCCCCTCAGCTCACCAAGCCGTTTCAGCAGCAAAATGAAGACGTCCACCACCCAGCCTCATCTGATCACCCCTCCTCTCTGCCCAGCCTTGACCCTCAGCGTCAGGGGAATGGAGTGCTTCCCCTTGGCCTGTCTCAGCAGGGTTGCTGTGCTGCTGTGCTGCAGGGCGCTGTGTGGGAAGCCGTCAGCCCTCTCACTCTCACACGCACCTCACGGCTCTTCCTATTCAACATTTCCTCCTGCTGCCGGCCTGCCATCGCGCTCACACATGGCTTTTTTGTTTTTCTGTTTTTCTGTTTTTGTTCTGTTTTTTTTTTTCATCTCTCCCTCTCTCCTTCTCTCTCCTCTGGGATCGGCAGAAGAATAGGGGGACAGTAAACCTGAGGTGTGCGCATTTCCTCTGCTGAGGCGCTGGTGAAATTAGGACTCCAGTTGTGTCAGCATCCCTGCCTGCTGCCTGTCACTCTTGATGTTCCCCTTCCTTCATCATCTTCCCCCTTTAAAGGGATAGTTCACTCAAAAGTGCATTAATATTTCTTTCCAAACTCAGAGAACTTTCTTGCTTCTGTGGAACACAAAAGAATACATTTTGAAAAATGTACTTGTCACTCTTTTCCATGCAATTATAATAATTGTGAGTGTTTCATCCTTCATAAAGGACATTGATAGAATGTTCAGAAACAAATTGACAGTGATGATATATCAATCATATTTGCATACTTTATTATTTGTTGATTCTTATATGCAGCAAGTCTTGGGGCTAATGCCTTGCAAGTAATCTGATTACTTTTTTCAAGTAACTATTAAAGTTCAAGTAACTATTAAAGTAACTCATTACTTTTAAATTTACAACAAAATAACTCAAATAAGTAACGCAAGTTACTTTACTTTCCCACTTGTTGACTGACACCTCTTCTGTCCCCATGCTGAGAGAATTCGCGAGTAACTGGACGTTGTGTGCACTGTGTATAAAATGATGGATATTGTAGCTCTAGACTAAATGTGAGCATTTACTCATCTCACTGGCACAAAGCAAATTCAGTATTCCTCAAAATGAATAAAACCGTGAGATGGAAATATTATGCAAACATAATGCAATATATTGCAATAATTAAATATTAACACAAATATACTTCCCCCTGGTTTCACAGACAGGGTTTAAGCCTAGTCCCAGATTAAAATGCATGTTTGAGCTGTTTTAACTAAAAGTAACTTGCACTGGCATATCTTAAAATATGTCCATGTTATTGTTTTGTCCAGTAGTGTTTTTATAAGACATGTTTATAAAAGATACGTAAATGTCCAAGTTGAACTAAGGCCTAGTCCTGGTTTAATCTAAGCCCTGTTTGTGAAACCGGGCCTTTATGTATTTGACAACACGATCTCATGAAAGAGCGTATCTATAGCACAAATTATATTTGTATTTATATACAATTATATTGTGCAATTTATACGCAAAAAAAAGTAAGAGTGTTGAACTTTACTCTCCTGTGCCCTATTCTTCAATCCAGAACAGCAGCACATCTGAAATGTGAGCCCAATCACAAATGCGTATCAATAGTACGAGTTTTAGTTTTTTGCGTGCATATGATACGCACTTTATGCCGTATTATACGCATGAACCCCTTCCCCCATTCTACCCAAGAGCGAGTCATATACACACCATAAAGTGCGTACCATATGCATGCCAAAACTCATTTTGCCGTTTACATTCCACGACATTGCACACTTGTACTATTGATACACATTCTCATGTGATCGTGTTGGAAAGGTTTATTTGAGCTGCGCCCTCTACTGTACAGATGTCAATTTGCAGCTCCTTCAGCCTGAGGCAAGCCCAGCAAATGGGAGCAAAAGTACATTACTTCCCATAAAAAGTTACTTTTTAGGGAGTAACGCAATATTGTAATGCATTACTTTTAAAAGTAACTTTCCCAAACACTGTGGGCAGCTGACTGAAAAACAAGACACAAAGGCAAAACAGCTCTGAAGTGGCAATTTGAACCAAAGCCTAAATTATATTATGATTACTGAATATAAAGCAGAGGATACATAATTATAGTATGATTAGAACTTTAAGTGCGCTATAGCACGATATATGGCATGAAACATGGGAGCGATCGTGTGTTTGTAATCATCTCATGGTTAATTTTGTAGTTAACATGATTAATCTTACATGTTGAAATTGCAGAAAGTATTATTTTATAAAAACACATATCTAATAAATATCTAAATATAAACAATTTTCTGTTTGAAATGTAGTGTAAAATTGCTGAAAAGTCCTTATTATATTATGAAGAACATTATAAAGTTTTGCTTTAAACTTGTGCATTCAGTGTCAATGCAAATGCATTCATGAAATGTATCAACATTAGTAACATTATTATCATTATATAATAATTCTGTAGTACACAAACTGCAAGTGATTCACTGTATTAAAAGTCTCATAAGGATTTGATATTTTGCTAATAAACGGGATGAACTGTTTTCTATTGCTGTTGTGTGATTGGTTACAAGAACATACAACTGACTGTAAGCTTATCCATTATACATACTGGCTTCATAGAAAAAGTGTTACCAAATCACTAATGTTCTTCTAAAAGCCCAGTTCATATTCTATATCAATTGTGGTTTTGGTGCCATGGCACGTTCAGCTCTTTGAAAGGTCACAGGGAAGATAAACCTGTAATCCATCTCTTTATAAATTGTTTTCATATTGTTTATGATCCACTTCCAGCCCCATGCTGTTTTATTTTTACTTAACTGAAGGCACTAATTCTTTGCATTCATCTCCACCCACTGCTGATCATCACCATAGAGATTCATCCATCAGCCTTTCTGGATCCACCAGTGAACAGATCTGCTCGCAGGAATCTCTGCGTATGGGAACTCTCAGCACTGTGTGAAATATTTAGGATGATGTATCTCGTGAGCTCACTGCACTTTGATTCAGTCAAACTCTGGGAGAGTTGTGTGAGTAACGGACAGATGCGTCAGTGACCGGGGAACGCGTGGCCGTTATATTTTTCGGCATGCCTGCACACATTGTTCCAGGTCTTGTGGCCTGTCACTATGGTATTGTTTTTGAACGGCCTCCTGGGAGCGTGTGCATGTGTGTGTGTGCACATGTGTGCGCGCGGCTGGATGGGAGCCACGCTCTTAATTGGTTTTGAGTATATGCTTGAGAGCATATTTGTGTGTCTGTGTTTTGCTGTGTCAAGGTCATACATACTAGGTTCTGTGAATGTGCATGAATTTATATGACGCTAAAAAGACACGCACCTATTACATTTTTTTTTTTCAACAAACATAGCAGTTGCGTTCCAACTTGCACTGGGGTATAACAAAATATTAGTTTGAACATTTTCAATTATTTTAACAACATAATAGTTCTTTTTTTAACAATATGTTTGTCTAGTGGTCAAATTTTTATTTAATATGCAACAGGACTCTATAGGCTGCATATTTAAAAGTTTGTGGTTGGTATTTTTTTACATTCAACTCATCAAAAGTGACATTAAAGACTTTTTAAAGACTTGTTTTTGTTGTTGCAGAAAATTTGTATTTCTCAAATAGAGTGGTGCATGTATGATGTGCCTTTGTAGGCTAACCGGCAGTTAGCATCACATTGGTTCCCTCGACAAAAATCCAATAGGATTTTCCCATAGGCTTTTGGATTATCGCAAAAAACAAGCTCAGAGATCAACAAAAGTTTATAATACTTACACGCTTTGTCCATCAAGATAATTATCTTTTAAAGCCTAAATGCAGTCGCCAGAAGTAAAAGCCTAATGGTAGGCTATAAACAAACTACACCACGGTTGCACAATTTCAAAATCACCATCAATAAGCTTCTGACAACTCTTTCAGTTTTTATCTCAAAACATTTTCCCAGAACATTTGAGCTATAGTAGTTTATAAGAGGACAATTATGAACATAATGAGGCTGCAAAAGCGGACTGAGCTTACCTGTTCAGCGGGATGACGTTTATTCCCCGACAGCCTCCGTAGTCCCATTTAGCCACTTGTAAACAACCGCCTTTTTCAAAACGCATAACAGCTTAAAAAAAATAACATGAGTGGGGTAATACTGATATATTTTATGTCATAGAATAAAAGCTTGTGTTCATCACAGACTACAGATTGTATAGTTTTTTATACATTATTATTTAATGATGACAAATTTATGGAAGCTTCTTTCCACCATGGAATAAAAAGTATCAAAGGTAATTGCAACTTTTTATCTCACAAATCAGACTTTTTTTCTTTCATAATTGCGTGATCTAATATCTCAATTGGGTGTTAAAAAGTCAAATCTGAATTGTTTTTTGTTTTTTTAATCAGAATTGCGAGATTTCACTGACTTAGGGTATGTTTACATGATATTGATATACTAAAAACAGATGAAAACATTTTCAAGAAGATCCCCGTCCACACGGATCTACGAAAATGACTATAAAGGCTGTATTAAGCATGCCAGGTCAGTAGTTGGCAATGTCACTTTGTCAAGAGACACCCCGCGAACACGTAATGCGCATGTGTGAACATGTAGTACGCATGCGTCACAGTTTTCCACTATGGAATTTTAAAAAAAATGTATAACTGACTTTTTATCTTGCGATTCTGACATTATAACTCACAATTGCGGCTGTATATCACGTAATTCTGAAAAAAAATTGATTTATGAATGATGAGATTTAAAAAAATCACAATAATCTTTAAAATAAATTCTGTTCCATGGCAGAAAGGATATATACAAACTCCATAGTTTATCTATGCCATGATGTTGGTGCTACTTTTATATCTCTCATCACTTTGTGGTTTAAAATGAAACAAAAATAAATACAAATATGTTTTGGATGTAACAAAATCCAAAATCCTCTAAAATAATCTTTTTGATTGGACATGACACTTCTGCAGTTGCTGTTAAATGTAAAAAGCTGCACTTATTGTCCAGGAGAACAACTGTTATCCCCTTCCACCCTTTCTCTTTCCATCCCTCTTTCTCTCACACACACATTCACAGCCATACCAGTGTCAGCACAATTCCCAGAAACACCCCCATTCCTCCACCACCCTGTCAGGGCCTAGAGCGCCTCGCTCTCCAGAGAACAAGCATGCCAGGCGCCAGGTCCGCGCTTGCACATAAACACACACACACACACACAGAGGCCATGCCCATGGTCTAATTGCCTCTCTGAACATGCCACATGGTCATATACAGCCTCGGTCTCTTCTCTTGTCTGTGGTGACCATGTGCGTTTTGTTTGTGAGTATAACAGTAGTTCTACTACACGAGCGTGTTTTCCCCTGCTGCGCCGAACTGCTGACTCAGCAGCGTGTGGTGTCTCTGTGCTTTCATGGACGCACAGGCCTGTGTGTGTGTGTGTGTGTGTGTGTGTGTGTGTGTGTGTGTGTGTGTGTGTGTGTGTGTGTGTGTGTGTGTGTGTGTGTGTGTGTGTGTGGCCTCTTTGCACTTTATTTGCCCTGAGGTCTCGCGTTCAAACAAACCACCCACTGCCCGGCACAGCAAAGTCCTCAAACAGTGCGTGACCGGTAGTTTTATGTGTGTGATTGTATTCTATCTATATTTAACGCCTAATTTCATGAGTGTGTGTCGGTGTGTTAACACTGCTCCATGACAGCATGAGAGTTAGTTATGTCAGTTAAAGTCTATATTTAAAACTAATTGTTGGAGAGACGCTTTGTTTACCCCCTCTGGAGCCATGTGGCTTGTCCGTTACCAAACCAAATTTATTTGCACCAAGTATAAACACACACACACACACGCTTAAAATATTCTCATAGTGTATGTCAACACTTTTCCAAAATTACTCAGTTACACCATCCTATATAATGGTGTAAAATGAACATTCTTGCATCATTTCATTTGTTAACCCTCAAGTTATTTCAAACCTAAATGAATTTCTTATGTGGAACACAAAAAATATATAGGCTACAGTGTTCTCTGTCAGCTCTTTAGAATCTGAAAAACGGGGAATGAATGACTCTTTTTAATCAGTTCTGTTCAAAGAATCGGAACTGTTCTGAATCATCAAAGTTGTCAGTTTTAGTTTTTAATAATTTTGTATATTTTGTCACAAGAAGTAAGTGATCTCCGATTCGGAATGAATGACTCTGTGAATCAGTTTTGTGAGCAAAGTTGTCAGTTTAGCCGCTTTTCCAACATCGGGCCGAACGGTTCTCATTGCGTTCCTGTTCAACGTCACTATTCTACCAGCACGGTTCGACACGGTTAGCTAACCATGCTGAGAATTCCAGGCCGAAAACGGTTTGTAATCGTGCCGTGCCATATGGCTCAAGTGGAAACACAACTGGAACCGTTCCTGACGGTGGAAAAGCAGCTTTTAAGTTTTGAATCAAATTAATAACAACTTAACGTACGTCTGTTTGTCACATTACACGCGAACAAGTGATTTCTGATTTGGAACGAATGACTCTTTTGAATTGGTTCTGTTCAAAGAATCAGCTGAACTGTTCTTCTGAATCATCAAAGTTGTCAGTGTAAGTTTTGAATCAAAATGTTCATGAATAACAACTTAATTTTAGTCTTTTAGATACACAAAGCAATGAACTGATATCCGATTTGGATTGAATGACTCTTTTTAATCAGTTCTGTTCAAAGAATCTGAACTGTTCTGGATCATCAAAGGTGTCAGTTTTAGTGTTTTTATAAAAACTTTTTAGTGAATAACAACTAAATTCAAGCGATCAAGTGAATTCTGATTTGGAATGAATGACTCTTGAATTAATTCTGTTCAAAGAATCAGCTGAACAGTTCTGAATCATCAGTTGTCAGTTTAACTTTTAAATCAAATTTGGTCTGGTCACCACACAAAGCGATCTTCAGTAGACTTTAAATATAGTGCATGAATTGTGTGGGCAACTATTATGATGATTTTATGTTGATTCTTTCCTAATTTTGAAGCTTGACAGCCTCAGGCCTCTTTCTCTTTCATTATATTAAAGTAAATGATGACTTAGTGCTGTGCTGAGTTATTCCTTTAATGCACAGACAACAAACATTATCTCATAAGACGAAGGAGTTTGCAGGGATCCAATCCTCTGCAACATTCATCACTCATATCCACACACTCCCGAGTCAAGCTGAGAAATCCCCTCCCTCACGTATTTAACATTTTCCAAATAGCTGTGCAAACCACAGAATAGTTCCCCTCGTTTTGTGGCAAACATAAACATTGGAGACTCTCTCCCCTCGAAGATGGCCGCCGCATCACATGAAGAGTTTCCAGCGGCCAACTGCAACTCTACTTTCTCATTTTGGGGGACTGACAATTATATAGCATGGACACCACATCGTCTAACAAAGTATTATAGTCTCAGAGTCTAGTATGTCTCACTTCAGTATGTAATATCATTAAGTCTAGAAACTTAAATCAAAGCTCACTCTTCCCAAAGATAAACAGCACTCAAAATAACACCAACAGAAAAACCCACAGTCGTCTGAGTGAAAACTGACCCACGATGCAAATTCCTATATCTCTGTCTGCAAGGCAGCTCTATCGCATCTCAAAAGACAGAGGAAGTAAAATGTTACGTTACATACATACTGAGTGATACGAAGGAACAATGTACAAAATATATTGAATATGTTGAACCTAGGCCGGCTTGTTCATACAGTTGTATTGTGTAATGTTGTTTGCAGTAGGGGGAATGTTTTTTTTTTTTTAAATAATACCACCTAAAAAGTATTGTGTCACTCTGACCAAAAGTAGTCTTGCGTTTAAGTTGTTACTTTTTATTAAAAGTAGCATGCCGTTTTTGCATTTGGGATAAGTAACTAGCTAACAAGCTCTTTAGTCAAATGAATGACCAAAGAGATGCATACAAAATAATGACTAAATATGAATATGATTTGTGTTCGTCTAATTTTCAGCGCAAATCCTCTTTTGGCGTAAAAAACTGTCAGGATTTACTTTCATACGCAAAATTTATGGGAGGAGAGTTTTTAAACGGCTAGTTCACCCAAAAAAAATTAATTATCCCATGATTTACTCCCCCTCAAGCCATCCTACGTGTATATGACTTAATAAAGTAATAAAGGTTAATAAAGTCCTTCTGAAGCGAAGCGATTTGTTTGTCTAAGAAAACTATCCATATTTAAAACTTTATACACTCTCAGAAAAAAAAGGTACAGTGCTGTCACTGGGGCGGTACCCTAAGGTACAAAAGTGAAAAGGTGCATCTTAGTACCTTACTCACCCCTAAATGGTAAGAGTGCGTATATTTAAGAGTGCATATTAGTACCTTAAAGGTACATATTAATACCTTAAAGGTACATATTAGTACGATTTTGTACCTTAGTGTACCGCCCCAGTGACAGTAATGTAACTTTTTTTTCTGACAATGTAAAGTCAAATATCTAGCTTTCGCCGGACCATCATCTGTATTCAGATTACAAAGAAAGTGTAACGCCTCTCGTAGTTCAAAATGCTTACGCTACGTCCTACATCATAAGTCGCGTCAGTTACGCTTTTTCCGTAAGGTGAATACCGAAGGCGGTCTGGAGGAAGCTCGATATTTTTAACCTCTCATCAACTTATTGAATTAGTTTCCTCGCATTCCATTGTCAATGCACTCGTTCCTGTTGCGTGTCCTCAAACTGGCAACCCACATGAGCGTTGAGTCTGAGGAGGAGGGGGCGGGGGCGGGGCAAACAATATTTTGGACTGCAGCACCAATTGAAAAACGATAAATATCACATCTGTTTACATTTTTTGGAATGGCAGCCCAGAGGTTTGTTTGAGCTGCGCCCTCTACTGTACAGGCATAAATTGACATTCCCTTCAACCTGAATCTTATTCATTTAACTTTTGGTGTGAAAGTATCTTTACATTTGCAAGAAAAAAAGCAAGCCCTTCCCAGGTGAGAAAAAGTAACTCAAAAGTAATGTACCAAATTACTTTTCATAATAAGTAACTAAGTAATTAACACAATTATTTGCTTTTAAGGGAGTAATTAATAATATTTGAATGCATTGCTTTTAACCTTTCCCCAACTCTGCCTGTAACACTATTTTCTAGTTTTAGTACTGGTGTTACCAATTTAATATGCAAAAAGTTCACTGTAGTGTTACCAAAAGTCTGGACTCATAACAGAAGTCCAGAACAGAGTGCAACAAATCTCTATTCCCTTCCCTTCTATGTGTTTGGGTGAACCCTCCTTTGACCTGCAGGTCATGCCTGACGACGCAAACTCTGTTGCTGATAGAAGGTCAGCTGACGTCCTGTTGGTGCTCCGTTTTTGTTGCAATCTGCGATCGCTGCGCTCAGGAGTTTGGGCCAAGTCCCTGTGTGTCCAGCGCTGATAGCATTGACCTAAGAAATCACCACATCTGATTTACGCTCCCACAGTGGAATTACAAAAGCAGGCTGGTTATCTGCGCACCAGCTCGTCTTATTGAATTAAACAAGCCTCCCTCGTTTTTTTGCCCTCCCGAGCATATAGATGGAAAAGAGAGATTGGTTCCGGAAATATACAAGACGCTGAGTTTAAGAGTTTACAGCATGAAACGAGAAATGAAAGAAAGAATAACACTGCAGACAAAACAGTCCAAGATCTATTTGTTGTGTAGCGCAGGAATACGTGAAACTTTGCAAGATTCCTCCCAAAGTCATGTCTTATCGTGAGGCTGCATCATAAATCGTGCCACCCTCTGCTTATATCAAAAATCTATGTATTGTTCGTATTTCAGCCATTACTTTACTAGCATAATGAGATAAAACACTAAAAAATATCAGGAGAATTAACCATCCAGGGTTGAGCGCCAGTTCATTAAACGCTTGAACTCAGTTTTACTGTGGCCCAACTTGTTTTAATAGTAATAGTAATAATTGCATTGAAATAATGATTGATAGGTTTAATGTTGAAGTGTTATATGAGGCGAGCAGCTGTCAAGTGTTTAAAGGTGTGGTTCACATTCTTAGTGTATATATAACAGTATTATGATACTAATTGCGAGTTTGTGGTTAACAAGATGTGGTTAACATAAAAACCCACAAACCTCTGATTTCAAGACAAGGCGGAATAAGGGATATAGCGACATATCGCAATAGGACATATACATATAGTGAATTTAAATAGCCTGTTTAAAAATGTTTTACAGGAAACCTAAAGAAATATTATTTAACATAACTGAATAACATTGTTACATCAGGTAGAAATAGTTAATGTTACAAATGCATGGCGCCCCATTTTACAGTGTTTTTTATACATATTATGACACAAATAGAATAAATATTTTCCTAAAATAACACTAATACATTGCAGATTTTGTGTGAGTAAATATGTAAATAATGTATATTTTCTGCATTTTACATTTTATACTGTTACATTGTAATATTTGTATAATTTTCACAAAATATATAAAGTAAATGCTTATAAATATTATTTTCAGCTACATAACAAAAAATAACAGGATCATGGTTTAAGATAAAAGTGACATGAGCCTTATCAATCATGTGATTTCATAAAATTCTTAAACCGTTCGACCTCATATTGCGACCTAGTAGCTGCAGAATAAAATCTGTCAAATTCATACAAAATTAGCATCACGTAAAACAGTCACTCTCTTAAGATCACATTTAAAATGAATTAAATCGTACATTTTCTCTTCAACGACTCATTTATAGCACAACACAGTTTTTAGTTTTCCTATTGTGTTTTCCTTTTGCGTACTTTAGTCCACCAGGTCGACCTGATAGTAGCTGTAGACTAAATTCCTCACCCATTTGACGGCTCTTATAGTTTGTCATTTACCCCGGTTTGAACCCGCAGTTCAGGGTTCTAATCATACTCACACATAACATCTATGGTTTTGCTTCCCAAAGCCGTTTTCATCCTCTCTGTCTCTGTGACACAGCCACAGCGCTGAATACACTGCACTTCCGTCTGCCTGTTCCCGCACCGCAACTGCACTGTCAGCGAGTAGATATTCTTAGACCCAAACCCGGGCGCTAATCAGCCTCGCTAGCCTAGCATTGTTTATCTGTGTGAGATGACTTTGATTCCTTATTCTGTTCCTTCAGAAAAAAAAAAGATTTATTTAAATAAATAGCTCTGACTTCCTTTGTCTCAAGCCAAGTCACTATCATAACATGACCGGTCAGAGGGCCAGAGGAAGGTAACGGGGAGATGGAGCGCGGCTGCAGGCTGCAGATAGAAGAGGTGTACCCTGGGAAAGTGACCTACGCTCCGCCACACCTCAAAACTCTGTAAGACACTCATATATGATTATTAAACATAAGGGAAGAGAGAGAGAGAGACTGACAGACAAGGCTTAATTTAGTCACTTCCTAACCGAGGGCTGCAGCAGTTTCTGTCCTCAGATTACTCAGACGGGATCATCAGACAGGAATGTGGAAGACAGACTAATAGAGAGAAAATTGTGATGTGATGTCTGTAGCATCATTAAAAATAGTTCAACTTTGGAAATAAAATGGACATCCTTAACGAGCTTTTAAGTGTTTATTTAGGCCATCTGCACATGCTAGTATATTCCTAAAAGATGAAAAAGTCAATTTAGCGGGTATACATATTTAAAAAGTATTTCTCTTCCAGAAAAAAAATAGTGCAAAATTGATGACTCGTCTTGCACAACACAGATTTTTTGTCCAATCAGATGCTCTATATAGGAGAATGCCCCGCCCCTAAAGCACCTGTGAGGGACTAGCAAAAATAGTCATGATTTAGTTTAGAGGTCTGGGAGTTTTTTTTTTTTTAAGTCTCATACATTTTATTTGATTAAAAATACAGTAAAAACAGTAATATTGTGAAATATGATTACAATGTAAAATAGCTGTTTTCTTTTTCAATATATATTAAAACGTATTTTATTCCTGTGATGCAAAGCTGAATTTTCAGCATCATTACTCCAGTCTTCAGTGTCACATGATCCTTCAGAAATCATTCTGATATGCTGATTGGCTGGAAACCGTGACACTTTTTTTTTTTTGATCAAAGAGAAAGTCCAAAATAATTGTACGTCGGATTACGGAAGAAATATTGATTGTGAAGGCTGATTCGTGCTATCTTAAAATGATGCCATTTTTTGCTGTTCTCAATCTTTCGTAAATGAACCAAGTAAAAAAAATTGCAAGATGTAAATATACTTCAAAATATATAATTTTCCTCACATCAGTGTCATAATGCTAAATGTCTGCTAACCTGATAAATGTAAGTCATAAAGAGTAGAATGGCTGGAGTAAATGCTAATGAAAATCTGTGAGTGGATGATTTATTGTATGGATATCAATTGTTTCGG
This sequence comes from Gobiocypris rarus, assembly GCA_023029165.1. Classification (NCBI taxonomy): domain Eukaryota; kingdom Metazoa; phylum Chordata; class Actinopteri; order Cypriniformes; family Gobionidae; genus Gobiocypris; species Gobiocypris rarus. The sequence continues at coordinate 22,695,568 of CM040933.1, forward strand.
TGTGTGTGAGAATATTGTTCGCATGGGGGATTCCCAAACATAGCTGCTTCCATCCATCAGGACTAACTTCCCTTCATCAAGCGGTAGAAAATAGTGCATGAATGTTTCATAAAACCTTTGCCACACACACACACACACACACACACTTGGACCTACTTCAACATATTCATCAATAATCAAAGCACACACAAACACACACACACACACACACACACACTCATTAGCAAGAGTCTTTGTTCATCAAAATGCCTGTATTTGTGTATTGGTGTGTGTGTGTGTGTGTGTGTGTGTGTGTGTGTGTGTGTGTGTGTGTGTGTGTGTGTGTGTGTGTGTGTGTGTGTGTGTGTGTGTGTGTGTGTGTGGTATTGTGTCTGTGTGTGTCCTCCCCCGTACAGTAAATAGAGAAATAAAAGATGAGAGAGTGTTGTGAAGTTCTCCTCCTCTAGCCGCTGAGTCTGGAGTCTTGGCCAAATTTCCGCTGTGGTGTAGGTGTGGTGCCCGTCTCTCGTTCTTTCACATAGACACAGAGACAGCGCCAGACAGCGTTGAAGTGGGAGTGCTGTCGCTCTGGACGGGCAGGAGTCCAGCGAGCTGCCACACCAAACCGGGCACCTCCAGAAGAGGACCCCAGGGGTCGGGCGGGTCAAAGGTCAGCTGTTCTTTCTTTTCCTCAGCATTCCCTCTCTTTCTCTCCTGCGGTATCTCTCGATCTTATCAGGTCCCGTCACGACGGCCCGCAGGAACATCCCTGACTTCCTGTTTCTGAAGGTGCTGGGGCGGCAGGAGGTGGACTGGAGGAATAGTGAGACGGCCACACACACATTTACTGTCAGAATGTCCAGGGGGGAATGCGGAGCAGACAGCCAGGCGAAGACCACTGTCACGTAGCCAACTTTCACCATCTAAGAGAGGGAGAGACCTTCCCGTCCACACGGCCCACACAACATTTGCCGGTAAATCACTGACACAGCAGAAGAGTGTATGTGTGAGAGTGTATTTATTTACATTTTAAGTTATATCACAAACATGCCATGCCAGATCTAATAGGCAGTGTGAAATAAATGTTGAACCTTTTTACTTTGTGCAGGTTTTCCAGCTGGCTTTTAGTGAGTTACCAAAGAAATTTGCCACAAGAGGCAGTGTGATACAGTGATTTTACCAAGGCTAAAGGGTGTTTTAAGCACAACACTTTTTATCATAATTTTTTTTTCTTCTGGTAAGTAATTACATAAAAAATGTATATCAGCCTGTTTCAGACTACTGATACCTATATATATATATATATATATTATTATTTTTTTATTTTTTTTTACCAATTATTTAGCATATTTTCTTCACAAACCTTTAATGTAATGGAAGTAGTGGCAGATCTTGTTTTCCGTCTTGTGAAGTACATCCGAGTGAAATGGATTTTCAAAATACAAAAACAATTGGTTCTGAATGGAGATGGGGCACGGAATTAATATGAGATTGGAGGAACATTTATATTTCAATGGTTTTGCGTTCTCTCACAAATGTTTTACGTTCACCCGAGGAACTTTGCGTTCGCTCGCAAACCTTTTGAGTTCTTTGCTGCAAATTCCATAAAATATTATATATATAAAAATATGATGTTTAGTCTTATAAACTTTATTAACAATCTTTTTAATATATTAGGCAGCTCAGACAAATCCAGTTATTCTCAAAAATGATGTAAATCTGTCATAAATCTAATACCAAAAATGTCATGTAACCTAAAAAGTTAATATGATAACATAAAATAAAAATAAAAAAATAGTTAGATACGGTATATTATTTAATGAATTAAGGGGCTGTTTACAGAGAACATGTGCATTCCACTGTGCTGATTTGACATTGCTTTTTTGTGTTTGACCATTGCACTCTGTCCAACAACATGCCGCACAACTTACAATTCAACTTTAGAATTTTCTCTCCCTCTCCATTTTTAAACAAAAAAAAGTGTTCGCCGTGAATTGCCCCTTAACTCACCTGACTGCATTAATGCACACTGATGATGACAGTAATTTTAGGCTCAGATCATATAGAAAAAAACATCTAAAGGTAACTGCACATTTCCCTTTTTACACCCATAACCCTCTCTGCATAATAGCTCTCTCATCTTCCCAAAGGCAAATACCAGGGCCATTATATTCCAGAAAATAATGACATGTCCTCATAGATAAAACAATAAAAAGCCTCTTGTGGCCTTTTGTGGCCTGTTCCTGAGCTGTCAACTGTACTAACGGAGCGGAATCCACTTCACATACACATAAAACTCTCAGTGCGATTCTGTGAGACCTGAACTCTCATGCCTCACCTTACATTTATTCATAGAGTCGAGAATATTGATGTAGTGCTCAATGGGGGGAGAAATTGGCTGAATGCAGCTGTCTAAGACTGGATGAATTGCATAGGTGTGGAGACAAGAAACCACAAGACTAATTTGTGGTTTTCACATGGACGTTTGAGAACGTTTAAATGTGGTTACTTCACATTCTTATAAGATCAATCAAAAGCCAACGTTACATTTTATACACATGCACTTGTGTCCATTTAGTTTTAAACACATGTGTAGTGTGAAACATGTGTGGAACTATGTGGAACCGTACGAGTGAAGGTCTTTAACTTTCACATCCTCTAGAGTTAGATGAGGTTAAGTGATTGTGTTCAACTGTTGTTGACCGTGACCCTTCTCAAAGGAGAGAGGCAGGACAACATCCCATCTCATTAAGAGGTCGACCTTACCCAACCAACGTTCGGTAATTCTTCATTTTTCTAATTATCAGGAGCGATGGAGATTTGTCTACTTTCTTTCACATCATTGGCAAACATAACTACTTTTATATTCTCATTTTCACTTGCATGAAGTTAATGAAGCTCATTGTGAAGTTCATTGTGATCACAGATGTTGAATGCCTCCTCCTGTGCTGCATTTTTTCACTAACAGCTGTGGAATAAATGCTGCAGTCACCCAGAGCACAGCAGTGATTTCATCTTATTAGATTATAACAATAATGTTTCGATGACCAATAAAAATACTTATGTGTTTGCATAGAAACCCAGACAGGGAATAATGCCTCAGTATGAATTATTTATGTCTTAGTTTTGTCTTTTGACAAAAAAGTTATTTTGACATGTCATAAAATTAAAAAAATAAAATAAAAAATATAAAAAAATCCTACATTTTTCCACAATAAACAGGAGGCAGGTAACACATCACATGTAACTCGAGGGTAACGCATTACAATTAACTTGAGTTAGGTAATCAGATTACTTTTTTCAAGTGACTAGTAAAGTAATGCTTTACTTTTAAATTTACAACACAATATCTGAGTTACTTTTTTAAATAAGTAACTTTTTTTTCCCCATCTATTGACCGGGAGCTCTCTTGTCCCTGTGTTGAAAAAAACCTGGGGTCGTTGTGTGTAAGCACGATGGTTATTGTAGTTCTACACTAATTTGAGCAGGCTTTTACTCATCTCACTTGCACAAAAAAGGATTCAGTATTCCTCAAAATGAATAAAATAAGTGGAATGAAAATGCAAACCTCCAATAATTAAATGTTAAACAAGACAAATATTTTAGGCATTTAATCTCACCTTATTGACCTATTTACTTGCTGCTGACCTTGGATGATTCAATTAAACCATAAGCAAAAATTTCTTTAGATTTTTTGTTTTTATTGGTGAAGAAAATTAAAGTTGTTCTTCTCCTGCATTCTATTCTTCTACAATCCAGAATGGCAGCACAGCTGAAAGGTTGCTCTACTGTACAGGAGTGAATTTGCAATTATTTCAGTCTTATTATTTACATTTTTGGTTTGAAAGGGCCTTTATATTTGCTCTAAAATAGAACTTTTATAAAATAAAACAAAAAACAACAAAAAAACGAGCACATCCCATGTGAGAAAAATTAATGCAATTAGTTTTCTTAAAAAGTAATGCAATTAGTTACTTTTTTAAGGGAGTAACGCAATATTGTAATGCATTACTTTGAAAAGTAACTTTCCCCAACACTGATAGGAGGAATATAGAATATAAATCACTAAACTGAACTACAACCTGAAAGAACAATACTATCAACAGTATATAAAACTGTATAAAACACTCCTTTACACTGCTCATAAATAAGCTACACTGTAGCTCATTACCTAAAAAAAATATATGTGCTGCTTAATTATCTGGTTTTACCAGGGTCATGTATATTATTTAATGTAACTAAATGAACTGGATTATATTGGGTTACACCAATGTAAGTAATTTTTAAAGGGACACATATGACAGAACAAATTTTTCTAGGGTAAAACGGCATGTTTTCACTTTTTATAGTGTATTTTTAAATAAATTATGGGTTGACCACAAATATTTAGCTGTGAAAACTGTCTATAAATCACTTTGAGTATAGTTATTTCATGCTACCAAGAAACCAGAGAGCCGGCGTTGCTTGATATTCAGGGCAAAGGCTGAATGCATCCCAAAAGGTTGTATTACATTAGTATGTGCATGTATGTTGGGTTTATATGTTTTCTTCACTTTGTGTTAACTGGCATATATTTACATTCACGCTCATTGTTTCAAGTTGTTAACACTCAAGTGCACAGCTTTCTTTGTGGTCCCGGCCCCCAAGTACAAACAGGGTTTGTGTGTGTGTGCGCAAGTGTGTTATGATTTAGTGTATGTGCCCTATATGAGTGTGTGTACAGCAGGCCTAAAACAATGGCCCTCTCAGATTACATCTCTCTGTCTGTGGAGGCTGTAAAGGGGGGCTGGAGAACTCCCACTGGCTATCCCTCCCGCCTCTTTTGTCCGGGCCAACGCTCTGATTGGCTCAGGCCACTTATATATTTACAGCATGGGTTCACCAAAACTCACTACAACTTTCAAACTCAGCACATGAACTATATACCGTCTGGAGGGCAGGAGTTGCAAAACACTAACATCTGTGGGATTTTATTCTGAAACATCCAAAGCAAAGCCTTTTCTAACTTTTCCCTTTTTTCTTGCTTGTTTTATGATTCGTTTCATTTGTGTTACTGGTCAGTCTGTATTTAACGTAACTTAAAGTAGCATAAAGGCGTATTGGTGTTCCTTATAGCCAAAGACAACAGCTTGCTTTAACCGTGGTGGTCTTGCTGGAATGAATATATCTGAGTCTAGTTGCTGTCAAGAGGCCAGTTCTCAGCCCAGCCAGGTTGTGGAGCGCGGGACATGGGGTGCCTCCTCCAGCACTCCGGGCCCTGACCGGGGACATGGTTTTGACCGCAGCCGGACCACAGAGCTGGCGCCGGTGCCCGGCTCTGGAACACGGACAGGATCCCGGACCGGAGGGGCCACAGCCGAGGCCAGGACAGGAAGCCCGGACTCAACCCACCCTGGAGCTCTGACCTTGGGCTCCGGTGAGGGGAAATCAGGGGGGGAGTCGAGGATCAGGAGGCCGATGAATGCCTTCATGGTGTGGGCAAAAGATGAGCGCAAACGTCTGGCCCTCCAGAACCCAGACCTGCATAACGCCGTGCTCAGTAAGATGCTGGGTAAGACAATAGCTATGCATCATGGGGGTTAAGCTGGGGTCATTCTAGTACTTCGGCAGGGTGCGATGTCACGGACGTAGCATATTTCCAAAGGGGTGTTTTAAAGTCAGGATAAGAATTTACAAAAATATTGATTTGTCTGAGTTGTCTAATTATTAAAATTAGTAATACATACAACATTTTAATAAAAAAAATACAAAGTTTGTTAGATTACACTTTATTTTAAGGTGTCCTTGTTACAGTGTAATTATACATTAAAGTACTGAGTAATATTAATTAACAACATGTCTTTACTTTAGGGTTAATTGCATGTCATTATGCATAATTTGCTGTTATTACTACAGTATGTGTAACATATGTAATAAGGACACTGTAAAATACAGTTTTAGCTGTTAGGTTAATCTGTGGTTAATAGAGGAATCGTTTTTTTGTCTTGGTCATGAGATACATACATATCATACTACTTGAGTCAAGCAAACATGACTACATTATCACTTAAAATTTTAGAAAAGGGCCTGGGTCATAGAGACTATATTGATTAAAACATGATCCTTTTTGTATTTGTTGTTAAAATGATACTGGTGTAGCACAAAATCCCGTCCCAATTCTTCTTCAATCAAGCTGTTTTGTTGTTGAATCTAACGACAAGCTAAATGTTATAATCATCCTTAAAATGTACTTGCATTCAGTTTATTACTCTAAAACTGAACTTAATATGCAGGTCAGAATTATAGATGAGAAAACGAGCCTTGGGCACATATGAAATGGAAGTCATTTAAAAAGTTTGTGAATCTTGCACAATATTTGTGTTTGTCTGTTTCTCTGGGAGACATTTTGATGTCCTTATTTTTTAAAATGTAGCAGGGCTGGGGCAGACACACAAGCTGCCGATTGTCTGCAGCCAGTGACCCATTAATAATCCAAATACTACAACCCAACCCTGTGTGCCAAGCACCAGTTACATGTAATGATTCGCTCATGTCACACACGTTTGTCAGCTTGTGTTACGCGCATCTATTTTCACTAAAAACAAACGCTGCTGCAAACATAATGGTGACAGCTCTTTTAAAAAATTGTGCATGATTATATTTGTATATTGATTCCAGAGAGTTAAATTAAATATTTTTTTATAAATAACCAGATGAATCTGACTCAATAACCTGGGGCTTGATTGTTTCTGTATTAAATTAGAGCAGTTTAGATAATGTTGTACTAAAAAAATCATATTTATAAACTACTAAAACAGAAACAGTGGAGTAGCTTGACTCCTGAAGCACTAACACTGATTGGATGATGTTTTTAGGTCAGTCCTGGAAGGCTCTGAGCACACTAGACAAGCGTCCATTTGTGGAGGAAGCTGAACGGCTCCGCTTGCAGCACCTCCAGGATCACCCGAACTACAAATACCGCCCTCGCCGCAAGAAACAGCCCAAGAAGATGAAACGCGTGGAACCGGGTCTGCTCCTCCAAGGCCTGGCCCACGGGGTCGCCGGAGACGCTTACTCGCCGCACCGCCATGCCCATCATCTGCTGCCTCCTCTGGGACACTTCCGAGACCTCCACCACTCTGGAACTCCAGAGCTGGAGAGTTTCGGCCTGCCGACGCCGGAGATGTCCCCGCTAGACGTGTTGGAGGAGGGAGGTGGAGATTCTGTGTTTTTCCCCCCTCACATGCAGGAAGATGTGGGTCTGACTTCATGGATAAACTACCACCAGCATCCAAACCATCAGACTGGCCACCACCCTCACCACAACTCCCATAACCTCCAGCATTCCCACCCACACCTCAACCAGAAGTCTCCTCTGGCCTGCCTCCCACTGCAGGAGAAATGCCTGGTGGTCGAGTCCACGAACCCTAACGGTCTCTATCCAAACATGAGCCTCCCAGAATCCTCCAAGGTTCCTCACACTCCCACACCTGCAGGCTATTACGGTCAGATATACGGGAGCAGTCAGCCCCAACCCGCCTTCACCTCTCATCTGGGCCAGCTGTCTCCGCCGCCTGAGACCTCGGCGGTGGCTCAGGTCGCTCCGCCCTCTCTGGACGCTGTGGATCAGCTGGGACCCTCGGCTGAGTTCTGGGGCGAAGTGGACAGGATTGAGTTTGACCAATACCTGAGCGCGAGCAGGACTCGATTGAGCAGGAACGCCCCTTGCGAGGAGAGCAGTGCTTTGATATCAGCCCTGTCCGACGCCAGCAGCGCCGTCTACTACAGCGCGTGCATTACCGGATAAAAAAACTGCGATCTCCAAGCAGACCTGAAGTCTGGTGCACATATGAGTCTCAGATCTTTTGAATTATTCGAGTTACCTTCTTCAGGGAATCATCTTGCCCGGTTTCACAAATCACTGGAGGTTACTGAACTCTATACATGTCAAGGATGGTTCTCACAGTATAGACTTCACTAAATTGCATTTCACAGTATGACTAGTCATTTCTGGTCTTGATAACCTGTACTTTCTGAGACTGCGGTCGAATCGAACCGATAATTTTGCTGACTCCATCCAGCTACTGTATGCTTACGGTCTCAAATGAGGGTACTGGGACGGGGAAGTCAAGAATGTGAATATTTTTGCTATATATACATATGTCTTTCTATTTGCTTTTTTATATTGTTTCTATTTTTATAGACATTTATATAAGGTTGTATGAAAATATGTTTTGCACTGGGTATGTGAAAACCACTCAAGACTCTTTTATACTGCACTTAATATCTTTCAAATACACTTTTCCATGACCAAAAGTATTTCGATCTATTGGCGACTAATTTATTGTGCATTCTTCCCTTTTGTGTGGCTGAATATATTTGAATTGGGCATTTCATGTGGACATGAGATTTTGTAATCCTCTTAGCACTCGAGGAACATGCTGAGTTGGTAATAACTCTCCCCCTTTTGGTAATAATTATCTTCAAATAAAAAGAGTTTGCAATAAAAAATGTCTCTGCGCTATTAAATCAAAGCAATTAAATTGAAAACACACAATTGTACATAGTATTTCACTAACACACTTTCCCACACCACAGAGTGCATGCGCTTAGATGTTGTTGTTTTTTCTTCTTAAAAGCAGTTTTAATTTAAAAGAAATTGTATTACACATCAAAATGTATCAATGCATTTTTTCGCAAAATAAAGTTGTCACTAAATGCTGGGTGCTTGTCAAAATCATTACACTTGCATTAGCTACATATTTGCCTGATTTGTGTAAAATGGTGATGTGGCTGCAATTGTTGTTGATTTTTGAGAGAAACAGAGAGCGAGAGCAGGCAGGGCCGCAATGTTTAAGTTGTAATCCAGTCTCGTCTCTCTGATTCCCTCCTCCAAGATTTTTGATCAGCCACAAAATGAGTTTGGCTCTTTAAGCTATTTTTTCCCCTAAAACCACGGACAAAAAGAAAACATTTTCGACTGAGGAGAACAAAACTGAAACTGTCTTCTCTTATGTCTTCATACAAAAAAATGCAGCTCTGAGATTAAAGAAATGCTCCCTCATGTTGATTCATTCAATACTTGAGAACAAAAAGATTGATATAAGAATGTTTTTCAAGGGGGAAATTAGTCTTTCCAAAGCATTTACATTTCAGGCAGGATGCCTAGTGCGTGCGTGTGTTCTTTACATCAAATGATACATTTCATGTGTTCTTTTCCTCCATATCATGCTGAGTATATTCGGATGTCTGTTGAATGACACACCACAGATTCTGTTGCCAAGACGTTAAGTGGGCTCAGTTAGGTCCAGGTCAGCTGTCGTGCGGTAAAGTTTCATCCCGCCAATTAATTAGCCATAAAATTAGCAGGAATGTCAAAACAGAGGAAGATCCTGGGGAAACTGGGGATGTTGGGATAGCAGGAATCTGTGTGTTGGAGAATATCTCGCTGTATGTGCAGCAGGGGGAAGGATGTTAGAGGGAAGAGGAGCTTTTTTTCACCCCTGACCTGCTCCCTAAATGGAAAGAACAACACTGACCGATCATGCAGGTCCAGTAATTCTGAAGTCCGATGTGCAGGTCAGCAAAGCAATGTGTATTTTGAGCTGTGCTCTATTTTGTGTGCGACAGACCGAAAGAACGCTTGAAAGGCTTGTGGTCGTCAATGGTATTGCGCCAAATCTTTCACAGTTTACGGTTTATTGACCATCTGTGGCTTTTTTTTCTTTCTTTTTTTTTATAAAATTGATTATAAAGCTCTTGACTTTTTTGAAAGGATGAATCATCAAAACTCAACCCTGCAGGCTTCAGGAATTTCAAGTTTAAAACAATGTTTCAACTTAAGCTAACAGACCTCTTAAGTCTTTGTATCTCATTAACAGTCAACTGACCAGTTATTGTTTTCTAAGATTTGAGAGGTTAAAAATAAAGAGCTTCAAAGCATTCTCAATGCCGTTGTACATTTTTGCTACATTTTAGCTTACACGGTTTCTACACCTGAAAAGTTCTGATAATAGCAGGTTTCATGTACTGTATCTTTATTTACATGTTGTAAAAGTTGTCAAATACATGTTGTAAAACACATTCTGTTGACTATGAGTAACATTGCACTTAGATGTCTACTAACTCTCATTAGAGTGTTATGAGTAGACTTGCTAGGGTTAGGGTTAGAATAAGCTGACATGTTGCAAAGTTACTTATAGTCAATAGAATTTTAAAAAGAGACTATCAAAATAAAGAGTTACCAAATACACTATACATCACATGAACAATTCCCGATTCATTTCAAATATGATTTGAAAAGGACTTTGTCAGTTAACTCAGACATGATTTTCTAAGTGAGTGAGTCAGATTCAAACAGCTAAATTACAATGTCATTTGTTTGCAAATCGGACATCACAGCTCACGCTGTGTTTGTTGGTGCAAGAAACACTGGCCGACCTTACAGAGATGAAACAACATATGTTGAATTTTGTCACATACTGTTAGTCAGTCTGGAGCCCTAATATTGCTAATATTAAGAACAAAAAGGCTAGGCATATTGAGGAGATGAATGCTTTTTATTTTTTTTTTAAGTTTTGTATTTAATTTTTTTTTAATTACTTATGCCTCATAGCATGCAGACGACATGCAAAAACAAACATTGTCTCGTGTTCGGAGGCAAATGTCTGATTTTTGGGAACGCAATGTTGTGAGATGGTTGAGGAGTCAATTACTCCCAATCATTTTGATGACAGACTTTGGCTCAGGCATTTCAGAATGACTAAAACAGCATTTGATATTGTGTGCAATGAGATCGCTGTTTAGTCCACTTATCCAATCACATTATCTGTTGAGGCAAAGAGTTTTTTGTTGCACATCGAGGAATTTGTTCGGAAAATGTGTCTCCATCATGGTATGTTTTCTTATCGGATAATACAATTATCCACTTCAGCTCATAGGTTACACTTTATTTCAATAGTCCACTTTAGAGTGACTAGCGCTCTGTAGAGAAGGTTGTCCAAACATGGCGGAGCAAAATGGTGACTAAGTAAGGGGACCCGCGGTGTATGGAGATAGAAATGGCTCATTCTAAGGTAATAAATACATAATGGTACATTATGTAAGGTCTTTATTCACCAATGAAAAAATAGTTATGTATATTATATTGCATTTATGTCAATAGATCTTGATTCTTGATTCTACACACTGCACCTTTAAGTAACTTTGCAACTACATGTCAAGTAACTCTCATTAATTTGCAACTACATGTCACTTAACTCTCAGAGTATTAGTAGATTTAGGGTTAGTAGAATAAATTGACATGGGTTATACTTTATTTTAAAGCGACATAGTTGTACAGAGTAATATTAATTAACTACATGCACTTACTATAGAGTTGTGGTTACGGTTAGGGTTTGGTTTAGGTTTAGCTACTTATGTGTAACTGTCACCTTAAAATAAAGTGTTACCTTAAAATGTCCTTTCAAAATAAACTGTTACTGTTTTTAGGCAAATTATAAGATTTTATGCACATTTCTATCCAGCTGTGACTGTGAACCTAACAATACCCTAACAACTATGACAATGCAGAACAAGCAACAAGTACTCTCTTAGAAGAAAAGGTTCGATATAGAACCCAAAAGGCTTCTATTAGCCACTTCATATTTGGAACCTCTAAAAGGTATACTACCACTAAAGTTTTCAACATTATTATGCAAAAATCCAGTTGCACACTATTAGACTTATATTCATGTAGCATGTTTTTGTGTGTCTGTGTGTTTTATGCATCTGCACATGTGGGAGTGTTAGTGATTTCATGTGTCAGTAAGTAAGAAGGCGAAATATCTTGACCTGTGTAAGTGTTTTATTGTTGCAGCTGAAGAGTTCATTTGTATGTGTGTGTGTGTGTGTCATGTGCATGTTTTCCTTTACACACTTGCTTCAGCTTTTCCATCAGGCCAAACAACGGACTCTCCCCAAAACCCCGTCCAGCAAACCTACTGCATGATGTCATCTGTATATTTTCTGTTTCTTTCCTCCCTTCTTCTTCTTATCAGGAAGTGTGGCCCCTTACTATACCCTTACTCTTTCCCTCTTGGACAGGAAGTAGCTCTGCCTCCCCTTCCTGTGTAAGCAGCAGGACGTGGCGCATATGTGTGCGCGAACAAACATGTGTGCACCCGTAAATGCGTAAAGGAACCACGTATCTATTACGGGACACACTGACCCTGTTTACATCTGGTAGATGTGTGATGTAATTTGCATCTGAGATGTGTCTTTTGAACAGATTTAAATGGCAGCTGGTCTTTGATTTCATTATTTATATATATATATATATATATATATATATATATATATATATATATATATATATATATATATATATATATATATATATATATATATATATATATATATATACATATATATATACAGTGGGTATGGAAAGTATTCAGACCCCTTACATTTTTCAAGCCATTTTTATATTGCAGCCATTTTCTAAAATAATTTAAGTGTTTTTTTTCTCATTAATGTACACACAGCACCCCATATTGACAGAAAAACACAGAATTGTTGACATTTTTGCAGATTTATAAAAAAAAAAACTGAAATATCACATGGTCCTAAGTATTCAGACCCTTTGCTGTGACACTCATATATTTAACTCAGGTGCTGTCCATTTCTTCTGATCATCCTTGAGATGGTTCTACACCTTTATGTCAGTGCAGCTGTGTTTGATTGGACTTGATTGGACTTGATTTGGGAAGCCACACACCTGTCTATATAAGACCCTACAGCTCACAGTGCATGTCAGAGCAAATGAGAATCATGAGGTCCAAGGAACTGCCTGAAGAGCTCAGAGACAGAATTGTGGCAAGGCACAGATCTGGCCATGGTTACAAAAAAATGCTGTTGCACCGTTGCCTCCATAATCCTTAAATGGAAGACGTTTGGGATGACCAGAACCCTTCCTAGAGCTGTCCGTCCGGCCAAACTGAGCTATCGGGGGAGAAGAGCCTTGGTGAGAGAGGTAAAGAAGAACCCAAAGGTCACTGTGGCTAAGCTCCAGAGATGCAGTCGGGAGATGGGAGAAAGTTGTAGAAAGTCAACCATCACTGCAGCCCTCCACCAGTCGAGGCTTTATGGCAGAGTGGCCCGACGGAAGCCTCTCCTCAGTGCAAGACACATGAAAGCCTGCATGGAGTTTGCTAAGATGGTGAGAAATAAGATTCTCTTGTCTGATGAGACCAAGATAGAACTTTTTGGCCTTAATTCTAAGCAGTATGTGTGGAGAAAACCAGGCACTGCTCATCACCTGTCCAATACAGTCCCAACAGTGAAGCATGGTGGTGGCAGCATCATGCTGTGGGGGTGTTTTTCAGCTGCAGGGACAGGGTGAATGCAATCGAGGAAAAGATGAATGCCGCCAAGTACAGGGATATCATGGATGAAAACCTTCTCCAGAGTGCTCAAGACCTCAGACTGGGCCTAAGGTTTACCTTCCAACAAGACAAATACTAAGTTCAGTCATGAAACTCTATTAATCGCTGATTGGTTCCTTCAGTTCTACGACACTAACCAATCGGAGGTACTTCCTCATCTACGTGGCTTTACTTATACCGTATCCTAGCAGCTATCCACATGCTGCGCAATTATGAGAACTCCGATAATCCCACCTCCTCCCCAGCGCCACCTGTAGAGATCTGCTCGGGGGGGGTTACATCATTCTGTAGCAGCCTTACTTGTTGTTATCTTGACTAAGCTGAACATTATGTATTTGCTCAGCAGCAGCAGCGTTGCAGATCTCGTCCGCCAAAATCAAGCCTATGTACATTCCATGATCTATGCTAATAAAATGTTGGTTGAATCTATTTCACTCCGAGAGTTGTCATGATTGAATAACCTTAAGCAAACAGCTAAAATAACGAAGTAGTGGCTTCACAACAACTCCGTGACTGTTCTTGAATGGCCCAGCCAGAGCCCTGACTTAAACCCAATTGGTCATCTCTGGAGAGACCTGAAAATGGCTGTCCACCAACGTTTACCATACAACCTGACAGAACTGGAGAGGATCTGCAAGGAGGAATGGCAGAGGATCCCCAAATCCAGGTGTGAAAAACTTGTTGCATCTTTCATCTTTGTTGCAGCTGTATTAGATCAAAAGGGCGCTTCTTCTAAATACTGAGCAAAGAGTCTGAATACTTAGGACCATGTGATATTTCAGTTTTTCTTTTTTAATAAATCTGCAAAAATGTCAACAATTCTGTGTTTTTCTGTCAATATGGGGTGCTGTGTGTTGAAAAAAAAAAGAACAAATGATTTTAGCAAATGGCTGCAATATAACAAAGAGTGAAAAATTTAAGGGGGTCTGAATACTTTCCGTACCCACTGTATATATTTTATGAGCTTCCTTTGTTTCTCTGGCTAAAAAGATTAAAACTGCAGGGCTGATTTTAGGGTACCACTGCGGGGCTACTAGTCCTAAAACACAGCTTGATTTTAGTGTCGTGGCTCGAGGTCCGAGGCTATTGGTCCCGCCTGGCATGTTGTTAGCCCTGGCCCGACATTAGAAAAGCGGCTAATGGAGTCACTGACGGGCCAGGCTTAAGTACAGAGGTGTAAGAAAGTTAGTCAATGTTAGTCAAAATTATATATTAGCTTCTGCCACTCCTATACAACAAAATCTGAAACATCTTGAGATCATAAGAAGGATATATTTGACATTTTTAGCACTGATAGAAACTCTTCTGCAACTTGATTACTGTGAGTAGGTGGCTTTTTTATTAAAATATTATTCCAGAGACAGTGTTAGAAAAAACAAAACTGCTGGTCGCTGGTTCCTGACTTTCTGTGTCCAATCTTTGTTGGTGAACTGGAGCACAAGTCTTCTCCGACTTTTTCTTTCCTGAACTGTCTGCATAATTTACAACTGTGGCTGTGCTCAGGCCTGGTGGTTTGGTGGCCTTGGGTTTCTGTGACCCGTTGGTTGTGGGTTCAAACCCAGGACAGGACGGTAACTGTGACCCAACCAAATGGACACATGCCATTACACTCTGAGCTTCAAGCGATATAGCTACAGCAACAACCTGCTATACTGCTATGCATTAGTTATCTGGGTGCATGGTTACAGAGATTTCAGCCTATTTGATGCTTTAACACATTTGTATTTTTCAGTTCCAACTCCATTGCATTTGAAATATATGCAATGAACAGGACTGTGCGCTTCTACAGTTGTAGTGCTACAATTTATTGTGAGTAAATGATGATTGCATATACTGAGACTTCACAGTAGGTCCAGGAAATGACTGTAATGTAGCAGCGCTGTGCCGTAGAATCACAATAATTATCTGTGTCTGCATTACAGTAATCTCGAGTATATACACAGTGTTTAGGTTATCAGCAAGTTCCCAGCATTTTTTCTATTTGCTGATTTATCGTGCTGCTTGTGTGTATGTGTGTGTGTGTGTGTGTGTGTGTGTGTGTGTGTGTGTGTGTATGTGTGTGTGTGTGTGGGCATGTTTTTGTGAAATATCAGGACACAAATGTGTATAATGACATGGGTATGACATAGGTATTACAAAAAGAGGGTGAAATATGAGGACGTTCCCCATGTCCTCACTTTTCAAAATGCTTATAAATCACACAGGATGAGTTTTTTTCACAGAACGTAAACTGTGCAGTCTCCTGTGATGGGTAGGTTTAGGGGCAGGGGCAGTGTAGGGGGATAGAAAATACGGTTTGTACAGTATAAAAACCATTACGCCTATGGAATGTCCCCACATTTCAAAAACAAACGTGTGTGTGTGTGTGTGTGTGTGTGTGTGTGTGTGTGTGTGTGTGTGTGTGTGTGTGTGTGTGAATTTGACTTGCATGTTTTAATATAACAGTTACTTCCGGTCCTCAAATCTGATTGGTCGAGCAGCGTTCCAAGAGCGCTGATACAGCACTGGGACTTTTCACTCTTCATATCATTCCACTTGTCTCTGTTCAACGGAAAACATAATTATTTTGGCCGAAATTAAGAATTCATTCCTACGACTTATTTTGTGTATACGTTTTTTTGAACGAATTCCCTCATTTTAGTTCAATTGTGGCCACGAGGGAACAAATAAATATAAATTGTGGGATTTTTTTTTTTAAATGTGCTGGGCTCCATATAACAGATGGTAGGCGGCCACAACTGAATGCTGTGATGAATATCATTCATTCAACACATCTTTATGATGAAATTATTGAATAAACTGTTTTTTGTAAAAACATTGAACCTTTGAGGAACGAAACATCACTACTGTGTGTATGTGTTTTTTACGCAGAGCAGAGGGAGACGAACTTGCCTAGAAAATACACTTATTTGTTCATTAAAGAATATATTATTGCCACATATAGATGCATATACTTGTGAAGTTATAATTAAATAATAACATCATTAAATTAAATCACAAATTATAATATAATCAAATCACATCATACAACATAGTGCTACCAACTGTGTTCTGTAATGCTATTACACAAACTGGAGAACAATAATTGAGGGTAAAAATAATAATGGTGTGATGCCGTAATGGTGATTCTAAAAGAAACAATCAATTTCATATGATATAGTTTTTTGTTTTTTTTTTGTAATTTTTTTTGTAATTTGTGTGCATTTATATCTGAATACAGAAATGTATCGTAAAATATTACTTTAAAATTTTTGGAAATTGTTTACAGGGTGCTCTATTGTTAAAGTAGCAGTCAATTGTGTTATTTCAAGACAAGCAATGCTTGTGACGGGCCAGTTTCTCCATGGCTTTCTGCAGTTTCCATGACAGTGCCATAATTGACAGTGCAGCGTCTGTGAGACGGGCTCCTGACCCAGAGTGACGCCTTGCTAAAGATCGGGGAGCGAGCCAGAAGACTAAAACAGCCCTCATAAATGCTCTGTTCTTTTTTGGGGGTTGTTTTGGGTGTTTTTTGATGTTTTTCTGTTTCGAGGTTATTTTTTTCCTTTCACACAATTCCTCTTCTCAGGTTTCCATTTTCTCTTTTACAAACATATCATTGTGAGTCTCTGTCTCTGCAGAGTCAAACAAGACTTGGCCCTGTATGTGTGTGTGCGTGCTCTCACCCACACACTCAACACATACTGCTAAAGGGCTAGTCACTGCCCTGGCCTGAAGGTTACGAGGGCAGTGTCTCTACTTGGTCTTTGACAGGGTAATTTCAATTGTTGACTCTCTCAGACACAGTCGATCACACACACATACAGTAAACTCACATCCCTTTCCCAGGACCCACAGTCTCTTAACCCGCTGGTGCCATGCGGCCGTTGTGTAACATCCACCCAGGCTCTGTATGTTATTTTATTCCTTTCTCATCCTGCCTGTTATTTGCCATCCATATAATTATAAAAAACAACTCTTGATGAGTGATGTTTTTTTCAAGTCTCTATGATGTAAAGACACTACCACTTACTCACTGATTTATCCTCACTGTGTTAAATGGCTGTTTCCGTAGCGATGTGACAGGGCTCTGCAAACTGAGGACAAAACTCTTTTTTGTTTGCATTAAGTGGTTTTCTCTGGGAGAGAAGAAGACAGCGAGACCACAAGTGTGGGGAGAGGCTAAGAGCCAAAATGTGGGGAGGGCGGGGGTAAATGAGGGTAGACAACAGCAAGAAAGAAAGAAAGAAAGAAAGAAAGAAAGAAAGAAAGAAAGAAAGAAAGAAAGAAAGAAAGAAAGAAAGAAAGAAAGAAAGAAAGAAAGAAAGAAAGAAAGAAAGAAAGAAGACTAAAATGAAACAGTAAAACAAAACAAACAAGAAAGAAAATAACAATCAAACAAACAACAAAACAAAGACTCAAAGAAAGAAAGAAACTAGCAAAGAAATTAAACAAAAACAAACAAAAAAAACTGTCAAACAAAACAAAACAAACAAACAGAAAAACAAACAAGAAAGAAACTAACAATCAAACAAACAAACACACAACAAACCAAAGACTAAAAAAACAAACAAACAAGCAAATAAATTAAACTAAAACTAAAAAAAAAAACAGTCAAACAAAACAAACTAAAAATTTAAGAAAGAAAGAAAGAAAGAAAGAAAGAAAGAAAGAAAGAAAAAACACACAACAACAACAAAAAAAAATTCAAACAATCCAAGATATACACAGAAAAATAAAGAGAAATTAACAAAAAAGTAAGCATTAAAAAAAATAAACAAGCAAAGAGAATATGCCTACACAAAATTTTCAGGAAAAGCTGCTTTAGCTTTCATCTTCTTACTCTCTGAATATCTGCACACAGCACACACACACACACACACACACACACACACACACACTTAGCATGAAGCTTCACAGCTCTATAAAGCCTTCCTTCTTGTTGCTTTCCAATTCTATTTTCTGATTTTATTATTATCACATGAAAAGTTTGTCAGCATATTCCACTTATTTATTCTTAATTTACCCCCAAAAATGTCTGGAAAGTTCCACCCAAAATTGAATAAGACAGGAAAACAAGATGAGGAAAGATGTTGCTTATGTGTCGCTTGTGAGGCTCTGAAGCTAACCACCCAGTCCAGTGCTATTCGGCACATCAAAAAGAGCTTAAGTTTCTGATGGAAAGCCAAACATTTCCTATTCCTTTTTTATGGTCTCTCTCGTCTTCTGCCACTCTCTCTCTCTCTGTGACCAGCATGAAGCTGTTCCTGTTCCTAAGATGTTTGAAAGTGTTTTTGTTGTTGTTGTTTTTTCAGACATTTACATATTCAGTCAGATGTTCAACTTTCACTTTGGGATTCTCACAATCCTGCTGTTATGCTGAATATCAGAATGTTGATTCTCTAAAATTCTCTAAAAACAGCCCTTTTGCTTGTGTGATGTTGCTTAAATATATATAAAAAAAACTGAATACATATAAATATCAAAAGACACTAAGTTGTAGAGACAAATAAAGGTGGAATTATTCTGCTTTGAAATGTGCACATTGCCACCTGTAAAAATGTGTGTGCGTTCATTCATATAGCAGATGACTCTGTTTCCTCTCCTTTGTTATTCCAGCTTCTTCCTGTTTCACACACTTTAATTTTACACTCAAAAACACAGATTTAAAGAGAGGGTGTGAGATTGTGCAGCACTTCAAATCGTCATTATTTGTCAACAGGTTGTCTGAAAAACACGATAGAAAGTCAACATATCATCAGTTCCTTTGAAACCATATGGCAAACGTGTGATGTTCAGAAAAGGCATTCGCTGCTGCTTTACTGTTAGCCCTCAGACAACATTTCCTACTTCTCAGTCTGTTACATTTTTTTCCCCCAGTTGGGGGATGTTTTTTCCTTTTCCTGGTCACGTATTACTCAACATCACTGCTACCTCAAGGAGGTATTTCCCATTACTTTGTTAACAAAAATGTTCTTCATTAGCATTGCACCATTGAACTGCTGTCGGGCTGGATCCAAAAATGCATACTTCCCTGTGAAAAATTTACTAAAAAGAGTATTATGTCCAAATTCACAGTATAAAACAGGCAGAAAATACCCGGATTCTGACATGTGCATCTGAAGGACACTTTACTATCCCATGAGTCCACAGGAGAGGTGAATTGCAGTGCAGAGACACAACTGATGCCGTAAGTCACATGGCAATGACAACGTGGTGGATGTAGTGTGTCTTGATTACATTCATATGATATGCTGTAGAATGTACTTTTCATTGTTTACAAAGTAAGCACTTATTCAAAAGAAGGATCTGCCTAAAGAGTATTAAATTTCATATGGAGCCGGATATAAAGATCAGGCTTACATTTGTAAAATGTAAAGAAGGGATTCAAACAGTACACATGTTCAAAAAAGAGTTTAAAGCGCTAAACTCTAACACACAAACTTTTGCATGTACACTAGGGTCAGATGTATACAGTGTGTGTGACATAAATACAAAGGTCAAGAACTCTAGGTGGCGCAGGCTGGTTCTTAACTCAATATGCTTGCAATCACATCATTCTCTATAGGGCACAGCTGATTGGTTTCTGCTATATCAGTAGCCAATGAGCTCACTGCGCAACCTTCAAATACTCAGTCAGCATTTCCTGTAGCAGTTGCAGCGTGCTTTCTAAAACCCTCCCACTTCCCCAGCTCCACTGGTATGGATCTGCTACGGGTAATTGAACAGCAGCAGCAGCAGCAATACCATTATCATCAGCAGCAATGACATTAGCAGCAGAAGCAGCTATACCATCATCAGCAGCAGAAGCAATAACATTAGCAGCAGTAGCCGCAATACCATCGCCACCAATACCATCAGCAGCAGCAATATCATCATCCGCAGCAGCAATGTCATCAGCAGCAGCTGCAATATCATCATCATCATCAACAGCAATAACATCATCATCAGCAGCAGCAATAATATCAGGAGCAGCAGCAGTAATAGCAGCAGCAGCAGCAGCAGCAATAGCATCAGCAGCAGCAATAACATTAGCAGCAGCAACAACATCAGAAGCAGCAGCAGCAGCAATAACATCAGGAGCAGCAGCAGTAATAGCAGCAGCAGCAGCAGCAGCAATAACATCAGCAGCAGCAGTAGCAATAGCATCAGCAGCAGCAATAACATCAGCAGTATCATCAGCAGTAGCAGCAATATCATCACCATCAACAGCAATAACATCATCATCATCAGCAGGAGCAGCAATAACATCATCATCAGCAGCAGCAATAACATTAGCAGCAGCAACAACATCAGGAGCAGCAGCACCAATAACATCAGCAGGAGCAACAACATCAGGAGTGGCAGCAGTAATAGCATCTGCAGCAGCAATAACATCATGAGCAGCAGCAGTAATAGCAGCAGCAGCAGCAATACCATCAGCAGCATCAGCAGCAGCAATAACATCAGCAGAAATATCATCATCATCAGCAATATCAGCAGCAGCAGCAATATCATCACCATCAACAGCAATATCATAATCATCATCATCAGCAGCAGCAGCAGCAGCAGCAATAACATTAGCAGCTGCAATAATATCGTGAGCAGCAGAAGCACATCGGCAGCAGCAATATCATCATAAGCAGCAGCAGCACCAGCAGCACCAGCATTAACATCATCATCAACAGCAGCAATAACATCGGCAGCTGCAATATCATCATCAGCGGCAGCAGCAGCAATAACATCAGCTGAAGCAGTATGCCATCAGCAGCAGCAATAGCATTAGTATCAGAAGCAGCAGCAATAAGATTACCAGCAGAAGCACAATAACATCATCATCATCAGCAGCAATACCATCATCATCAGCAGCAGAAACAATAACATCAGCAGCAGCAACAACATCAGGAGCAGCAGCAGTAATAGCATCAGCAGCATCAATAACATCATCATCAGCAGCAGCAATAACATTAGCAGCAGCAGCAGCAATAACATTACCAGCAGAAGCACAATAACATAACCAGCAGCAGCAATAACATCAGCAGCAGCAGTAGCAATAGCATCAGCAGCAGCAATAACATCAGCAGCAGCAATATCATCAGCAGTAGCAGCAATATCATCACCATCAACAGCAATAACATCATCATCAGCAGCAGCAGCAATAACATTAGCAGCAGCAACAACATCAGGGGCAGCAGCAGCAATAACATCAGCAGGAGCAACAACACCAGGAGCGGCAGCAGAAATAGCATCTGCAGCAGTAATAGCATCAGCAGCAGCAATAACATCAGCAGCATTAGCAGCAGCAATAACATCAGCAGCAATATCATCATCATCAGCAATATCAGCAGCAGCAGCAGCAGCAATATCATCACCATCAACAGCAATATCATCATCAGCAGCAGCAGCAGCAATAACATCATCATCAACAGCAGCAGCAATAACATCGGCAGCTGAAATATCATCATCATCAGCAGCAGCAGCAGCAATAACATCAGCAGCAGCAATAGCATTAGTATCAGAAGCAGCAGCAATAAGATTACCAGCAGAAGCACAATAACATCATCAGCAGCAGCAATACCATAATCATCAGCAGCAGCAGAAACAATAACATCAGCAGCAGCAACAACATCAGGAGCAGCAGCAGTAATAGCATCAGCAGCATCAATAACATCATCAGCAGCAGCAGCAATAACATTAGCAGCAGCAGCAGCAATAACATTACCAGCAGATGCACAATAACATAAACAGCAGCAGCAATACAATCATCAGCAGCAGAAGCAATAACATCAGCAGCAGCAACAACATCAGGAGCAGCAGCAGTAATAGCATCAGCAGCAGCAATAACATCATCATCAGTAGCAGCAATAACATCATGAGCAGCAGCAGCATTATCATCGGCAGCAGCAGCAATAACATTAGCAGCAAAAGCAATACCATCAGCAGCACAATAATATCAGCAGCAGCAATAACATTATCAGCAGAAGCACAATAACATCATCAGCAGAAGCACCAACAATACCATCATCATCAGCAGTAGCAATAACATCAGCAACAATACATCATCATCAGCAGCAATAACATTAGCACCAGAAGCACGATAACATTAGCAGCAGCAGCATCAATAACATTAGTATCAGAATCAATACCATCACCAGCAGCAATACCAGCAGCAGCAATACCATCATCATCAGCAGCAATACCAGCAGCAGCAATACCATCATCATCAGCAGTAGCAATAACATCAGCAACAATATCATTAGCAGCAAAAGCAATACCATCAGCAGCACAATAATATCAGCAGCAGCAATAACATTATCAGCAGAAGCACAATAACATCATCAGCAGAAGCACCAACAATACCATCATCATCAGCAGTAGCAATAACATCAGCAACAATACATCATCATCAGCAGCAATAACATTAGCAGCAGAAGCGCAATAACATTAGCAGCAGCATCAATAACATTAGTATCAGAATCAATCAGATCACCATCAGCAGCAGCAATAACATCATCATCAGCAGAAATATCATCATCAGCAGCAATAACATTAGCAGCAAAAGCACAACAGTATCGTCATCAACAGCAGCAATATCATCATCATCAGCAGCAGCAATAACATCATCAGCAGTAATATCATCTTCAGCAGCAATATCATCATCATCATCATCATCAGCAGAAGCAATAACATCAACAGCAGCAATAACATCAGCAGCAGCAGCAGCAATATCATAATCATCAGCAACAACACCAGGAGCAGCAGCAGTAATAGCAGCAGCAGCAGCAGCAATAACATCGGCAGCAGCAATAACATCAGCAGCAGCAATAACATTAGCAGCAGAAGCAGTATGCGATCAGCCACAACAATATCATCAGCAGTAGCAATAAGATTAGTATCAGAAGCAGTACCATCAGCAGCAGGAGCAATAACATTAGCAGCAGAAGCAATAACATCAGCAGCAATACCATCATCAGCAGCAGCAATAACATCAGCAGCAGCAATACCATCATCAGCAGCAGAAGCAATAACATCAGCAGCAGCAATAACATCATCAGCAGCAGAAGCAATAATCAGCAGCAGCAATACCATCATCAGCAGCAGAAGCAATAACATCAGCAGCAGCAATAACATCATCAGCAGCAGAAGCAATAACATCAGCAGCAGCAATAACATTAGCAGCAGAAGCGCAGCAATACCATTAGCAACAGAAGCGCAATAACATTAGCAGCAGCAGCATCAGTAACATTAGTATCAGAATCAACAAGCGCCTCTATGATTTAGCCGTTAGTAGTTGGATAATTTTATGGATTAGGGAGTTCTTAAAAGACTGACCTCAGCGAGTCTATATCAATAATGTTATGTCAGACTGCTTGGTTTTAAAAACTGGGGTACCGCAGGGATGTGTATTGTCTTCAATACTGTTTTCTGTATACATCAATGAATTGCAGCGTAATGATGATAACCTTTCTCTTTTAAAGTATGCTGATGATGTGGCATTGGTCTCCTGCCAGAAAGAAATGAATTGCTCCTCATACTTTGAGTACATTGACAGTATTATCTGTTGGTTCGAGAACAGCTTCTTACATCTTAATATTGAAAAGATAAAAGAGCTATGTCTGAGGAATCAATTAAAAATAGATACCCCCTCTGCATATAAACCAGTTGCTATAAAGGGAAAAAGGTGTCAAATTTTAAATACTTGGGTACAATTATCGATGAGAAACTTAATTTTGAAAGTAACATAGATTATATCCATAAAAAGGCAAGACAACATCTGGGTCTTCTTAAAAAACTGAGAAGTTTTAACGTTAGCACGCATACTCTAAATATGCTATATCAATCAATGACTGAGAGCATTCTCACATAATATTGTCTCATGGTACGGTAATCTAACATTAAAACAGAAGAACAAACTTGCACAATAATTAAACAAGCAAATATGATTACTGGACACAAAGAACAGCTACTGCAGGGCTTGTTTGATTGTTTAATAGAAAAAAAAAGCAATTGCAATTTTCAAAGATCATACTCATCCACTCCATTCTACTTTTGAATTGCTCCCATCTGGACGTAGACTAAAAATTCCTTTGGCTAGAAGAAATGTGTATAAAAAATTGTTTGTTCCAATGGCAGTGATCATCTTAAATCGTACAGTTTTTTAAAAGTTCTCTTTTTTTAATTGTTTAATTTTGTATCTGTGCTGTAAATGTGTGATGTGATTTTATGTAGTAATGTGAATTTAATATATGTCACCAGTGTCAAAGATACATTTCCGCTTTGTGACAAACAGAATGTACAATAAAGTTAAATCAATACCATCACCAGCAGAAATTCCATCATCATCAGCAGCAGCAATATCATCACCATCAGCAGCAATAACATCAGCAGCAGCAGCAATATCATCACCATCAGCAGCAATAACATCAGCAGCAGCAGCAATAACATCATCATCAGCAGCAGCAGCAGCAATAACATCATCATCAGCAGCAGCAATAACATCATCAGCAGCAGCAATAACATCAGCAGCAGCAGCAGCAATATCATCATCAGCTGCAGCAATAACATCAGCAGCAGCAGCAATAACATCATCTTCAGCAGCAGCAATAACATCAGCAGCAGCAGCAATAACATCAGCAGCAGCAGCAATAACATCATCAGCAGCAACAGCAGCAATATCATCAGCAGCAGCAGCAATAACATCAGCAGCAGCAGCAATATCATCATCAGCAGCAGCAATAACATCAGCAGCAGCAGCAATAACATCATCTTCAGCAGCAGCAATAACATCAGCAGCAGCAGCAATAACATCAGCAGCAGCAGCAATAACATCAGCAGCAGCAGCAATAACATTAGCAGCAGAATCAATACCATCATCAGCAGCAATAACATTAGCAGCAGAATCAATACCATCAGCAGCAACACTAACATTAGCAGCATAATCAATACCATCAGCAGCAGCAATAACATTAGCAGCAGAATCAAAACCATCAGCAGCAGCACTAACATTAGCAGCATAATCAATACCATCAGCAGCAGCAATAACATTAGCAGCATAATCAATACCATCAGCAGCAGCAATAACATTACCAGCAGAATCAATACCATCAGCAGCAGCAGCAGCAATACCATCAGCAGCAGCAGCAATACCATCAGCAGCAGCAGCAGAAGCAATAACATCAGCAGCAGCAATAACATCAGCAATAATACCATCATCATCATCAGCAATAACATTAGCAGCAGAAGCGCAATAACATCAGCAGCAGCAGCAATAACATCAGCAACAATACCATCACCATCAGCAGCAATAACATTAGCAGATGTGCAATAACATCATCATTAGCAGCAATACCAACAGTAGCAGCAATACCATCCTCAGCAGCAGCAGCAATACCATCAGCAGCAGCAATAACATTAGCAGCAGAAGCACAATAAAATTAGCAGCAGAAGCACAATAACATCATAATTAGCAGCAATGTCATCATCAGCAGCAATAACATCATCAGCAATACCATCAGCAGCAGCAGCAATAACATTAGCAGCAGCAGTATCATCATCATTGCATCAATACCATTAGCAACAGCAGCAATATCATCATCATCATCATCATCAGCAGAAATATCATCAGCAGCAGCAGCATCATCAGCAGCAGCAGCAATAACATCAGCATCAGCAGCAATATCATCACCATCAGCAGCAGCAGCAATAACATTAGCAGCAGCAGTATCATCATCATTGCATCAATACCATTAGCAACAGCAGCAATATCATCATCATCATCATCATCAGCAGAAATATCATCAGCAGCAGCAGCATCATCAGCAGCAGCAGCAATAACATCAGCATCAGCAGCAATATCATCACCATCAGCAGCAATAACATCAGCATCAGCAGCAATATCATCATCAGCAATAACATCATTATCAGCAGCAGCAGCAGCAATGTCATCATCATCAGCAGAAATATCATCATCAGCAGCAGCAATAACATTAGCAGCAGCAGCAATATCATCATCAGCAGCAAACAAACTACTGGAGATGGCAATACTAGCAGATGGCTGCAATGATACGTGCTTGTGAGGGGGTTCAGAAATACAGACAGCATAAGTTAGTACAAACACATTTTTAGTGCTCATAACTTCTGGTGAGAAATAGCACATACACTGGACAAACATGGACCTTTCTAGTCCACATATGTAAAAGGTGAAGTCATATTAGCAATATTTCAGGAAAAAATTTCACTGACAAAAAGTTCCATTGTCAGTAGCGTAATGGTGTATAACAACACTCACCCATCTAAGTCACCTTCAATCCAAACAGCTTTATGTTGGTCAGTGTGGCAAATTCATGTGACCACCTTGGACATGAGCAAAATTTGTGAAATGTGTGGCAAACTTTGTGTGGTAACTTTGACAGACTTAAAGCGAAACTCCTGCATGCATGAATTCTTTTTTTAAATGACTGTATTTCACAGAGATTGAAGTAAACTTTGAAATCAGCCCATGCTTGTGAATTTCATGATGACTAGCTTTTACTTACAGTATATAGCTCTACACTAAATATCCATTTGGCATTTTAGGTGTCTTTGCTTTACATACCTGGAATAGGCTATACCTAGAATATACTGTATTCTATATTTGGTTGAAGCTGTGAAATGAGATGTTAGTTTGTTAGCTTATCAACGAACATAAGGGAATATTCTAGTAGTGTTATGGGTACAGTTGCTGTGCTGGATCTCTGGGTGTTTACTGACCTGAAGAAAAAGCCTTGACAACACAGCATCTATGAATGATTCAGACGTCAATAAAACCCTCTAGACCCATCGCTATTATTCTCACATACCTCCCAGTGGAGTTTGTGTGTGTGTGTGTGTGTGTGTGTGTGTGTGGTTACTGAGGTTCCTTTGTTGGTCCTCAGAGACAGCAATGGGTTTGTATGAAAAACAGGAAACAGTGCTCATGGTGATGCAAAGAAACAGGAGCTTAGGAAGACGGAGAGAGAGACAAACAGCTGAGGGAGAAAGGGGAGTGTGTAGAGCTCGAATCGCTGTTTGTGTGCTATCATATACTGTCATTCAAGGCATACCAAAATTCATTACAATTAGAATGTATACTTTTAAAACATAACTTAGGCCAGTGCTTCACAGATGTTTTATTATTATAAGCAGTATATTTTAAAGAGGCAGTTCACCCTAAAAATGTCAATTCTGTCATCACTCAATCTGTGAAACACAAAATAAGATGTTTTGAAAATCATTGGGATTCATATAGCACTAGGCTGCATTGACTTTTAATAAATAAAAGCAACATGAAAATCTAGTTTAAAACACATTTTAGTTTAGGACTTATCATAATCATGATGGTCTGCACGATGGATGTTCTCTACGATATAATTTCATATTTTATGTGTTAATTAAACTTAAAAAGAGTTCATTAAACTTACCTGCCTGTAACTTTCTAGTAATTCTAAAGACCTTGATTAGCTTGCTCATGTATGTTTGATTAGGATTGGAGCAAAAAAAGAAAAAAGATGATTGAACGATGACAATGGGATGTTAATTGGTATGTCAGATTAATGCTATAATACTAATATTGCCTCAGGACATGTCCAATTAAACCAATTAGGTCTGACAGTTTTCATCAGTGTGAATGGTTGTCATATGTAATACATTAATGTATAAATGTATTTGTAGAACCATTTTCTATAAATTACAGTAGAGAATTTAATATAATTAGCAAAGATATTAGCACAAAAAAAATTCTGCATTGATTGCACCACATGACATTATTTGAGTCACTATATGTATGTCTTCCATTTTTAATATATCTATGACTAGAGTTATAGATCCAGACAATAACTAACTAAACAAATAAGCAACTAAATCAATTAATACACTCATTGTGTGTATAGAATATCTTTGGTTATTTTCTTGATTTGTGTGCATTTAATGTCAATTAAATAAATAACATTAACATACAGTATATAACAAAACACATATGTAAAAATGTTTATGTATATAAGGGCAAGAAGATGTTTTCCAGGTCTCATATTCCTGGCTGGCAGATGCTGATCTCAGTGGTTGTGAGCGTGCAGGGCTTGTTTGGAGACACCGACGGTCATGGGCAATGTGGACAGTGAGGTCAGGAAGGTTTGGTCTCTGCGGTGTTGAATCTGTTTCTGATGGCCGACTATGAAGTGAGGACAGCCACATCAGCCCAGTGGAACGTCCTCCAGTGGTGCACCAGAACCACTTTATGCCTGTGTATCTGACTCTACCTTTATCTCTTCCTCCCTCTGAAGGAAGCTCTGTGGTGTGGCATGTTGCAAGTGGGAACCCGTAAGAGCGGCCACGCTGACCTGCTGACCACAGATCAGGCCGTCCCGGAGATCTGTGCTATCTCATTCACACTGATTATACCTCACAATGCCATTAGAACAGCTGCCGAACGACTGACCGCTTGGAAAGATACTTGTTTGTGTGTGTTCTATTGATTCCACATACACACTGCAGCAAAATTCGCTTGACACTCCAATTAATTTGCTTAATCCAGTTCTGTACTTACACTACCAGGGCCATGGATTTATCACTTATTGTGACATTGGCAAAATATATTTTTATAGTAATTGCATTACAGATATAGCATTAGAGTGCCGCTGTTGTTGCTTATTGAGGGTATGCACGTGATTTCACCATCGGCCGGAGTGACTGCGGTTACGTCCACTGAGTGGCAAAATGGCTGAGGCAGCATTGGTTTTCAGCGTGAATGCCACGGAAAACACAATAAAACACATCTAAAACGGGAAAGAGGTTTGAGATTTACTGTAAATAGATTTTACAAGATATTTGAGATATTTTTTACAGACTTACTGGACTCCAGGCAGCAAAACGGGGATTTGCAGTTATCATTTTGTGTCAATATGTTGCATTTCGGGGGGAAAAGTCATACCATTGTCTCATCAATTAAATATATTCTGCATAATTGGATGTTTTTAAATAAACACAAAAACTACACAAGTATTATGTCTGGATGATATGACAATATATAACATTGATATAAGTGATCACCCAGATTTAGACCTACCTATGTTGTATTTAAAGCGTTCAACAAATGTGTTTCAAGTATTTCCCTGATGTTTAAATCAATATAATTGTCAGGAAACACGGTTCCTAGCTGCATGTCAATATCCATGGATCACTGGATCTTTGGCAAGTTGTAGGAACACTATACAGAGTCCAACCTTTAGTTTAAACTGGTAATCGTTCGTTTTACTCGTGTTTTCGCAGTTTCCCCTATTAAATCCAGTCATGCACTAGGCTCTTTTGCCACTAAGTCCGGCTGAGGGGCGTGTTCCTGTGACGTCCATGCATACCCTCTATTGCTGTTGATGTAGATTATTGCTGCTGCTGCAGAGCAAGTACAGGAGCTTGTTACTGCCAATACATATAAATATATGCTGCTAAGAGCATGTCAGACATACTGTTGCTGCACAAAGATTTATAAAAAAATACCCATAGCAGATCTATACAGGTGGAGCTGGGGAAGGTGGAGGGTTTCAGAGGAACTGAAAGCGTTGTGCAAACTGCTATAGTGAATGCTAACCAGCTAATTCGATGTTGAGCAGCAAGCTCATTGGCTGCAGCTGTGACATAAACCAATCAGCTTGTGCCATGCAGTTAACGATGTAAATATCATCAGACCCATCAGCCTGCGCAATCTAGTGTTTCATGACAGAAACCTGATATTTGCATTATATTTATAATGTTACTAAATATTTCTATTTCAAATAAATGCTGTTCTTTTGAACTTTCTATTCATCAAAGAATCCTCAAAAAACACACTTCCACAAAATATGAAGCAGCACTGTTTTCAACATAATAATAATAAAGTTTCTTGAGCATCATATCATCATATTAGAATGATTTCTGAAGGATCATGTGACACTGAAGACTGGAGTAATGATGCTGAAAAATCAGCTTTGCATCACAGGAGAATTTTGAATTGTAATAATATTTCACAATATTACTGTTTTTGTTGTATTTTTGAATGTGGTTGTCATTTGCAAAACTTGAAGTGTGTACTATTGTAATGTGTAATTTTACACATGCTTTGAATGCTGACAAAATTTTTATGTTAGACCACTCCATTAGTGGTCAGATTTGGGGACATTGACAGATGGTGAATTGTTGGAGTGTAATTTTTTACAAAAAAATGTGGTGCAACATTTTCACAGTTCACTTTGAAATTGCATTCATTCAGACATACTGTGCAAAAGTACAAAATTACAGTATAGGTTTATATAAATACTATTGCATTGAAGCAGTTGTCTGCCACAGTATTATCGACAAACTTGACAACAGTGGGTTATCTGAGGGTCAGAAGGTTCCTGCAAGTGAATATTACAAGTTGTTGATTTTATGATTTTAGCTTGAAACTTGTTGCTTCCTGTATTAAACGGAAATGTATCCGTACAGCAGGTGTTTTAGTCTTTTTATCTCTTTTACACACACACAATCCTTTGTCTAAACAGACACACACAAGCCTTTCCTGAGGGTCTGCTGACAGGATGTTCTCCCTAGACCCAGCAACAAACTTTACGGAAACACACACACACACACACACACACACACACACACTAAAGGGACCATTAGCATCTGGGGTGACATGCACAATCTAAAAACTCTGTTCCCATCAGCTGCTTGTTGTTTTACCGTACAATTATTGATACTTATTGATTCATATTGTTCCAGCCGCAGTCTTACACCTGTTAGACGCATTTCTTTTGATCTCACGATGCCTCTGTGTGTGCTGTTTCACAATGGAGCCCATCTATATTTGATATTATGTCTAGACAGTGTTATCACAGCTCCTCATCTCAGCAGAAAGGAAGAGGACTGAAGAGACTATACTCATTACTTTTTGTGTACATGTGTGAGAGAGGATTAATTGAGACTATAATGCAAGCATGGATTTGTTGTGTCTTTGCATAAACTATCATGTGTAGCCACCGCTAAAATCACAGGGTCTGGGACGTTATTTCATTTTTATGTAGGGACCCTAATCAGTCAGTGAACGTGATTTCACAAAGACAACACGATCCGGGATCAATGTCTTTGTTTAAAGTTAATGTCATGTTCTGGCTTACAACCAGGGCTTGGTGCTCCAGTTCACTGCAAAGAAATTATTTTCTGCAAAGAAATTCATATTTGTTCTAAACATCCTTAAAACAAAGTTAATTTTAAAAATTGTGGGATCAAATGTATTTACTTAATAATTTTTCTAGGCCTTCAATACAGTTCTATAGGTTTGGTAAGATTTTTGAATGCCTTTCTGCTCACCAAGACTGCATCTATTTGATATTAAAATACAGTCAAATCTGTAATATTGTGAAATATTATTACAATTAAAAAAAAGCTGTTTTCTATTTTACTATATTTCAAAATGTAATTTATTCCTGAAAACAGTTGTCCTGCTTAATATTTTTGTGGAAAATGATATACGTTTTTATGATTCTAGTAGAAAGTTCAAAAGAACAGAATTTATTGGAAAATTATTTTGGCAGTACTTTACCATAAAGGATCTTAATGGTTCATTCTCATCACATGGCCCAGGACAACATCTTAACATGTGCTGTTATGTTTTATAG
The DNA here is from genome assembly GCA_023029165.1 of Gobiocypris rarus. Taxonomy (NCBI): domain Eukaryota; kingdom Metazoa; phylum Chordata; class Actinopteri; order Cypriniformes; family Gobionidae; genus Gobiocypris; species Gobiocypris rarus. The sequence continues at coordinate 22,727,549 of CM040933.1, forward strand.
CCCAGTCTATCTCTAATCATCTCCACAGCTCATGTGTGGACTCTTACTCATTTAACGCACTTCCCTTTTCTGAAGCCCAATTCTAGTGAAATATACACAGAGACATGCGTGAAGAGGTTTGAACTTGAAAGGATACTTTGAAAAGTGAGATCAGGCAAGGCTGGATGAAGAGAGGACCGTGATGCACTGCTCTCCCCAGCAGAGGGCATTCTGGGCCATATGGTGACGGTGAGTGTGGCATATGGGCAGGGTGGACGGTTCATCGCCAGTCCAGATTCATTATTGTTGGACGTATCACACAACTTCTTTTTTCTTTTTCTTTTTTTTCACACCCTCAGTTTATCTATTTTCTCATTGTAAACCTATACTATTTAGATTCCTTTCTGACTTAAAGTGATGAAGAGAAAACTCTTACCCTTTTGGCAGTATGCCACTCTGTCTCATTTGTCCTCTCTGTCTCTCTTTCTCTCAGTTGTTGTGTTATGTTATGTTGTGTTGGACTGGACAGGCAGCTGCAGCAGAGCTGATAAGAGCTCCTGACCTTGGCAGATGGAGTGACTCCTAGAGAGAGCTAATCATAGAACTTCCTCCTCCAGAGAGAGATTGAGAGAGAGAGAGAGAGAGAGAGAGAGAGAGAGAGCAGGTGTACATTCGAATGTCAACCACAGTGTGGCAGCATCTCAGTGTGTCTTACTTGTCCAAGTCATATTTCATTAAATAATGAAATATACACTACTATTCAAAATGTTGTCTTCTTTTCTTTTATATAATTCAATGCTTTTATTTTAGAAAGGACACATTACACAGACCAAAACTGACTTCTATTTTAAATGAATCCTTTCTTTTTTACTTTCTATTCGATAAACAATCCTAAAAAATGTATCCCGGTACACAAAATAGAACTGTTTTCAATATTGATAATAATAATAACGTTTCTTGAGCAGCAAATCATCATATTAGAATGATTTCTGAAGGGTCATGTGACTCTGAAGACTGGAGTAATGATGCTGAAAAATTAGAGGGAGGAATGATGCTGAAAAATACATTTAAAAAAAGTATGCAAATAGAAAACAGTTATTTTAAATTGTAAAAATATTTCACAATATATATATTTTTTTCCTCTATATTTGATAAAATAAATGTAGTCGTGATCAGCATAAGATACTTTTTTTTAATAATGTTTAAACCCAAAACTTATATATATTATATATATATATTATTATTATTATTATTAATAAAATAGATAAAATATAATTTCTACTTTCAGATCATTTTAATTCAGATGTATATATGGTAGGATATATATATATATATATATATATATATATATATATAAACATTTTACACACACGTACACACACACACACACACTAATATAATATAATATAATCCTCATTCCTATAATGAAAAATACATATAACAAAGCAATTGTCTTTTAAAACACATTTATTAAGAGTATAACTGTAATTTAAACACATTATTGCTATAATGAAAAATTGGTTGTTAAAATTAAGCAGGACTTGATAGGACCATAAGAAAACGTATTGATATCACTCACAGCCTCGTTTTCAATTAAATGGTGTGTGACTGTGACACCAGCACCACAAAATCTCATCTGTATGAACTGTGCAGGTAAACCTCGCTCATCTGTCCTCTAGACAGAATCTACCCTGGTTAAATCTACCCTGAATAAGGTCCATCATTTTTCAATTTAGGACATTATGTATGATATCTGTGAGCTTCTGGAAGACATTTGAAGCAGTTAACGGATACAACATGGATATAGCCCTAGTTATTATGATGTCATTCCGCTCATATCATATCACATAGACACACAGTGCCCATACCCATACTTACCTGCTCCTTTATAAAAACACTTTCTCATCTCTCTTTTTTACTGTCACCTCGTTTCCTCCTCATGTCAGCCGAGCAAATTTCCTCTTTCTTCCTCTCTCTGTCCTCCTGGGGTTGCCTGTGAATGACGATAGTCTTCTGCTTCAGTGCTTTGATGAGATTTTGTGGTGTCGGTGTCACTGCTGCAGTCACACACTCCTCCGTGTACGTATATGTGTTTGCCACTGTTCATTTCTCTCAGTAATGTCACTCCGCTTGCCAGATATTGGATCAATGTGCAGCATAAAATGCAGCTTTAACTGCAAAGGTTGTAACATTGATGGCTTTGATCAATATTTGTGTTTGTTGTAAAAAACTAAAAAAACACAAGCTTACAGGCTGATTTCTTTGCCATGTGAATCCTAAGCCTTTCCCAGTTGAAATCCTGAACAAAAGAGAACATTCAAGAGAGAACTACTGTTCAGATCAATGTGTAGTTCAGCTCCGAGCTTCATTAGCAAACAACGGACACTGGGGTTCGTCAAGAGACTCTGATAAACTCTCTGAAGACTATATAATCCAAGACCTTTGAATAATACTATAGTTCCCTAGTATCCATTCATAAACCATAATGTAATATATAACTACCATAATATTTTCACTATCAATATCTTCTTTAGTCTAAACTCATTCATCAAAATGTCTGTGGCAGTTGAGTGGCATCCAAGTTATTGTAGAAACAGTCTCATGTAGCCTGACTTCTTCCAGCCAAGAAAATAGAAAATACAGCTCATTTTGTTTTTACATGTGGTTAAGGAATGGGTATTTCTGAAATAGTCCATACCATAATAAACCATTGTGGACAGACCAACCCAGCAACCCAGCACTGGACATGTAAATACTGCAGAACACTTGGTTATTTTGACCCAGTTTGATGGGTTTTCAACATTAGCCCATTTGCTGGGTTGTTTTTTTGACATAGGCCTAGTGCTGGGTCAGTCAACCAGTTGAAGGTTTTTCATTTTAAATAATAAAAATGCACACTTAAATATATATACACCGATCAGGCATAACAGTATGACAGATGAAGTGAATTACACAGATTATCTCTTCATCACGGCACCTGTTCAAGGTTGGGATATATTAGGCAGCAAGTGAACATTTTGTCCTCAAAGTTGATGTGTTAGAATCAGGAAAAATGGGCAAGTGTAAGGATTTAATCAAGTTTGACAAGGGCCAAATTGTGATGGCTAGACGACATCTTCAGAGCATCTTCAAAACTGCAGCTCTTGTGGGGTGTTCCCGGTCTGCAGTGGTCAGTATCTATTAAAAGTGGTCTAAGGAAAGAAGTTGGGAGTTGAACCAGCGACAGGGTCATGGCTCATTGATGCACGTGGTAAATGAAGGCTGGCAAGTGTGGTCCGATCAAACAGACGAGCTACGGTAGCTCAAATTGCTACATAGCTGTAGACCAGTCAGGGTGACTCCAAACTGTCTCCATGCAAAAGCATCAACCGTGGGCATGTGAGCATCAGAACTGGACCGCGAGCAACTGAAGAAGGTGGCCTAGTCTGATGAATCACATTTTCTTTTACATTATGGAAACGGTATTCCCTGGTGGTTGTGGTCTCTTTCAGCAGGATAAAGTGCCCTGCCACAAAGCAAAAATGGTTCAGGAATGGTTTGAGGAGCACAACAACGAGTTTTAGGTGTTGACTTGGCCTCCAAATACCTCAGATCACAATCCAATCGAGCATCTGTGGGATGTGCTGAACAAAAAAGTCTGATCCATGGAGGCCCCAACTCGAAACTTATCAATCAATCAACTTTATTTATATAGCGCTTTTACAATGACGATTGTTTCAAAGCAGCTTCACAGTGTTAAACAGGACAACATTGCAACAAAATTTGATTTGGCTAGTTTAATTTGGATAGTTTATAGAATTATATATGACCAAATTAATAAATTCTATTTGTATATTTAGTTGAGTAACTTGGATCATAATTTGAGTGTCCCCAACTGAGCAAGCCAAGCCAAAGCGACAGTGGCAAGGAACCAAAACTCCATCAGGGCATGATGGAGAAAATAAACAGGAGAAACCAGACTCAGTCGGGTGCCAGTTCTCCTCTGGCCTATTATTAACAGTGTATAATTATTACTCTGGCAACCTTGCAGGTCTTAAATCATATTAAATAGGAATATTCGAAATTTTGGGTATGACGACGAGACGGGCTCATTTAGGATGGCGCGTCGATTACACAGAATATGAATACTTGAAAGATCTTGAAGAGTTATTGCGCCGAGACGGGTTAATTGAGGATCACGCCCGGTGAGCGAATTCAGAGGAGACACTAATGGACACGGTCTCAGCAGACACTCCAGGATGAGCTGGTCATGTCCAGATGCAGGTCCACCATCCGATCCGGACACGGCCTGGATCCGGCCGACTGCAGTAAACCTCGGGATAAACAGAGAGACTAACATTAGTGTGGATGCCACTCTTTTATGATGTAACGAGTACATCAGGTGTTATGGGAAGTGTTCGGTTCCGGCTGACCTAGTTAATGCAGCCTAATAATCAGTCATTTGATTTGAATAAAGAAAGTTAAAAATGTTCTATGTGTATGCCATAGTAAAGAGATGTGTTTTTAGTCTAGATTTAAACTGACAGAGTGTGTCTGCTTCCCGAACAATGCTAGGAAGACTGTTCCAGAGTTTAGGTGCTAAATAGGAAAGGATCGACCGCCTGCAGTTGATTTAGATAAAAGGACTTAGTTCCAGATACCACAGCACACCTTCAGGGGTCTAGTGGAGTCCATGCCTCGACGGGTCAGGGCTGTTTTGGCAGCAAAAGGGGGACCAACACAATATTAGGAAGGTGGTCATGATGTTATACCTAATCGGTGTATATATAAAGGACAAGATAGTTCATATACAATATTTTTTATTCAATGGCAAGTCAGTCTTTTACAATCATAAAATACTCAAACACTTTTGGTACACATTTTAGGATGTGACAGGAGCAGTAAGGGCAGCCAATGGGAATCTGTGGGAAGAAAACTGGTATCAGTTCAAGTTCATTAATTGACAATCTAATGTATTCAAGTTTAAAAAGTTAGCAAACATCAAAAACAGCTTTACCTTGTGCTATTTTGTCTGTCTGACATTTAAAAGGTTAGTTCACCCAAAATGAACATTCTGTAATTATTTACTTACCCTCATGTTGTTCCAAACCTGTATGAGTTTCTTTCTTCTGTTGAACAGAAACTAATATGTTTTAAAGACTATTGGTAACCAGACAGTTGAAGGTAGCCGCTAACGTCAACTGTTTGATTACCAACATTATTCAAAATATCTCATACAGGTTTGGAACAAAATGTTGACAAAATGTTTTGGGTGAACTATCCCTTCAAGTTTCATCCCGTCAAACCCACAGCATGACCACAGCTGCAATGCTAGGGCAGTAGAGCAACAGCGCTAAGCGCACAGCAATTTTGTTACACATGACAGTGATGTCGTATCGTGTTTCCAGCCCAGACTTTAGCTGCGGTACATGTAAACAAAAAGGTAAAATGTGAATCTACAGACGTTTTCTTAATTTTGTAATAATAATACAAAATAAATTTGTTCAGTATATTTTTGGAAGACAATGTAATACAAACAAAGGAAGTTTCCCCTCAGGAAGTTTTCTTACAGAACACCAAATGATTATTGATAATTGTATCCAGTTTTAACCGGTTTGGCACAGCCTACCTAGCATTGACTTACATTGACCTAGCAGGTATGTGGTGAGGGGGTTCATCATTTGTACTGACAGTAAAAAATGATCCAGCAGCAGAAAAACTACCCAGCACCTGGGAAAAATATAAAAAAAGAACCCAATAAAATGACCAAGCAGGCTGAACCCAGCATTTCACCCATAAACACATACCCCGGGTCTTTAGTGACCCGGGACGTGATTCACTTCCCTCCCTCTAATTCATTTTTTAAACTTAGACATCAATCTTCTTAGTATTCCTCAATCAATTCATTATAAACAATAACAAGAAAACAAAAAAGATATTATGAAAGAATGCCTGTTTTCCCATACAGTTTTTGTTAAAATTGTATAGGGTCGCTAGCAACCCGAGGTGTGTAACAGTTTATGTATATTTTTTCTGCACAACAATAATTGAATCTTTGATGACTAAATAAGTGCAATTCATCTTTATTCCGAAAGGGGGCAGTGTCTGATACACATGATGAAGTGACATTTCACTCATAGTTACCACAGGCAGAAAACAAAAGAATAGGCAGTATCATCAGCAACACTTGAAACGGCTCAGAGATTTACTGCAGAGCAAACACTGAACACAATCAAACTGTCATGTGATGGGGGGTCTGGTGTAGAAGCTGTTGGTGTTGAAGATGTCGAAAATTATGGTTTTGAGAATATGTTTTTGATCGCGAATATGAGCCAGATGCTAAATGTACTGGGAAATGAGCTCTGACGAGGACAGTGATGATGATATAAAACATCTGCTCAAACTGAAGCGCCAAAAGGTATTCAAATATTCTTTTGTAGTTGTTACTATCAAGAGAGTTTTATATTATCGCGACAGGTAGAGATCCATGCTTGTTAGAAATCAATCCGAGTCACCAAAGACCTGAATATGTAAGAATGATTGCTGAAACATTCATGCATTTAAGGGTTAATAAATAACCCAACATAGCTGGATAGAGGGTCAGATAGATAAAAAGAACTGAGTAAGAAGTATTTAATTGAAGGCGTTAGGCTAGGGGCTTTTATTTAATACTCTTCAGTTAAAACACTTAGCTGAGTGCATGTGTGTTTGTTTCCTCCTGTAATCTCTCACACGCTGAGCGGGTTTAACTGGAAGAAGACACTTTTGATGAACCAGCAGCATCAGTTCTGGGCAGAGCCCCTACAGCTCGCTCGAGTAATTAAACTAAAGGAATTAAAAAGGCAAATGAAAACAGAAAATGAAATAAATAAAGGGAGCAATAACCGCCACTCAATAACATGAGAGTGCTGAGTGTGAAAGTCCAGGAGGTGCGGACGTCTGAGTGCGCGTGTTTGGCGAGGAGAGCCGGGAGACTATTTTCATTAGGATATAGGCTTGAATGCAGCAGAACTGCTGACGGGGGCATCCATAGATTCCTAAAGCTAATCTTCCTCACTTGATAAAAACTTCTCCCTCCGCTCTGTTAACGGCACATTAATTCATGGCCGGGCGATCAGCACTCCTCCCTCGCTTTCGCTGCCCTTCTGTCTTCCGGTCTCGCTATTTAACACTCATAGGCTACTGCCATGCTACAATGTCCTCCCTCTGCAAAAGGCTCCTGTCCATTAAAATTGGTCGTTCTCCTTTCTTCTTCATCGCCCTCTCGCAGTCACCTCCTTATCTTTTCTTCTAGGAATTATGAGCCTTCTCTCTCTCTATAGAAACATACTATATAGGCTAAACCTATGCCAGATGTGTAGTGTTCTTTTGCTAAGTTTGATGTAAATCGCAATGTACAATGTGAAAAGAAAAGAGTCAGGATATAATTGAGCTCTGACGACGATTCAAAATGTGTTTTATATTTCATAAATACATTTCATCCATCACTCTTAAAGCTATGTGTAGTTTTGTGGAGGCTAACAATAGCAAGTTAGCTTTGAAAGCAGAAAAGGGGAAAAGATCCCACCCTCCCTACAGAGCGTCTCCAAAGCCACGCCTCCTCCAAAACAAATGAAGGCAGACAGCCAGAGCAGAGTCTGCAAAGCACCACGGGAGAAAGGCATTGGTGGAGGGACTCAAATCGCAGAACATTACAATAATAATGAGCTAGTGCTGTCAATCGATTAAAAAACAAAAAAACGATGAATCACACTTTTTTCGGCCCAGAACTGTAAGTAAAAACATTGCAGTTTTTAATATTTTTATATTGTAGTAATTTCAGTTACTCTCCGAATTAAGACAGTATATTTTAAATATCTGTTGTAATGGCATCTTTTTATGAATGAAGGCAGTATCACTAATACTGATGTCTCTGTTGTTTTTTTAAACATTATAGGATTAGTTCACTTTTAAAAAAACTTTTGCTGATAATTTACTCACCCCCATGTCATCCAAGATGTCCATGTTTTTCTTTCTTTCTTCAGTCGAAAATAAATTAAGGTTTTTGATGCAAACGTTTCTCCTTATGATTGACTCAATGGACCCCAAATGGTTCAAGGTCCAAATGACAGTTTCAGTGCAGCTTCAAAGGACTTAAACCATACCAGACGATACCAGACGATGAATAAGGGTCTTATCCAGTGAAACGATCGGTCATTTAAAAAAAAAAATCAAAAGTTTAAGTTTTATAAGCACAAATGTTCGCCTTGCTCCGTTCTGTGATATGTGTACGTGACGTCACGTAATACGCAGTTACGTTGAAAAGGTCACGCTTGTCGTAGTCGTTGTTGAACGTGCACATACTCAGTCAAACGCTGTTTACAAAAAAGGAGTTAAAAGGTAAAACAACGATGTCGGACGATTTTGAATCCTCCTTCTGCACATTTGAAAACACTGACTCTGTATTTCCCCCTTTGGCAAGCGTGACCTTTTCAATGTAACTGCGTATTACTTGACGTCACGTACGCATATCACAGAACGGAGCAAGGCGAACATCAACTGTCACGCACATCTAATTTTTTCACAACTCTTTAAGTTCAAGACATTAAAGATATTAGACATTAAGACATTAAAACTGCTCTTATGAGAATGCTTGACAAATCTTTACTTGTCTTCAAGCGTGAAAGAAAACTCGATTCCGGTGTGCTGTCTTTGGATGCGATACTGGTGCACGTCTTTCTGTGCGTCTTGTGTGTTTGTCAAAGAAAGGATTTGTGTGTGTGTGTGTGTGTGTGTCACAGAATTTTAAAAAAAAGAAGTAAATTAATATATTTTTTAACCTAAATTTCTCATCTCGCACTGGTTTGTGGCTCACCGCGGTATGCTTAACCCTTAAATGCATACCTCGGGTCATTAATGACCCGAGACGTCATTCACTACCCTCCTCCATTTGTTAAAGTTAGACATCAACCTTCTTAATATTCCTCAATCAATCCATTTTAAACAATATAACAAGAAAAATATATATATATATATATATATATATATATATATATATATATAATTGCCTGTTTTTCCTCTAGTTTTGTCAAAATTTTATATGGTCTAATTCATCGAGGTGTGTAGGATTGTACATATATATATATATATATATATATATATATATATATATATATATATATATATATATATATATATATATATATATATATATATATATATATATATATATATATATATATTTGCACAATAATAAATGAATCTGTAATGACGAATTAGGTGCAATTCACCTTTATTCCACGTACAAGGTGGCAATGTCTGCTAATGCAATGATGAAGTGACGTTTCACTCTACCGCAGACAGAAAACGAAACAATAATAATTATAATCTGCAAAACGTGAAATGGCTTAGTGATTTAATGCAGAGAGCAAGTAGCCTACTAAACAAAATCAAATATTAGTATCAATGTCACTTGATGATGGATGTTGTCAAGAAGCTGTCAATGATCAAAATATAGAAGACGTTGAAAATGAGTTTGGAGAATGTGCGTGAGATCGCGATTATAAGCCAGATGCTCAATGTACTGGCAAACGAGCTCTGACGAGGACATATGATGATGGAATAAAACATCTGCTCAAACAGAATCCTTCCAAAAAGGTAACATATGTTGTATTTTACTCTTCTGTAATTGTTACTCTAATATGAGGAGTTTTATTTATCGTGACAGGTAGAGATGTTAGATATAGATCCGGGTTGCTTACGACCCGAATATGTAAGAATGTTTGGCGAAACAGTCATGCATTTAAATGTTAATCACGTCGGAACAGTCCTGATCGATAGATGCAGGCGGAAGTAGGCTACCGCACAAAAAGAAGGAGGACTAACTTCAAAATCATCCGACGTCGTTGTTTAACCTTTTTTGCTAAAGTAGGCTAGGCAACGTTTATATTAGTCTTCGCATGTGCGTTTTGTAAACACGAGGGCGGTACTTCTCCCTACATCTAGCGTGACAGCGTGACCTTTCCGACGAGATCACACAATCACTGGCGCACACAGAGCAGCGCAAGATGAGCAATTTCGGTACAAAAGTAGTCTTGGATGAGATTGGGGTGAGTAAAATATCAGGAAATGTTCATTTTGAAGTGGAACTAATCCTTTGATTGCGTAAAATATTTGTAACGTGTTAAACTGAATTTTTTTTTTAGCATAATGCGTTAAAGCTTATTTTGACAGCACTAATGAACGTTTAACAGCTTATTTATGTTTTTTGTTAGAAAGCCACTGTTGCATTGTTGCACACTTTTGTAAGGTGTGTTCATGCCATGTCAGAATTACCTTTACTTCATTTCATCTTTTAAAAAAGTGTCCTACTTGTTTAGAAGCCGCCACTCATAACTATGTCACAATAGGGAAGAAAAAAAGTATCTCATCTTATGTTTCATTCAAAATGGCTTACTATTTAATTAAGGAGCTTGTATCATGTTATTAATATTTTGTTATGTGTCATGTATATCTGTTATGCATCTAAAATGAGAGTTTAGTTATGCAGAGTGAAGTTACCTCAAAGAATTTCCTAACAAAAGCATAAATAAAGCAATAAGGGATTTTAGCTTCTTCTCTCCTTTTATGTAGTAGGCCGTTTACAAATTAGAACTGTAACTGTTCTTCGATTTGCGAACAAAAGGGAATATAGATGTGGCACCAACATGCTGATATATGATTGCTGACCAGATGTGACTCATTTGGAGTTAATACATTGTTTAGACTGTTTGATACAACAACATAACATTCTGCACCATAGATCAATACTTATAAATTACTCATCTCCCATTTATTTACTCAGAGGTTGGGTCACACATTACATTGCTGTATCCATGTGATGGTGTAAGTGCTGAGTAAAACAAATGAACAACATTTGCTTAAAATGTAATCATTTGTGGAGCTACTAATTAAACATTCTAATTTGTGAGTCTGAGTCCCTGTTATTATTGTTCATACTTATTAGTGTTAAAAAAAAAGAGGTAATATGTTTGGTATGCCAGTGGTGATGTGTGTGTGTGTGTGTTGTGTGTTCTATTTGATCTCTTTACAGTAGGTATAAGCTAAGACTGAGTCACTTGAGATTTTAAAAGCTCATCAAAGGAGCTGAAATTTCCTACAGTTCATGTTGACAGTCAATGCTGCGTTGAGTCATCACTGGGGATCGTTGAGTTTCTTGCGACCTTCAAGTGGAGTCTTATCATATTTACAAGTTCTGACTATGTAAATGATAAAGCAAAGTCATAGTATGTGTACACATATACAGTATTGTTCAAAATAATAGCAGTACAATGTGACTAACCAGAATAATTAAGGTTTTTAGTATATTTTTTTATTGCTACGTGGCAAACAAGTTACCAGTAGGTTCAGTAGATTCTCAGAAAACAAATGAGACCCAGCATTCATGATATGCACGCTCTTAAGACTGTGCAATTAGGCAATTAGTTGAAAGGGTGTGTTAAAAAAATAGCAGTGTGGCATTCAATCACTGAGGTCATCAATTTTGTGAAGAAACAGGTGTGAATCAGGTGGCCCCTATTTAAGGATGAAGTCAACACTTGTTGAACATGCATTTGAAAGCTGAGGAAAATGGGTCGTTCAAGACATTGTTCAGAAGAACAGCGTACTTTGATTAAAAAGTTGATTGGAGAGGGAAAACCTATAAAGAGGTGCAAAAAATGATAGGCTGTTCAGCTAAAATGATCTCCAATGCCTTAAAATGGAGAGCAAAACCAGAGAGACATGGAAGAAAACGGAAGACAACCATCAAAATGGATAGAAGAATAACCAGAATGGCAAAGGCTCAGGCAATGATCACCTCCAGGATGATCAAAGACAGTCTGGAGTTACCTGTAAGTACTGTGACAGTTAGAAGACGTCTGTGTGAAGCTAATCTATTTTCAAGAATCCCCAAAAGTCCCTCTGTTAAAAAAAGGCATGTGCAGAAGAAGTTACAAATTGCCAAAGAACACATCAACTGGCCTAAAGAGAAATGGAGGAACATTTTGTGGACTGATGAGAGTAAAATTGTTCTTTTTGGGTCCAAGGGCCACAGGCAGTTTGTGAGACGACCCCAAACTCTGAATTCAAGCCACAGTACACAGTGAAGACAGTGAAGCATGGAGGTGCAAGCATCATGATATGGGCATGTTTCTCCTACTATGGTGTTGGGCCTATTTATCGCATACCAGGGATCATGGATCAGTTTGCATATGTTAAAATACTTGAAGAGGTCATGTTGCCCTATGCTGAAGAGGACATGCCCTTGAAATGGTTGTTTCAACAAGACAATGACCCAAAACACACTAGTAAACGGGCAAAGTCTTGCTTCCAAACCAACAAAATTAATGTTATGGAGTGGCCAGCCCAATCTCCAGACCTTAATCCAATTGAGAACTTGTGGGGTGATATCAAAAATGCTGTTTCTGAAGCAAAACCAAGAAATGCGAATGAATTGTGGAAAGTTGTTAAAGAATCATGGAGTGGAATAACAGCTGAGAGGTGCCACAAGTTGGTTGACTCCATGCCACACAGATGTCAAGCAGTTTTAAAAAACTGTGGTCATACAACTAAATATTAGTTTAGTGATTCACAGGATTGCTAAATCCCAGAAAAAAAAATGTTTGTACAAAATAGTTTTGAGTTTGTACAGTCAAAGGTAGACGCTATTTTTTTGAACACACCCCTTTCAACTAATACCCCAATTGCGCAGCCTTAAGAGCGTGCATATCATGAATGCTGGGTCTCATTTGTTTTCTGAGAATCTACTGAACCTACTGGTAACTTGTTTGCCACGTAGCAATAAAAAATATACTAAAAACCTTGATTATTCTGGTTAGTCACATTGTACTGCTATTATTTTGAACAAAACTGTATACACGCACAGTGGAAATAAAAAGTATGTGATCCGCTTGCAGAATCTGTGAAAATGTGAATCATTTTAACTAAATGAAAGAGATCATACAAAATGCGTGTTATTTTTTATTTAGTGCTGTCCTGAATAAGATATCTTACATAAAGAAATGTTTACATATAGTCCACAAGACAAAAAATAGCTGAATTTATTAAAAGGACCCCATTCAAAAGTTTATGAACCATTGATTCTCAATACTGTGTGTCATTCCCTGGATAATCCACGGCAGTTTTTTTTTTTTTTTTGTCTTGTGATGGTTGTTCATGAGTCCCTTGTCCTTGAGTCCCTGAGCAGTTAAAATGCCCAATGTTCTTCAGATATATGAGATGAGATACTCAAATGATACTCAAAGTTTTCTCAAAGATTCCTTAATAATTTTAATGCATTGTATGTCCCCTCTATATGGAGAGAAAATTGTTATATTAGGGCCAGGAAAGGACTTGAAAACAGGACATGTCCTGGGAAAACAGGACATTTGGTCACTCTACAATTAAAGGACTCAAACACAACTATTAAAAAAGGTTTAAACGTTCACTGATGCTTCAGAAGGAAACACGATGCATTAAAATCTTCATCCTGTTCAAAAGTTTTCACCCCCCGGCTCTTAATGCATTGTGTTTCCTTCTGGAGCATCAGTGCATGTTTGAAACTTTTTTAATAGTTGTGTTACTATATGTAATTCAGATAATAACAACATTATATATATTAACAATAGCATGGTATAGTTCTTACTGAATGAGTACAGCAATCTAAAACATGTACCTTACCTGCTCTCAAACCAAGTAGCATTCACTACTTGTCACCATGATAGTAGTCTTGCATAGTCACACCTTCAGATTGAGGCAGGAGGTCTAGACTCTTTCACAGCTTGCATTGGTCAAGAACCGCCCAAGAGGACATTTGACTGACATGTAACATAACCAATCACAGGTAGATTTGTTCCATGTCATGTTTAGGGGCGTGAAAATGTCAAGACTATTTCCCTGCAATAACAGACCAGTGTGCGTCTATAAAAAATTAATTCAAGTACAACCTGCAAATTTACTGCAACAATGGAGCCGCGAACTTCACATACTTTTGAAAATCCAGCGTTTAGTTGATCCTGGTAAGAGATCATCGTCAAAGTTGTAAACACAACGGAGTTCTTCTTCCACGAGGGAGTTAGGCATCACGGCATTTGTTTCCAGGTGGACCGCTAAAGAACGCAAAACACATCTCGTGGACATCCTGTAGAATTCAACCAATCAGATGACGACTTTGAAACTCCTGAAGTGTTTCCAGAAAAGTGTCCCATATGCATCAGACATTCAGCCAACGGTCCGTGGGTGTGACGTCTGAGGCTGAGACTACCATGATGGTAACTCTCCAAAAACCCACATTAACAGAATCTCTTCTAAATAAGCACAACAAAACATTAATCACTACTAAATCTCCATTACCATTAATCTTGCACAATTATTATATAACACTTATATAACACTTAAATTTAGCATTTACTCTCACTTTCGAGTGCTATAGGCAAAGCATGCTGGGAACTCACAGCCTAGTTTCAATTAAACTTAAAGGTGCACTATGTAGTATTTTTGCAGTAAAATGTCTGAAAACCACTAGGCCAGTGTTATACATTTTGTTCAGTTGAGTAGGCCTACTTACAATATCCCAAATGTTTCCAACTATTTGTAAATCTTTAGAAAATTGCTATTTTAACCAAGGAACCGGGATGGGTGTTAGGGCGTCGCCTGTCAATTGTGTCATATCTGCGTTACCCTCGGTTTCCGGTTTTATTTGGCAGAAACGCTTTACTCTTACTGGAGTGTGAACAAGTGTCACAGCAGCTGCCGAGCAAACGCATAACATAATTTTCTACACACTCAAATGTATCTAATATGATACACAGAGCTGCGTTACCTCATACTCATGACCGGAAAAGCGGAAATTGTGCCGGCGACTGTGTAAAAGTCATAATAAAAGTCCCACTGCTCGCGAGCCATGTGTTACGTAACAATCGCTCCGGCGGCCTTGCTCAGCTCCCACAACACTCGCCCCAGCTCTGCTTCATATACAGTAACGTTAATAATCACATGAACATGATTTTTGCCCGAGTCCTGTCCCGATTCTTTTCTACTGGCTGTGAGGTGAAGACCACATGTCCCAAGATTCTGCGCTCAACCTTGGCGTCATCGAAATACGCCTTTGTTTTGAACAGGCGCCCTCCAGCGGAAGGAAAAGCTGCATAGTGCACCTTTAAGTAAATTAAAGGAAATTAGTTCATACAACTCAAAACAATGAAACAGTTTACTTGAAATATGTCAGTGCTGTGAACTCAAAAGAAAAAGAAAGTTAATTTAACAGAACTAATTTGTTAAATTTAGGTTTGTCCTACTAAAGTATTTTGAGTGTTAGGGTTTACAGTGTGAAGTCATCTGCCACTTTAAATGCTTGAGCTTTTTAAATTCATATTCTGTAATCTGATTAATATTCTTATACTATATTTGAAAATATATTGGTCTTTTAAAGTCACAATGAATTCAAAATATATATTTTTTTATTTTTATAGAATATTGCATTATTGATTATAAATTATTTATCCATGACCATGCACATCATTACTTTTTCCAATTCATGTGACCTTGTGATCTTGATGATGTTTTAATTGGCGTGAGGGCGGGACAACCTGTTTAACTGTTTTAAATAATGTGTAGCTAGGCAAGTGTAGCTCCTCGCTTCCCTAAACTCAGTTTTCTTTCCATTTCCACACTTCTGTTTTCTTTGATGTCTTTCCTTCTCCATTGGATTTTCAGAGCTGACTTCAGTCGCCTCCTGCCTTTCATTGAACCATCTTCCCCCAACGTCAGCCTGTCGTGGCAGATCACCAGATCGGTGCGGCAGCAGTGGCTTGGCAGTCGTCTTACCGGGGTGAGAGGACCAGACAAACAACGGAGAGCGGACATGGCAGCTGACAGCCTGCACGAGATCTCTGCCGCTGACACACAAACAAACGGAGCATTTTGAACATGAGACTTGCATAACATCACATGCCTTCTAGCAGTAGAGTAATGAGTTTGAGCACGTATCACGACAAACAGCCACTTAGAGAGCTTGGACAGTCGTATATGTTGAAAAACATTGGATATATTTAAAAATATGGCACAATATCGTCAACGTATCAGTGTTTCCAGCTAAATGCCATCCTATGTTAACTACTATCTTCTAACTCATTCTCTATTTGTGAATGAAGTAGCCATTCCCCCCAGCAATGTTTTGACATCCTGTAATGCTTGCAACATCTGTAAGATATTGTAATATATGTGCCTGCTGTCAACTATATTTATATCTATTAAAAATAACTAGTGAGACTAAATGAAAAAGCCTAGCACATGTTGTGAGAGTCATGCAAGTAAAAATAATGAAAGTGCTAATAGTGTTGTAATATTTTGCTATTGCTACTCAGTTCAGAGGTTTTCTTCAGAGTCTCTGCAAACTTGGAATATTTTCATGTGTTTGAATGATGCAAAACACTAAGGGATTTCCATTATCAACCAATGTTTTATTATATTTCTATTATAGAGAAAGAATGGGTACTTTTCACCTTTATTGATTTGTTTGTTTGATTGGTTACTGTCCATTTCAGTGGTTCTCAATCATTTCGATTCCAATGCCCCTCTTTTATCCGAGACAATATAAAAATAATCCACTGTATCTAAGATGATATATATACAGTACCTCTGGTACTTGTAATAAAAATAAGCTCAAAAATATGATATCAGGTTAATGTTATATAATCAATACAAATGTTCGGCTTAAAAATCTGGTCTGATTTCTTTATTGGGAGCCCTTGAAGTTTGCAGAGGTGGGACTTTTGGTTATGAATCACTGGTCTATTTGTTAATGGAGGATTTGTGAATTAAAGTTACACCATATTGCCGAAAGTCAAAAATCATTGAATTCAGGTGTTTCAATCACTTTGGTCACCGTATAAAATCAAGCACCTAGGCATGCAGAGGCTTCTACAAACATTTGTGAAAGAATAGGTTGCTCTTAGGTACTTGCCTGACTGCATTGTGCCAAGTGTAAAGTTTGGTGGAGGGGGAATTATGGTGTGGGGTTGTTTTTCAGAGGTTGGGCTTGGCCCCTAAGGGACTCCTAAAGCTTGGAACATACCTCTGCAAGAACAAAGAAATTTGTTCGTTTTCTCGGGGTGGCAAGAACAAGAACAAAGTTTGTTCTGGCCAGGACATTACATACTTCACGAGAACAGCAGGTGCCGAATATCTCCGTTTCTCCGTTACACCTCGCCCACTTTAAATCTCTGACCAATCACACAATAGTTCTCGGACACCCACAAGAAAAAAGTTCTGCTCAGACGATGTGGAGAGAACGAGCTGCGAGAACTCTTACGTCATTTTATTCTCGCAGCCCTGGGAGCGAGAACTTTTTTCTCGGTTCTTGCGGAGTATGTTGCGGCCTATATGCTTCTGCATACCCAGACATTTTGAGCAATTTCATGCTCCCAACTTTTGGGGATGGCCCTTTCCTGTTCCAACATGACTGTGCACCAGTGCACAAAGCAAGGTCCATAAAGACATGGATGAGAGAGTTTGGTGTGGAGGAACTTGACTGGCCTGCACAGAGTCCTGACCTCAACCCGATAGAACACCTCTGGGATGAATTACAGCAGAGACTGCGAGCCAGGCCTTCTCGTCCAACATCAGTGCCTGACCTCACAAATGCGCTTCTAGAAGAATGTTCCCATTGACACAAAAATTCCCATTTCTAAACCTTGTTGAAAGCCTTCCCAGAAGAGTTGAAGCTGTTATTTAGTATTATTCATTAAGTTATTTTATAATTTCATGAATCTGATGTACATTCCAAGTCTTCTGAAGCAATATGATAGTTTGTGTCATGTGAAATTTAAGTTACTTAAAGGGATAATTCACCCAAAAAAATTCTCACCCTCAAGTTGTTCCAAACCCGAATGAATTTCTTTTTTCTGCTGAACACAAAATAAGATATTTTGAAAAATATGGGTAACTAAACAGTTGATGGACCCCATTGACTTCCATTGTATGACAGTAGCGAACAGTGACTCTTGGATCTTGGCCCTCTCACCTCTATTTTCTTGGGGAAAAAAGGTAAACTAAGCCTAAAATCAGCCTTAAAGTTAGCTTACAGTGTTCTCTTTTACAATACTACATGTTACCTTTGACAAGAAATGCAAGCAAACATCAGAGTGAGTGTGAGAGTTATCACACACAAAAAAATGCAAATCATCATTACAATTAATTGCATCACACAATTGGTGTGTTATTTCAATGGAATATGGTGACAACTGGCCACAAATCCATCAAATTAAACAAAATGTAATGTAAGCCAATGCATTAGGGGAGCGATGTCATCAAAGCACACAACATTAGCGACAGATACTTTCTGCATTAAAAAACTTCCTGTTGATAATAAATCACATCATAACTGGCAAAGCAGCCGATTAAATATATGTAACAGAAACAGACTGTATTAAACTTATGATTTGGGGAAAATGTAACTGTTATGCAGAATTACAGCAAATGTGCATGGTCACTGATAAAATAACTGTTCTCTCAACTAAAGCTTAACATTTAAAACAGAATAAAATCAGTCATGAAACCTATTCGTTTTTTGGGGGGTTTTTTTTACGTACCCAAACAGCAAACTATTCCAGCAGCAAAGCTTTAGCTTCTTGGTTGATGCTGTCATCCAGTTGTATCGCTTATTATTGCTGTGGTTGAAATGAACAGCTTTGGCTTTTTTGCTCAAAATTAAGCTCTGGTGTAGGTCTTCCTTTTCCGATCTTCAGCTTTTCTTAAAGAGTTCATCTTTAAAACGCGGAAATAATAAAAAAGCAACATTGTCCTCCTAATTATTGTTGCTTGCGGTTTCCATAGCGAATAGTGCTAACTATTTTATCTGCGTTTTTCTATCCTGTTCCTCACAGCTTGCGCGTCATAATCATAGCGATATCAAGTCCCACCCATTAAAAGGAATGATGCGGTTGGTCAATTTTCCTGTCACTTGACATTCGCCTGTCAATAGGCTTTGATGCAGCAATGTGCAGACTTTTTTAAGTTATTCTAAAACCTTCTGTTCCACCTTTTTTATAACGGTAAAACCTCTTTTTTTATGTAGTCGCGATGTTATATTGCCATATTTTATAAATATAAAACATTAAAAAAACATAGACCCACTTTATTGTAGGCTTATATGTTGAACTTTGTTCTTGTACAAACAGACGCTGTATTAAGCAGCAGCCTACATAAAGTATTGAATAAAATTGTCTTCTGAAACATCTGTGTATTTGACAAATATTGCATTTACTTCACTTTACATCCAGCCGATGTCGAACACACCTGACTTGTTACGGCGTTACGGCCTGTAATTTCACAGCTGGACCATGAATCACATAGCCTGATGTGGTCATACTCAATTCTAGTGAGAATATGAGTCTGATACTGCTCCGTTGGGCTTTGATTATGGGGCGTGTTTCAACCGAACCAGGAAAGACCTCAATTGGATAGACCTACAACCAATCAGAGCAACGGAGCGAAGCGTAACGTTAGTTGTCAAATGTCAACAGAACTCAACTGCACTGTTGCCAAGTTCGTGTTTTTCCCGCGGGATGAAGCGACCCCAATTATGTGATACATAGACCCAGGAATGCAAATTTTAGCAGGCAACCGTGCCAAAATAACGTATTTTGCCAACCAAACGCATTTTTTTTCCCGAGAACCACCCGGAAAGCTATTGTTTTGGGCTATAGTTTTGAGTAGCAATTGCGCGACATTGCAACCCTGTCTGCACGCGCGCTGGATTAAGTAATGTTAGAAGAAAAAGATGATTGTAAATGATCTTTGCCAGTATTGTAAAAAAAGATTTTTGAAAACACAGAGTACTTACCAACACGATAATCGTTTCTGAGAGAAATAGTGAAGGAAAATGCATATACGAACAAGTTCTCCGTTTAGGATAAGAGCAAATTCAACCCAAAGCGCCTTTGATGACGTGGATGATTATGTTACTGTTTATCATCTGTCCATCATTGTCTAAAGCCCACCCTGACAATTTCATTGGTCTGAACAGTTTCTGTTCGGGCATAATTACTCCTCTATGGAGCGAGTCCAGACTGAATTGCCCGAGCCAAAAATTTTGTGGGCGGGGCTAAATTCGGCTGGCATCCAGGCTACGAATCACAGAGCTGAAAGGCGTTAGGTGGAAAAATCCTAATATGGAGTAAACGGACGCTTGAATCACAACACAAACTGAATTGGCAGATTTGATGGGTATATTTCCTTAAAAAGATTTAGATGTTTATTGTCAAATTTTAAATTACTAAAATAACATTAGAACTCATGACTTTTATTAAAAAAGTTTTTACTTTTTAAAGGTCCAGTTCTTTGCATGTTTTCGAAGCTTTGATTATGTTAACAGTGTGCAATATAACATGTGTTCATGTTTCGTGTGTAAAAAAACTGTATTTTTCACACAATTTACTTATCTGTATATGGCTGTTTTCACTGATGAAAAAACGGCCTGATGATTTCCTTGTTCTATGAAGTCCCTCCTTCAGAAATACCTAACGAGTTCTGATTGGGCCAGCGCTTCCCGTGTTGTGATTCGACAGCAGCTTAGCGCACGTTGCCCGGAAAGGTCCCGCCTCTTACCATAACGGGGAGATAGGCGCACTCAATGTTATTGCAAAAATGTCTATATTGCCTTATCAATTTGAGCCGGAATCAGACCCGGAGAATATCGGATCGATTACAACCTGCTCAGGAAAGACTTTTGCAGGATGTTTCACAATGGTAAGCTGTCTATTCAGTAGTTGTCATGCTTTTATATTTGGCTGTTACAAATTGTATTTTTCGGCTGCAGCTGAACGAGCATGAGGTTAAACAGTAAACAACAGATATAATAAACAAATCATTTAAACTGATCATTACAAACACCAACAATCGATGGTGTCTGAATACACTTTTTTAAAAAGTTTTTCGGATTAGTTTCAATTACCATCTAACGTTAGTTAACAAAGCTAAACAGCGTTGCACTTTGTGTAATGAGTTACATAAACTGTTAAACGGATCAACTTAAATAATAAAAAACACTTACCCGGTTGTGGTCCATAAACAACGCCTTCTCCAGACAAAGAGGGAACTGTGTCATCTTTTAAGAATAATCTTTCTGCGAATCCGGCATTAAACTGATTGAGATTGAGGAAGCAGTCCTCAGCAAAATGTGCTGCACATAGTTTTAAATTGTCATTATATTTTTCCAGAACCGAGTTAAACATAAATTGTAACCATTGATCTCTACGTACAGCGTCCGTGGGAAGGCCAAACAAAGGTGATTTGACTCAGGGATGAAAATAACAGCGTCTCGATGACATGGCGATAAACACACTCTACAAAAACAACACTTCCTATTTTCCACGTGGGAGAGCAACAAGACCACGCCCCCTTTTCTGCGGGCGGAGGGTTAGTCAACAAACTGTTGTAGTGACATCATTAAAGCAGGAAGTGCAGGGGTGTAGTCCAAACCAGCCGTTCGCTGTAGGCTTTGAAAGGGAACTTCTGTTAAATAAAATATCTCGCTTGGCATTGAACTTTGAGCTTTATAATTTTACAGGTATTATTTATGCTCTAACAGCAACATTACACACTAACTAAAGTTCGAAAGATGGAATCGCGAAGAACTGGACCTTTAAACTTTTATTTGAAAGTTTGTAAATATTATTTGTACAATAGTTTATGGGAAAAAATCATACAGGTTTGCAACAACTTGAGGCTGAGTTTCATTTTTGGGTGAACCCTTTAAGGTTAGTTCACACCTAGGAACACAACTATAACTATAACTACAGAATTGTATAAATCATTCTAACTCTGAACAGGGAAGTAATGTACAAAGTACAGAGAAATGATATTGCTGAAATCACTTTCAGAGCAATTCTTTAACGAAACTCGAGCGGCAGTTGACAAATGCAGCTCGTGCTTATAAAAAAGAGAATGTTATCATCTGCTGTGGACCCTAATATAGTTTTCATTACAGTTATCTTTATTGTTATCATTCTTGCTGTGAACAGGCCTTTACTGTAAGTAGCTCTAAAATCTCATTCAAGAAGATACATTTAAACTTGCATGTTGCAATTGTTCACAAAGCATGGCATATGACATTGACGTCAAACATGTAATGATTTAAATGCTTGAAAGAGTATGAATGAGAAGTTATAGTGGAAAGGAAGATTTCCAAGGCATACTAGCTTAAATTCCTCACACACAGCTATTGCATGGCTTCAGAG
Source organism: Gobiocypris rarus (assembly GCA_023029165.1). NCBI lineage: Eukaryota > Metazoa > Chordata > Actinopteri > Cypriniformes > Gobionidae > Gobiocypris > Gobiocypris rarus. The sequence continues at coordinate 22,749,763 of CM040933.1, forward strand.
GACCATGAATGTAGCCATTTATATTTCCGGGGACCTGATGACAGAAATTAGATTTTAATACAAATTAAAAAATAGCATATTAGTAATGAAGATTATTTGAATATGATGTCTTGGTAGCCTACTACAGAACAAAGTTTGCTAGTGACATTTTCTATGAGTGAATTTGATTTAATAGACACACATACACTTCTGAACATCAGCATGATGAGACCCAACAATACAGTCACGGAAAGAGCTGAGGAGATGAATTTGAAATTCCGCTGACACAAGAACCAATAGAGTCCGATTCACTGGTCATATGTTTATGACAGAGGGGTAAAAAAGCAGATGAGCAAGGTGCAAAAATATGAGCATTCTCACAGCAGGGTCTTCACAACACAATGAGTCTCACAGCACTAATCACACAACTGCTTGCAATGGAAACAGCAGCATAAGAAAGACCTGACACACCTGAAAAAAGCTTTGATTAATGCTCATGTACTCAAGTACCCTGACCCCTCCAAACAGCCCATTATTCAGACAGATGTTCCCGAAGATAGAAGTGCATCTCTCCTACAAAACACACAGTCAGTCACTCATGCAGCTTTAACTGACACAGAAAATGACCATGATGTCTTCTGAACCAAAAGGTTTGGGGTGTGCTATCATTTACTGGACAACAGTCAAGAGGACTGAAATGTTACAGCATTTGTGAACTTGATTTCACTGCATCCTTGCTGCAGGGTCAGAGTCTGTTCTGTGTCAAAGCAGATGCCGTATATCTGATCCGATGCTAAGCGTTATTTATCTCTGTTGGAAGTTAAAGAGCCTACCCTGCAACTCTGCCAGTACGAATCCCAAAGCAAGCTAGAACGCTAATTGACTTAATGGAATAAGTGTAATTACTCTAGGTCTGCTGCTCATTTCTTACGGTCCACGAGCAATGCTTTTGGACTTCCATTCTGTCAGATAAGGGTTTTTAAGTTGAAAAAAACAACAACAAAAAAACCCCATTGAAATTGATTTTTCACCAATTCAAAACTCATAGGCCTGTCCTTTCTCTTTTGTAAAGCTCTGTGTGGACATTTTGTTTTAATAGCCTTTTAAAGAGATAGTTAACCTAAAACCAAACCCAAAAATATATAGTTAATCATTTTGTTTCAAACTTGTAGGTTGTCATTTTATCTGTGAAACACAAAAGGAGAATTTTTGAAGGATCTTTATTCAGCTCTTTTCCATAACATGAAAAGAAATGGCAAAAAAGCACAATAATAGCACAATACATACTGTCTTCACTGGCTCCTGCAAAATGATCTCATGAGGATACGTGTCTATTTTTATGTAAAATAGTATTAGTATATTGTCATACGTACAATATTGACGTATTGACAGCACTGAAGCGTAAAATATTTACGTATTGACATCACTAAAGACTTAAAATATTTGCTTATCCAGGTAAATGTGTAGCATTCCCATGCATGAATATTAAAATCACGGCATTAATGTTTTGATTCTATTGTATTTAACTGTCATATTAATTACATTTTCCGTCGCATTTATTAAATGCAGTTTACTTGCCCACTTACTGTAATATTTATCCTATGTAGCGACTGACAATACAATCATAAAATACACCAAAACACAACATAAATGAACATTAAGACATATATTTAGTTTGCCGTTATCAAAATGTTTAGAATCCATATGTTTGCGAGGAACAGATCCTAACAGGAAAAAAAAAAATATATATATATAAAAATAGTCCCTGACAAAAGTTGTGTGTCATGAAACCGAAACGGATTCAAGCGTGAGTGAAGTCAAATAGAATTTATTTCTCAGAACACAGTAGTAGACACAATGGAGGTCAGACGTATAGGCAAGCTCCTTCTCTTGACGCTGTAGTCGATATCAGATGGGTCAGATGAAGTAGGCAGGCTTGATCTGGGTGACGCAGGGACTCAATGGGCAACCAGATCCGGGAGCTGATCCACCACGGTGAGAACATCCACAGCCACGAACAGAATCCACACGAACAGCAAACACCGGAGGAACGGAAGGAGAAACAGGACAGGACCACGGAACAACACCAACGATCTGACAAACACAGGGTGGTTAGTAAGCCAATATGTAGACTGTGTAATCAGGTGCAGGAGGTGGTGGTGATGATCTGATGACTGGTAATCAGAAACCACGCCTCCCAATCACACTCCACACACACACACACACACACACACACAGAATGAACCAGTGGATTCATGAACCGTGACATCGTGTCGCTTATCTATTTTGTAGAAACACCTGCTATTAACCAGATTTTTAATTCATCAATTTGTGTTAGAAATAGCTCACATGAAAAGCTAAAACCCCAGAGTTCATCAATATTCTTTGGTTTCGTCTTCCATGCTTCCTCTTTCATCCTACCCCACATATGCTCAATGATGTTCATGTCTGGTGACTGGGCTGGCCAATCCTGGAGCATCTTGATCTTCTTCGCCTTGAGGAACTTTGATGTGGAGATGGAAGAATGCGATGGAGCACCATCCTGCTGCAGAAATTGGCCTCTTTTATGGTTGGGAATATAAGAGGTAGCTAAGATGTCTTGGTATTTTAGACTTTTGAAGTTGCCTTCCACCCTGCAGATCTCTCGCACACCCCCATACTGGATGTAAACACAGACCATGATTTTTCACCCACCAAACTTCACTGTTTTCTGGGTGAATCTCAGATCCATGCGGGCTCCAGTAGTTCTCCTGCAATATTTGCGGCGACTGTGGTGTAATTCAACAGAAGATTCATCTGAAAAATCCTTCTGCCACTTTTCCAGCGTCCATCCTTTTAGCACGCTGTGGGCTTTGGCAAATGCCACACGGTTTTTCAATTGTCTTTTGTTTAGTGCTAGCTTCTGGGCACTGATTCGACCATGGAGGCCATTTCGAGACAGAATCCGACAAACTGTTCTGGTTGACACAGGGACTTCAGGTGACCAGGTCTCGTGGAGCTCTGCTGCAGTGGAAAATGGGCTGGCCTTGGATTTGAGCCAACAAACGGTCCTCTCGAGCAGTTGTCTTGCAGGGTCTGCCTGACCTGGGTTTGTCATAAACGTCTCCAGTCTCCTCAAAACCTCTACCCTCTGTACTTGACGCTGAGACACTTTGAAGGTGTCTGCCACATCAGTAATGGATCTGATCTTCAGCCTTTTGATAATCAAAACTTTAGTCTCAGGGTGAATCTTAGGCATGTTTGCAGAGGTCTAGTTGCAGTTGATGTGAAGGTCTAGTGTACTGGGGTCTTTTATACACACCTGAGATCTAATTGATCCATAATTAGTCACAGGTGAAGCTCATATGACAAGGTGACCATACTTATGTCTTTGCAAAAATTGACTCAATGGGCTTTACCAAGCTGTGAATATTAGAATATTTTTTGACAGTTTCATTTTGCACAAAAAATTATTACAAAAGCTCTTGGGAGTAAAATGAGCCATTTCTTGTAAAAATCTTGATAAGAAATATATTTCAGCAGCACTTCAGTTCAATTTGTACACAAGAGACAAGACTTTTGTCAGGGACTGTATATATATATATATATATAATTGTGATGACACTTATCTGTCCGTTATGCTTTTATTCATAACAGAGTTTTGAGAAATGGTTATGGGTAGGTTTAGGGGCAGATTAGGCAACCCTGGAACTAAGCTATGGTATGAAGCTATGTCTTCCAGAAGCTTTTGAATAGGCTATTGTCCAAAAGTCATGACTGTCATGACGATATGGTTAATAATGTCAATTTAATTTTTTTTCGTGAGGTTTGCCTTTAGGCTACCATGTGTGGGTCAACATCCACCAAATTGCTTGAGAATTAGGGATAATTTAGATTTACATTAGATTTACTATCGAGGGGGGTGGTAACATGCAGCTCCGATGTCATAATGACAATTCCGCGAGCCATTAAATATGAGAGAGAGAGAGAGAGAGAGAGAGAGAGAGAGAGAGAGAGAGTGATTGCTAGCGCGTCCGTCCATCCGTCCCACAGATCAATAAACCATTTACAAACATTCACCACAAAAGCATGAGTACTATTCATTCAAGTAGTCTCAAATAGCCAGATTATACTCTCTGATCATAATCAAACTATCATAACAGTGTAATTTTAATTAGGCCTACCTCATCGCCTGTTGACATGATGCTGGTAAATTGCAGCGCTGGTACAAACATATCCAAATTACTATCCAGTGTTGGTGGTAACGCAATACAAGTAACTTGAGTTATGTAATCAGATTACTTTTTTTCAAGTAACTAATAAAGTAGCACATTACTTTTAAATTGACAACAAATATCTGTTATTTTCTCCTGCATCCTATTTCTTCTGCAATTTAGAATGGAAGCCTAGCTGACAGGTTTGTTTGAGCTGCACCCTCTACTGTACACGTGTGAATTTGCATTTTCTTCAGCCTTATTATTTAAATGTAGGTATAAAAGGGCCTTTATAATTGCTGTAAAAAATATAACTTTTTTGTTATTAAAAAACAACAACAAACAAGCCCAGCCCAAGAGAGAAAAAGAAAACGTAAAAGTATCGTAACACATTACTTTTCTTAAAAAGTAAGAATGTGTTACTTTTTAAGGGAGTAACGGAATATTGTAATGCACTACTTTTCAAAGTAATTTTCCCCAACACTGTCGCTATCAGATCCTTTAACTTTTGAGCAAAGAACTAAAAAGAACCCTGCCGTGAGTATATTGGGACTCAGACAGTACATTAAGTGTCCACGAGTGCGAGCACGAGCAATAAGTTGCAGTTCAATTAACGACCACTGGTGTCGCTAATTAGGTTTTCTGAATTCTACCTAAGTAGACCCTTTAATGGTGCACATTTAAGCACATAGAGACAAAGATGTTATCGTCTGAGATAGCAGAGAGTATAGCGCTAGAGAAGTTTTTCCTTTTTAGGGATATAGAAACATGGCGGCGTAGTTATGTATATTTTATTGCATTTCTGTCAATATATCCTCATAAATATTACACACTACACCTTTAAATTACGTTCTATTTATGTCTTAAATGTAAATCTCAAAATTATATTTTACATTGTGTAGCATTAGGCCAAATTGATTTTCTGTTAATCCTTTAAGGAAGATTAAGGAAATCCTGGAATGTCAGAAAAAAATACAACTTAATGCGGAAAATAACGCCATAAATGCATTTTAGCGATTCATTCCACTAAGTTGAGGTTAAATATGGTTGGATCAAGCTGTCATTCATTTTTATTTATAATTTGTGTTGTATCCCATCACAAAATAATTTCCCCGAGTCTGTCCGTTAACCCCCCACAGCCCCCCACTCTCTCTCTCTCTCTCTCTCTCTCTCTCTCTCTCTCTCTCTCTCTCTCTCTCTCTCTCTCTCTCTCTCTCTCTCTCTCTCTCTCTATCTCTCTCTCTCTCTTTCGCTCGCTCGCTCTCGCTCTCTCCCAACTCTCCCATGAGCTTTCGCACACACTCTCCAGCACACACATCCCCCTCCCCTCTCATTGTACTTCGCTTTCCTTTGCCCACTCTCTTTCTACAACAAACATGGCCGCTAAATCGGATGGAGCAGCCGTGTGTGAGAGCGCTTCTCGGTGTCTGCTTGGCCCTGAGCAGAGCGCGGCTCCTCTGCACCCTCACGCCGAGAAGCGCTTCTCGCTGCTGGACTGCTGCTGGGTGCTGTGCTCCCTCCTGGTCTTCTTCTCCGACGGAGCCACCGACCTGTGGCTGGCAGCGGACTACTACTTGAGGCAGAAATATTGGTGGTTCGGGCTCACGTTAGTTTTTGTGGTGGTTCCCTCCGCGGTGGTTCAGGTGTTAAGTTTCAGGTGGTTCGTGTACGATTACTCGGAGATGAGCGCGTCCCCGACTGGGGACGGATGCGATTTCAGCACCAAGGACAGCGACCGGCGGAGCGGCAGCGGCAGAACCCTGCCAGCAAATGGCACGCGGAAATGCTGCAGAGTGTGCATGTGGCTCTTCCAGTCCATCATTCACATCTTGCAGCTCGGCCAGGTCTGGAGGTAAGATGCATTAAGTCTAATATCCAGAACTTCTCTTTGAGACCATAAGCGCAGAGCAGTCAGTGCTCATTTTCATCCATAGTGTCTGATTTCTTGGAATGGATGTTACTCTTATTGTGGCTCTCATGCTTGGTGATGCTTTGGGAACAGATGGAAAGAGCTGCATCCTTGTCTATCTACATCCCGACTCGCTCCTCTTGGCTGCATGTCTTTGCTGTTTGCCAACATAGATGGTGTGCCAAGGTGTACGGAGCACCCGGTGCCATCTCTGGTGGCCCCGCGGTCACACCCCCCTTTAGGTTATTTTGAAATGGATGTTGTATTGGGCTAATGTTTGTCCTTTGGAGCAAACCATTAAGTAATAACAGCAACTCATTGGCCAATAAATGCGCATTCTGATTCTGAAGATATCTGTGCACTGGCACCAGGTTGTGTCCAGTAAATCCTAAAAACAGTTTGAAATCAAATTTCATGTAGTGACCCAAAAGGATTATATTTAATATTGTCTATATCGTATTTTCTTTTACTCTGCCTATATTCGTTCATGGATAAGTATATAACCTGCTCATGTTATTAAGTTGAATTGAAGTTTGACTGGACCTACAAACTGTTTTCTACTTGATTATATTGTCAGTTGCATTGTATTACTTTCATTTCTGTCTGTGTCCTACATCAGTGATTAAGTTGAGAACCTCTGCCCTATAAAAAGAGACAGATTCTGCTTGTACTTTACCAAAATGGCATGGTCAAATCAATAGTGGATCTCGGTCCACAGAATAAGCCTGAGCCCTCTTCAGACAAAACGGGGCATTGTGCAACCCCGCAGGTTTATTATTGGCAAAGTACAGGGAGTACAGACAACTTCCAGGCCGGTTTTCTCTGCATTGCCTGTTTGCCTTCATCCCTTAATCTGGCTTTCTGTGGATGACTTCCAATTGTTTGTTTTTTTCTGCTCTTGGAGAAGTTATCAAATGTGCCCCGGCTGGTTTAGAGATTGCTGTGAGCGTCATAAGTTCCCCGGGATGAGGCCTGGAATGGGCATGCAGCATGTTCGTAAGAGACGCTAGACGGTCAATTGAAGGACCGAGCAGGTTTGTTTTGCTAATGACAATTGCTGCTGAAAGCACCCTGAGGAAAGAATGCGTCTGAGGAAGGCTTTTCCCTTGTCAGATGCTGCTTTCCTTTATTCCAGAGCAGGGACAGAGGAAGCGATTCACTCCCACATGTGTGTGAGTGTTTTACTGGTAGTTAAGTGTTGAATTATTAACACAGGGCCAGGGAGGAATGTGTGTCTTAGTGATTATGTGGGAGAGGATATAGCATTTCCTGCCATCATTCTCCACAACAAATTCCTGTTACCTCTCTATCCTTTTCTCTCACTCTCTTTCAGTCTCTCTCGCTCTCTTTACCTCCCACTTGAATTCTTTGATTTATGATTGTGAACGTTTGTAAACGGAATGCTCTGTGAGGGAATATTTGCATGGGTTGACGTGTATGTCTGCGGGAAAGAGGTCCAGGTCCACACGGATTTTCGGTTTTGATTCCAGTTTAAATCAATTATGCAGACGCCCCTGAAAATATATGCAGATTCTGTCTGGACCTGTTTGTGGATTACCAGGGAACTTTTAAAATGTAAAAAGTCACTACGGATAAAAGCATCTGCTAAAATAATGCATAAATGTCAATGATAAATATAGAATCTATTATTTTATAACTGCTTCTACTGAGGTATTGGATTCTGTGCTTTGATTGACAAACACGTGATAGGAGAAGAACAGAACGGAGCATTTTTCCGCTGTCTTTATAAATATCGACACACATATTGGCAAGCCCTATACATACTGTTTTCTTTTTTCTGTTTCTGATTTGTACATTCATTTATCCTGCTTCTGTTGCACATTTGCGGGAACCAATCACAGACCTGTTGCGCTATTGGCGGGTTTAACACGATCGATGCCCATTGATCACTCCTCTTGTGGTCTGATTGGTTGAAGGATTATCCAATTGTGTACAGAGTCATTTAAATGATGCTCGTTGATCACGCCTCTTAAGCAGTAGAAAATACATAGCAAACTCCCCAGACCCATGTTAAAACTTAAAGGAACACACCGACTTTTTGGGACTTCACCATATCCCCTAGAGTTAGATAAGTCCATACATACCATTCTTATCTCAGTGCTTGCCATAACTCTGTCTGCCGCACACACTGCTAGCCTAGCTTAGCACAATGACTGGAGGTAAACGGCTCCATATAGCCAACTGCTTAATAAGTGACAAAATAACGCCAACGTTGTGGTGACGTGTATAGTTACATCGTGTACTAAGACCAACGGAAAATGAAAAGTTGCAATTTTCTAGACCGATATGGCTAGGAACTGAACTATACTCTCATTCTGCGTTAAAATCAAGGAACTTTGCTGCCGTACCATTGGTGCAACAGGCGCAATAATATTACACAGCGCCTCAAAATAGTCCCCAGCGAGCTCTCTGTGCAAGCAGGTTGTCACGTCGGATATGTTGACGAAAGTTAGCCTTTGTTCAGGCGCTGTGTAATATCATTGCGCCGCTGCACCCATAGTACGGCAGCAAAGTTCCTGGATTATTATGCAGGAACGAGTGTAGCTCCTAGCCATATCGGTCTTGAAAATCGCAACTTTTAATGTTCCTTCGGTCGTAGTACACGATGTAACTATACACATCACAACATGTAAATAGAAAAATTTTTATTTTGTCACTTATTGAGCAGTAGGCTAGATGGAGCCGTTTACCTCCAGTCAGATCACTTTTATTTATACAGCGCTTTTAACAAGTCAAATTGTTTCAAAGCAGCTTCACAGTATTAACAGGAAAATAATGCAACAGAATTTGTACAGCCGCTCTGGTGAAAACAGGGATGTTTCAATTATCATACAGTGTCAATGCGGGCAGATCGGTAATATAGTTGAAATTTAGGTGTCCCCTTACTGAGCAAGCCAAAAGCCAAAGGCAACAAACAAAGCTAGGCTAGCAGTGTGTGTAAACTGAGTTATGGCACGCACAAGATAAAAATGGTATGTATACACTTATGTAACTAAAGTCCCAAAAAGTTGGCGTGTTCCTTTAAAAGATTGAGCTTGGTCTGGTGATAGCCAGACAAGTCATTTGCAGGTCTGATTTGAGAATGTGTGTGTTCATTTACACAGTATCATGTCACACTAGGACATCTGTGCAGTGCTTTATCGGTCTGTTTGTTGTTTGTGAGTGGATGTTTCTGTTGTCTCAGATAAAAGGCACGTGACCTGAGCTCAAGTTGATACATTCACTGGGACACCTCTATGAACTTAGCTGGTCAATAGTATTTTTGAATATTAGTAGTCAAAAGTGCAACATCTAGCACTTCTCTAGTGGTCAAAAGAACAGATTAAAGAGGCATAAAGCAACTGAGAAAATTCAGTTAATGGAATGAGCGATCAATGCACACCTCTCACATAAACCAGAACTGGAAGAGCCTGAATCAGTTGCAGAGAGCTGGAAGTGGATTTAAAAAACAAGCCAAATCAACAGCCATCCTCAGTTATTTTGTAAAGCGTGTCTGAGATTGCACCTTAGGGATGTATCACTGATCCTTGATCTGTTTTGTACAGTTGCTCACAATGATCAAATGTTCCTTTTAGTCTTAGATCACTGAATAGATCATGGCAAATCTGTCTGTCCGCATGTCTGTCCATCTAAAATTGGTTAAAACACATACATCTTTATCATCGAGGTGTTTGACACATTCATTTCACATAATTTGTTTTCAATTGTAATTTGTCATTTTAACACTGACACATGTGAAATTGATTCTAATGAAATACTACTGTTCAAAAATACAGTTACAACCGTAATGTTATGGTATATTATTACAATTTTAAATAACCGTTTTCTATTTGAATACATTTTAAAATGTTATTTATTTATTTAATCGAAGCTGAATTTTCACCATCATTCCACCAGTCTTCAGTGTCACATGATCCTTCAGAAATCATTCTAATATGCTGATTTGATGTCCAAGAAGCATTTATTATCAATGTTCTTCAAAGAGTTTTTTTGAAATCATGATGCAGTTTCTTTAGGATTTTTTGATGAATAGAAAGTTATTATATAAACAATAAACAGCATCTAGCCTACTGCTCAATAAGTGACAAAATAACAGCAAACACACACAGCATTTATAAAAAAAAAAAAAAAAGCTTTTGTAACATTATAAATGTACTGTCACTTTTGATCAATTTAATGCATCCTTGCTGAATAATAATAATAATATATAATAATATATATATATATATATATATATATATATATATATATATATATATATATATATATATATATATATATATATATATATATATATATATATTAAACTCCTTACTGACTGCAAACGTTTGAACGGTTGTGTATACTGAAGCGTTCATAGCTGGTTTGGTTGCATAACACTAAAATACAGACATACTATGTCCTGTATGGATTTTATTGTTCCCTTCAATATGGAATGATTCTGAATTGTGCAGCATGGTTTGCAACCCTCTGTACTGAATGTGAGTCACTTTGGGGCCAAATAAAGTTTTCATTGTCTTAAAAAACACATTTTGCCAAGCTGAAGTAAAGGCTTAGGTAGACCTGTTTTAACACCCTAGACACACACACACACAAACACACACACACAGATGCACTCAAGCACAGAGCAGCTGTTGTGATATGTGTGTTGCAGGTGTGTAAGGCAGTGGAGTGTATCCGCTGGGCCATTAAGGGAGTTGATGGGGATATTCTCACCGAGCTGAAGGCATTACACCGCAGCCGGCGTGCGTGCGGAGCATTTTAAAGCAGAAAACACCTCACCCATCTCAACTGCACACCTCAAAGTGACATTTTCCCAGGGCCGGGAATGGAGAAAATAATTCCTTATTAGATACAGCCATCATTAAGAACTGGTTAGAGAATGGGGGGTTGTTTTTTGTCTCTTCTCCCCTGCCATCCCTCTATCCACTTGTCAGTCTCTCCATCTCATTCCCTTCCTAAAGAACCTGATGCTGTCTGTCTTGTTGGAGCTGACCCAGTTCTTCACAGCAGATGCTGGAAAAATACTCACAATGGAGCGACAGATACACTGTGTGTGTGTGTGTGTGGGGGGGGAGAGAGTGTTCGCAGGTTTCCTAAAAACAGCAGCTGAATATAGATTACACTGAGCACTGTTTGTCCTGTGTGAATGCCTCTGTGTACCCATCTGCTTGTCAGAGTGAGTTAAAGAGTTAAATTTTTTGCCAGCAGATGTGTGGGCAAGCAGATTTAGGGACTGCACTTATGTCCAGGGATGATACTTCAACTTTGGCGAGGACACATTTACCATATTGATTTAAATACTGGATGCTTCTAAGAGCTAGAGGTGAATTCCTCCCAGGACAGTGTAACCGGTCCTACTCACGCTGCTCCGAGTGGGATTTGAACCAGCTTTGTCACCGGGATGAGAGGTGGACATGCTAAAACTGATGCTAAAGACCGCAGCTTCTTGAGGCCAAGGGACTGAGGTTTACTCGCACAGCTCTTTACTAGCTGGCCTCTGTTACAGCAGCATTAAAGCCGGCATGAAACAGAAGTCGTGTTAAAGAATGACTTGATTTTGTCTTTAGGAATAGGTCGAATCATTGTGGTTTGCTATAGCTGTGATGTCATGTGAGTGACAGGTTGTCCTGCCCTCGTCATCAGAGAAGAGATGTCGCTGCAGGAGAGAGGGGAAGTTATTATGATTAAAGATTACGATGGCATATGAATTAAAAAATATATATATATAAAGTGCATGGATAAATAATTTATAATGAACACTGCGATATTCTATAAAACAACATGAATTGTCCAGTTGGATTTCTTGATTACTTAAAATGTGTGTTATAAAGAGACAGCACACACAGCTGGACTTAAATGACTTGATGTCTCTTGACTGGATCTATTAACTAATTCAAAAATATATTAAATATACAATTCATACAGGCAGTGCCTTGAATGTGCAAAATGCATAATGAATATATTTTGTGTGTGTCCTTGTTTATATTACATTATGGGGAATGTCCCCAAAAGGATAGTAAAACCTGAGATCACCTACATTGTGAGGACCAGCCAGCGGTCCCCACTTTTCAAAATGCTTATAAATCAAACAGGATGAGGTTTTTTTCACAGAAAGTAAACTGCACAGTCTCCTGTGATGGGTAGGTTTAGGGGTAGGGGCAGTGTAGGGGGATAGAAAATACAGTTTGTACTGTATAAAATGCATAAAATGCATTACGCCTATGGAATGTCCCCACATTTCACAAAAACAAACATGTATGTGTGTGTGTGTGTGTGTGTGTGTGTGTGTGTGTGTGTGTGTGTGTGTGTGTGTGTGTGTGTGTGTGTGTGTGTGTGTGTGTGTGTGTGTGTGTGTGTGTGTGTGTGTGGCTTTAGTGGTGTACACAACCTGAGATCATAATGAAGAAAAAAAGCCTTAAAAGGCAGAAATTCTTGAGGAAGACATTGCATGTATTGGCTTTATGGCAGGGCAAGGCTAGTTCCATTCCACTGAGTAACCTGAAGAAAAATATGTGAAATTCAGCACAATATTGTTATCTACAAAGGCCCGTACATGACATGCAGGAAAAAATATGTATGTTGTGGCCACAAATTAACAAATCGTTTCCACAACTTACTAATTCTTCAGCATGATATAATAATACGTTTCCTCATTTTACTAAATCATACGCATGATGATTTGTCCCTTTGTTTTAGGCAAAACAAGGGAACGAATTAGTAGTACAACGTGGCCATGATTTAGTAAAAAGAGGGAAGTAATTTTTATATTGTGCACACGATTTACTTAAAATGAAGGAACAAATTAGTAAGCGTGGCCTACTTTTTTAAATAATGAAAAAATATATATATAAATAAATATTAGATGTGGAAAAATTATTACATTTTACATTGGCAACAAAATGAAATAAAATGTAAAAAGTTAAAACTATTAAGAATTGTTTTTAAAAACAGAAACTAATAAAACAGCCAAAAGCACATAACATAATTATTAATTACCAAAATTAAAATTAAAATTGAAAATTGAGAATCTAAAACTAAAAGCTAATTCATATTAGTATAATTCATATAAAAAAAATATTGGTTTATAAATAAAACTGAAATAACACTTTTTCAGGATTCTAAATTCATTATATTTGTAAGAATACCTTTATAAATATTGCTAGACCTTTTAAAAAAAAAAGTAATAATAATACATTCACTCACTGCATTTTGAGGCTTAGGTTTGTTTATTGATGGTTACACAACTTGTATTTAGAATCCTTAAATCATGGCTATCTGTCATTGAACCAGCTTTCTTTATGGATCGATTCTGACAGGTCATCAGAGCTCACAGGATGTGTTTTGTTTTATGAGCACACATGGGACATGGGGTCAACTCAGCTGCAGTGAAACTTTATGATGCGTTTGGTTTAAAAGGCAACTCATGAATGTTTGTGTGTATATTTACTGTCTCAATCTATCGATCAAATGACAATCTGTCGCCGGAAGATTTTTTATTTATTTAAAACAACTACTTTTCTTCAAATTAAAATTTTAATGAAATCTCCCTTGATTGTCCTTGACTGATAAATAGGTTATACTTCAGAGTTTAATATCACCAGGAGGACGCACATTGATTTACCTGTTTGCTATGATGGTGTCTATTTCCCCAGTGCAATTACACCTGTCAATCATATTACTGTGATCTGATTGGCTGTGACAGTTCTGGGCAGCTCCACAGTTTTGAACATCTGGATTGGCAATGACTGTTGGTGCCGTTAATTATGTTTACACATACACTCACAGACTTTTTTATACACAATCAGAGAGCTCTTTTCAGGTTTTATAATATAATATTGTAACCTGCTTCTGATGTAGAAAGTAATAAAAAGTTGTTTTGTTCAACAGACGGTGAAGAAATGCCTTGCTCTGTCAGCCGGTGTTGATATTCACTTTGTGTCCAAAAGAAACCTTGAGACTTGAGCAACTCGTATGTATTATAAATCAACGTTGAAGCATCTCTACTTTTCTGTTATTTTGTTTTTGTTTCTTTTTGTGCTCTCACATTTTCTCTATTTTATATAATTTTCAGCCGTGGTACTCTGAAAATGTAATATTTCACATATGGAATAAAGAAAATCAGTAACTTTAAAGGAGTCATGAATTGAGAAATCAACTTTCCCTTGAGCTTTTGATATATAAAAGGTCATGGTAATATAAGAATATCCTGTAAGTTTCAGAGCTGAAAACGTCCTTGTCAGTCAAAGAAAAGCTTTTATTGACAGCTGGCTCATCAAACGATCAACCACACTTGAGCTCCAGATGCTCTGCAGCCAGCACTACGCCTCAAGATGAATGCCTAATTCTGTAGCCCCGCCCACTGACTCGTGCATGTCCTGACATGTTATAGATCAATAACAAAGGCGTATGTGGAGCTAAACCAGATCGAACTTCCAAGCAATAAAGCTTACGGCATGTTTAAAGCATGCCATAAGCTTCCTTCGGATTCTCAAATTTATGGTTGAACTTTATTTTTTACTGAAGATCCAGCTCACGTGGGGAATTGCATTTGTTCGCTTCATTTCACTGTGAATTTGTTTGTAAACAAGAGATTTGCAGACAGGATGAGATTAATAAGCAATGCTGTGCCTTCTGGATCTGACAGGAATGATGCAAACATTTTGTGAGGCAATTTTTTTGTATGTGATAGTACTATTGCATTGTTACGTTTGATATCTACTGATTATATAAGTGTCTAAACATAACTTCCCACATGGTCGCAGGCCGGAGTATCCTTTGTATTTGAGGTGTTGTTGGTTCATTGTGCTGTGATTCAAAAAAGTTTTGCTGATGCACGTACTACTTGGCTTGTGGGTGCGCACGCGTGTTTTATGCTGCAGGCAACCCGTAACCTGTGTTTTAAAAAATAAAAAATAACATTCCAATTAATTGCGGGTGGATGATTTTCACACTGCCTGACTATCTGAGGTAGCATTCAGTCACTGCTTTGTTCACACTGCACGATGATTCGGCGACAGGGGCTTTCACACTGCATGACTGTACAAGAGAAAGAATGCCGACAACTCTCTCTCTCCGGTTTCCCGAAGTTCCCAACGTTCCCAACCAAACCCACGTGCGATGTGACAAGTAAACAACGCGAGATCACGCGTGCGTCAGACTGGAGTTCTCGCGCGAGACTGGAATTGATATTAAAAATGATAAACTGCAGAAAGTTTGCGCTCCAAATTGCCTTTGCGCTGATTTGCAGTGAAAAGGAGAAAAAGAAAAAAAAGATTATGGTGGAGGAAATTGTTGGATAGACTCAGGGAGCAATGACTGTGAAGAGAGTTTGAGGTAAATAAATAATTTTGCAATGTTCTGCTGCTGCGGCTGGATGTGTAAATGTTTGGGCTTTGTTTCTGTTTGATAGAGTTGTAAATATATCTATAAAAATACAGATATTCTGGTCTATAACTCCTCCCTGAACCTCCCGCTGCCCTGTATCTTGCTCTCTCATTGGCTGTCGGTCATCGCGGAACTCATTTCACACAGCAGGATTATTAATCGCTGACAGGTCCAGATATTTAGCATGTCAAATATCTCGCGGGCGTCGGCGACTCGTCTGCGATTCTCTCTGATCGTGTCTTTGATCATTCACACTGTGTGATTGTCACTCGCATGCTCGAGCACCGATTTGACTATGATTTCGGGCATTTGTCGGTGATTCCGCAAAACCTGTCGGCAAGTCAAAATCGGGGCTAAAATCGGGCAGTGTGAACTAGGCCTAAGGGATCCAAAGTTCATTATAATATGCAAAACTGTTATCCAATCATAGCAGTGGGCGTTTCTTCAATGCGGCACGCCCATAAAAACTTAGAATAGAAAATAGCATATTACTTATTCATTATGATATTTTTAAATGTAAAGACCACCCAAATGTCATGTTGTCAAAAAATGTCACCTCAGACAACAGTATATATATATATATATATATATATATATATATATATATATATATATATATATATATATATATATATATATATATATATATATATATATATATATATATATAGAAGAGAGAAGTGCCGGCTGTTCTCTATGTTGAGAGGTGGAGCTGTGTAATGTAGGGGCATTTTAATTTCTGTTCTGAGTGAAAGATTTCCTGATTACAGAACGAGCGTAATAATGTCACATCAGGAGAGGAAGGGAAAAGAACTCCCTAGATGCGTAACCTCTCTTTGACTTGGTTGCTTGCATATTAATTTATGAGATGTATATTCATGCTGATCAGGGCAGAGGTTTAATAGAGTCTGCCTCTGATTCTGTCTTCTGTTTTTTTGTGGACTGTGCTGAAAAGCCTGAGTTGAGAATAGACGTGACACTGGGGTTATCTGTGAGAGCCAGCTGTGAGAAACTTAGTTATATGGAGGATAATTGTCAAATAAGGATGTTAAAGAGAATGTAACATTGTGCAAACAGAATTTTCACTATCAGCATTAGAGTTTATTCTGCTCAAGATCTACCTAGGGCCAGCTCACACATAACCTGTTTTTGCCCCATAGTGCTTCTGCATTGTTTTTCAATGAAAACATGCACTAGATGGACATTTTGCTATTTTTGCAGAATCTCACACCTGAACGCTGCATTTTAGATGCCGTGTCAAGTTAAAAAAAAAGTTATTTTGACTTTGGATCTGTCACCGTGATTTTGCAAAGTGAGACATGTCCTGGGATCAACATATGTGACCTGTGTTGGCAAAATGAGTCGGAATGCGCACAGGGCGAATTCCGAGCTACAGGCAAAGCATTGTTGCCTGTACTAAACATAAGACAAAATAACAGAATGTAATCAAACTTCTTTAAATAAATAAAATTTAGCAGTGGAAACAAAAAACTGTGTGTTGGTCAAGCATACAATAGTAGTCTGACGGTTACCAAACATTGTAAACATGCAAAAATAATATTTGAATTCTTATTTGTTATATAACAATTGTGCATTCAAATCTAAAATATAATGTAATCAAACTCTTAAATTAAAATAAATCAAATGTAGCCACAAGAAACATTGGATGAACATACAATAGTAATCAAACAGTAACCAAACATTGTAAACAAAACGTTTTTAGACGTGTTAGCAAACTTTTTTGTACAGTTCTGGCAGTGCGGTCTCGGAAAAATACTTGCATGATGGAAGAGAGTACCTCGGCTCTAAGTGTTCCAGTATGCGACGGAAGCCCTCATCTTCAACAACTGACATTGGTTGAGCATCTAAAACAATGAATTCTACAACTTTCTGTGTAATTGGCGATGCTTTCAAGCTTTCAATCGGAAACTTTTCGTGTCGTTGAAATGCATCCTGCAAAGTTAGTTGCTGGGCTGTATTGTCCACTCTTGTTTTGCTGAGCTGCAGGAATTCAGCGTACTCCTTAGCATGGTGTTTCTGGATGTGCTTGATTAAAATGGTAGTATTGTACTTTGCAGTAATACCAACTCCCCTCGAAACATTTACTTTGCAGACATTGCAAACAGCCGACAAACTAGTTGGCGTGGCAAGCGTGAAATATCTCTACACAGCCGACTCTCTGGCTCGCTCCATTTGCTTCTAGCATGTGACACATGTGAAGCTGACGAATGACGTAGGTTCTGCCGCGACGAAGAAAAAAAAACAACACCTATATTGCTACTTATGTCAGTATCGCGGCCGATATCTGATCCTAATTTCGGATCGGTGCACCCATAATTTTAAACACACTCAAAGGGTTACTTCAGCGATTAGCATTAAGCTTTGTATCAGTAGAAACCCGTGAGTATATTCAAAATTATCGTACTTTCCCCCCTCATATGACCCTGAGACGAGAGATTTATGTATTTTATTTCTGGAAAAATTCCTCAGATGAAGCAAATATCGTCATTTTGCATCATCGGAGGAGTTTTTGGCCAGAGGCTGAAGACTACAGCCAGCAGAGGGCGCTATTTCCACATGTTTTCAACATCGCACTCACAGCACTCGGCTCGCAGAGCTGCGGAGATTCATGTAAACGGAGCGGTGGAGACCAAAGTGAGTGTTTCAACTTTTAAAATGAACTTCCTATAAAAGTTATGCTTCCAAAGACATGAACTGAACACGCGCCAGACTGATCACGCGCTGAAAGCAGCCGCAGCCGCGAATCCCGCGATTACCTCAGCTCATGTGATGAATGTAATCCGATCCTGCTGCGTTTGTGCCGTGACGCTCAATCGGCTCACTCGCATTATATCGAACAGACACGTTCAGTTTTTAATTGTAGTGTCTCTAACTGAACTGATTTTCTGAAAATGAACGTGGTAGGCAAGTGATCCAGTAATCCAGTAGCCGACTAGCCATGACTAGAGTAGGGCAGTGAAGCAGTGCGTTCTGGGAATTGTTGTCTTTCATCCCCATGAGACAAAAATAAATTTTCTGTGTTTTCTCAGTCTAGAAGGCATCAAATTCAAAAATAATTTCACATTTCTACTACATTAATGACCCAGTTTAAATACAGATTCATCTTCCCAGCGCTGAAGTACCCCTTTAAATTAATCTAATATGATGCGTTATCTCATACTCATGACCGGAAAAGCAGAAATGGCGCCGGCAACTGTGGCATAATAAAAGTCCTGCTGCTCGCGAGCCATGTCGCGCTTGTCTCTCACTAGCAATCGCTCCAGCGACCTTGCTCAGCTCCCACAGCACTCTCCTGCTCTGCAGTACTACAGTAACGTTAATAATCGCATCCATGAAAATGATTTCTGCCCGAGTCTTTATCCCCGTTCTTTTCCACCGGCTGTGAGGTGAAGACCACATGTCCCAAGATTCTGCACTCAACCTTGGTGTCATCAAACTACGCCTTTGTTTTGAATAGGTGACCTCTAGCGGAAGGAAAAGTTACATAGTGCACCTTTAAGCATGATCAACTGCAAGATATTGTTACAAATATAGAGGGATTATATCAACCCAATTAAACGTTTCACAGGTGTTTACTACGAAAGTGTTAGCAATAAAATTGTAAACGATCATTATACGACATAAAGGGAAATATTACATAGCTTAGTTTTCTAAAAGGTGACCTAATTTCTGACTAAATTATTAACTATAGTTAATTATTAAGTCAGAAGCTAGATCAACTTTTAAAAGCAACCTATTTATTACTTCTCTTACTTTGAAACCAAAAAACAGTGATTTCTTGTTGCATCGCTGCATCAGTAGGAAGAGAGTTAAAATAATATGAATGTTCCAAAGCCCAACCAAAGGGAACACTGATCAACTTAACTTTCTGCAATGCTATCTTACGAACAATTTGTACTTATTTTACGAAGTGGCTAATTCGAACGAATTTGTACGACCTCACTCGTATGAATTTGTACGTTTTGTCTAAACCCTAGTGACGGGTAGGTTTAGGGTCGGGGTTTGAGGTAGGTAATTCGTACGAATTCATACGAATTTAGCCACCTCGTAAAATATATACGAATTGCCATTAAATCGGGTTGGTTTTCCGAGTAAACAAGGAATAGTATGTGAATAGTACAGTTACTATATTTTAAAAATCAGGTTAAGACATTAAGTAAAGTTAACTAAAAAGTGTTAGTTAGAATCACTGTTGGATTTTACAGTGTAAGGTGTTCTTGGTGGTTGCTTAGAGGTTACTTACTGGCCCAAGCCAAAATAGCCTACCAGCATATCTCTATGATTTTCAGATCCCTAGATATGGCATGGCTTCATTCAGCTCCATACCACAAATGCATCATAGTGCAGTACAAAGGGTTAGAGATTTGTCCCAATGAGCAGTATTAATAGCTGCTTTCCTCAGCAAGCACCACTAATTATTTCCAACAATAAGGCCGAAACACAGGGTCCATTAGTCACGCTATTGATTCGACATAACGTTTAAAATGACCAGCGTCCCTCGTTCACACTGTCCTCCACTTTCAAAGTCTAATTCCTCTAAAAAGCCTCTGATTTAACAATTCAACTACATGTTTTCTCCGGCCCCCTGATGAATGCATTGAATTCTTGTTTTTCTCTTGCGCTCGCCTCATTTTTCTCCACCACTTCAGAGGGTCAAGGATGAAAAATGGAAAACAGAAGAATAGTCTGTTCCAGTTATTTTCCTGAGCAGCCACAGAAAGGCTGGAGGAGAAGATAACTCCGTAGAGGTGTGACATCCCGAAATAATGCCACTATTTCCACAATCCGTAATCAGCGGATTTCACGAGCGCTTTTTAGCTCAGTGTGTCACAGTATTTAGAGTTCACACAACACTCTTTCTTTTGTGCACTTAAAGAAAGCCATGTCAGCTGGAAACAAAAGTTGGTTGTGAAAGGAAAACAATGCGTCAGAGATAGAGTTTCTTTCCTGACATCTTAATCTTAAAATCTCGCAGTCTTTGCGCTTTGAACCGCTACTTACCACAAGTATAGGAGTGTCGATTTAACAGGCGGCTTTATTGCAGGTTGTTTGAAAATGGGCCGTTGTGAGATATACATTGATTTATACATAAATATTGTGGGTTACACGTATATTTTAAGAGCGGGAAGGCGATACAAGGCGGGAGAGTTATTCCCATTGCTGCAGAGTTTGCTGTGGAAGCATTTTCACAGGCCGAACAATACAGAGTGAAGAGTCTGCATTTCACACAATGCCACCGCACTCCCACACACAACACACATAAACACACGGACATAGAATGTATATTCAAAAGCATGGCATTTGATTTAGCCTAAAAAAAATGTCATATGCCTATACATTTATTTGTATGGCATCTGCTAAAGGGAAGAGCAGGAGTAATCGTAACACATTTTTCCTCATTTATTCATTGCATGCTTAGTCTAAATCTTTGAACATATGCCTTTAACAGTCATTAAACATCTTAGCAGTCATTACTTGTCAATGAAATGTATTACTCAAGTACAGTCTGTCTGTACCAAACAGAAAACGAGATATGGAATATTGTTTTTAAGTGACAAATGTATGTTTATTTGTTGATTAAGCGTTGGCATTGGTTTCTGCTGATCTAGAGGCTGCAGTTATGTTCAGTGGGATAGGAACAATGCAGATAGTCGGTAGTATTTCTATATTTTTGTAAAAAAAAAAAAATGTTGTAATATTGCTAACAAAACAATATGAAACACAAAGTACAAAAAAAATAAACACAAAGCATGTGTACGTTTTGGAAAGAGAAATAACGTCCAAATGACCAAAAAGACACTTTTACTTAACTTGTGCAAAACATTTTTAGTTACATATTTATAATATATCATATGATATCAAAAGCTGTAAAAGGTCAAATTTCACCATGTGATGGGTTTTCGTAGATCACATCACACACACACACACACACACACACACACACACACACACACACACACACACACACACACACACACACACACACACACACACACACACACACACACACACACACACACACACACACACACACACACACACACACACACTCTTGTTTATTTATCCATTTACATTGTGGGGACCACTGGCCGGTCACTATTCTGTACTTTCATCTTCCTCACTTCTGTCCTGAGTTGTAACGAGTTCCCTGTCAGATGTGTCTGTCATAATCAGCAGGTTTGATTTCACGTTAGGTAGTCTGATGCATATGTGGCTGTGAGTTTAATTTGATTTTTTTTTACCTAGAGGAGTTTTGCAAGCACCTTTCACATTTGCTTTAATATCTAGTTTCTTTCTGATTTATCCCTCAGCAGAAGTAAATAAAAATTCATCC
The DNA here is from genome assembly GCA_023029165.1 of Gobiocypris rarus. NCBI lineage: Eukaryota > Metazoa > Chordata > Actinopteri > Cypriniformes > Gobionidae > Gobiocypris > Gobiocypris rarus. Next base: position 22,771,607 of record CM040933.1, read on the forward strand.
ACTGTTGCTAGTATCAAATCTCCTTGTTTTATGTACTGGATGTTGCTTGATCTAATTAAGGTTTGGGATGAATCACTAGCAGGTTTCACAGGCAGAATAAATATCATTCACACATAGGATACTAACATAACCCTGAGACATAAAATATGAACATAAGAAAAGTCTGTAAACAATTTACTGCATTTGGATGATATTTGCCAGTTGCACAAAATTTGATTAAAATAAAACAAAAATAAATGAGTGTGTTTCTGTTCCACATATCAGGTTTTCCCAAACTGACAAGCTGTTGAAATGTAATAAATTAAATCATATATGTGGATTTCCTATGACATATGAAGTATGACATAGTTCCTATGAAGTCTATAGTGCACTATTACTACTATTGTACTTCTCACTGTAATAATCCAGATCTCCCCTACTTGTTTTGTTTAGCTATGTTTGGTATTCTTTGTATTCTTAATTTGGTACTCTTTGTAAAAAAAAAAAAAAAACATAAAAATGTCAAATTAAAATCAATATTTAAAAAACAAATAAAGACAATCAAATAAAATGTTAACTAAAACGATTAAATATTGTATAGTTTACCTGCAAGTCATTTGATTATTTATTAACATAAGAGATCAATGAAACACTGCTATTTTAGTAGTATTTATATTTTTATTTATTAATGTATTTATTTATTTAACTTGCTATAATTAGATTTTATTATTATTTTGCATCAGCTGTTATTTTTCAGTTCCAGTGGAATGTCAGCTGAATTTTTTGTACACTTTAAAAAATGCTGGGTTGTTTTAACCCTGCAGTTGGGTTATTTTAACCCTGCGGTTGGGTTATTTTAACCCTGCGGTTGGGTTAAATGTTTGCTTACAACACTATCACTGGGTTAAGATAACCCAATGCTGGGTTAGTCCATGGGCCTATACCATGAAGCCGGTTTAGCTGGCTAGCCAGATATGTTTAAGCTTAGTTTGTGCCAATCCTGGGTTTTAGGTACTATGAAAGTAGCTCGGCTTTAATCAGTGTTAGTTGCCATGGTATCTTACGCTGCACAGCTAACCTGCTCCGGGGCAGGTTATGTTCTGGATTCGAGATCTGAGATTTAAGTTTGACCAATCAGCTGTGAGCAAAGTGACTCATCTCTGATGCAATAAATCCACTCCCCCTGTTTCTTTTGCTCCAAATTAAAGGTCTCTACATGATAATATATATATATATATATATATATATATATATATATATATATATATATATATATATATATATATTGTCTAATGATGATTACTTAATATAATAATTGTACAATTATAAATTACATAGTAAAATATGTTCAAATAGAAATCAGTTATTTTACATTTTAATAATATTTCACAATATTAAAGCTATATATATATATATATATAATTTTTTTTTTTAAAGCAGTCTCTTGTGCTCACCAAGTCTGCATGTATGTTATATATATATATATATATATATATATATATATATATATATATATATATATATATATATATATATATATATATATATATATATATATATATATATAAAATACTTTCACAACTATTTTCTTTATTTATCCTCTTACATGGAAAATTATTTTCTTCTTTGTAAATGCTTTTAAATTCTTTATATATACTTCAATGTCTTTATCTTCAGCAGAAGAGTTTTGAATCACGTTAGCTCTCTCGCGAGAAATGAGTCACATGTGCGTTGAAAGGCATGTGATTGGCTGCTCACTGCTGATGTCACACTTTCACATGCACGCGCTCCACAAACTCAGGATCAAAGCCTGAGTTGACAGAGAAAGTTGATGATCAGCATCATGGGACCAACAAAGCCTGAATTGATTGGTTTGGTTTTGTCAACTCAAAACTAATCCTATAACCCTGAGTTTGTTGATCTACCATCATGGTACAGGCCCCATATCTGACCCAACAATGGGTTGTTTTTTTTACCAAGCATTTTTTACAAAACCTAATTTTGTAATTGACATTTTTTTTTTTAGGTGTAATTAATTTTTAGTTTTAGTTTTGGTTACATTTCTCTCAGTTATATTTCAGTTAGTTGCCAAAGGCAGCATTTCTAATTTTAATTTTGTTTCAGTTTTTCATCTCATAATTATAATCATATTTTAATTGACTTCAATTAACTTGTTTTAATTTCCAGGTTTATTTAATGGTAATAACCTTACCATAAACATGCAAATATGTTGGTAAATTGAAATATCAACTTACAGTCTCAAGGGGTAAAAAAAAGTTAGGGAATCCCTGACCTACATATTAACGGGAAGAAAATGTCTTCACAATGTCGGGACCAAAAAAAAGCAGTATAAAAAGTGTCAATCTTAAGCTATTTAAAATGTCTTTTTCGCTCATCTAACCATCTCTTTATAGCCAAAAGTGGCTATTAATGTTTGGAAATGCATTAAAAGAGGCATATGGATGAGAATGTTGGATAGCAGCTTGCTGCAGTGGGGAAGGAATGAGATCTCACTGGAGCACAGAGATGACAAACTGTGCCAATACAGAGGAGACCAAGAGCGAAGCTGCCATATTTAGTTCATTGATTCTGTAAGTGACGTACATGGTCTGTCTTGGCCCGAAAGCCTGAGACGTCTCAGGGCAGAGAGGCAGTTGCTCAAGGAAGGTCTCAGTGATACTGTCTTCTTTTCCATTACGATGCTCTTGTTTAGTCCTGCCAGCCTGTGCAACCTATGCTGTGTTCTTTCAACGCTGGAATGTAATGGATCGGGGAAATTTAGCTTCGTTACTGCCCTGTCTCATTTGCTTTAACACTGAGATGAAAGCGCTCTAATCAAAGCACCAGAACTGTGACAGAAAAAGAACGTTCGGTTCAGCTATTCATATGAAACACACACACACACACACACACACACACACACACACACACACACACACACACACACACACACACGTGAGAGCTCATGCTGCAGGCATGAGAGTAGATCGAGGTGGAAACCACGCTGGAAAACTGTTCAGCTGAGCTAATTAACCTCTCTCTCTCCTCACACACACACATTTCCTGAGTCTGTAACTCTGATGTATTCTGACCTACTAAAGATGTCACACGAGCCCATAGGCAGTCGCTGGTTGTGTGGAAATGGGGAGCTTTTTGCTGGAACCGCTTCTTGTTATAATACACTATTAGGGAATGAAGTATTTGCTAAATAACGCTTAAATCAAACAGGGAGGGCGGCTGTGCCTGTGTCTTATCTTGGAGTGTCTCTTTTCAGCCTCTCTGCACTGCTATGCTTGAGAAGATAAAATAGCTTATGGGTAATTACAAGAAAAGGTTCATGTCAGTTTTCTGCCAACAGTGCGAACAGTGATGTATTTTGACTCTAGAATTATTACAGCATAGAGTCAGAGGAAAAAGCAAGGTGATGTACGGCACCTTAAAGTATACATGACTTCACAAAAAATGACTTACATAATATGGTTCCCAGTGAAACAAGATATTTAGGAAGGCAGAACTTGATTTTATAATTTGGTTTATTGATTGAATGGTGTAAATTAACCCAAAATGGAGCTAGACCTGAGAGGGAGTTTGCATTCAGGTCTAGCTTCACAAATTTAGGCAGAAGCATTATCTTGTTGAAAAATAACATATGATCCTTCCTCTTTCAATCGCGGGAAGCAAGCCATTCTGATTCTCCTGCACTCCAAAGCATTAATTGACTTTTCGCAGTGAATCAGCTCACCAATACCAGCAGCTAAAAAGGCTCCTCGCACAATGACAACTCTTCCTCCATACTTCAGCGTGGAAGAGATGCGCTTGTTATTCAGCCTGGTCTCATAGTTAATACGTAGGTATTAATACGTTACTTTCAAAGAGACAAAACGTACGTCTTAACGTTTGGAGAAGTGCTAAAATGTAGAATATAGACGTATTTGCAACATTTAAACGTAGTATTATTACATTTTTACAGCTAAAAAACGTAAAATATTTACGAATCCATCATGAAATCTTTTTTTTTTAAGAATACAAAACTTTATACTGGTAAAAACTTTTTTTTTTGTTATATCAAAGATATCTATATAATTTCCCTTTGACCATTTTATTGATTAATGTAAGATCCCTTAACACTACCCCAAACCTAAAAATACCAATTTAATACAGAATATAAAGAAAATAAAAGGTAAAACGTTGAAAAATGACGATTTTAGTAACAATATAGCATTAAACAAATATTTTGAAAGGCTAATCTTACACCTACCCCTAAACCTACCCATTAGCATTTATTAAAACAACGTACTGTTATAAATAAAAGCATAACAGACAGACCAGTGTAATCACAATAATTTATTTATTGCAAAAATGTCAAAAGCGGTACCAAAAGTAGTTCAAATGAAGATGTGTTGCAGGCGCATTCCTCTCTGGTGGTATATAATAGTTTTGTATGAGGTACAGAGCGATGAAAATATTAATCCGGCTTCTCTCCGTGAAGTTGCGCGTTTCCCATTTCAAATACAAATCAACTGAAACACGGCATGTCAAAATCTGTGACGAAGCAGGCGAGAGCCAATGAGCGTTCGATGCCACTGCCGTAAATCATGTCGTAATTAACTTCATGAGGGCGCGTTTTTGAATTTGAATTCATAAGCGCGAGATTTGATGTTTTCGGTCGCACTACTGAGAGGAGATGAAGACTAATGGAAGGCTAATGGAGATGAAGATCACTGGATAAAGGGCTCAATTTGGATTTGTTTCTCGCAAACATATGGATTCTAACGATTTGGATTAACTTACAGCGAACAAATAAAGTGTTGTGTTTTGTGAATTGATGTTGTGTTTTGGTGTATCTTGTGATCGCCAGTTGCTGAATAGGAGAAAACGCCTCTTTGTCTCACGGCAAACAACAAGCTAAACACTACAAAATGGTTGGCAAGAATGTTATTCATCTTAAGGTTTTAAAATGCAGTCTTCTTTTAACATTATCTAGTCATCCGAAATTAGTTTGTAGCAGAAGTCACGAACAGAGCAAAATGGTATTTTATATTTCTGTTATTTTATATTAGGTAGATTAACTTAGTAAAATGCATTTAATAAATGCGACTGAAAACATGTATTGATGTGACTATTGGATATAAAATAAATAATATTAATGCCACGATAATGCATGGGAGCCAGTGGCTGGTAACACATTCAAACTTGGATACGTAGATAATTTACATTTTAGTGCTGTCAATATTGTACATTTAGTGCTGTTAATAAGTCAGTATTGTACGTTTTATTGTGTGTGAAAACGTAAGTAAATGTACGTGTAGTAGAATCACACTTAACGTAAAAATACTCACGTATTTCCATGAGATCACGTTGCAGCATTATATTTCTCAGCAGATTTTCAAAGACACCACTCAGGAGAATCACCATGCAACTCGTGTTTCATTGTGATTCATCACTCCACACAAAACTTCCCATATTCTGCCAAAATCGGGTTTATTTTGAGACAGCAATGGCGTTTTGAGTAGTGAATTTGCATACATTTAGCTAATTTCCTGACCAATAATTTGTGCTTAATTCAGTTAAAAGCTTAGTGTTTTGTACTTGGACCAGGATTGTGCAACAAAGGGGAAACATTCTAAACTACTATACTAGTTATAGTTAATTATACTTAACTAGTATAATAAAAAATAATAAAAAAAGTTTAAATAAAAATGTCTAGTAGTAGTGTATCTTTTTTTTTTTTTTAGATAGTTTTAGATAAATGTATAATTAGGTATTTGATCACATATAAAAAATGACACATACATATATTTTAGTTACATAATGTGCTGCATTTCTGAGTAAGATATTAACATCAGGAAGATCAGACCGTTCCTTACAGAGCATGCAACACAGCTTTTCGTCCAGGCCCTGGTCATTTCTAGGCTTGACTACTGCAATGCACTTCTGGTCTTCCATAGTGTGCAATCAAAATGCTTCAAATGATTCAGAACGCTGTGGCACGTCTTGTCTTCAACAAGCCCAAAAGGGCCCATGTCACACCTCTTCATCTCTCTGCACTGGCTACCGCTCGCTGCCCGCATCAAGTTTAAGGCTTTGACGCTTGCTTCAAAATCCACCACAAGCTCAGCACCCGCATACTTCCTCTCGCTGCTACGATTCTACACCCCTACCAGAAGCCTTCGCTCAGCTAAGGAGCGTAGGCTCATGGTAACATCACAGAGAGGCATGAAATCCCTCTCCAGAACTTTTTCATTCACCGTTCCCAGCTGGTGGAACGATCTTCCGACCTCCATCCGGATGGCAGAATCACTGACTTCACTCAAAAGACAGGTAAAAACTCATCTCCTCCGGGAGAACCTCATCTTATCTTATCATAAAAAAATCTAAATCTTGTTTTTTGTCTATGTCCTTCCTATTCTAGCTTAGGCTACTCGGAGTAATGTCCAAAACGTGGTATGTAAGGCGCTTTTTGCATTTCTTCGCCTCTTCATGACTGATCGCTTCCTGTGCTCCTCAGTTGTAAGTCGCTTTGGATAAAAGCATGTAAATATTAAGAGGTGCAAGACTTCATTTAATTATTCAGGTTTTGATTAAATGGTTTAAATTTAAATTATTTAAATTGATTATATTGCATACCAAAAGTCATTTATAGTTTATTAAAATAAAATGCATTATTTCCACACACATATATATATATATATATATATATATATATATATATATATATATATATATATATATATATATATATATATATATATATATATATATATTGCATTTTATGTATTTATTTTTATTTATTTAAATCTTCCATTAAACAATGATTTGATCACACACACACACACATATATATATATATATATATATATATATATATATATATATATATATATATATATATATATATTTTATATATATATATATATATATATATATATATATATATATATATATATATATATATATATATATATATATATATGTATATATATATATATATATATATAAAATAAAATGTACACAATTATGTTATTAATAAATTATACTTGACAAATTTGATCTTAAACTAGATCTCTAGATCAGGACATTGCATACATTTCTTGGTTATCAAAAGAGCATTCATGGAATATTCATGAGCTAGGCTCTTATCACATTGTGACTTCACATCCAGCATGTCTGTGCACCTCCAATCTATGAAGTCCATATGCTTCCGGTCAAAAAGTCACCCAAAAAGTGAATGCCTGGAGTGGAGTTGTCCTCCCATCGACTCCACAGATTGGGGGTGCACATACCTACATGCCGTCTTTAATGCCACAAATTGGTGAACGGTACTCTAATTGAGTGGTTAACAGTAGATGGATATTTGTACAGAAAATGACATCCATAAACAATATTGCATCAAAGACAAAAAAATAAAATAATGCACAGGTTTCAAGTGCTTCCAAATGTTACTACAGCTCCCCTTTTCTCTGCCAAGCATTTCTTTGGTCTACAGAGAGCTGTCAGCTGGGATTGGCCTTGTTTGCTTGTGATATAAAGGCTCAGGAACAGTTTTCCAATGGCTATGTTTCTAAATCACATCAGTGAGAGCAGCACCAAAGCACTAAACCACTCCACAACCTATCAAATGTGCGTATGTTCTGTCCTCGCCCGTCCCACCAATCTACTTCTGACATGCAGAGCATAACGAATAACTGACAGCTCAATCAAAACACATTTATCCAAATATATTCTCCTATCCTGAGACAGACAGTCGGCGAGGAATAAAGAGCAGTAACTGAAACCGAAATGTTGTACTTCTTTCATTTGAAGTGCTTGCACAAACAGTGACATTCTCTTGAGTGTTGATTATCAAAGAAAGAAATGAACCTCTAATTGAGTCTAAAAGAGAAGGCTGATAAAACAGAGTCAAAGAATAAGAGAAGGGGAAAAGGACCAAATTACACGGAATTAGATCAATAAAGATTGTACAATAGTAAACAAGACTAGAATTTTATGAAATGTGAGTGGCGCTCTTTTTAAAAAAACAAAAAGGTTTCCAGGGTTGCTTTGTGGTGGCTAGGGTGTCATGGTGGTTACATACTGGCTCAAGTCTATAAGACTTTCTGGTCTATAAATATGGCTCATTCAATGTTCATTTACAGTTTAAATTTATAAACTTGTTTTGGTAACACAATAAGGTCTCATTTGCTAACATGAACTAACAATGAGCAATATATTTGTTACATTATTTATTCATCTTTGTTAACGTTATAAAAATACAGCTGTTCATTGTTTGTTCATGTTAGTTCGCAGTTCATTAACTAATGTTAATGAATACAACTTTTGATTTTTAATTATGTATTGGAAAATGTTGAATTTAACATTAACAAAGAATAATAAATGCTGTAGAAGTATCGCTCATTATTAGTTCGGCTCTGTGGGATACTTGATTCTGATTGGTCAATCGGGCATTCCAGCGGTATGTTATTCCGAAACGACAAAATGAATAACACACCGCTCATCCGGGTACTACGAGTTATCTTGACCGGTACTACTTTGCTTAACGCTGTTGTTGACTTTCTGGCGCCATCTTGTGGCTTGAACACTTAACCACCATGGATTACAATGGAAGACAGGGTTTACTTTATTACGTTTTAAATATGGATATTTTTATTACACAAACGCAGCGATTTGAATCAGAAGGCCTCTATTAACCCATCGGAGCCGTGTGGAGCAAGTTATTTGACGGATAGCTGCATTTTTTTTATGGACTTCAAAAACAGCTGCAACTACTGCATGGATTAGACATGACTTTTTATAACTCCGATTGTATTCGCCTGGAAGAAGAATGTCATATACACCTAGGATGACTTGAGGGTGAGTAAATCAGCTAATTTTCATTTTTGGGTGAACTAACCCTTTCAGCATTAATTTCAAATACGGTAAAAACAAATATTCAGCAATAGATAAAGGATTAAAGCAGCTTGGAACTGTTTTTCTTCGCGGAAGCTTACGTAAGAGATAATACAATATTTAAACTCAATTTAAACAATAATATTTAGTGTCTAATTTACTTGAGACAAATAGCTGTGTAATAAGTGGGATAATGTACATCCAGCCGGTTGTTATCGCAGAATAAATCCCGACAGAGTGATCAGGACCCTGACGCGAAACCAATGTTCACATGTTAACTGACGTTAACTAATGAAACCTGCTGCTTTATATTTTTGTGGAAAAATCATTATCACTGAATCGTTAAACCTGGTTCACAGCTGAAAAACATCTCATCATGTTTATCGAAATATCTAACTAAAACCAGCTATGAAGCCAATGAAGTCTAACTGAAATGGTTTGTAATATGCAACTAAATCAGATGAATTGCAGAGCGATTGTGTGGAAACCGCTGACCTCACTTACATCACCCTCTAGTTACGACAATCACGTCAATTGGTCAAATGATCTAACCAAAGGGCATGTGAGACGTAATGTCTTGTGGCAGCAGCCATTTTGCGTTCTGACCCTGCTGAAAACAGGCATATGTTGCATGATGGAGTCCAGGTTGGTTACTAGCCGTACCATGACTTACCAGCATGGAAATGCATGATGTTGAATATACGCAGATTCTGTTGTTGATAGTTAAAATTTTGCATGCGCACTCAGACGAGTGACCTGTCCTCCCCACCATAACACAGACATTTCTTGTCATCTATTTTGTGCAGTCTTTCAATATCCCAAAAGCTTGTGTTTAAAAACAAAGTCAGTAGCTCCTTAGACTCTGAATTATTTGATTTCACCAGTCCATTAAACACAAATAGCAGACCTATTTATCACTTGCTGAGAACAGTAGCAGGCACTTCATCTCAATAAGCAGCCATAGACCAGATCTCATCAGTGGCTTCCTGACCCATCCAATAACAAGCCAATGACACCAGGCCACCTGAAACCTGAATAAAAGACCTGAAATATTTCAGTTAGTGTGCAATGAATCTAAAATATATGAAAGTTTAATTTGTATCATTACATTATGGAAAATAATGAACTTTTATCACAAAATGCTTATTTTTTTAGAAGGACCTGTATGTGTCATGAAGGTTAAGCGTTGCGTAGGTAGAAGACAGACAATGATTAATTTACAAAATTACTTTATTAACAGAAATATAACCATAACCAAACCATACCATGCGCTAATGGAAACCGACAATTAAACTGAAAACACAGGAACTAAATACTCAGGGAGACAAAGTTAATTAGTGACACACAGTTGATAACAAGGAACTAAAAATGACTGTAACCATGGTAACTAAAGAGTGGGGGGAAATTCAAACAAAGGAACACATGTGACTGATGTGTTGGAACCAAAGGAAGTGGAGACCCAGACGGAGCCAAAGAGACCAAGTGGAGGATCCAGTAGACCGAAGTGGAACCGTGGCGACGAGCGGCCGAGGTGGAGCCTGGGTGCCGGAAGACTGTGGCGACGACCGTGCGAGTGAGGAGAAAGGTGGAGCCGGAGGGAAGGAGAAAACCGATAGAGCCGTAGGGCTGGAGGGATGAGGCGCAGCTGAAGACCCGGAAGTCCATGGCGATGACTGATCGAGGTGGAGCCGGCGGGATGAGGGAGTTTGGCGAAGCCGTAAGGACGATGATCCCAGGTGGAGCTGAGAGGGTGAGGAGCCAAAGAAATTCAAACAAAGGAACATCAGTGTGACTGATGATAAACAAATTAAAAGTCCAAACATAACAGAACCAAGACAATATGTATATTACAATTAAAATATACCTAAATAAATGTGAATTAAATCAAAATCATGTACAAAACTATTAAAATTAGTAAAGCTGTATTGATACCCACTCCTATTTGGACATTTTTAGGTAGACAAGGTAATCACATCATTATGCATGTTTGGGCGCAAACACTGGCTTAATTTTGTTTGATCTATATGTACAAGAAGCTGAATTTCATGCCTGAAAAACCAGCTCAAAAGGAGTATGTTAATACTGCAGCTATATAGTGTGACCCACAGAGCGTTTAACAGCAACCTGCCAAAAGACAGAACAGAAACAACAGCAGAGCACAGAAAGTCGCAGAAGCCCTATATTTGGACTTATTACAGGAATGCTGACTTTCTATTTTCCTCTCCTTTGCTGTATCTGAGCTACCTAGGATTAAAGTTTATTCACTTTATAAAGGAGTCATTGGCTTGCATTACAATAATTAATGTGCGTTGCTGACTCATGGTTTCATCATATGTATGCTCAAGTGTGGGTACCGTAGAGGCCGTTTTCCACTTCTGAGTCGAGGATTAATAAAAGAGGAGTAAAACTACTAAGAACACCTGGCAACCACCTGCAACAAGTGTTTTATTTTAGAAAAAGTGAAAACTAGTTCCTATACATTTCTATAAAGACTCAATCACTCTATTTTTACTGAATAACGTGTTTTTAAAAAGTTAGTTCTCAATGTACTGTTCTTCTTTCATTCCATTCCTTTGTGATTGCAAGGGTGTATTTACCACAGTTTTATTTTAATCAATCTGCCAATCATTTGCTGATTAAATAATTACTGGATATGCCAAAAAAAGAGACATTTGAAAACAAGATAAGATATCATGAGCAAAACTGTACATTCTGCTTCTGTGTTTCTATGTAATTTAAATAATCTTTACTTATTTTCTGAGATGTACTGTACTAAGTAGTGTACCCTTAGAGTGTGTGCAAAATCTTTAATGTATGTGTGTAGTACTTTATGTCTACATTGAACCAATTGGCAATTGGCATCTGAAACATACATTACAAAAATAAGCATACTTCGTTCATTTTATTAAGTATACTTAAGTAAAGTTGAAGTATATTGTTAAGCATACTTTATGTAGTGCATACTAATATCAATGCTAGTAGTAAACCTGTAAGTGTATAATTAATGAATAATAATGAATACTACTTGGGACTAAATTGGCCCACTTTTTAGTGTATAAAAGTATACTTTAGGTGTATCACAGTAGTAAACTTTGAGTGTACAACTGGTTTACAACTACGTTTTTCTGCTACAACTTAAAAATATACTGATAGTTTACTAGTCAAATACTTTTAGTTTATGAAAGTACACTTTGAAGTGTACTCTTAGTAAACTAATAGTTTACTAGTTCTATCCTGTAAATATACTTGTAAGTTCTTTATGTGAACTTAATATCATACTTATAATACTTAAGTATACTTCTATGTAGCTATTTAGGTGTTAATTTTTTATACTTTAAATATACCTTTAACTTTAAGTAGATTTGAAGTTACTTTGTACTACCAGTGGGCTACACAAAAATTCACATACTCAGATAGAGTCAGGACAATATCTGTTTTCCTTATAAATCAATATTTTCAAACAATGTATGTTATAAAAAAATATGTAAAACTATGTGAAAAAAGTATTTAATATGCTACATAATCAAAAGAGTAAACACAACTACAAGCCGAGTTAGAATACTTAATTATACTTTTATATAGTAGGCTATATAATAGCCTCAGCCGATATTATATATATATATATAAATAAAGCCCAAATATACGTAAACTGTTCTGTCGAGTCACTATCCTGAGTTGTAATTTTAAGTATATTTCTGAGAAGTGCATAAAAAGTAGACTGAAAGTATGTACTAATGAGAATTCTCATATAGCCTACTATGAGATAAACAAGTGCCCACACGAATGTATTTTCTGACACCAGATAACATGATAAATTGATAAATAGTTGTTAAGGAAGTGAAAAGTATAGAGGATGACACAAACATTGGTGTTGATGATGCCAGCAGACCCCATGATTAACAAGAGAAGAGTGCAAAGTTTCCCCCGACTGCATCAACACAGATGAGCTAATGGCATTCGGCCAAGTGTCCCCAGTACTTAGTTCTAACACAAACACACACTTTTCTAATGTCTGCTTGGTGGGCCCTGCACCAGCTTGTTGATATTGTTCTGCTCTATTAACCCAATAATGATATATCATAAATCAGAGAAGTGATCGCCATGTTTTGTTTCCCCTGGTAATTATTTCACCCAACTCCCAAGATGTGTTTGAAAGCCCAAACAGCTCTTCATGATGAGTCAATTACTTCAGCACAACACCCCGCTCTCTCTAACAGAGGCACAGTTTAAATGGACAATGAATAACATGCACATTATGCCATATTCCAATAGCAAATCATTTCAGAGATGTAACTAATATCCAAGACTAATATTGCACAATGGGCATAGTTAGAGCAAACATTTCTGCCACTGTCTTTATGTAAAGTTATTACAATTCATTGCTTTCCCTCTCACACGTGGCTCATATTAGATTCATTGTGCTATACATAACATTTTTGCAGTTATTTACAGTTAATATTCAATCATAAGAACAATGCCTAATAGTTTGTCACTTTTTTAAATGATTTTGTGTAAGTTTCAAAGCCTGAAAGCTCCAGTCCCCATTCATTGTCACTGCATAGGAAACAGCTTCCGGTATGTCCTTGTTCCACAGAAGACAGTCATACAAGTTTGGAACAACATGAGGGTGAGGAAATTATTTTTTTGGTATATAAATATCCCTATAACATATTCTATGTCCATCGTGCACCTAATGCAGTAACTATCACTCAGAGACTGTCTCAAAATCGAGAAGTTCATCTTTAGTAAGATCTCAGAGGTAAGGAAGAGGGGCCCGCTGTCTCTCGGCCCTAACTGAAAAGAATGGAGCTGTGAAAGCAGACGCTGACACAGACAGCCTCATCTCCTGGGCTCTAATAGCGCTCAGGTGAATAATTGTGCTGATCGATGGCGATATACTCCAGCCTCAGCTCCGCAGAGGAAAAAAGGGCAAGATTTGGCTCTTCTTCAGTACAGAGAAAATATTTTTCACTTACAACCAGTCCAAGCTTTTTTAGCCATTTCCACACAATGGCGATTTCAGCTCTTGAGCAGCTTAGCAGTATGCTATACGTATTGCAGCTATCAAGTTATACTCATTTAAAGTGCCCCTAATTTTGTTTTCAATGTCTCCCTCAATCAGTTTACATGCATCCAAGGTAAAAATAAATAAATAAAAAAACACATTTTCTTATAATATACATTGCAGCATCAACTCTCTCCTTTTCTCACAGTTTCGGAAACGATCCGATGCAGAATTTAGTCTCTCTAAACCCCTCCTTTCTGAGAATTTCTCTGCTCTGATTGGTCAGATGGCCCAGTCTGTTGTAATTGGTCTACTCTGCTCTGATTGGTCAAATGGCCCAGTCTGTTGTGATTGGTCTACTCTGCTCTGATTGGTCAGATGGCCCAGTCTGTTGTGATTTGTCTGCTCTGCTCTGATTGGTCAGATGGCCCAGTCTGTTGTGATTGGTCTACTCTGCTCTGATTGGTCAGATGGCCCAGTCTGTTGTGATTGGTCTACTCTGCTCTGATTGGTCAAATGGCCCAGTCTGTTGTGATTGGTCTACTCTGCTGTGATTGGTCAGATGGCCCAGTCTGTTGTAATTGGTCTACTCTGCTCTGATTGGTCAGATGGCCCAGTCTGTTGTGATTGGTCTACTCTGCTCTGATTGGTCAGATGGCCCAGTCTGTTGTGATTGGTCTACTCTGCTCTGATTGGTCAGATGGCCCAGTCTGTTGTAATTGGTCTACTCTGCTCTGATTGGTCAGATGGCCCAGTCTGTTGTGATTGGTCTACTCTGCTCTGATTGGTCAGATGGCCCAGTCTGTTGTGATTGGTCTACTCTGCTCTGATTGGTCAGATGGCCCAGTCTGTTGTAATTGGTCTACTCTGCTCTGATTGGTCAGATGGCCCAGTCTGTTGTGATTGGTCTACTCTGCTCTGATTGGTCAGATGGCCCAGTCTGTTTTGAACTGGTCTACTGCCCACATTGTGTGTTGTAAACAAAACGCTCATTAACATATCTTAATTTCAGATATTACACACATAAATATTACACACATAAAAGGTAATATAAGAAAGAGCATAATATCCATTCGTTAAGATAATGTTTGCTCTTTTCATCCAGATAATATATTCTTCTCTGCTATCTATTTACACCTGCTCTTCATCCTGATTAAAAAGGGTACACACATTTGTTTGTTTCTTTTTGAGATTAGTGTAACATACAGGTCTTAGGGAACAGATGGTGTGGTTCACGGTTAATTGTGAACAAGGTATTGATGGAACCATGTCAGTTTTGAGTGCTGTATATGTTACCATATGTTAGTATGTCTAAATTAGCATAGTGGCTTGTGGATATTGTATGAATCAGCCAATGAGCAAGTAATGGGAAGATAATTTAAAAGGGTTAGCCATTTTATTTGTGTTTTGTTATAGCGCATTTTTATTTAATAAGTACATTTGTACTTTAGCTAAAGTTTAGTCAAGTGCAAAGATGTGATAGTCTGGTAACCTCTGGCAGATAATATAACATATTAATAAAACAAAAAAACGACTTAAGTGTACTTAAAGAGGGTACACTTTCACGAGTGCTTTGTAACATACTACACACATACAGTGCACAAAAGTGCATTTTGTAAAAAGTTTTACTTTTAAGTACATTTAAATAAACATATTAAAGCATATTTAAAGAATTACTTTAATTTTTATTTTGTTATATTACATTTTATTATATTTTAAATGTACTAAATTGCAGCTTCACCTCAAACGTGTAATTACAAATATATTTAAATAGATGACAAGGTAAAATAACATACAAATAGCAAAAATATGTCTCGGTACATTCAAAGGTAAACTTTAAACATTTTAAGATGTGAATCCTACTTATGGGTCAAAAAGCACAAGTTTAGCAAATTTTATTCAATACAAAGTTAATCTATAATATTTTCTTTGGAATGCAATTGACATGCAATTAAGCCTAGGATTTTCTTTTAAAGTGTGTTTTTCCATAATAAGTAGGCTTCTTTTTTTTTACAAGGGAACATTTGATGACATGCTTATAACCTGCACATTGCGATTTACATTTAGCATATGTTAGCCTTGTAGTTAGTGGATATTGTATGCATTTGCAGTTCGCATTGAGTCTGTATATAATAGCTTTTATCAGTGATAAGAGGTGAGTACTAGGTACTTCAGTTTTCTGAGTGTTGAGAGGCAATCCAGAGGATCACCAGTGAAGTGAAGCATGTCCAAGGGCACTCACACAAAGAGTAATGAAGCCAAGGGGGGTGTTGACGGCTAACAATATATCTGTACTTGAGTGTGTGTGTGTGTGTGTGTGTGTGTGTGTGTGTGTGTGTGTGTGTGTGTGTGTGTGTGTGTGTGTGTGTGTGTGTGTGTGTGTGTGTGTGTGTGTGTGTGTGTGTGTGTGTGTGTGTGCGCACGAATACAAAGGTATGTGAACGCAAACACGTGCTTACCTGCATGTGTGTCAGAGGGGAAGTCACACTGTGGTTGACTGGGCAAATGGGCCAGCAGCTTCAGGAGAGACAGCTGATTCATACTGAGTGGCACTGAAGGAAGAACTATTTATAGATGCATACGCATAATCTCAACACTTTAGATATACCTGCGAACATGCTCACACTCTGCCGCTGACCAACTGAGTCAATACAACTGTTAAAGCGGATGAAATAATGCTATTTTCTATCCCAGTATAGAGAAATCACAAAATTAAATGTTTGTAGCATTTTGTAAAATTTCTCATTATGAATTATTGCAAGTACACACATTTAAAATTGAGTGTTAAGAAACTTGTTTACAAACAGCGTTTCTTTTGGTTATTATTTTTGCAGTTCTGCACTCACACAGGGATCAACATATTGGCACATGATGTAAAATACTTTCTTTTATTCCCTTTCCAGATAGATATGGAAGAAAACTGAGTGAGAAAGAGAGGTGTTTCACAAACACACATTTTTATAAGATAGTCATTGTGTTCGGAAAATTACATCGGAATTACATTGGAAAAATTCCTCCACTTTAACAATTACACAACTTTAGATGGAAGTTTATGTTCAACATCAAGCTTTTTCTTTTAAAAAAGCTTTAAGGAATACATCTATTGGAATATTGACTCAAAATCTACTGTACACACTGTGTATTCTATCCCATACACTAACCCTACCCCTAAATACCCATCACAGAAAACTCTCTGCATTTTTACATTTTCAAAAAAACATCACTTTGTGTGATTTGTAAACTGTTTTCCTCATGGGGACCAAAAATGTCCTCACAAGGACATCCTCTTCTCATGGGGAGACATTTTGTCCCCATAACACACACACACACACACACACACACACACACACACACACACACACACACACACACACACACACACACACACACACACATGTTGTGTTTCCATGTTTTGTGGGGACATTCCATAGGCGTAATGCATTTTATACTGTACAAACCGTATTTTCTATCCCCCTACACTGCCCCTGCCCCTAAAGCTACCCATCACAGGAGACATGCTGCATTTTTATATTTTCAAAAACATCACTTAGTGTGATTTATAAGATGTTTTCCTCATGGGGACCAAAAAATGTCCCCACAAGGACAAAAATTTGGATATTGCCATCTTTGTGGGGACATTTTGTCCCCATACCGTAGGGATTACCAGTCCACACACACACACACACACACACACACACACACACACATGTTTTCTATGGAGTCAATATAATGCCACATAGTTTTGCAAAATAATAAAGTATTGCATAAGGAAAAAAAGTTTTGCAAACAAAAATAAAGAATTGCACAAAAAAATAAGTATTGAGAGAAAAAAAAGTTTTGCAAACAAAAATAAAATATTACACAAGAAAAATTAAGTATTGAGAGAAAAAAAACTGTTTTGCAAACAAAAATAAAGTATTGAGAGAGAAAAAAACTGTTTTGCAAACAAAAATAAAGTATTACAAAATAAAATAAAGTATTGAGAGAGAAAAAAAGGAAAAGGAAAATAAAGTTGTTTCATTTGCAACACAACTTTTATTCTGCGCAGCTTTTCAGTGTGCTTGCGATACTGTTTCCCCTGTGCGCTTCACTTTTCTGTTCGTGTCTTTGTGGCACTGTTTTGACATGGGGGGTGGAGTCAAGAAACTGGGGCGTGTTCAGCTGACATGGTCACGCCTCCTCCGTGTGACATCATCTCCTCAAGACGCAGATCAGCACAGATGAAGGCACCATGGCTGAGCTCATGCGGTGGAGCGTTTCTTTATACTCACACTTTTACTAGTATTAAAACGGGCATGATTTTGTTTTGTTATGAATAAATGTGTATTAAAAGCGTTTGCTTAAGTTAGAAGTGGTGATTATTATTAGCTGTGGATTAACGTTACTGGCTGATGCAAACTGTGTGAAAATAGCCAGCATCTGCTGTTTATTTCTCTCAGTGTGCACACGTTTATAGCATTTGAATGGTTGGTTTTGTTAATTAAATGTGTATTAGCAGCGCTTAAGTTAAAGTAGGTAGAGATCAGTTAATGTGGTGTTTAGTGTTTAGTTTAGAACTGTCTGAAAAAGCCATAGCTGTTCATTTCACTCAGAATGCGTGCAAATCTTTATAGTTAGCAACGTAAACATGTTTGTTCTCATTGGTAGTTAATTGAAGCTTACTGTATTAGGTTTTCAGGTCAGTCCTATGTTCATAATAAAACATCTATTTGAATGTCCGCTGCGATATCTTGTCATTTAAACTGTTATGGGTTTTCCCGTGCCCGACGGCGCTAGTCCAAGCTTTTGTCATTTGCGTCTTGTTCTGCATTCACAAATTCAATATTAAAGTCTCTATTGAGTGACTCTCTCATTAAAACAGTCTTTGCCGCCATCTAATGGAGTAACGGTCAGGTATTCTACTATATTTTCTCCAGTAGAAGAAACAATTTAAGCATGAGTCTGAGATATTTTTAATGATAAAAGTCTGTCAAGTTAATTACATTCTATTTACAACTTAAAACTAGCAGTAACTTTGACGTCAACAGGTTAATGCTTCTAATACACATTTAGTTAACAAAATAAAACTATAAACATTTAAATGCTATAAATGTGTGCACACTGAGACTGAGAGAAATAAACAGTGCTGGCTATTTTCACACTATTGTAGTCCAAAGCTAATAATAAACACCACTTCTAACTTAAGCAAACGCTTTTAATACACATTTATTCATAACAAAACAAAATCATGCCCATTTAGGTTTTTTTCTCTCTCAATACTTTATTTTTGTTCGCAAAACTTTTTTTTTTTCTCTCAATACTTAATTTTTCGTGTGCAATACTTTATTTTTGTTTGCAAAACTTTTTTTTATTTTGCAATACTTTATTATTTTGCAAAACTATGTGGCATTATATTGACTCCATAGTTTTCCTCATGGGGATTAAAAAAGGTCCCCACAAGGACAAGGATTTCCGATATCGCCATCCTTTTGTCCACTTAGTGTAGGGTTTACCAGGACCACACACACACACACACACACACACACACACACACACACACACACACACACACACACACACACACACACACACACACACACACACACACACACACACACACACACACACACACACACACATTGTGTCTTCATGGTTTATGGGACGTTCCTTTGGCATAATGATTTACATACTGTCAACCTGTATATTATCTCCCCTAACCCTGCCCCTAAATACCCATCACAGAAAACGTTCTGCATTTTTACATTTTCAAAAAACATCACTTAGTATGATTTCTAAGCTGGGTTCCTCATGGGGACCAAAAAATGACATGGATTTCGGATATTGCCATCCTTGTAGGGACATTGTGTCCTCATAACATAGGGTTTACCAGGACCACACACACTACAGCAAGGTAAGCTGACCAAAGTGTGATTTGTAGGCTACTTTGATGCGTGTATTTACTCATCCTGGGGATCAGAGCTGCCATACGGCCAACCAGAGATTTCTGTATCCATGGCAGCATCCGAGTGAACCCTTTATCATCTCGGCACACACATGCACACACAGAGCACACCACATGCAGGGGTGTTAAACTTTCTATGGCTTTATCCATTCAGCCCAGAAGGCTCGCTATGAGAGTCATCCATCCGTCCATCCACCCACCAACACCCACACACACACACATAGTCTCGCTCACTCTCATGATACAAAGCAGTATTGT
Organism: Gobiocypris rarus; assembly: GCA_023029165.1. Taxonomy (NCBI): domain Eukaryota; kingdom Metazoa; phylum Chordata; class Actinopteri; order Cypriniformes; family Gobionidae; genus Gobiocypris; species Gobiocypris rarus. The sequence goes on from CM040933.1 coordinate 22,791,676, forward strand.
CATGTGTTGCATGATGTGACATAATAATCTGTAATCTATATATTGCACCTAAATGTATGCTGTCTGGTTAGGCCCTTGCCTTGGTGGACTTGATTCAGCGGGTGGACTGAATTGTTCATGGCGATAAGCATTCTGCGATTTGGGCACAATTTCAGATAGAAGACTTGGTCAGGTTATGGTTGGATTGAGCGATGTGATATTACTGTCAGTCCATATAGGAGGCATGTGACTGTAGTATGTGTCATTGTTTGTATTGGCCACCTGTCCCTCTGATTTTCCGTCTGTCTCTTTCTCTGTATGTCTGCCTGCTGTCTTGCTAATACATTTGTCATCCTGTCTATTGTAACTTGAGTTTATTTGCCCTTCTGTCAGCATGTTTGCCTTATCAACTCTCTTTCTCTGCATGCTATGGACCTCAAACAGGCCTGTCACACTGGACCAGGACATTTGTTTTGCTCACAGTCATTGTAGAGACTGAGACAATGTTACCAGTTGCCTCCTCTTGAGAACTGCACAAAAGCTGCTTTGTCGGCGTGACTGTGTGTACACAGCAAGATGATTCTTTTAATACACAGTCAATGGAAGTCATCATATATTATAGATCGGAAGAAAATGACAAATTTATATAATTTTATCACGTTTCACTTTCAATCCCACAATCCCCTGTGCAAGACTTCTGTCTTGCTCCCATAAATAACAAAATTGGAAAGGTCCACTGAGTTCTGCTCACTCTGTTGCGCAAACGAGAAGAGCTTTAAAGGAGAGACTGTGAGTTTTAGAGGAAAGAAGAGAAAAGCGGAGCAAATTAAAAAGTCAGGGCCAAGTGTTTAGGAAAGAGTTAAGGAGAAAGAGCGAGAGATAGAGAAAGAGAGATGATGAGGGCTTACGCATAGAAAAAGCTTCTAATGGTACTCATTAAACACTCAATAATAGTTAGTTCCGGTCCTTGAATTTGATTGGCTGAGCATTTTAAGAGTTACAGTTGAAACATGCACAAACTGGACAAACTGTATTGTAAAAAGCGCTGTAAAAAATGAAGGTGACTCTTTTTCACAGACAGGGATGACACACTTCATTAGCATTGTAAATCATTGTAAAAAAAAAAGGAAGTTTTAATTGTTTAATGTTCATTTTGTTCATCATGATACTTTGTGTTATATTACCCTGACATTAAGTAACAAAAAATAGTTTACACTACATTAGTGCATGCTTGTCCGGAAAAAAATAGATTTTTGTGTTGTAAATATAATTTATTCTGAAGCAATATTCCCATCAGTGTTCTATAAACTTTGGCACAAGCCTTATTAAAATAGCATTTTGTGATATTTATTTAGCCTTATTTTTTTACCTTCATAAAGGGCATTTTCCCCCCTGATCTTATTAAATGCATGCTTCACCTTTAATTTAAAATTCCTAAATTTGATCAATAAATTAAATTAGAATAATAAAAGCACCAGAGCTGTTGCCAATCAAATTAAATCATTTACACTGAAAAATTAAAACTGCATTAAATAATGTTATAAATGACATCCATATTTCCTGAAATGTTCTTAGTTAAGTATGCCTTCTGCAATTAATTTGTTTCATAAGGTGCACTCTTAGCTATACCTTATCACTATTAACAGTTCATTCCGATAGTGTCCAGTCCACCACTGTTTCTTTACATTTCAGTCTATACCAATATAGAAATTGTATTTCTTTAGTTAAGGTATACCTTAGAGTTTTTGTAGTGTGCTAAGAGACAATGTTATCAGGAAATCCAGCCAAGGGATGTTGCAAATCAAATTTAATAATTTACATAGAAAATGGACAACTGCATTTAATGTTATAAGATTGTTTTAAATATTTTTTGAATATTCAAATAAGTGTTGAAAAGAATTAGGCTTTAAAACAAGAAACTAAACCGCCAGTAGGTGGCGGCAAGTGACCACTCTTGAGTGAGTCATTAATTCAAACTAATCGGCTGATTCATTCAAGAATGAGGCAGTTGTTTATGGCTGAATCCGAAAACCTAGGCAGCTGACTTGTTACCTCGCTGCCCTATCAGGCAATGACTTGTAAAGCTGGGTAAACACTGTGCGATTTATAATAGTCCTTTGCGGATGTTGCTTGTCAGACATACGAACATGATCCCCTCTGTAAGCCATGTCACACTGTAAGATCTAAGTTGTCATGAATGTCAGACTGTACAATAGTTGAGGTGCTCTAAAACGGACGCACGCAAGAAAATAGTCCAGAGTTTTATATCATCAATGAATGACGCGGTCGGTGAGCTGCATTACACGCAGGATTTAAATGCTACAAAGAAATCTCTAGCGCTCAATTTTGGTCATGGTTTATCTTGAAAAACTAAGATAATTTGACGGTCGTCCTAGGAGAAGTCACACTGCAGGACTGTGCGCCTAATCTTCTGACACTGCCAGAATTTCGCCTGAGGTAAAATTTGATCGCAGTGGTCATTCATCGGCCTTCCGGTGAACATGTCACACTAATGATCAAAGACGTCAGATTTTAACCTAGGATCAGAGGAATCTTTTAGGATTTGCAAAATTTGGCTCAGGTGGCCAAAATCGCACAGTGTGTACCCGGCTTAAGGCAGCATAAGCGCACGGAGGCACCTCACGAAAATGATTACACTTCTGAGGCAGTGTAACTACAGCAAAATAAAGCTTTGGTGAGAACTAAACAAATATTTTATTACTACAGTAGTCATTTCTTGCTAGAAATGACATCAGAAACGGAAAACGTTGGCGAAAAACTTACATTTACACACAAACTGACCAGCAAACGCAACTTTCAGACACCATCTCACCTGTCACTGAATGGAACGCATAGGATTGTGGGATATCAAAAGCAGTGAAGGATTGCCTTCAAAAATCGATCAGATGAAGGTATCTCAAGAGGCGGGAAGTGAAGCTAACATTGGATTCGGACATGCCTTCTACCTTGAAATTTGTCCTCCGATGGCAGCATTTTCCAGTTTTCAGACACAGCCATGAACGGGTCATTCTTTGACTCAACCGATTCGTTCAAAACCCTGAATCATTCAGGACTGGAAACATGGCTGTGAGATTCGCTATTCGTATAATGTTGCTTAACTGTATCATAAATATAAAAACAGTGCATTTAGAATTTTTACCGCAGAATGTTAAATGAGATTTTGTGTGCTGCGCTAGCCTCAACAGCACAACCTTGTTACCATCTGTACATTTTAGTACATTGTACATTATTATACCATGGTCTGTCTGAATACTCAATTCTGATTAACTGGTGTGCAATAAAACCGTTTAATGCACAGGTAGTTTCAAGTCAGTTGAATCACTGCTACATTAATGCGTTGTTTTCATTGAAGCGCACTCACATGCCTATGTCACACGCATACAGAGAGCGAACACACAAACATTCAGGGGAGCACAGAAACGTGTTAACAACGATGCCCGTGACCTTTAGTTATAAAATAGCTAAGCTACAGATCACTACATTATATTTCTCAGCAATAAGGTTTGTATCAGTAGAAACCCGTGAGTATATTCAAATTATCATACTTTCCCCCCTCATATCCTCCTGAGACGAGATAATTATTTATTTTATTTCTGGAAAAAATCCTCAGATGACGCAAATATCGTCATTTTGCGTCATCGGAGGATTTTTTGGCCAGAGGCTAAAGACTACAGCCAGCAGGAGGAGCTATTTCCACATGTTTTCAACAACACACTCACAGCACTCGGCTCGCGGAGCTGCGGAGATTCATGTAAACGGAGCGGTGGAGAGCAAAGTGAGTGTTTCAACTTTTCAAATGAACTTCCTACGAAAGTTAAGCTTCCAAAGACATGAACTGAAAATGCGCCAGACTGTTCACGTGCTGTGAATGCAGCCGCAGATGCGATTACCTCAGCTCATGTGATGAATGTAATCTGACTCCTGCTGCGTTTGTGCCGTGACTTTCGTTCGGCTCACTCACATTATATCGAACAGACACATTCAGTTTTTAATTGTAGTGTCTCTAACTGAACTGATTTTATGAAAATGAACGCGGTGGGCAAGTGATCCAGTAATCCAGTAGCCGACTAGAGTGGCCTCGTAGGGCAGCGAAGTGCATTCTGGGAGTTGTTGTCTTTCATCCCCATGAGACAAAAATACATTTTCTGTCTTTTCTCAGTCTAGAAGGCACCAAATTCAAAAATAATTTCACATTTCTACTACATTAATGAGCCAGTTTAAATACAGATCCATCTTCCCAGTGCTGAAGTACCCCTTTAAGAGAGACAGATGCAAGTACGTTTTTAATGCATTTCGCCGACACTTGACCTACAGCCAGGTGATATTCACAAAAATAGCCTATTTCTTCTTATCTCAAGGACGTTTGTGTGTGTGTGTGTGTGTGTGTGTGTGTACAGACCTAAATGAGAATTGATTTCAGTCTTGTCTGTGACTGACCTATTCGTCACTTCTTTTTCACAATATGCCCATTCAACACTGTGACAGCTACACACCAAGTGTCATTCTGACAAATACAAGTATAAACATGCGATCTAACGCAATTAACGACGTGCTTAAAACTAACGTGTTATGCATTGCGCGTTTACTCAGATGTGTGCTGCGTTTTTTATGTCTGATTTCTCTTGCAAATGAGTGTGTACGGCTCACAGACAGATCCTATCAGAGCTGAAGAGGTTGGCAGCACACATTGATCACTTGCCCTCGATCCTCCTTGTCTCTTTCGCTTTAAATACCTGTCTTTCTCCTTCTGTCTTTCTCTTTCTTGCTCCTTCTCTGACTTTCCCGCTCTCTGATGTCCTCTTGATGGATGGATCTTTGGGTTTTCTAATGAAAAAATAGATGACTGTAACACACAAACACTGGTTGGTTTCATCAAAGCATTAGATGTTGAGTTTCAAGCTCTTCCTTTATTACTTCACTCACTTACTCACTTGCTCTCTCTCTCTTTATCTTGTTTTTCTGAAGGACCAAAATACATGGAAACACCATGGTGTGATAGGATGTCATTCAGTTTCATGGTATAAATTAAAGTATATATATATATATATATATATATATATATATATATATATATATATATATATATATATATATATATATATATATATATATATATATATATATATATATATATATATATATATATATATATATATGTATAATATTATATAGAACGTTTCCAAAGAAAGATAGTTTATTTGTATTTATATATATTTGTAAAACCATTTGTAATTTTTCCATTAGATTCATCCTCTCCACTAACATTCTTTGACATATTACCATGGTAATGCCACAAGTTTTTGGCATCAACCAAGGTAATAACGTTGGCACAGTATTATTATACATTAGAGAAATGGACATGTATGCTAATATAATGCCATGTTTTATCATACCAATTAAATTTAGAATGAAATGTATTATTTCAAGTATTTAACAACTTCTATTTAGGATATAACAATTATTTTTCACCAAACTCTTTGACATGTCTAATTTAGTCAGTCCCATCTAATTTAAAGATCATTCCATTTTACATCAATATAGTACCATTCAGTACATATCACAGTGTCATGGCATTTTCATCTGGTAATATCACAGTACCATACCACCACATTACTATAGTAAGGGTCATTGAAACATTGTTGAGGTCTCTTTCAGTCAGGTGTTGGATGTTTGCGAAGAGCGGCCACACTGCATTGTGGTGGACCTGTGGTATGTTTAAGACACAGGAATATATACCTGAACAGCTCATCTGGAACAGCTCCGTTCTCCAGACATGTTAATTATTAAAAGAGCGAATATGCCACCATTCTCACATCTCCATGGAAACAGCAGAGGTCATGGTAGCAGATGACATCAAGTGGCAGACAGGAGGGATAAGAGGGAGAGAGCAAGAATTGGAGAGACAGATCAAGACAGAAAGAGAGAGGACTTTGGCAGTTCATATGTCTGTGGTTGAGTGCTAAACCAAGTTTACCCAATCCCACAGAGGAAAATTAAACCAGTTCAGTCCAATCAAGACCACCAATGCTGTCACTTAATACTCGTCCTTTAGGCTCTATAATCCTCTATAATGGCTTTGAGAGAGCATTATGGAGTTTTCTTACGTCATGATAGCATGTCATATGTAAACTGGGTGCTGCTTTTTCCAGGTCTGCCTTTTAATAGTAGATAAATATTGAATCTACAGCTTAAAGGTGTGTTCTGGGTTCAATGAGCCCGATCTCACGAAAATGCGTATAAATAGTACGAGTGTGCAATCTCGTAGAATGTATACGCTAAAACTCATTTTGGCGTGCATATGGTACGCCGTTTTTGGCGTGCATATGATACGCACTTTATGGCGTATTATATGTACGAACCCCCACACCCCACCCTCACCCTACCCAAAAGCGTGTCATATACACGCCATAAAGTGCGTATCATATGCACGCCAAAAACGGCGTACCATATGCACGCCAAAACTCATTTTGGCGTATACATTTTACGAGATTGCACACTCATACTATTTATACGCATTGTCATGAGATCGTGTTGGTTCAATCGATTTGAGTTTTAAAGACAGCTTAAAGAGATAGTTCACCCAAAACTGAGCATTCTGTCATCATTTATTCACTTTCATGTTTGACGTTATTTCGTCTGCAGAACAGATATTTTGAAGAATGTTTGTTTCCGTACAATGAAAGCCAATGGGTCCCAAAACAACACTGAACCTCGCTGGCTTTGGATTCAATAGACCCACAGATATTTTTTTCAAAATATGTTTGTTCTGTAGAAGAAATAAAAAGTTGAGTAAATGATTTTATTCCTTTTATTTATTTTCTGTCCCTTTAAGCAGAGAAAGTAAGCCTGAGTCTGTGACTGTGTAACAGGTCAAAAGAAATACGTAAAGACTCAGATCTGACTTCCTGTTAGCTGCAGTGTGAGCTCACTTAAGATATTTAGCTCGGAGTCGACATTTTGCCAGTGAATCTAATGCCTGATGTCTCTGCTGCTGCCTTTAGCACTAGTTCAGCATATTAGATAACCAGACTTTGTACTGGTTGATGTTACCCACAGCCATCATACATTTGCATACTCACTACATATTTAGGTTTAAACTGGGATTTAGATTTAGGAATTGTATGTTTAACATTTATAGGACTTAACATGACGATTAGATTTATTAGGTCTATTTAAATATTTACTTAACCTGAAATTAGATATTTTAACATAAAGTTCTGGTAAACCCTGGGACAGCTTATATACATATTAAAATGATGTTTTTTGAAAATGTAAAAACGCAGAATGTTTCCTGTGATGGGTAGGTTTAGGGGTAGAGTTAGTGTATGGGGTAAAAACCATTATGTCTGTGGAAAGTCCCCATAAAACATGAAAACACAACGGTTCTGGTAAACATGGAGACAAAATGTCCCAACAAAGATGGCAATGTCCAACATTTTTAATCCTGTGGAGACATTGTTGGGTCCATATGAGGAAAACAACTAATAAATATTACAGACTTATGTTTTTTTGTTTGTTTGTTTTTTATGTAAAAATGCATAAAGTTTAACAAAACAAAACCCGCCCACTTCAAGAAAACACATCCCAAAACTTTAACTGACAAAATAATGATATAGAATTATATTGCCATTGCCATACCAATCAATGTTGAAAAGAACCATTGTATCGCCTTAAAACAAAATAGTGATGAAAATGAGCAAATATGACTAAAATATTCAGGTGGAAACTGTCAAAACAGCAATTAAGAAATTAACCAATGACTTTAACCCTTGGGAAAAAAACAAAAACATAATTTTCAAATGTCAACAGGAAAAATAAGCCGATTTAATTACAAAATGTGCCCAATATGGATTTTCACACATGTTAATGCACATACTATCACAGCCAAAATATGTCATTCATTGCAATAGGTAGCACTTCTAAGTCAATACCAAATCAAAACTAATCAGAAAATCATTTGCAATAGAAATAATTTAATGTCAAAATCTGGTTGTGGTTACACTTAAAATAGTTACAAAATAGATGTATGAGATGATAAAAACTTATACCATTAATCGTACCCAGAATGAATGTTACCTGAGGGATAGAAAGTGAGAGAGAGGGAGAGAGAGACTTTGGAAAAGAGAAGAGAGAAAGAGCCAGAGCAAAGAAGCCCCAGTGAAAGGAAGAGCCAGAGAATAAAAGAGAAAGAGCAACAGTTACAATCTTCTTTTATCCTTTTTCTTGACCATGTGACTGAAACCAGATCAAGCTTCCCGCACAGGTGTGACACACATCTGGCCTACAGGCCTTCAGTATCTCTTTGTCTTAAGGAATTCCAAATGGCCCTTCTGATAAGAGAGATGGGGTTGAAAACAGTAAAGCAAATGTCTCTGTTCAATTTCAAATATCAAATATCTTTGATTATTTTCAATACATACTGTACGATAATCCAACAACAAAAAATAACAACAAATATGTGCTTAGCTTTGTGTTGCGCTTTAACTTCAGACACAATTACAGTACGTCTTTTGTGAAGTACATGTTTCATGTTTCATTCAGTCAAAAAACTGATGTTGTTTATTCAAACCTCTTTCAGCAGCTGTCACTGATGAGTAGAGTGGAGTCTAGATGGTTGCTTTAAAAGTTGCAGATGTCCTGATCAGAGTTCACATAGAGTCATAGTCCCATATTCAATTTTCGATCATTCACTATAGGCTTATTTATAAAGAGCCAAGTCATCTTCTCCCAAAGGTGTAATACACTTTTTCGAGAGTTGGGTCACTCTCCCACTCTTTACTGTAGATAGCTTACTGTATATTTATGCCACTTTGGCATAGCGATCACTTGGGATACACAGTTTTAAGTTAGCGCGCTAAAAACCTGTCAGTCATGAATGAGTGCGTCTGCCTGCTGATCGCTGATTGGTTAAAACTGCACGCTCATCTGGGACGTCAACACCAATGCCAGCTGACTCTGCATGGGCTCCTTTGTTTAATAAGGTCATGATGACTGATTTTATGGAGCACATGCACACTTATTAACCAATTAGACTATAATATGCAGATGTTTGAAAACCGCTGAACTGACCCAAAACCAGCCCAAATTTTGTCCACCCGCCCAAACCTATTTTTACCCGCACAATCAAATTCAAAACGACCCAATTGGGCTGGGAATGGGACACAGGTCTCACCTGGTTGCCCTTTGACGGCAACATTTCCCAGCAACATTGCTCAAATGGTTGCCCCATGTATCATCACCTTATAGTAGGGGGATATAATATACAATTTGTACAGTATAAAAATCATTACGCTTATGAGGAATCCCCGTAAACCACATATTCAAGTGTGTGCTTGTGTGTGTGTGCGTGCATGCGTCCTTGTTTATATTACATTATGGGGAATGTCCCCATAAGGATAGTAAAACCTGAGATCACCTACATTGTGGGGATCAGCCAGCGGTCCCCACTTTTCAAAAGGCTTTTCAAAAGAGTTTTTTTTGAGAAAGTAAAAATGCAGAATGTTTCCTGTGATGGGTAGGTTTAGGGGCAGGGGCAGTGTAGGGGGATAGAATATACAGTTTGTACGGTATAAAAACCATTACGTCTATGGAGAGTCCCCACAAAGATAGTGAACCAGACATGTGTGTGTGAGTCATTGATGTGTACCATTCTATATTTCCAGTGCATTTTAATGAGGGAAGAGCCAGGGTGGGAGAAAAACACCGTAGCTAATCCCGTAAAGACATTTTGTGCGTCTCTTTGTTCCAGACCACTGGCCTCACTAATTGGAAAGATTTGCTCTGTCTGGGAGAGAACTAGATAAACTAATAAGAAAAAAAGAATCATACCATTTTAATACCAGACCGTCACTTGACCTTGACTCTGCAGAGTGTTAAGTTAACTTTAGAAGTGAAGCAAACTCTTTCCACCAGCGAGTGACTTTCTGATAACCTGCTGTTCTGAAGGCTTTTTTGATGACGTCACCAAGCCTTCTGTCTCCATGGCGATAATGATCAGTGTTTTTGATTGGCAGGCGAGCAGCATGAGAGAAGGCATAGATGGACAGATTGTGGGCTTGAGTGGGATTGTTTCACAAAGTTGGTCTTTGTTCCGTTCTCTCAAACATCCAAGAAAGTGACAACTGAAGAAGACAACAGAAAAATGAAGATCATTTTGAAGATTGAGTCATTTCAGCCTTACATAGTTTGACATGATTTTTCTCTGTAGTGTCTTTTTCTCTGTGCTCTTCAGCTCTTTGTTGTTCTGAGTTTTACGTCTTTGCTGTCTTGGCAGAATAGAGAGAATGATAAGGACAGCCAAACAATCCAAAACTACTCACATATGCACTAGTACACATATACACCAGTTCTATCCACAATTTATTTAGCGGGAAATAAAGGGCATTAGATACTGTAAAGGATTTAAAATAACACCGGGAAGTTGTAAAGTGATTCTTTTTCCACTTCATTCATATCCGAAAATTATTTTCCTTACCAAATTTACTTCTATTTTCCGCTGTAGATTTTGGAAAAAATGGAAAATGTATAGTTTATATTTTCCCTTTTAGCTCCGTTCTTCAAAAATAGCACTGGTATTGCAGAGGCTTGTCTGTCTCTGGAGCACACAACTTCATAAAAGTGTTATTCAAAGCCTCGTGGCACAGGACACGATACATGGACTTCTTGTAAAAAGAGAAAGGCAGAGTCTCAGTCTTTATCGCTCTGCATTTTTGACATTGCTGACCAGTGCTGGACAAGACAGAAAGAGACAGTCACACAGCAAGAGAAAGTGAGAGAGTTGTTGTGCGTGTGTGTGTGTGTGTGTGCACATCACATCAATAAACATTCCTGGAAATGTGTTTACCTTAGACAGGGTGTTGTGCTGTGCTGCTACATACATAATGCATGTGAAAGCAAATCTATGTTTGAGTAGGAATATTTCAATGTATTTTCTGCTTTTTTAATCATGACTTTTTAACCATAAACTTCTCAGGGTTATTAGTTTGAACAATGCTAAGTATTAAAGGGATTCTCAAGCCATCCTAGGTGTATATTACTTTCTTCTTTGAGACAAATACATGTCAGACAAATACTTTTATAATGGGAGCGAATGGGGGTCGAGATTTTAAAGCCCAAAAAGTGCATCCATCCATTATAAAAGTAATCCACAAGGCCCCACACGGGTTAATAAAGGCCTTCTGAAAGCGAAGCGATGCCTTTGTGTAAGAAAAATATCCATATTTAAAACTTTATAAACTAAGATTGCCGTACACATCGATTTACGGCGAAAGAGTAACCCCTAACCTGACCTGACGCATGACATATTGGCAAAACACTGGTCACGAAGTCTAAAAAACAACAATTTTAAAGCGAAATGTTGGAGGATTTCGATATAAGAGAAAAGCAGGGGTATGTTTACACTTCTAAAGTACATTTTTTCAAGTGTCTACTTTATCAAAGGAAAACTTTTACTTCACAACATTCCAAAGCATAAAGTCATCATTTTTACTGCACTATTTTCCATATTGAATATCATTTAATTCTGAATTACATTAAAAATTTAGTATTGTATACTTTTACTCAAGTAAGAAAGTACTATATTTTTTATGTATTTAAGTATAAAAGGAAAAAAAGCCACAGGAGCCAGAGTTTGTTTCCCAGCCCTATTTTTTGGAACCGTGAGAGACATCAAAGCTTATACGTTACTGCTACATCACATCAGGGGTTACTCTTTTGGAGTAAGTCGACTTGAGTAGGTCGTCTGAAAGAAGCTAGTCATTTTAGTTTATAAAGTTTTAAGTATAGATATTTTTCTTACACAAACCCATCGATTTGCTTCAGAAGGCCTTTATTAACCCCCGTAGTCATAGTGATTGCTTTTATAGTGGAGGGATCCGCTTTTTTGTACTTCAAAATCAGGACCCCCATTCACTGCCATTTTAAAGTTTGGAAGAGCAATTATATTTTTTTATATAATTCCAATTATGTTCGTCTGAAAAAAGATAGTCATATACACTTAGAATGGCTTAATGTTGAGTAAATTATGGGATCATTTTCATTTTTAGGTGAACTATCCCTTTAAGCTTTGGTGCCTAGCTCATCCTGCACTATTTGTGTTAATGACATGAGGTGTGTTATTAATTTTCCAAGCGACTGATTACTTTTGCATGGTAAACAGGTGAAAGATTCCCATCAACTTGAATTGGAGGATCCCGAACCACATCTAAGGACCAGGGGTCTCATTTATAAAATGTGTGTACGCACAGATTTTAACAGAGGGAAGCACATTTTGCACAGACAAGCACCACTCTCATTTTCTTCAGAAAAACTCTAGACTAACTGTAGTGGCACTGACACTGCAGCTGACCTATGAATATTTTATTACAGTTTATATTTTTATTTTTCAGTGGTGTTAAAAGAGTAATTACAGGGTTTGATCGTTATGATTGGCCGCATTATGTTTGTCTAATTAGTTCCATTGTGTGTGATTGGCTGTCATGTGACTCGTAGAATGTCTCTGATTAGAAGAACTTTGTCTCTGGCTGATTTATTATGTTATATATTTATTATATAAAACTACATTTTAATTATCTTGATGTGAATACATTTAACCAAGAAAAACAGTCTTCAATGTTACCTTGTCCGTCCTGTTTCGCTGTCTATAATCATGTGGGTTTTTTTCACAGCTTCAGGGTTTCAACACACTGTATTAAAAATCTTCCATTAAAACCAACTCAAAAAAAGTAAGATGGACAACATTTCTATTGGACACAAACTGGAGCAAAAATGTCAAACTTAATAATCATTCAAGAAATTGAGAAATCAATTGGGTCTGTGTTAGCCTGGATGCCAGCCGAACTGAGCCCTGCCCACAACATTTGAGCTTGGGCAGTTCAGTCTGGACTCGATCCATAGAGAAGTAATTATGCCCGAACAGAAACTGTTCAGACCAATGAAATTGTCAGGGCGGGCTTTAGATGATGATGGACAGATGATAAACAGTAACGTAATCATCCACGTCATCAAAGGCGATTGGGTTGAATTTACTCTTATCCTAAATGGAGAACTTGTTCGTATATGCATTCACCTTCACTATTTCTCTCAGAAATGTTGATTGTGTTGGTCTCTGTGGATCCTTAAATAATTTTTTTTACAACACCGGCAAAGATCGCTAACACTCATCTTTTTTCTTCTAACGTTACTTAATCCAGCGTGCGTGCAGACAGGGTTGCCAAGTTTTTACAGCAAAACCTGCCAACTACTAGCCCAAAACAAGCCCAATAGCTTTTCTTTGGGGTTCTCTGAAAAAATGGCATTTGGAGGGTAAAATATATGTTATTTTGGCAAAAATCCTGCTAAAATTCGCATTCCTGGGTCTATATATCACATAAATGGGGTTGCGGAATTGGCAGCACAGTGCAGTTGAGTTCTGTTGACATTTGACAACTAACATTATGCGTCGCTCCGTTGCTCTGATTGGTTGTAGGTCTATCCAGTTGAGGTCTTTCCTGGTTCGGTTGAAACACGCCCCATAATCACATCCCAACGGAGCAGTATCAGACTCATATTCTCACTAGAATTGAGTATGACGATGTCAGGCTAGGTCTCTGTACTTTTGCAAGCATAATTTTTTTCTTTCCTTTTTTTCAACCGAGGTGAGAGTGAGAAATTTGGCTGATTTTATTGACAATTTCTTCCAACAAGTAAACTGCCAGTTTTGCTATAAGTTCACTTGCAGTATAGTTGCAATACAAAAGAAAAACTGTGTTGTAAACTAGGTGTGTACTCAAAGTTTACTACTGTTACAGTATACTTAAAAGTATACTTTTATACACTAAAAAGTGGGCCAATTTAGTCCCAAGTAGTATACTTACAAGTGTGGTTTGGACATATGAGCGTAATGTTGTTATTCATGGAGCTGTGCAGGTGTGTGCTCGTATAGACTTAGCACAGGAGGGCTGGACACTTTTTCATCTGCCTATACTGGCAGAGAGGGATTTACTGCACTCAGGTTTATGTATTAATGTATTCAATGGGTAATGTATTCATGTATTCTGTCAATGTCATCACCTCATCAGCTTCTTACTCAAATCATTTTAAAATGATGCAGTGCTGAAAGCATGTTTGCATACATATTGATGAATGTGTGCATGTACGGTGAATGTGTGCATTCACTGACATCACATTAGGGAAGAAACAGCCACACATTTGTTACTGACAGTGATATTGACATTATTTATAAACTGGTATTGGTATGTCTCCAAAGGAAGGTTTTCTCTGATTCGGCTCACTTCTGAGGGCTGTTTTGTTCCTAAACTAAGTACACACACTAAATATTGATGATGTCTTTGTACTGTAATTGCTTAGTGGGTTAAATTTACAGTTTAAGTAGAGTCACTCAGACAGTCACTCACCTGGGTTTAGTGTATAATCCATGGCTTAAACTGGACTCTCTCCCTTCAAATGGGATAATTACCCTCATTTAGTTAAACCACATGCAGCACAATTTTCTAACTGCTCGTTTTCTTTCTTTCTTCCTCGCTTTAAGGACTTTATGTCTTCCAATAAAAGTAATTGCAGCAGTATAAAGCATCCTTACAGAGAACTTTCCACAACGAATTACAAAAGAGTTCAAACAGGTCAAAACACACAAGAGAGTCCCAACATATTGTTTATAAGATATAAGCATATCTGGGCCATTTGTCAGTACAGTAATGACAATCAGGGTGTCTGGATACAATATTTTTATTAAAATTGTCACAACACATAAATCACAATGGTGTTAAAAGAATCAAGGGACTATATTGCCAAAAGTATTGGGACACCCCTCCAAATAATTGAATTCAGGCGTTCAAATCACTTCCATGGCCACAGGTGTATAAAATCAAGCACCTAGGCATGCAGACGCTTCTACACACATTTGTGAAAGAATGGGTCGCTCTCAGGAGCTCAGTGAATTCAAGCGTGATACCGTGATAGGTTGCCACCTGTGCAATAAGTCCATTCGTGAAATTTCCTCACTACTAAATATTCCACGGTCAACTGTTAGTGCCATTATAACAAATGTGTAAGCAATTGGGAACAACAGCAACTTAGCCACAAAGGGGTAGACCACGTAACATCACAGAGCGGGGTCAGTGTATGCTGAGTGCGCAGAAGTCACCAACTTTCTGCAGAGTTAATCGCAACACACCTCGTCAGATTAGCTCAAGAACAGTGCCTAGAGCGCTTCATGGAATAGGTTTCCATGGCCGAGCAGCTGCATCCAAGCTTTACATCACCAAGTGTAATGCAAGGTGTTGGATGCAGTGGTGTAAAGCACGCCGCCACAGGACTCTAGAGCAATGGAGTCGTGTTCTCTGGAGTGACCAATCACGCTTCTTTGTCTGGCAATCCGATGGACGAGTCTGGGTTTGGCAGTTGCCAGGAGAACGGTACTTGCCTGACTGAATTGTGCCAAGTGTAAAGTTTGGTGGAGGGGGGATTATGGTGTGGGGTTGTTTTTTTAAGGGGTTGAGCTTGGCCCCTTAGTTCCAGTTTAAGGAACTCTTAATTCTTCAGTATACCAAGACAGGACCAGGACGATTTCATGCTCCCAACTTTGTGGGAACAGTTTGGGGATTGCCCCTTCCTGTTCCAACATGACTGCGCACCAGTGCACAAAGCAAGGTCCATAAAGACATGGATGAGAGAGTTTGGTGTGGAGGAACTTGACTGGCCTGCACAGAGTCCTGACCTCAACCCGATAGAACACCTCTGGGATGAATTACAGCAGAGACTGCGAGCCAGGCCTTCTCGTCCAACATCAGTGCCTGACTTCACAAATGCACTTCTGGAAGAATGGTCAAAAATTCCTACACACTCCTAAACCTTGTGGAAAGCCTTCCCAGAAGAGCTGAAGCTGTTATAGCTGCAATAGGTGGGCCAACTCCAACATGTTGTTCAATTAGGACGTTGTCACGTCGCTGGAAATACTCATAAGTGTCCCGATGTGTAGTGAGCCAGCGTCCTTTACTGTCTTTACCAGTGCCCTGATTCACGTACCCCTAGTTTCCCGACACCTATCAGTTATCATGGACATTCATTCAATGAACACACCTGTCAGCATTTGGTTCCTTAGCACTGTATTTAAGTTCCTCATTAGTTCTCAGTCTTTGCTGGTATTGTTGTGTTTGTCATGCTGACCATCATCTTTTGTGGATTACTTAATTTATGTTATTGAACTTATTCGGACATTGGGGACATTTTCTGGTCCGCGTGAGAAAAACAGCTTATAAAAGTGATGTTTTCTGAAAATGTAAAAAATGCAGAAAGTTTTCTGTGATGGGTAGGTTTAGGGTTAAGGAAAGGGAAAAATATACAGTATATATAAAATATAGTTTGTACAGTGTAAAAATCATTATGTCTATGGAAAGTCCCACTTTCCCAATGTGTTAGTGTGTGTCTACTAAAGCATATTTCAGACACTGTTTTTAGTAAAATTGCATAAAGGTTTGTTACCATTTTCTGTCTGTCTTCAAAGCTAAAGCAGAGCTCAGAATAATTTTTCAGAGATTGTATTACAAACAAGAAGCATAGCAGACGAGTGTGAACCTCAGGTGTGTTTAAAGAGAGCTTCATTTACTTGTGAGAACGACTGTACAGTATTTGCTTCTTGCCATGGATAAACATGTTGAGTAAAATATTTTCCTATTCAAACCAGAACAGATTTCTTTCATTGAAGTTCAATGCAACGTTTGTGGTAGAATTGGCTGATTCCTTATTCAAAGCAGCCATAATATCATTGAATATCTTGTCAAGTCCTTTCAGTCAGGCTTTAATGTGGCGGCAGCTGTTTTATGTATGTGTGTGCGAATGTGTGAATGCGAGCGAGAAAGAGAGAGAGGCTCTTCACCTAGAACCCTGCATGCCAGCTGCATCTTCCCTGCTTCCGTATTTTGTGGGCTCTAAGCCTCGTTTAGTATAATTAGCTGTATTTGCTGAGTTAATGAGTTCCCTCTCTGTCCTGGATACTTGTTTTCAAAGGAACTCTGTCAGTTAGAAAAAAGACTCTACCTGGGTATGGCAGACTCCATTTGGGTATTAGTGTGTATATACGTGTGTGTGCATATGTGTGTGTGTGTTCTGGCTTGAAAAACCTCCCAGGCCTCATTCAAACTCAATATGAGCATTAATCACGCTAATTACAGCAGCTCTACCCCAGGGGTTGCTGGGATGGTGGAGGACTAAGGTGGGGACAGGCTGATAGACAGGAGATGTTAGTCACGCTGCTTGTTGCTTTGCAATGCTAATGGAGTCGCGGGGAACTTGCCATCCTGTCTTTGAAATAGCATGTGGCTCATATTGAGTAAAAGTAGAATAGCATTCGATTTTCCGGCCTTGACTCACTCTAAATTGACTCATTTACTTGCGCAGATCATGATGTTAAAGTAAGCCACAGCGTGTGCTGAACTATCTTAGACCAGCCATGATAAAAAAATATAACTCTCACTTTATAACTTTTGGGGTTCTTCAGGTCAGTTTTTGTTGTTTAATGTTTTTTTGTTGTTGTTGCTGTTCAGGCTAGAAATTATTGATAAAATGCATTTTCAAGTCATATATTTTTAAAAGTATTATTATTTTATTCAGCAATTCTACAGAGGGACATGGCGATGGGAAAAATAGGAGATGGAAGGGGGAAAAATTTTGTTTGCGTGCAAAGAGCCTTTGTGCAAATGTACGCAAACTGTCTCAGGGTTTCTCAGAGATAACACAAAAGCATTGAAGTATAATTTTTCCTATATGTTTCATCAAATGTTCCTTGAGCAGCAAATCAGCATATTAGAATGATTTCTGAAGGATCATGATCTCTGATTTACAGTTTTTTCAACTAATTTTGCACACATGCATACATTTTAGAGCATGCACTTTGGTATCTCTGTGTATCTGAGAGACGATCGATGTGCTTGTGTTTTTTGATTCCACACGTTCACAGTTTGGCACAAGTGTTTACCTCCTTGCCATCTTAAACACCCACACCAGCTCTCAATCCAACTGGAAAAAACAGGTCATACCATCTTAAGCAAGGATGGATTATGAACTGAGCCAATGGGGCCAGTGCCCCGGGGTCTCTGGCTGTCAAGGGCTTCTAGACTCCTGGAAACAAGCCACAGCAGATGCAATATTGATATAGATAGATGAAAAGCACTTGAACGTGTGCCATTGAGTATCGCCACAGTGTGAAATAAGCAAAGAAATGAGAAATGTTATCTATTCCTGGGCCCTTCTCAGAAGTACTTATTGCAGCTTTGATGTTGTATAGACATTTTAGTTTTATTTCACAATCGCTAGGACACATTTCTCAATACTTTCAAAACTCTTCACACATTGAGCACAGCAGCAGTCTATGTGGGCTAAACTGTGGATAATTTATCATTGCTTTGGCACAAAACGCATTCAATGACGCCATCTTTAATTTTACATGAATTCTTTTCTCACAAACACAAACTTTATGTACTACACAGGCCAATTTTAACGTTTACATACTCTTTTTTGATACTGTTAAAATAAGTTCAAGATCTTGCACAACGCAAAAAATGAAAAAGAAATTTGCAACATTTCTACAGTAATAACATATTTTAATATATTCTGAATCTAAAAAAAACCCACCTCTTTCAATTCATTACCATCCATTCAAAGGGGGAATAATACTTATAGTAGGAATAATTTTGTAATGTAAACATAACCTATGCAACATATACTGCAGTGAATTATAAGCAGTAGAGATTTTTATTCTAGTTTTGTAAAAATTATAAAAGAAAACTAAGACTTGTTTTTTTAGGTCTGTGTTTTATGATTGACAAAGTGTGTTTGTTGGGTGAAAACCTTTGCTCGTGTTATGGAAGAATGGGTTGATTTTAGATTTTGAGTGCATTTTGAATGTGAAATTAACAAGTGCCAAGTTGGAGAAGTAATTGTGTGAAGAGTTTGTGTGAAAAGTATTGAGAAATGTTTCCTAGAAACTGTACAAAAACTCTTTTGCAATGCATTTCACACGGAACAGTTTTGTAGGTGCAATTGTACGAAAACAACTCGGACTGTATTTAGCACATCTGTGTATTGTTTGTGTATTTTGTCATTTTAATATTGTTACAGTATGTGAATATTACATTGTTAATACATTACATAATACATTACTAATATTGCATACAAATATCGATAGCGTTATCAAATTAAACAGTGAAATGTTGATGAAGTGCCTCTAAGAGCAGCTCTGCAGATGAAGTTCATGTGTCCATGTATAGGAAGACAGCAGACGCTGAAATCATCGTAAGTGTCACGCGTGCTTCATTGTGTGTAGTAGTAGACCAAACTGCGGCGCTCACTCACACACGGCAGAACATAAAGATTTCAGATTTCAATAGCAGTCTTTCTGAGCTTTAATATTCACAGACACTAGTCTGTATAAATGTCTGATTCATTGCATATCAGTCGCGAAATTGAAACTGGTTTACCGACCAGCACTACTCCAAAGAGTCACACACAGGAGCATAATTCATCAGCTCAACCAACCTAAGCAAGGTGAGCTCCTCTAGAAGAGTCTACCAGGTTGATCAGCTCCTGCTATGATTAGCCAATGTCCAGTTTTAAAACCATGTAAAAATCTACCGCCTTTGCTGTATACAACCTCTGAAAGTTCTTTTGAGGTGGTATGAGATCTTGAGAATAAATGGTATTGTAAGCTTTTATTAGGCAATATTAGGCAAAGAATCGTTTTCCCTTAATATAATGCAAGGTGATGCAAGTAACACTTTTGAATAAGGAAGTGTGTTTTTATTTATGAAGATGCAAGCCCATTCTAGTCTTGGGTCTAGGTCAATTGGTTTGTAGGCTAGTTTTGATTGGAAGACTTAATTGAAATTTTACTGAAGTCTAGCTCTCACCTTTGAGGATTTGAGGTTTAAAGAAAGTTTTCTTTTAAAGTTTTTCTTTTTATCTCTTTCCCCACCAAACACGGAATTTTCCGTTATTTGTGAGAAAACGCTTCCCCGCCAAACACAGAATTTTCCAGTGTTTTCATTGTTATACGCTATGGGGCGCTATCACGCATCTTCTGAATCAGTACAGAATCTCCTGATCAAAACACAGGTGAAGAAGATGCAAAAAACAAGCGATCATATGTAAGAAGATGCATGTATAAAATAATGTGATCAGCAACATTAAACATCATATAAATCAAAAGTATGTAATGTTACTGAAAGAAATGTCGACCCAGGACGAGCTTCGGGACTGTGCAAACATTAGAGGTGTTGAAGACTCGATCTACTCCATCTGTGTTTGATCATTGCTCCGAATCTGATCTGGATGTAGTCTTTGAAAAAACGTGATTTTCTCAGCTTTTGTTCAAAATGTTGCCTTTTTTATGAAATTTACCCATATTTAAATTGTTGATAAAAAGGAATGCATGAAGCCATGAATAAAACGTTCTTCTTTTTATAAAACGTTCTTCAGACATTTTACAACAAAACAAATGTATCTATTGAAGACTCTCAAATTGTGTGTGTGTGTGTGTGTGTAGGTGTGTGTGTGTGTGTGTGTGTGTGTGTGTGTGTGTGTGTGTGTGTGTGTGTGTGTGTGTGTAAACATAAGAGGTATTGAAAATAAATTATCTTAAGGTGCTGGTCTCCCTCACATTTGTAGCACCTTTCATTTTCAACATGACGCCTTGGACATTTTACAACAAAACAAATGTATCTATTGAAGACTCTCAAATTGTGTGTGTGTGTGTGTGTGTGTGTGTGTGTGTGTGTGTGTGTGTGTGTGTGTGTGTGTGTGTGTGTGTGTGTGTGTGTGTGTGTGTGTGTGTGTGTGTGTGTTTGTTTGTGTGTGTGCGTGCGTGCGAAAGTCATTTGAAAGTCAAATTTTATCAAAACATTGGGTTATGTATAAGTAGATGTAGTTTCAGCACTCACCGAATTTTCAGTGTATAGAGGTTTGACTTGTAGGTCTGTAGTAGAATATTAAAACTGTGGTTCCAGACAGGACCAGTGACACACTATGAGAGCAAAAGGGAGAATATGGCTATGATACATCGCGTTCAGTACTGCCTCTGAGTACTCCACATAGACCTGGAGAGGGAGAACTGGAAGAGAACTGGAAGATTAAAGGAAAAAGACTTCCTCTCAGCATTCGGTTTCCTTGCACCACAATTGATTGAGTTTCTTGTACAGTGTTTAAAGTCAATTTTATAAATGCATGTTATGTATCTTATTGTGAATGATGAGTTTCATTATTATTATTTTTTATTATTTTTTTTTTTTTTACATAAGGGGTGGTTGAATATGATTTCACTTTTTTAACTTAGGTTAGTGTGCAATGTTGCTTTTTGAGCATAAACAACATCTGCAAAGTTATGTTCAAAAAGGGAGATATTTTATTTTAAAGAACTTGATCACAAACTGCTTGTAGGGTCTACAACAAGCTTATTCATGGGTTAGTGACATCACTAACCTTAAAATTTAAATAAACCCTGCACACGGGAACATGCAACAAAGGGGATGAGGCCATGTTGGGCTGCTTTAGAGAAGAGGAAGAGTTGTTGTAGCACATTTGTGAGTCTGCTCAAGCTGTCCCATCCGTCTTTTCACCTTTATTGCAATACAGTGCATAACACAAATGCAATAGCATGTCATATAAGCAAGATGACAACATAAGTTATAACCGAAACTAAACTGAACTATATCTCTGTGCATCTTACAACAGTTCCCACACAAGCAATTTATAGATTATCATGACAGAATATGTCGAGGTCGCATCCAGATCCGATTCAGAGCAATGATTAAACACAGATGGAGTAGATCGAGTTCATCAACACCTCTAATGCTTGCACAGTCCTATAGCTCATCCTGGGTCGACATTTCATTCAGTAACATTAGGCAGTTTTGAATTATATGATGTTCAATGTTGATGATCACGTTATTTTGCATATGCATCTGCTTACATACAACCACTTTTTTGTGTCTTCTTCGCCTGTGTTTTGATCAGGAGATTCTGTACTCATTCAGAAGATGCGTAATAGCGCCCCCCTAGCACAGGGGTTTTCACTGTTATACGTTAGTGCAGGGGTTTTCAAACCTGTCCTGGAGGACTCTCAGCACTGCACATTTTGTATGTCTCCCTCATCTAACACATCTAAATCAACTCTTGAGCTCATAATTAGAGACTGCAAGACCTGAAGTGGGTGTGTCAAATATGGGAGACATACTGGCTGCGTCCGAAAACCTAGGCAGCTGACTCGTTGCCTCGCTGCCTTTTCAGACATTGGCTTGTAAGGCAGCGTTTGTGCATGAAGGCATCTCACAAACCTCATCATAACCGTTTAATGATACAGCAAAATAGAGAGAGCTTTGGCGAGAACTATACAAATATTTAATTACTACAGTAGTAATTCCTCACTAGAAATGACATCAGAAGTGGAAAATGTTGGTATAAAAAAAAAGTACATTTCGATCATGACAACTCTCGGAGTGAAATAGATTCAACCAACATTTTATTAGCATAGATCATGGAGTGTACATATAGGCTTGATTTTGGCGGACGAGATCTGCAACGCTGCTGCTGCTGAGCAAATACATAATGTTCAGCTTAGTCAAGATAACAACAAGTAAGGCTGCTACAGAATGATGTAACCCCCCCGAGCAGATCTCTACAGGTGGCGCTGGGGAGGAGGTGGGATTATCGGAGTTCTCATAAATGGCGCAGCATGCGGATAGCTGCTATAAGTAAAGCCACGTACATGAGGAAGTACCTCCGATTGGTTGGTGTCGTAGAACTGAAGGAACCAATCGGCGATTAATAGAGTTTCATGACTGAACTTAGTATTTACACACGAAATGACCAGCAAACGCAACTTTCGGATCCCATCTTTTTCCCTCCAGCTCAACTGACACAGAATGGAAAGCACAGGATTGTGGGATATCAAAGGCAGCGAAGGATATATGAATGCTCCCATCGAAAATCAGAAGGTATCTCAGGAGGCAGTAAGTGAAGCTAACATTAGATTCGGACGTGTCTTGATGCCTTCCTGCCTTGAAATGTGTCCTCCGAAGGATGCAGCCACAAAATGTTTAGGGGGTCCTCCAGAACAGGTTTGAAAACCCCTGCCCTAGTGTATAACAGTGAAAACCCGGAAAATTCTGTTTGGATGGGAAAGAATTAATGTAATAACCTGAATTTGAGATCTTCAAATTAAATAAAAAAATGTTGATTAAATTAAATAATCTTCAGTTGAAATGAAGAATTATTTTCCTCATAAATCAAAGAACATAATACCATATTTTGAGAAATTTTGATTATATTGAATTTGGATGTTCTTCACGCATTCCTTCATTTACACAGCAGATGGCAGATCTGCTAATAGACACCCGATAATAATGCAGTTTACTTCTGAAATGCAGACTGCGTTAAACAGTGTTGACTGTAAGCGTGTTAGACAAGAATGCTCCTCGGCGGTCTCAACAGGGACAGGGGTGCTAATTACTGCAGAGGATAAATTAGCCACATGCATACATGCAGTTTTTCTTTCACTCTCTCTCTCCCTCTTTCTGTCTCTCTGTATAGTTCCTTAGATGGAACTCTCTGCTCTCCTTCAGGTCCTGTGTATAAAGTAATCAGGGTTCCTTATGCCAGAATCAATGTGCAATGTAATTAAAGTCCTTCATACTGTAAAGCTTGGCTGCTTCAGTCTCTTCTTTCTAGTTCTCAGGTTCATCTTTAATGTGTTTCACTGCTACCTGTCCTTTTATATCAGCCTCACTGCAACAGTTCAATCACGTGATTATTCATCAGCCTCAAAAAGGCCATTTCTCTAAGATATAGATAGAGATGTAGAAAAAATGTGCTCAGGTTTCTTCACTCCAAACCACTCCAGAGCACGGGAGACCTCAAGATGAATGTATCCTTTTGATAATGGATGTGCTGAAGCGCACACACTGTCTGAGACACCACACACACAGACAGCACAAATTGTAGCATATTGTTTTTATGATTTTATTTGATATTTGGCGTGTCTTTGCTTTCGGCTCTGTCTTTCTCTTTTTTCTTTTCTCTCGCAGATACAAACATTTTCACATTCACTTCACATGGAGCACTTGGCAACGGATCATCTCAAAATCTCCCATTGTGCCATGCAGGCTATGTTCCCTTAAAACCTTTAGCCTATCAGAGAGGAGCATGAAATACAATCTTTGGCCTTCGCCGCCTATCAGAGTAAAGCATGAAAAAATCCCTCCCGTTGCAGGCTGAAAGTGTAGAGCTCGGGATAAAGTATTCTTCTGCAGCCTTTAGATAATGCAGCTGGCCTGAAGCTGGTTAGAGCCGAGATGAGAGAGAGCGAGAGAGAGGCAGAAAGAGAATAGGATTGAATTGAATCTAAGAATTCTTTAATTGAATAAGTTCTACACATTTTCATAATGCATCATTTATTTTAATCAAATTCATTTGAAAATCCTTCAACTAATTTCAAGAGTCCTTTGATTCTATCAATGTTGAATTGTTTAACTGTACCAATTGAATTTCACAGTGGTTCTCAACTGGTTTGGCCATGGGACCCACATTTTCCAATGGTGGTTAAGCCACAACCCGCTCTTTTTCAGTTTCCATTTTGAATAAACAATCCTAACATGAACTGTTAATGAAACATGGAAACTGCTCCTGATGAATAGAATGAACATCATACATGCATGCAAATCCTTCCCAGCTAACACACCACATACCAGTTATGTGATTTATTGGTTCTTTACTTTTATTTCACGACTTACCATTTGACAACGTAACTACAAGGTTGCAAGCTGGTAGCTTCTTTTGCGCTTTATATATAGAAAAGATGAGCACAGTTTACCAGGTCTGACAGGACAGGAAAGTTCGTTTTTATGAGGTGAGAGACTTTTTTATTTCATAACATGAAAATAGAATGACAACATTAGAATAATGACACTGACATTTAGCCTGACAACATCTCAATCTATCACATATCACAGATAATGAATCAGGACAACACGTTTTTCTCAGGCACTCTTTACTTGAACTTCATCTGATAAAAGAGTCAACAGCTTTCATGCACATCTTTCCAAATAAAAGTCATTTAGAATTAAGTTTGTTGTTTATTTTGTTTCTTTGACTGCAAACTCTGTGACCCACTCAGAGCGGTCTTGCAACCCACTTTTGGTTCACGACCCACCAGTTGAGAAACACTGAAATAGAAGAAAGATTAAAGTTCACCCAAAAATTTCCTGACTTTCCACGTTCCATTTCATTTTCTTTCTTTAGCCAAAATAAACATTATTTAGGCATTTCCAAAGGGCTCCACACGACCCCAGCCGATGAATAAGGGTTTTCTTAAGTGAAACGATCAGTCATTTTCTGAAAAATATAAAACTGTATATACTTTTTAATTACAAATGTTCGCCTTGGTCCAGCTCTGTAATGCGTGTCCTCAAGACAGTTTAGTTCACAATCTCTCATGTGTGACTTATGCACGTTTGGAAGGTCACACTTCAATTTGGCTGCAAGAACTCAACCACAATCAATCACTTTTAATGATTATTTATGTGACAAGCAGGGCGGGGCCGAGAGCTGTGGGAACGGATCGAGGCCAGTGGCGCCAGTGTTAATGAGTGTCACCTGCACGGCGCACCGGTCTCGAGTCCCACGGAGGACCTCCAGAAGAATAAAAGGAGGAGTGACGACAGTGAATAATGAGAGAGGAGCCTGCCTGGACTTTATGTTGTTGTTTTGTTTTAGTTTATGTAGTAGTCGTCCACAAAGGGCCACATTACTTTCGTTTTGTGGTTTGTTTATTTGGTGATTAAAATTACGTTGAACGTTCAACCTTCTTCCCTGAGCCTTTAACGTTACTACAATTCAGTTGAATTAATTGAAAATTGAGAATCTAATTGAATATTGAATTAAATAAATTTAGGCATTGAACAAAAGAGAAAGAATCAGTCTTTCAGTCATCTTTGTCGACTGACACATTCACTGCATCCCTGTCTGAGAAAAGGCTGGCTTGAGCTCGTGTTCACCGCTTTGACCGTATGTGTGTGTATGGTATCAGTTTGTGTCTTTTTCTTCTCCTGCCAAAAGCTGCTGACAGGTGAAAAGCCCTCAGTGCCACTCTCCTGGTGTCATATTGTGATGGGCACTTTGACAGTCAGTTCGCTCAGCTCAGCCAAAGCTTGTTTTCAGATAGTTTAGGTAGACCTGCCTCATTTACTTGCCATTCAACCAGGTTTACACCAGAATTTCCCCACTGTAGTTTGATATTTTATGTATTTTTACAGGTCTTTTTTTATATAGACTGGTCAAAGACGGAAAAAAACTCTCAAAAAAGCCACACTGCAAATGTAACAACATTTAATGCCTACCTCATTAAATATTCATGCACTTTGTTGCAAGTCACAGGAACTGTCACACACTGCGTTTAGTTTCAGTGTCTGAGGGGAAGAAGCTAAAAACGTCAAACGCATTAACTGAAATGATACAGAGACAGTATTATTTTGTGTGGTATATTTCAAGAGATATAAGACAGCCATAGCAGATTTATGTGCTCATATATGCACAGGCAAATTTTCAAACAGGTTGCATCCTGTTATTGTCCAATCAATGTCATTAGGGTAATGAATATGCAAATAAGAACGTTAACTAAATTTAATTAAAGCCATGATAATTTTCTAGCAGCAGTGTAAGAAGTTATTCTCGACTGGAATTGATTTTCAGCTGCATTTTTTACCTTAAGGCATGTTTTTGGAAACACAAGACACAGCATGTTGTCCAATCAGCCAAATACTTCATTTAAATTAATTAATTGGAATTCTAAACCTAAAAGAATAAGTGCTCTGCTAGAATGGACTTTAAAATCAGCCCAGTACTATGCTAGATTACACAATGAGCTGAATGATATAACAAACCGACAGCAAGGAAAAACATTTACTTGTGTAGTTAAAGGTGTAGTGTGTAATATTTATGAGGATCTATTGACAGAAATACAATATAATATACATAACTATGTTTTCAGTGATCTATAAAGACATTACATAATAAACCATTATGTTTTTATTACCTTAGAATGAGACATTTTTATCTATACACTGTCCCCTTACAGTGGAGTCGCCATTTTGCACCGCCATGTTTCTACAGTAGCCCTAAACGGACAAACTGCTCTACAGAGCTCTAGCTACTCTCTTCTGTCTCGGACGACGACAATCTTTGTCCTAGGTCGACCCCCGTAGCTTCTCTATGTGCTTCGAAAGGGATGGGTGAGCTGTGGGCGGTTGCAATTCGCAACCTCACCACTAGATGTCGCAAAAAATTACACAGTGCCCCTTTTAGACAGAGAAAAGCACAACAAAAGAGAAAGGCGGAAGAGAAAAGCTGAGCAGCCAATTAAACTCTATGGTAAAAATGATCTGTCACTTGGTCATGTGGCTAATACAAACACAATATTTGGCCCAGTGTTTGTTCCATGTGTTTGGCTGGTAAATCAAACTTCTGCTGTTGTTTATGCATTTTCAAAATTGTTAATTTGTCATGTCATGAGTTGTCATATTGCTGGGCTTATGCAGTTCTTGGTAATATCAATACATTTATTTTAAGTACATTTTTGTTTGCACAGTAAATTTTGGTGCATTGGTCGGATGCCACCACAGCAGAAGCAAAACACTGCACTAAATGCTTCACTAAATAGGACTAGAGCTGAACACTTTAACAATTATTTAGTACATTTGATTACTGCCAATTTCGATAATTGCCATTTTGAAACCCTGGTTAATTTCCGACCCTTACCCGCAGTAGTCCAACTGTTAATGTATATTTACAATCCTTTTAAAGAGTGGCTATAGAGTGCAAGATATAAATGTAACATCATTTGACCTTTAATTACTGAACCTAAATAACCACTTGACATTTCCCCTCTGTGTGTTTCCAGGTACGTCCACACCTTGTACCTGGGAGTGCAAAGCCGCTGGCATAGTGACCCAGGTCAGCGTCATTTCTACTGGCGTCTGATGTTTGAGAGCGCTGACATCAACATGCTGCGGCTGCTGGAGGCTTTTCTAAAGAGCGCACCTCAGCTTGTGCTACAGCTCAGCATCATGATCCACAGTAGCTACATACTGCCCCTACAGGGTGAGAGAACACACACACACACACAAACATACACACATACACACACACATACAAGGTTTCTCAGGTGGGCAGATGAGATGCTTTTAGTTGGGCATACTTAAAGGGAAGTGTTGTAGGAAAAGAGAGTGAGAGAGGACAGAACACTTGTGTGATTGTGCCGTGATCGCCATGACTTATTCATATGGCCACTCCTGAGAAGAGGTTTGCTTGTGATGAATTAAACAAAACGTTTAACACGCTCCACTCTGTGCGATGGCATATGAAATGACTCTGGCACCTCAGATACAAGCATGGGGCAGCAATATGTATGATATAAAGATATGAAAATAATCAACAGTTTAATAGTAAAAATAATAAAAATAAAAGTACACTACCATTCAAAAGCAAGGATGCATTAAATTGATCAAAAGTGACAGTAAAGGCATGTATTATGCTGCCATTGGTCGGGGATTTGTTTTCACCCGACTGAACATCTGCATTTGCTCTGTCGTGGAATGTCTGAGCTCTGTGATGTGATTTTGCAACAAACGACATCAAACTCTGACGTAATCTGACCTGGACACGAACCGTTGCCATGACAATGAGGCAAGTCCTTTGCAAAGACTGCGTGTAGGGACTGTGCGTGCTTAGTTAATTGACCGTTCGCAAAGACCCGCCCCCTTTAGTTACTATTGTTATGTCCGACAAGCCATGGCGCTCTCACACCACACACGTTCTCACATAGAGAAAATACATAGCGGAGTAAAGAGGACACTGACAACACGCCGACAGACAGGACAGAGCAAGGTACTTTTGATGTGAAACAAAGTCTCAACTTTCAAATTTTGTCATTTTTTAAAGAAATGTAATCAATAAATGCCGTTTTGTGGCTCTTTAATGTGTCGTGATCGCTGTAACGCCTCAGTTAAAGCTGCTCGTGAACCGATCATCTCTTTCCTTCTAGTTCATTGATAAGCATCAAATAAACACGAATGAACATTTAAAGAAATTATGTTTCAACCGCAGAAAGACGTCAGTACACACCGTTTTTCATGTTCAAGTCCACCAACGTTAATCTACAAACTCTCCTGACTGCTTTGTCGGACAAAACGGCAAATTCGGCGATTTGATTGGTCAGATCGCCTGTCAATCAAACTCGCTGCAAAGGGGGAATTATCCTTGTTGTGAAAATGGCAGGTTTCTGGACAAATCAGAAGACATTTCTAGAGAAAAACAAAGTTCGTATGTACTCGTAAAATCTGAGCGAGAGCAGAGCCATATTTGAAAATGCGCACCCCGTTGTGATAGTGAAAGAATTTGCCTGTGAGCGGAGGGATTCGTTACATGGATGCACTCTCGACATTAACAATAATGTGCTCTCGACATTAAACGCCATAGACACGGCCTCACATGAATTATATAAATGAAGAAAAAAAAGTTGTGTCTGAAAGCTGCAATCTTTTATTTTTATTGGTTAAAATGAATGGAGAATATCTCGTGTTTTTCCTTGGGTGCTTGAGTTTGTCTGTGTCAAAAAAAGTACAAAGTTTTAAAAACACTGAGAGGACTTTTTTGCTTCCTCAGAAGGCCACCACACGCCACTGGGGAAGAGACAGTACTCATGGGACAAAAAGATGAGAGGAAAAAGGGTAGTCAGCAGAGAGAGAGAGAGAGAGAGAGAGAGAGAGAGAGAGAGAGAGAGAGGTGTTTAGCAGTCGGATGGAGAGCTCAGAGGGACACCCTGTAGGACTGAACAGACTCTGGGATGTTCTGATTAATTCTGGGTCATGGGTTTGGTTACCAACTACCACGCAGAAAGGTTTTTTTCTTGTTCTTCTTATCTTCTTTTGCTGGCTTTTTCTTTGTATCTTTTTCTGATCTCATGGCCTTGCCTGTCAGTCTGACTCGGACCTTTGACCTTTACATTGTGTCAGCGAATTCCATTTGAAAGTGAGCATCTGTATTCCACTCACTGTGGAGAGAAGAGCACTTGAAGTGAGGGCTCTGAAGTGTGCAGTCTCCTATACTATGGCAATGCTGTTTATTTATGATTCTGATGGGATGATATTCATGTTGCATGCTGATTATTGTTTTTCTATTACTGCACTGCTATGAGGTAGCATTTAGTTTATTGAACAGTTTCACTTTTTCTTTTTTAAACAACTATAACAAAGAACCTACAAAGAAAAGAGCATAAAGGCCTGTTCACACCAAACGGCAACCTCCCGCTGTCTCTCTTGAAGCCAATACGGAAGTGACTTAAACTACAGTTCATCGACTGGCCACTAGGGACAGACTCCAGAAGGGAGCAGAATCTCATTGAGTCACATGTTAAAATGCCCTTTACAGCAGAAAAAAAAAAGTTTACAGCCTGGTACAAATTCTAGTTTTGGTCTAAATGGCTAATTTTGCCCTTCATGACAACTGTGAGGGGAGTAATTTTTTTTATAACTCATTCATTTACATTATATAAAGCCTTAAAGTTCTGCTTAATTAAGGGCGTGGCCACTTTGAGTGGCAGGTTGGTAGCCATTTATCTGCTGTCTGTTAGTCATTGTCTCACCTCAGCTCCGCCCACGTCCCACCAGTCTATGGTTCACACCAAGGTCAATAACTATAAAGATATAGTTCTAAAAATCTTTCTCAATATTAAAAAATCACAGTCCACACCACATATATAACGATAATGGCACAGAGAAACAATATAGTTGGAATCACTTTCAGAACAATAAAAACACTGACAGCCAATCAGAATCCATCCTGCTGTAACGAGCTTGAGCATTTAAAGCGACTGACAAGTCGACAGACAAATGCTTAGAATAAACAGAAAGATATCGTCTGCTTTAAGATTAGTTTCACATTCCCTACTTGTCTCGTGATAAAAACATTATAAAAACATTATCTTAATGTATAAAAACATTAAGATGTTTTATCAACTCTGATTTAACATATTTACTTATCTCTTATGAAGCAAAAACAGTAGAGTTGGGGAGTTTGATTCATTTCCACTAATTTATTTAATCTTGTTCTTAATTTAATCTCGGCCCTTTAATGATTTGTTTGTGCCATTAATCACTGTATTTTTCATTTATTAAAATGTTATATATATATAGGTGAATATTGCTGAATAAAACAGTGATGTCTCTACCGAAACAGTCACGACCAAAACATGTTGATGAAGTTTTGGTTGTGTTAAATTTAGGTACTTTTGAGCCTAGCTCAAATTACCCTGTAACTACACAAAACAAGAGGGGAACAAGAACCACTTTAATTTACTGCCCACAGATTCATACATACCCTGTAACAACATGAAACAACAGGGTCACAAACACCACTTTGATTTACAGCCCGTATATTCATACTTACCCTGTAACTACACAAAACACGTGGGGAACAAAAACCATTTAAATTTTTAGCTCACAGATTCATACTTATGAACGCCTCACATTACCAGATAATCTGCGCCGAACATCGGAACCGCTCAAAGTCCTTGACAAGATTTTTTCTCAGAGTCTCAGGAGGGGAAAATTGGGCATAAATCGGCCTAAAAGTGTGAGCCAGGCATTACCCTGTAACTACACAAAGAGGGGAACAAGCACCACTTTCATTTGTAGCCCTTAGATTCATACCCTGTAACGACATGAAACAAGAGGGGAACAATACACTAGTTTACACTATAATTACCGAAAGTTATGTTGTAAATTCGCTTTACTTATGCAGTAATCTAAAGAATTACCAACCTATCTAAGAGAGGCTATGAGAGAGAGGGACACAGGTATATTTCCTGATCATAAATGTAAGGATGTGGTCACAACCAATGGATTGAAACATACACTGTTTCGGTAGTGACATAAAAACGTTTTTTTACATAAAGTTTCTTGATTTACAAAAACTATTAAATACTTTTTTTTTACTTAATTTTTTCCTAAAAAATCAAGAAGAAAAAAATGGAAACAATGGAAAAAAATGCAAAAACTATTTCAAAGCCACCTCCCAATTGAAAGTAACCGATAAAATTATGATTTTATATATATATATATATATATATATATATATATATATATATATATTAAGCTTACGGATATTTTAAAAATGATTGTGGGATTCAATAGATATTAAAAGGGTATTAGTTAACATCTAAGATTGGAATATTTAAATAGTTTTTAAATGTGATTATTTGGTTATGGGACAGCAGTTTGCACCAATTCTGTAGAATGGCCCTTATAATATATATAGTTAAAAAGCATACGATTATTATTTTTAAAATGATTTTTTTTTAGTTATACAGTATCATCCAGCTCTGTTACCAAAAAAAAAAACAAAAAAAAACAAGCTTTTCCTCAGCTAAAAATACTGCAATATGTCTAAATCACTTAGGTATATGGTTGACAGCCAGAGCAGCCACAGGTAATCATGAACACTCTTCCCTCTCTCTCTCTCTCTCTCTCTCTCTCTCTCTCTCTACAAACTCACACTCACAGAAATGTGTTTCTCTAATGCTTAAAATAAAACTCAGTTGTTACTTGTTCAAACACATTACTTTCAATACATAGGTGATGCTTTTAAACTAGTAATGGCAGCTTGGGCTGATGGTTAATCACTAGCATAAGAACATAATTCACAGAAGAGCATTTTAGAAAATGAAACAACAGACATGGCATGCAAATTAACAGCACTATCAGTGAGCACAATTCATTCTTCGTTGTGAATTCCCCACTGTGTGTTTTAAGGTCTAAGAGATCTCGCAGAGAGTCTTTGTTCTTTTAGGACTTGACTGTAACTAGTCGTTTAATACAATCTAAAACACAAATACTGTTATTAAAATGCATTATGCAAACATCTCCTGCACTTTCTTCTACCAAATCATCTAGATGTTAAATGCAGGCGCTGTAGCAACTTAAACTTTCCTCTTTCTCTCTCTCAGCACCGGCAGTGCTGGGCTTTAACTTGTCTTATCCTTGTCTCTTTAAACTGCATTCTAATCTGAGGCAGTCTTTGTGGCAGTGGGCTTGCGCTGCGTCTGATGTTTGATTTAATTAAGATTGCCAGCGCATTGCTCCATGAGAGCCTCTGAAAGAGAGGCCGGGAGAGAACGCGGAGAGCATGCGGGCAAGCTGGAAGCTGAGCGGGAAAACGCAGACTAATGCTTTAGGATCTCTGCTAATTAAGACCTCACTTAATCTGGATCTGCACCAAATGAGTTGCTCAGAATGAAGGCTGAGAGAGAGAGAGAAAAAGTGTGTGAGATAAAGAGGAAATGAAATGCAAAAAGAGTTAACACTCAATAAACAGCAAGGGTCAGGCTTGTGCAAAACGAAATCCATATGCACTATGCAGCCTTAAAGTGGAATTGAAGCAGTCAGTCAAGTTTACATTATTTAGTAAAGTGATTTCCATATATATATATATATATATATATATATATATATATATATATATATATATATATATATATATATATATATATATATATATATATAACAAACACGATTAATGTAACCATTTTAAAGAAAAAAGGATATTTTGTTAAAGATTTTGGAGCAAGGGAGCCGCCATCTTCCAATACCACAGCGTGCAACGTCACAGATGTGGTTGGCTCCGTTGGCCAGTGAAGTAATATAAGCATTTCTTTACTTTTTTAACAAATCCTTGTTTTAAAAATGAGGAAGATGAACTTGAAAGGACTTCTGAGCCACGATAAGTCAAATTGCTTATGTATTTGAGCCAATAAGGCGAGGGGACAGAGCAGTACTCCCATTCCGGGTGGAAGAAGTCATGAACCCGCTGGTTTGGGGTAAAGAGAGCGTCTGAAACACAACCTGGTGTAAGTTGGGATGGTGTATCCCGTTGCCCACTGTGTCAGAGTACATCTGCTGGACATGTTTTGCACGGTCACTTTTAGCATACATTTAGCACACTATGCCGGGAGGTGGACGTGTTGGAGATGGGAATGCTTTCTCTTAAAAATGTCCAAGCGGGAACACTGGAGCATCGTGTTATAATTTGGATGAATATCCAACATCAAACTGTCTACATCGCAAAGTTTTGATCGTAGTATCCCAAACATTGTTTTCATAACGTGACGTAAACAAACAATGCTCCATACAATATCGATCATGTGGCATCCTATTGTTATTTCAGACCTTTCAGACATATTTGCATTACACTGGCTCGTTCACCTGTAGTGCTATGTAACATATTTTAAGAGATATGCATTAGCAGTTGGACTTATTATGAGCTCAACAGTCCTTTCAAGTTCATCTTCCTCCATTTCAAAACAAGCATGTGTTAAAAAAGTAAAGAAATGCTTATTTTACTTCTCTGGCAAATGGAGCAAACCTGTGACGTTGCACGCTGTGGTATTGCAAGATGGAGGCACCCTTGCACAAAAATCTTTAACAAAACATCCTTTTTGCTTTAAAATGGTTACATTAATTGTGTTTGTTATTTTTTTTTTTATTAAAGTTGAAATCATTTTACTAAATAATGTAAACTTGACTGACTGCTTCATTTCCACTTTAAAGTGGAATGTGTATACTGTATGTACATTTCTGAACTTGGGCACAGTCACCTCTGATAACAGATCACTGCAAATTGTAATGTAGACATGCATTTTCTGTGAAGCTGCTTTGAAACGATATGTATTGCGAAAAGCGCTATACAAATAAATGTGAATTGAATTGAATGTGAATTAATCAATTATTATTCAGAACTGTTTATAAATGAAAAAGTATTATAGTATTTTACTTTCTATTATAAGTAGGCCACCCTTCTCTCCAGAGTATCATTAAAAAATCAACGTGGCTCGATCACTAATTTGAACCAGGATCAACATTCATAATTCATAACTGGGGCAAGCATGTTTCAAGTTTTTAGTGGTATATTTCACATAATCATGTGTCATGTCTGTGCACATATTTCATCATGTCTTCTTCTAATAAAATATATGTGCAAATATGGACACTGATACAGTAGTAAGTCTGATCATGAATGCGATGACAAGATGGATTATTCTGATACACAGAAGACAGTGATGTAGACCGGAAATTCAAAGAGGAATGGACAAAAAGTAACTATACCTTTATTCTTTCTGTGTTAAACTGATGTGTCATTTGACTTCATAGTGCTTGTAAACATAATGAAAATATTAGACTTTTTAAAATATTCTTGCTCATTTTTCATATAAACCAATAGCTCTGCAATGTTATAATGCTGATTTGTTAATATTTCTAAGAATAATTTAGAAAAAAAAAAACTCATTTGAATTAATCGTGATAGTTGTTAGTAGTCTCTAAAGATATGATTTGTGTGAGTTTGTTGTCGGTTACTTTTTTTAAATACATTGAGGTGCCTCCAAATCTGTTAGCTTTTTTTTTCTCTGCTTACATTTACACATTAATTTGTCTGTATAATGAGTGTTTTGTAGGTCTGTGTTTTATTAGTTGATGTCACCCTCTACATTCCCACTTTCCCACAGCTTTACATCCACAGCTATTTTAATTTTTGTGTGGACTGGTAATCCTACGCTATGGGGACAAAATGTCCCAAAGATGGCAATATCCAAAATCCTTGTCCTTGTGGGGACATTTTTGGGTCCCCATGAGGAAAACATCTTATAAATCACACTAAGTGATGTTTTTGAAAAAGTAAAAATGCAGCATGTCTCCTGTGATGGGTAGGTTTAGGGGCAGGGGCAGTGTAGGGGATAGAATATATAGTTTATATGGTATAAAAACCGTTACGCCTATGGAATGTCCCCATAAAACAAGGAAACACAACATAGGTATAGATATACAAGATATACAAGCATAGCACTGTACAGTTTAACCAGTTTCATCAGAATACAGTGACTACTTTAAAAACATTCCAAATACTCCTGACTTTTTTTTGTAATTGTAAAAGGGGTTATGCGATCTTTGAGGTGGGCTGCTGCTTTGGATACTTGTTACTTTTCCAAACTATTGAAACATCAACCACTGGTCATTCACCGACTTGGATACAACTGTAAATGAATAACTCTGGTGTTTGGAAGTTTAGGCCATGTCCATAAGAATGTGGTTAGGGGGATGCAGTTAGGGGGGGCTGCAAAAAAAGGAGGCAAAAAGGCTTGCAAACATGTTGCTCCGTTACAGCCACCATAGGGAGCATGCAAATATGGAGACGGAGATGTTTTGTTTATCCATAATGTGTTTTATTAATTTATATGTGTATTATAAATGGAAGGACCTGTAAAAGTATGTGAGCAGGTCATTGTTGCTCACATACTCTTCCCAGAGTATTTGGATCTTGTTTTCTTTGCGATGTCTTTCAGATCCAAATAAAAGCATTCAAATGTGTGTGAGAGGCGTGTAGGACAGGAGAGGAATCAAGCATCAGAACAAAGCCATTCTGCCGGGACCCACCAGATATACAAACATGTAGTGAGCTGTATTTAAGAGCAGATCCCTATGATAACATCAGCTCAGTGTGGAAGCCTCCTGAGATTGCTGCACATCTCTCACTCACACACACACACACACACACACACACACACCTCCTCTTACCTTTTCGCTCTACCTTAGCGCTTTAGGGTACTCGTAAACACAATATAAAGCGCCCGTCTGTCTCCCTGACCAGCAAGTCAGCAAGTCAAACACACACACTTACACTCACTCTCTCTAGAGACATCCTCTCAGGCAGTTGGGGAACACACCCTGCGATTTGTTGTCTCCGGCAGGTGTTGTAGCTTCTAGGAAATATTATCTAAAACAAGAGCAACAAACGTTACAAAACTTTGAACCGTTTCTTTTTTCCTGCCATCACCCTTGAAAGAGCAGCTCTCACATCTCTGCCAGCTCATGTCAGTTTGTGTTTCATAAGAGCCGCCGTGATGTCTGGAATTAAAATCGCTTTGCTTCTTTGCCTCGTCAGATTCTATTCTCTCAAAATGTGTCTGTCATGACGCAATGTATATTCGCACATTCATATATTATTAGTCCAGAGAGGCGAGACATCAATTAGGGCCTGAATTATTCATGTTTGGAAGTTAATTATTCAATCGCATGTTCAATTAGCAATGAATCACATCAGATCTAATTAAATATTGAAGGCAGAAGTCTGAGAATGTGGAAATGTAGTGATTCTTAATGATTTTGATTAGGTTTTATATTTAGCACTTGCTTTTTTTCCAGGCTATTTAATTGGCTGCTGCTATAGAGGAGCTTCATTGAACACTGAAGTTGCAGGGTTGCCAACTTTCGAGTTTAGCTTGGAGTGAGAATTATGGTTGGGGAGCCCTGTCAACTGGTATTATTATTAAAGGTTAAAATTAACAACTGAAAGGAATAATAGTTATCTTAGATGTGTTAATCTGCTTTGTGTGCACTAAACTATACGCGCAGGCATCAGCAGCTTATAGACTGTGACCTTGCACAGTGTGGGAATTATATATATATATATATATATATATATATAATATATAAAATATATATATAAATTTCTAATTGTGTCAGGATGCAATTCTTAACCCAATGCACTGCATGCTCAGCTACATGGCATTTAAAAGAGCTGGTCACCAGCATATGTTGTGTTTTTGTTGCTGGTCCCCAGCATAGGATTCTGTTGTACTAATGTTCCAGTTAAGCTTCTTGACTAGTCTCAGCAGAAAGGTTTCAGGTTTCTTATATTTTTTTGCAGTTTCTTTTATTTTCAATTGCGTTTTCCAGAATTACCTTAGTTTCAGTCTATTTTGTTTTTATTATAGTTTTAGTATTTAGGGCTGCCAAAGTCAATGAACAATCTGGTGTGGTTTAAAACCTTTAACAGCAGTCTATCAAGGCAAGTTGTAAAGATTTCAAGTTTAAATATGCCAATCATTTGACAAATTTTTTTTTTTATTTTAGTTGGTTTTGAAATCCTGAAATTTTAGCTGAGCAAGTTAGTTAAGAGTTAATTAAATTGTTGATATTTTACAGACATTTGAAGGTAACTCCACTGACCCTTGAGTACTAAGGTTTGTTACCAGCATTGTAATGCAAGAAACATCCCATATGTATGTAGAACATTGCTTGCAGTGCATTGGCCAAGTTTATTTTGCATACTTTTGTAAAGTTATTTCTGGCTTTATGCTTCATTACTTAAGCTGTCTCTCTGTTCTTCTTGCTCTGCCTCTGTAGGTCTCTCTGCATCTGCCTCATTGGTTTCACTGGCCTGGATGATCGCTTCCTACCAGAAGGTTCTGCGCGACTCTCGTGACGATAAACTTCCCATGTCCTACAAGGCTGTGATTGTTCAGATGCTCTGGCATCTCTTCACCATCGGTGCTCGGACCATCGCCTTCGCCCTCTTCGCTTCAGTCTTCCAGCTTTACTTCGGGATCTTCATCGTAGCCCACTGGTGCGCCATGACCTTCTGGATCATCCAGGGCGAGACCGACTTCTGCATGTCCAAGTGGGAGGAGATCATCTACAACATGGTGGTGGGCATCATCTACATCTTTTGCTGGTTCAATGTGAAGGAAGGCCGTGCCCGCTTTCGGCTTGGCGTGTACTACTGCGTGACCTTGGTTGAGAATGTCGCACTCACCACCGCTTGGTATATTCACAGAGGACCTCCAACTTTGGACTCACACTACGCCTTGATCATTGTGTGTGTGGTTGTGTGTAGCTATGCTTTGGGAACGTTCTTTATGTTCGTCTATTATTGCCTGCTCCACCCGGACGGACCCATCCTGGGTGCTCAGTGGAACTGTGTGGAGGAGGGAATGGGGGTAATCGGCCTGGGAGGCATTGGGGATTTGGGGACACCCTTGCCCCAACCAGACGTGGTTACTAGCCCTCCCAGAACTCTCCAGAGGACTAATGGTGGGGATCGGGAAATTGGGGCTGGGGATAGAGACAGTTGCCTGCCTGTGTTTCAGGTAAGGCCTCCTAGTGTTCCCCCAGCTTCTTCCCCGCGTCCACCAAGAACTGAAGGTCCCGTTATCCGGATCGACCTGCCAAGAAAAAGTTACCCGGCCTGGGATGCCCACTTTATCGACCGTAGGCTGAGGAAGACCATCCTGGTGCTAGAGAATACATCTCCTGTGACACCCCGAATCCAGTATCAGAGCTTCAGCAA
Organism: Gobiocypris rarus; assembly: GCA_023029165.1. NCBI lineage: Eukaryota > Metazoa > Chordata > Actinopteri > Cypriniformes > Gobionidae > Gobiocypris > Gobiocypris rarus. Next base: position 22,830,892 of record CM040933.1, read on the forward strand.
CCCCAAGGAAGTGACGGAGTACGAGACTACGGTATAGTTTTGTTCATACCTCCATCTTCCACGTGACATCTCTATGCAGAGGTGGGACTCAGGAGGCAGATGCCGCCATGAGGTTACGGTCCGATCGTTGACGGTCGGCATGGTGCTATACGGTGGGACCTCAGCATGTTTGGCATCCGGATGCCTGGGAACGCTTGACTGGTCCAAGTGTGCACATCAGGCTGGACGGGAATAACGTGGCGTTTACATGACCTGCATGGGAAGTGAAACTAGGAAAGGGACTTAACTTTCTGCCTATGCACTGAACATATGAAAAGAGTTTAACTGACAGTGATGAGAAGAAGTTGACATTTGTAAAATATAGATAAACTGACCGATCAGTATTCCTCAGGTCCATCCTGACTGACTGTATTGTTCTAAGTTTAATGTTTCAGTGACCTGAAAACAGTACAAATTGTGTATTATTTGCTTCTGTGAATTGTAAGGTTAGCGAGTTCAATCAATCATCCATTTCCTCAAAAGAGTTCTTCTGTAATTATTGACTTATTTATTTATTAGATTTATTTTTAATGACTCTGTGGCCATGTCTTTGATATAATTCTTCTAATTGAATATTCATAAATAGATATTATCTTTTGTTATATGTATACAATAGAATGGTGCCAGTGTGTTGGTATGGATGTTTTTGGGGGTTGTCTGTATGTTTGACTGGTCATCCTGCATTGTTTATCTGTAAAGATGAAGAAAAAATGTCATATAGTAAGACAAAAAGTTGTGATCAAATTGTAGTTGGATAAAAAATAATGCTGTAAAAACATATTCACATGACAGCCTCGGAAAAGTAAAAAAAGAAAATTTTGGGGAAAAAAATGGAGTGTTTCATGAAAATGGTTTTGGGACATCTGGAACCATCAGACTTGCAAACGTCTGAGTGTTGTGTGTTGCATTTCACACAGAGGAAACACAAATGATTGACAGTGAATTCTAATGCTGTGTGTGAGCTCTTTTTACAGTAACTAAAGCAGCGAGTATTGGTTTGCTCCGTCCACAAGCCTCAAAATCCTTTTACATCTGTATGTGTTCATTTCCCTCATTATTTTGTTATTTGGAAGAGGCGGCCATTGCTGTGGTTATGAGGAGTTTTGAATCTGGATTTTGGGGGGTTTTGTGGTTTGGCAATTGTGATTGCTCTTCTTGGCCATGAAAAGCTACACTTAATGACAACTATTGGGGACAAAAATGTGTGTGTGAACGTTTGCTTGAAAGAAAGAAAGAAAGAAAGAAAGAAAGAAAGAAAGAAAGAAAGAAAGAAAGAAAGAAAGAAAGAAAGAAAGAAAGAAAGAAAGACAGAAAGAAAGAAAGAAAGAAAGACGTTTTTGTCACCTCATAAACTGATAAGACCTCTTTTTAGTTTAACTGCTTATCCTACTCAGCTCTGTTCCAGGGCTTTTTTGAGTAATGGCAATTGTAAAGAAATCACCCCAATTACAAGACCATCACAAGACATCAGCTAAAGTTTTTTTCTCTCTCTGTCTCTCTTCCTCTGTGAGGTCTTTCAAAGTCTTGCTTGCTGTTTTTGAATTCCATTGCCTGGTTAAAAACCCCAGAGTCATGATAGGTAATTGCCAAAGACAAGAATCCTGCTATCCAGTCTGAAGAGCAAATGATGCTTGGGGGCAGTAATCATGCTGCCTTATAATGGGATGTTCACACATAAAGTGATTTTATATTGCAGGAGGTTGTGGAGTAACTGTATTGTTGTTTGCAGTGGCCATTCCTTCTGCTGGAGATGCTTTAACCTCATTGGTGGTCTGCACACCTCACTCAAATCTCATCACATTACTGGTAAAGATAAGATGCCTAAGATTCTAATTTCACACGAACAGCAGAATCCATTAAATATTCACAAAACAGCTGAAAACCTCTTCCAGGAGCACTTAACTAACTTTAAGCCTTTAAAGAAATCAGCCCTTCTGAGCACTGAACTATTCTGATACTTTGGAAAGTTGGTATAGTGGCACTACTTGTGTAGTTCTTGCCTTTATTATTATTCTCACTCTGGGTAAAAGTGTCTGATTAAGGAATAAATTTAAATGTAAATGTAATTTGACAAGGATTCAGTTTCCTACAGCTAAAATGAATTCAAGAGTTTATATAGAAATTGTCACAGTGCATTATGCATCATACAGTGTCATGAACAGGATGAACAACAAGCAATGCATGAATCAGAATCAATTTGAATGCTAACAGCTTTTAATATGAATTTCCATGCATCGTTGTTAAATTATAGCCCTTTACATGGGCATAAACAAATCATAAAGATCAGCAAAATCGCAGCAATGAGTTTTACCTACACTCAGCTACAAAATGTCACAGGTGATGGATCACGTCTAATGTCTTGGGTCTCTGAGAGTCGCTGCTCGTTTGCATAATCACGCCCATATCACGACACCAACAGTAACTATCATTTGTTTCATTATTTTACAGTAAGCGATTTCTGTTGATATTTGAAACTCAACCCAAACAAACACACCCCTCCCTTCTTTGCTCTGCCCCCAAAATGCATGAACACACAACGCAAGAATGGATGTCTCTTTTTCATAGTTGAAAATAATGCCAAGACAACAAATCAACAACAACGAAGAACAAAAAATGAACAAATACATAGAACTTGTTAGTCACCAGAAGCACACCAGCTCCAGATAACATATCTGACATTACAACAACTCGGTTCAGTGAAACAAATCAAAACCAATGTTACTCACGTGTGGAGCAGAAACGACGCAACCTCAGCATCTGTTTTCAGGCCTTCCCGCTGGGGTCTCTCCAGCGCTGGAAAGCTTTTCTAATATTAACAAGGGTCCTAAAGCGATATTCCTCTAAACTTTTTCTCCTTCTACAGTCTTTCTGTATCTTGCTCACCCTCTCTCTCTCTCCTCCCCCATCATGCATACGCCCTTCAGTAAAAGATAAGGCTATAATATGTGACATATGACAAACATAAATAATCTGGTGACGTATAGGCTTCAGGTAAATGTGCTGTGTGTGAGAGAGAGAGTGTTTGTGGTCTGGGAGCTTTTCAATGTGGCCCATCTCCTGAAAACTGACCCACTATTAGCTCTCCCCCCTTCTCCTATACCCTTAAAGGGGTCAGCAGTGTCCTCGTCTACTGTAACAAGCACACACACACATAGAGAAAATACACAGTGAGGCTCTCCAGGTCAACAGTACACTCTACAAGAGAAAACCCTTCAGGTACTACATGTTTGCAATGCAGTATGCATGAAATAGCATTTGCGGTATCTTTTTTATTTCTCTGATGTAATGTAATTTCAAGTGAAAGAGGATATTCCACCAGTGGGACATGAATATAGGATTTGAGTTTCATAGCAGAATGTGTGTTTCAGTGAATTATGTCTTAAAAGGTCAAATTCAACATCAAGCATCAATTTCCAATGCTAACGCTCGCAAAACAAGAAAGGCACGACAAAGAACACTCCGTAACTGTATGAATAAGCGAATAAGTGTGCTACTGTTACATAAATCAACCATTGAAATGTCTTAACGTTATCTGTCCAGCAGGGGGAAAAACTGTCTCTGCGTCCGTTTTGAACCCCTTCAAAACTATGAGTTCATGCCAACTTTCAAAAAAAAACTTTTTATCCTCGTTTTCGCATCGGCCCGGTTGAAGTCTCTTTTTTTCTGTAGCCAGTCCGAAGTCTTTTGCATTTTACAACGGGTGAATCTCCAGTTGCCACTGGTGATTGTTGTTTGAACCATCAAATTGCTAAGGTGCTGTGAGAAAAGGCTGTAAATCTCCACCTCCAACATCCTCACACGCGATATAGCCTACTAGCCGGAACACCTTCTTTATGTGTACAGATGTGACGCAATGACGCAAAGGTATGCTTGAATTTCCCTCGGAAATCCAACAGTACCACTGGAATTAAAAACATTATTACAAGCTTACCGCTGTAAATCGAGCTAAGGTAAGCAGATAGTTTTGAACACTGGCTGGTTATGTACTTGCTCAAAAATGTATTTTGGATAATTTTTAAACCAAAAGTTACGGACTGCAGCTTTAATATAGATCAGTGGTTGCTGTTCACATTCAGGGACTATTTTTTTCTGGCGGAAGGATTTTATTTAAAGAAAGTTGCATTGATACATATATTTTGACTTTAATTTTCATATTGTGTGGTAACCATTTTATAAAAGCAATAAGCCCGGTAAAGCCGTGGTTTACAGTGAATTTATAACAGTTTTATAACTCCACTCCACGTCGTGCCTAACAATGCCCCTATAGCTGTTATAAATCCACTGTAAACCATGGCTTGGGCGTTATTGCTTTAACTGTTGTTATATTAATGTAAACCACCATCAAATGTCAGGATTAACTACTGGCAAGATTTTAGTCAGGCTGCATTACAGGAACCTAAAACAATCCCTAAATAGCTATTTGACTTACTTTATTTTGCCCATCTGCACAGCCTGGGTCATATCAACTGCAAAGAAAAGTCTTGTCCTTTAAGAAAGTTTTGATTGCACAATGACTTTAAGTGCACTAGTACACTGCTTACTCCTCAGCGTCCCCTATGGCCCAGATCATCTGCCATTGATTTCCAGGGTCTGTTTGGCCACTGTCCCAGCATGACATTGGGTTTATGTGATCTGTTCCTTCTTAAACTGAGCTACCAGTACTTTCCCCTGGGCTGTTTAACTATCCAGATCAATTCAAGCACAGTGTTCCTGACAAACTGCACATTTCTGCATGACTTCAAGAATAATTCAGCTTTCCCTCATGGTAAAGTTTCATTAAATTCATCATGTCATAGGGCGTAGTGAAAACTGCACTGTTGAACATATACAATCAAATAGGCAACTCTCTCAATTCGACATGGGTAAACAGGCCAAAACTGCCAGTAGAAATTTAACTGTAAGATTCTTCCTCTAGGATAGGTTTTTATACAGCTCAAGGCAATGAGTGAGCATGCCGTCTCTCTGCAGGTGATTAGCTTCTTACAGTGTTGCCTCACATTAAAGGGCCACTCCCCACTGAAGCACAAGTGCTGACCCACATTGCCTCCCAGTGGATGTTTTAAGTAACTGCGAGTAACATTGACATGACTTGAGCTGTAGTGGGTAAGGTCAAATTCAAACCCCTGAGAATTGTATTGATTTTCTTAACACTCTGGGAATGTAGTGAAACGTTGTAATTTCTTCAACATCAGGGGTTTTTAATCTTTTAGATGCCACAGACCCACAACTATGATCTGAAATTTAAAAGGCATTTTTAAACCCCCAATTTCAACAGAAATTATATAGGGTACTTAATATTATAGCCCTAAAATTAGTATCTAAGTTTTTTTTTTTTTTTAGATTATGTTCATGTATTTTAATCTAATTTATTTATTTATTTAATCTTATTATTTATTTATTGACATTTTACAGTTTTTCTCTAGACTTTCTCTTCCTCCTCCACGGACCCCCTGTCACTATCTTAAAAAACCTCTGCTCTAAATGACGGTTTATAAAAGCATGTGCAATTTTTTATTTTAAATATGTTTTTAAAAAATGTTAATGTTCATTGACAGGTAGATGAACTATGGTCGAGCTAGGTGGGCGTGGTTTCAGCAACTTGGCACCTCAGTTCCTATTTTCAGTTATCCAAGAGTTATCTGCCTCCTTTAGGCTTCAAAAACGCTCTTCAGAAACCTACGGGTGACGTCACGGACACAACGTCCATATTTTTTTTACAGTCTATGTCTATGACACATACAATTGAAAGCTTATAATGTTCAAAACAATGTTGAAAGAGCTATACTGTCAATGTGTCATGCAAAGAAAATGGATTAGGTAATTCAAACTATAGCTTAACATAGGCCTACCAGCTGCTTTTTACTTAAGGTAAGAATGAAAAACAACCTGGCCATGAGTATATCGGGGTCTTGAATCATGATCAATCTCTTGTACATTACGAAACAATAACTTGCTGGCTGCAGTTCACATAAAGGCCACCGGTGTCACTATAACAAGGGTATCTGAATTGTACGTACATACATTGTACTTTAGTGATGGGAGAAACAAATCTTTTCGAAACTTTTTTAATCAATTAGACTAATTTGCTTCGCAAAATTATCTGTTTCGAAGTGCACGGAACGCTACGTACTGGTGTCAACTGCTGGTTAGAACAGTGACAGTGTAAATGCAGCGAAATCTAAGATTTTGGTCAATCAGACCATTAGGAGACTTTCCCATTTTATTATACAAATGTGTCAATAAATTTCCACAAATTAACAATTGGATCCAAGATCTGATAATGTACGCCTTAATAATGAACGTACACAACGTGAACGTACACGTGCGTATGCCTCTCTTCAAAATAATTATATTTATAAATTATTTTATTGCTTCGTTGTTCTAATTTTGCTTACTGTTGCGTATTTGGGTTGGATTTAATGTAAAAAGAAATGCCATTGCCAAAATTGCCAACGTCCAAATCCTTTACTTGAGAATGGCAAGCGGCAAGAATTGCTTAGATACCTGCAGTCCTCCAGCTCTCTGCCACAACGAAAAGTGCGTAGTAAATCTGCTTAGAACCTGACGTGGCACTAAGCACTTTCCACATCAAAGACTGTTCTTATGAATATGAACGTTGACATGGATTTTAGCATACACATGTTCAAATCTGTGAGTCCTCATGTTTTATAAATGAGGCCCATGCACACTTTTTTGAAAGATAGCCACAAGTCTTGAAGGCGTTATTGTGTGTGTGTGTGTGTGTGTGTGTGTGTGTGTGTGTGTGTGTGTGTGTGTGTGTGTGTGTGTGTGTGTGTGTGTGTGTGTGTGTGTGTGTGTGTGTGTGTGTGTGTGTGTGTGTGTGTGTGTGTGTGTGTGTTTACAACCCTATTTTGTGTACTGTATGAGTCTGTGTTATCAGTACTTTGAGAGTGGAGGTGCTGGGGATTTTAGATCAGACTCTCTGGTGGAGTTTCCTGTCCAGCAGGAAGTGTGTTTCCTGCACAGTCCTGCCTGGCTCCAGAGGGCTGAGAGGAGATTGGGCCTGTCCTAAACAAAGACCCACACACACAAACACACATTCTTGCACACAGCTAGCCATCGGGCTGGTCAATATGGACTATGAGCCCAAGCGAGCCAAGAAGGTAAGACGTTCTGTCACATTATACATTAAAAACTAGCTAGATATAAGGAATATTTCAAAGATGTGTTTTTATTTGTTGTCAAGTGTGTTCTTGTGTGAACCTGATCATGAGACAACTTATGTTTACATTTACATAAACTGTATGTGTGTGTACCACATCACATGATAAGTTAAAATTCCCATGTGGGATGATAACTTTGTGCTAGTGATGCTGCTTGCTTTGGAATTGAATTGCTCGCATATACATTGAAACAGGTTTGTTGATTGAGAAAATACAGTATGAAGAATTATTGATTTACAAGTAAATTATCAGACACTTTTATCAAAAGTAACTTACAGCGCACTTATTGTAGGGACAATCAACACTATATATATACTTTTTAGATTTATCTTGCTGAAAAACACATGAAGATAAATAAATTCAACATTTTCTCTTCCAGTTAAATATCAAAGCATTCTGGGAACTAGAAATCTCCTTACTCCCAGTAAGTAGGTTGTACACAATAAAATTAAGTTGTGACAAAAAGTTCATTTAAATATAATATTGATCAAGCAGCAAAAATCCCGAAAAACAACAACGGTCATGCCTGATGTAGACAACGCCGTTATAAAATTATTTCAAATATGAAATATGAGAAAAAGTTCTAGATTTATGTTGCAATACCATGTGAAAAGGGTTCATTGCATCAGCCAAATCCAGCAGTAAATGTAACTTAAATATATTGGAAATGCACGTCTACAAATCCTTGTCTAGATTACTCAAGTGCGATATAAAATTATACAAAATATGTTTTTCCTACAAATCCAAATAAGCTACTCAAATTAAGTAAAGAAACAAACTACGATTAATGATTTTTTATGTTACACTTACAGCCTCAATGATTCATTTTGATCAGTGTTCCATTTTAAGTAGAAAGAAAAACAGTACAAACATTTTTTTTTATCCCAAATGTATTATAATGTGTACCAGAGAGAGTTCAATCACATATGTCAATATGCAGTGTGCTGAGTACCAATTCTAATGAGATTATGTTTCCAGAGATTGCTGTGCTGAGCCACATCTCAGTTCAAAGAGAGAATGGAGTTTGCCGGCAGCAGGACAAACTTACACAAACACTCAAGAGATTTCCTACACAGATAACTGTAGTCCGAAGGCTATTGAGTCCATATACAACATCATCAGTGCCATCCAGCGCTGATCACATCAGAGAGAGAGAGAGAAAAAAAGAAAGAAAACATAAGTGTTTGAGGATTTTGATTTTGACATTTAAAACAAAGATACATTGTAGCATAAAAATGAAACCCAAATATTTAAGCTTCTGCTCTATTTCTGGGTCACTAATTAGATCACAAATCCTCTGAGCCATGGGATAATGCAGTATAAGAAGGCCAATTAAAGCTTCATATTATCTTCAAAGGGTTTGCTTATTAGGTATTTCTGTGACCAATCATTGTAGCTGAAGATAGTAATTGAGTTGTGTTTAAGTTTAATGATGAAGTTATATGACATGGTTGATTATTTTGTGTTGACTAAATTTAATTCATTTTGACTAACACATGCTGAAGGCAGTCAGGATGATTGATAAGCCCCATTAGATCACACACTGCCATCGGCAAGAGGTGATTGATTCACAGCTTTACAGGTTTCACTCTTTTCCACACATAAACACACACCTAGCCTAATGTATAAATCAGCAGGTTGTCAGTAGGGCATGTTGCCTCTAATCGGTCTTCTATATCGAACAGCTGTCTCGCTGATGATGTCACAGTTGGAGCAGCAGGCTGACGTGTGTGTTACATCATCATAAAAGCAGATTTAAGCAGGCTTTCACAAACTGACGTCAAGCAAGTGAATTTAAATCATACACAACAGTGAAGACTTTTATGCTCATATTCTGGATACTTTATTTCAGATCTGAAAAGGGTTCCTGTTAGTGCAACTTACACGAAACTCATATTACGGACTTTTGTATTTTGCTTTGGATATGGAAGCATGTCGCTGCCTGAGAGTAAAAAAATATAAAAGCACTCGACTATATTTCTATCAATTGCAACTTTACATCTCACACTTGCATAATTCCACATTTTATCCTATCTGATCTCTTCTCTCAGGGATTTGTGTCTCCGATAAAGCGTCTGGTGTTCTCTAAATCTAGCCGGCGACAGGCGGACAAAGGCAGCGTGTACCGTAGACCCCTTCACACTGTCCCCCTCTATCCCCCCGACTACCTCATCCACCCAGAGAGACTCATCTACGACTATGTGGAGAAGGAAGTTAAGGTTCGTCTGAAAATCTGAACGTATCAAAAAGATCACATTCACATTTGACTTTTGTGAATGTTTGTAAATGTTATCAACAGTTCCTGGGACACCTGACATGGGTGTCATGTTCCCTGAACCCATCGAGCAGAGACGAACTCCTCCAGCTTTTGGACACAGCCAGAGTGAGAGCAATTCCTCAAACTAGAGTCATTGTCATGTTGTTTTTAGATTCAAAAGATTGCTTAAAGGGCTAGTTTCCAGCTAATTATGCATTCTTTCTCTCTCTTTCCATCCATAGAAGCTGAGGGTTTTGCCTCTGAAAACCAGTGTGGAACAGGACTCTATTCTCAGTCTGTCTGCTCGCTGTCTGTTGCTTACCTGGAGAGACAATGAAAAACTGCTACTGAGAATCCCCACACATGAAATCGCTGCAGCCTCCTACCTGCGGGATGATGCACTGCACCTACTGGTGCTCAAAACTGGTCAGTAGAAAGGTCAGGAAGACAAAAGATACCGGGTTACTGTCTATTCTGTTTTAGTACTGTAAAAGAATAAATGAATAAAATCCACAAAATTGTAACTGTCCTTGTTTCTTTAGTAGAGTAGATTGTAACAACAGCAATCTTTGTACTTAATTTGACATTCATTCATTCATGCAGTGATACATTGCATATTTCTATTTATTTATTTGTATGTGTAATGTAATATTGAAAAGTCTCAGACACAAAGCAATGTTTGAGGCATGGTGCTAGCAACGCCAAGGTCATGGGTTTGATTCTCTTGGAAAGAATGAACTGATAAAATCGATACCTTGAATGTAAGTCACTTTGGAAAAAAGCATCTGTCAAATGCGTAAATGTAAATGTGAGTGAGGCTTTTCCGGTCCTGTTTGAGTAGGGATAAAGCATTGACAATATCTCTGTGAAGGCTAAAAGTAAAAATTTTAAATAATATCGAGGATGGTTCAATAATGTATTTGTCTTCTCAGGTCTGAATGTGGACACTGTACTAGCCGTTAACAGTCTGGAGAACAGGCCCACTGGTCTGGAGAGCCGCAGACAAACTATAAGCAACACTGACCCCAGGCCTGCAGGGGGCACCATGGAGCGCCGCCACACCATCTGTGGTGTAGACTGGAAGCTGTCTTCCCGCCATGAGCCCAAGCAGGGCAGCGCGGGGGGAGGCAGTGGGACTGGGGGCGGAGGAGGTGGCAGTGATGGTGGCAGCCTGGAACGGAAACGTGTGAGCGGGAGTTGGGAGCGTAGGCAGACCCGGAAGCCATGCGGAGGTAGCTGGGAGAAACGGCCAGTGAGTGGTAGCTGGGACCGGAGGCCTGTAGGGGGCAGCTGGGAGCGTCGGGGAGGGGGAGGTGGAGGGGTGATAGGAGGTAGCTGGGAGAAGAGGCATGGAACTGGAGCTAAATCAGGTGGAAGCTGGGAACGGAAACACACGCCAGGCGGGAGCTGGGAACGCAGGCAGGCTTGTACCGGAAGCTGGGAGAGGGGAAAGTCCTATGGCAGCTGGGAGAGGAGGAACCATAATCCTCTGGAGCCCATGCCATGCCCTGATGCCTACTGCAACCTCGTCATACTGGCCGTGGAAAACAGGGTGAGGTTAATGAATCATTCGAGTGGACGGATTATAGCAATAATTTTGGATGAATTAAAGGCAATGGATGTGCATTGATAAATGGGATGGATGGATGGGTGAGTGGGTGGATGGATGGATGGATGGATGGATGGATGAATGGGTGGGTTTGTGGATGGATGGATGGATGGATGGACAATGGTTGAATAGGTTAATAATGGATAGATGGAAAGTTTAAACGATATAGATGGATGGATGGATGGATGGAAGGGTGGATGGATGGATAGGTGGGTGGGTGTTTAATGGATGGATGGACAATGGATGGATGGATGGATGGATGGATGGATGGAAGTGAGGGATGGGTTAAAAAAACATTCATGTGAATGGATGGATGGATGGAAGGGTTAACAAGAGATGTCTGGATGTAAGTGAGGGATGGGTTAAAAGGCCATTAATGTGGATGATGGATGGATGCAATGAGTAAATATGTGGTTGGTTGGTTGGTTGGTTGGTTGGTTGGTTGGTTGGTTGGTTGGTTGGTTGGTTGGTTGGTTGGTTGGTTGGTTGGTTGGTTGGTTGGTTGGTTGGTTGATTGGTTGATTGGTTGATTGGTTGGTTGGTTGGTTGGTTGGTTGGTTGATTGGTTGATTGGTTGATTGGTTGGTTGGTTGGTTGGTTGGATGGATAGAGGGAGGACAGGGTTAATAAGTGATGGATGGATGGATGGACAATGGTTGAATGGGTTAATAATGGATAGATGGAAAGTTTAAACATTATGGATGGGTGGGTGGGTGGATGGACAATGGATGAAAGGGTTAATAATGGATGGATTGAAATGTTAAAAATGATGGATGGATGGATTGATGCATGGATGGAAGTGAGGGAGGGGTTAAAAAGCCATTAATGTGGATGGATGGATCGATTGATGCAATGAGTAAATATGTGGTTGGTTGGCAGGTTGGTTGGTTGGTTGGTTGGGTGTGGATGGATGGATGGGACTGGAGGGAGGATAGGGTTAATAATGGATGGATGGAGGGACAACACAAGCTTTCAAACCGTGTTATTGTGGCATTTGAATAAGTGCATTGTTGCTTTTTTGTATATATTTAAGATAATTATGAAGAATGACTTTATCTGTTGAAGTGCTATTTAGTGTGTGTCAGCATCAAGAATATGAATGCCTCCCGGTGATCTGCTGTGCTTCTGCAGACCGTGTTGAAGAGATGAGCTGTGTCAGCTGTGATGTAAACAGTGTGCTCAGAGTAGACTCCCCTGTGATGTAATGCCCAGACTTATGTAACAGCATGCTGTGTCAGTGATCTGTGCGCCTCTGTGTGTGTGCCTGCGGACATTAATATTGATGGGATTGTGTTGACCCACATTACAGTCTGGCTGCTTTTGTGGGTGTGCAATATATGTGTCTGTGTAAGACAGAAAAGCAGAAATGTGAAAGCATATAAAAGTTGTATTTGGCTGGATCCCTTTTTAACACTAGAAAAATTTATTTTCTCTTTATTTGATTCTTGTATTGATCACACACACACACACACACACACAGGATGCTGCAGAGGAGTACTGCGCCCTCATCTGTCAAATGTTTCACATCATCTATGGACATCAGACTATTGAGTGTGTCGACAGGGCAGGATATCACTACACCATGCCTGACCGCTATTGGCTGCAGAGGAGTGAGTGAAAAACCATTAGTAGTAATTAACCTCTACAATGCTGAATGTCCTTAAAACAGAGGTTCCCTACTGGTGGGTTTTGACACAAAAATAGACCACAGGTGTGTTCTGATCTGATCACAGTAGGATCAAAGTGACTATTTTCATGTATAATTATGAAAGCAAAATATAGACTTATTGGCATTTAAAGAGGAGTAAAATTATTGTCATATCAATAATAATGTTGCATTCCAATGTTTGATTTTCAGGACATTTTGTTGACTTTTTTATATAATTTTTAGCCTGGTACAGGCCCCTCATCAAACAAGTGTGCCCATATTTTAATATTTTTTAAATAATATCATATAAATGGATATAAATGGATATAAATTGCCTTTACCTGCAATATAGAGTTGTTTAAAAGCTTGTGTCTCAGTTAACACCCTAGTGAAGCCCTGAATTAACCCCAGTTGTGAACCATTGATCCCAAGGACCCCTAAATATGTTTAATTTTATTATTTATTTATTAAATATGTAATTTTATTCCCTGGCGAAGAAAAAACTTCCATATACATGCCAATGTCTACGCTGCACTTGCCAATAAAATGTTTTACAGCATAGTTTCAGTTCCACTTAAAAAGCACAAATATATACCGATAATATGTCTGTTTTTCTCCCTCCCATCAATCCTTGTCCAAGGTGACAGCTGTCTTACTGACATGACATATGGCTATGACACAGACTTCAGCTGCTGCAGTTCATAGTGAGTGTCTGTTTTTTGTGCATTATGATTTACAAAATCTGCTTATTTTTGCTCTCTTTTAGGTTGTGCATTTTGATTTTGTAAATTTCCATCTCAAACACTAGCAGCACAAAATATATTTAAAAAAATGACCCAGTCTGCCATCGTTTGTACAAGCAGGTGGTCCTATCACACCAATTTTTTTTATTGCTGCAGTCATTTTTTTGTATTAAAAATTGCTTTTAAGCTCTGTCACATCTGACTTCATGAACGCTGTGCACGTGTATTGTCTTTTTTCTCACAGCGATGGTTCACAGGAAGCATTTGATCCGTATTATAGTGAGAACTACAGTGAGAGCTCCTCTCTGTCCTGCCATGACTCACACCGAAGCCTGGCCTCCACACACAGCGACTCTGAGCCCTGTAATGCCAGTCTGCAGGAGTACATGATCATTGTAAGATTCTGCTTGCACACATAAAATGAGACCCTGGACCATAAAACCAGTCATAAGGGTCAATTGAGATGTATACGTCATCTGAAAGCTGGATAAATAAGCTTTCCGTTGATGTATGGTTTGTTATGACAATAATTGGCTGAGATAATTGAAATTCTGGAATCTGAGGGTGCAAAAAATCTAAATATTGAGAAAATTGCCTTTAAAGTTGTCCAAATGAAGTCCTTAGCAACGCATATTACTACTATACTATACTATACTATATATATATACACACTCACCTAAAGGATTATTAGGAACACCATACCAGTACTGTGTTTGACCCCTTTTCTATGTGGCATTGATTCAACAAGGTGCTGAAAGCATTCTTTAGATATGTTGAACCATATTGATAGGATAGCATCTTGCAGTTGATGGAGATTTGTGGGATGCACATCCAGGGCACGAAGCTCCCGTTCCAACACTTCCCAAAGATGGTCTATTGGGTTGAGATCTGGTGACTGTGGGGGCCATTTTAGTACAGTGAACTCATTGTCATGTTCAAAAAACCAATTTGAAATGATTTGAGCTTTGTGACATGGTGCATTATCCTGCTGGAAGTAGCCATCAGAGGATGGGTACATGGTGGTCATAAAGGGATGGACATGGTCAGAAACAATGCTCAGGTAGGCTGTGGCATTTAAACGATGCCCAACTGGCGCTAAGGGGCCTAAAGTGTGCCAAGAAAACATCCCCACACCATTACACCACCATCACCAGCCTGCACAGTGGTAACGAGGCATGATGGATCCATGTTCTCATTCTGTTTATGCCAAATTCTGACTACCATCTGATTGTCTCAACAGAAATCGAGACTCATCAGACCAGGCAATATTTTTCCAGTCTTCAACTGTCCAATTTTGGTGAGCTTGTACAAATTGTAGCCTCTTTTTCCTATTTGTAGTGGAGATAAGTGGTACCCAGTGGGGTCTTCTGCTGTTGTAGCCCATCCGCCTCAAGGTTTTGCATGTTGTGGCTTCACAAATGCTTTGCTGCATACCTCGGTTGTAACGAGTATTTGTTACAGTCAAAGTTGCTCTTCTATCAGCTTGAATCAGTCGGCCCATTCTCCTCTCTGACCTCTAGGATCAACAAGGCATTTTCGCCCACATGACTGCCGCATACTGGATGTTTTTCCCTTTTCACACCATGTTTGTAAACCATAGAAATGGTTGTGCGTGAAAATCCCAGTAACTGAGCAGATTGTCAAATACTCAGACCGGCCCTTCTGGCACCAACAACCATGCCACGCTCAAAATTGCTTAAATCACTTAAATTCAGTTTGGAGTTCAGGAGATTGTCTTGACCAGGACCACACCCCTAAATGAATTGAAGCAACTGCCATGTGATTGGTTGATTAGATAATTGCATTAATGAGAAATTGAACAGGTGTTCCTAATAATCCTTTAGCTGAGTGTGTGTGTGTGTATATATATATATATATATATATATATATATATATATATATATATATATATATATATATATATATATATATATATATATATATATATATATATATATATATATATATATATATATATATATATATATATATATATATATATATATATATATATATATATATATATATGTATATATATATGTATATATATATATATATATATATATATATATATATATATATATATATATATATAAATACAGGTCCTTTTCAAAAATATTGTGCATATTGTGATAAAAGTTCATTATTTTCCATAATGTAATGATAAAAATTTTACTTTCATATATTTTAGATTCATTGCACACCAACTGAAATATTGCAGGTCTTTTATTGTTTTAATACTGATGATTTTTGCATACAGCTCATAAAAAATTCTCAAGAAATTAGCATATTTCATCCGACCAATAAAAGAAAAGTGTTTTTAATACAAAAAAGTCAACCTTCAAATAATTATGTTCAGTTATGCACTCAATACTTGGTCGGGAATCCTTTTGCAGAAATGACTGCTTCAATGCTGCGTGGCATGGAGGCAATCAGCCTGTGGCACTGCTGAGGTGTTATGGAGGCCCAGGATGCTTCGATAGCGCCTTAAGCTCATCCAGAGTGTTGGGTCTTACGCCTCTCAACTTTCTCTCGCAATATCCCACAGATTCTCAATGGGGTTCAGGTCAGGAGAGTTAGCAGGCCAATTAAGCACAGTAATACCATGGTCAGTAAACCATTTACCAGTGGTTTTGGCACTGTGAGCAGGTGCCAGGTCGTGCTGAAAAACGAAATCTTCATCTCCATAAAGCTTTTCAGCAGATGGAATCATGAAGTGCTCCAAAATCTCCTGATAGCTAGCTGCATTGACCCTGCTCTTGATAAAACACAGTGGACCAACACCAGCAGCTGACATGGCACCCCAGACCATCACTGACTGTGGGTACTTGACACTGGACTTCAGGCATTTTGGCATTTCCTTCTCCCCAGTCTTCCTCCAGACTCTGGCACCTTGATTTCGAATGACATGCAAAATTTGAGCGACAGTCCAGTGCTGCTTCTCTGTAGCCCAGGTCAGGCGCTTCTGCCGCTGTTTCTGGTTCAAAAGTGTCTTGACCTGGGGAATGCGGCACCTGCAGCCCATTTCCTGCACACGCCTGTGCACGGTGGCTCTGGATGTTTCTACTCCAGACTCAGTCCACTGCTTCCGCAGGTCCCCAAGGTCTGGAATCGGTCCTTCTCCACTGTCTTCCCACTGAGGTGCCTTGATACAGCACTCTGCGGAACAGCCTATTCGCTCAGAAATGTCTTTCTGTGTCTTACCCTCTCGCTTGAGGGTGTCAATGATGGCCTTCTGGACAGCAGTCAGGTCGGCAGTCTTACCCATGATTGCGGTTTTGAGCTGGGAGTTTTTAAAAGCCTCAGGAATCTTTTGCAGGTGTTTAGAGTTAATTAGTTGATTCAGATGATTAGGTTAATAGCTCGTTTAGAGAACCTTTTCATGATATGCTAATTTTTTGAGATAGGAATTTGGGTATCATCAGTATTAAAACAATAAAAGACCTGAAATATTTCAGCTGGTGTGCAATGATTCTAAAATATATAAAAGTTTATTTTTATCATTACATTATGGAAAATAATGAACTTTTATCACAATATGCTAATTTTTGAGAAGGACCTATGTATATATATATATATATATATATATATATATATATTTACTTACGGTAGGAAATTTATATCTTCATGGAACACTTTACTTAATATCCTAATATCCTATCCATACGATGTATTGTTGGCTATTGCCACAAAGTTACCCGTGTGACTTATGACTGGTTTTGTGGTCACAAATGATTTAATTCAAGGGACAGTTCTACAAAAGAAAAGAAAGAAAATTCTGTCAATTACTCGCTCTTGCAAACCCATTTAAGTGTCATGCTGTCTACAGGAGAAAAACAATGAAATTATGATAAAATTTGTCCATATAACATTGACACAGACTGAAATTTAAAGGGATAATTCACCCAAAAATCAAATTTCTCTCACACCCATAAGAGCTTCATTAATCTTCGGAACACAAATTTAGATACTTTTGATGAAATCCGAGAGCTCTCTAACCTCCAGCAACGTCATAACCAATTTTAAGAAAAGTATTAAAACATTGTTAAACCAGTCCGTTTGACTCCAGTGGTTCAACCGGAATTTTATGAAGTGACGAGAATACTTTTTGTGCGCATAAAAACAAAACAAAAATAATGACATTAACAAATTCTTCTCTTCCCTGTCAGGCTCCTACGTACTTACACACACAAAAAAAGGTTAAGGTTAGGACCGTTTTAGTGGTATGGGTAGGTTTATGGGTGGTTAATGAAGGGTCAACAGTGTCATTATAAATGTAATATCAGAAATTTATTACAGCTGTAATTACATTCAGGTATTTCTTAAATATAAGTAGGCTATAGTGTAAAAACATGTACGTACACCAAAAGTGCATTGTATCAAATTATTAATTTAAATGTTAGTAGTTAAAGACACCTAGTATAAAGTAGGACCAATTCTTGAAACTTAGTCACATAATCACAGAGTGTGATTATTTTAACCCTCAAACGCATATTATGCGGGTCACTAATGACGCGAGGTGTTTAACAGTAACATATATATATATTTTTTTTTTTTCTGAATTGAATCTTTGATTACTGAATAAGTGAAATTCACCTTTATTCAACAAGGGGACAATGTGTGATACACATGATGAAGTGACATTTCACTCATAGTTACCACAGGCAGAAAACAAAAGAATAGGAAGTATCATCAGCAAAACTTGAAATTGCACCAGAGATTTACTGCAGAGCAAGAACTGAATGCAAAAAAAAATATTAATGTCACTTGATGGCGGATGTGGAGAAGAAGTCAGCATTCAAAATATTGATTTTGAAGATGTTGAAAATGATGTTATGTTTGAGATCGCAAATATGAGCCAGATGCTGAATGTACTGGGAAGTGAGCTCTGACGAGGACAGTGATGATGGTATAAAAGGTATTAAAATATGCTTTATTTTATTGTTACTCTAATATGAGGAGACTTTTATATTATCGTGACAGGTAGAGATCCATCAGTGTTAGATCCGGGTCCCAAATATGTAATAATAATTGGTGAAACATTCATGCATTTAAGGTTTAATATACCAATACTCCCAGTATGAAAACAAGCAACTTTGGGAGGTTGAAATAACTTAGTTTTCTTTTGGTGGATGATTTCTTTCACTGCAGTTATCCTTTATATTTTTGTCTCTTTAGTTCTATTGTAATGTTTTCTGCCCTGTTCTCATTGGTTAGTTGAGGAGTAAGCTGACGCCTCAGGAGATTCAGCAGTTTGCTCTGTTCCTGAGAGAATACAGACTCGGTGCTCCGATAGAGCAGTTCTGCACTGACCTGCTGCAGCTCTATGGAGACTCACGCAAGTTCCTGCTGCTTGGTGAGAAACACACAACACAGAGTACAAAAGTCACCATTCTCTCTCTCTTTCTCTTTCTTGGTCTCTTTTCAACAATTTGAGTGTCTGTTTAAATTCTCAGGGGGCTTGTTTGTACGACTGGGTTCATTTCATGCTGAAATCTGTAAAGGATCCTCTCTTTACAGAATTCATATTTCAAAAGTCATGATTTATTGGATTTGGCATTGTATTCAGGGTCTGTGTACGTACAGTCTATCATTAGCTCATTAGAGGGATTAGAGTAACATGAAGCCTAATGAATATTCATGAGCACCTGGCTTGCACTGGAGCAGTCATGGTGCGACAGCCTTTCCAACAACATCACACTTTCACAGCGTGACAGAATTACAAAACTCATACTAACACCAGTCGCTGTGAGAAAAGAAACATGATGCAGACTATAAATAGCTCTATGACCACACCTCTATAAATAACTACTATCCCAAATAGATCTGTATCTAATACATATTTAGAAAATGAGTCCTTATTTAATTCAAATGGACTGTACAGTAAATTCCCACTGCAATACAAATGAACAGACCTTGTGGATACCTTTGAAGTGAGAGGGTAAAGGATAAAGCAACTCGCACAATTGTGTACAACACAGACACAATTACATAACACTCACTGAGCCACTTATACCTCATCTATCCTGACACTTGCTGAATCCTGACAAATGCTGAATCAGCTCCATGCTATGACTGCATTCACCATTCAGTGTTGTTAGTGTGATATTTTAGTTGCAGTGCTGAATGGAGATAATTTATCACAAACATTTCTGAATGCAGCCACATGGAATTCATGGAATTAATTGTTTATCTGGTCTAGAGGTATCGTGTGTGTGTGTGTGTGTGTGTGTGTGTGTGTGTGTGTGTGTGTGTGTGTGTGTGTGTGTGTGTGTGTGTGTGTGTGTGTGTGTGTGTGTGTGTGTGTGTGTGTGTGACCTTGTTTATATTATATGTCCCCATAAGGATAGTAAAACCTGAGATCAGAACAGCCAGCGGTCCCCACTTTCAAAAGGCTTATAAATCACACAGGATGAGTTTTTTGAGAAAGTAAAAATGCAGAATGTTTTCTGTGATGGGTAGGTTTAGGGGCAGGGGCAGTGTAGGGGGATAGAATATACAGTTTGTACGGTATAAAAACCATTAGGTCTATGGAGAGTCCCCACAAAGATAGTGAACCAGACATGTGTGTGTGTGTGTGTGTGTGTGTGTGTGTGTGTGTGTGTGTGTGTGTGTGTGTGTGTGTGTGTGTGTGTGTGTGTGTGTGTGTGTGTGTGTGTGTGTGTGTGTGTGTGTGTGTGTGTGTGTGTGGACTGGTAATCCCTACGGTATGGGGACAAAATGTCCCCACAAAGATGGCAATATCCAAAATCCTTGTCCTTGTGGGGACATTTTTTGGTCCCCATGAGGAAAACAGGTCATAAATCACAGTGATGTTTTTTGAGAAAGTAAAAATGCAGAATGTGTCCTGTGATGGGTAGGTTTAGGGGCAGGGGCAGTGTAGGGGGATAGAAAATACGGTTTGTACGGTATAAAATGCATTACGTCTATGGAATGTCCCCATAAAACATGGAAACACAACCACTTGGAAACCACTTTTTTCCACATTCTTTGATTAATAGAAAGTTCAAAAGAAAGTTTTTTTCTGACATTTTTTATTAATGTAATGCATCATTGCTGAATAAAAGTATATTTTTTTTTTTTCAAATCTTAATGACCCCAAATGTTTGAATAATTTTATACAAAAATGTAACTTTTATGTAAAATATTTTATAACAATCCAACAAATTCCTGCTCTCTAAAAATATGGGACTATGGTGCTTTCTCACGTATTTCCACTCCCATGTGACCAGGCATGAGACCCTTCATTCCGGATAAGGATGTAGGAGTGTTTGAGACATTTCTGGAAGACATTGGGATCCGAGAGGGTGGGATTTTGACGGACAGTTTCGGCCGGATCAAGCGGAGCATGAGCAGCACATCGGCCACAGCAGTCCGTGACTATGACGGCTGGACCCTCCCCTCCGGTTCCCAGGATTTTAACCGCAGAATTGATGACATCACACACAACATTGAGGCTTTGGGCTTTGAGGAGGGGAATGGGGACATAGAAGAGGAGGACTATTACCTTTAAAACACAAAGAACTGAGAGAAATATACAGAGTATATACACTAACCTAAAGGATTATTAGGAACACCATACCAGTACTGTGTTTGACCCCTTTTCGCCTTCAGAACTGCCTTAATTCTACGTGGCATTGATTCAACAAGGTGCTGAAATCATTCTTTAAAAAATGTTGGCCCATATTGATAGGATAGCATCTTGCAGTTGATGGAGATTTGTGGGATGCACATCCAGGGCACGAAGCTCCCATTCCACCACATCCCAAAGATGCTCAATTGGGTTGAGATCTGGTGACTGTGGGGGCCATTTTAGTACAGTGAACTCATTGTCATGTTGAAGAAACCAATTTGAAATGATTCGAGCTTTGTGACATGGTGCATTATCCTGCTGGAAGTAGCCATCAGAGGATGGGTACATGGTGGTCATAAAATGGGCACTGGGCCCATTCTCCTCTGACCTCTAGCAGCAACAAGGCATTTTCGCCCACAGGACTGCCGCATACTGGATGTTTTTCCCTTTTCACACCATTCTTTGTAAACCCTAGAAATGGTTGTGCGTGAAAATCCCAGTAACTGAGCAGATTGTCAAATACCGTCTGGCACCAACAACCATGCCATGCTCAAAATTGCTTAAATCACCTTTCTTTCCCATTCTGACATTCAGTTTGGAGTTCAGGAGATTGTCTTGACCAGGACCACACCCCTAAATGCATTGAAGCAACTGCCATGTGATTCGATATTTATATATATTTATATTTATATATATTTATTTATATTTATATATATTTATATATATATATATATATATATATATATTTATATATATATATATATATATATATATATATATATTTGGAATTGTATTAAGAAACCTTTCATATAGTTAAACATTTACAGTGAGCACTTTATTTGGCCACTAAGTTGCTGTTCATGAAAAATGTCTTTGCATCAGATTTGCATCTGTAAATCTGCATATTATTTGCATGCAAGTTTGGTTATGTTCTGAATGAATGATTTACAAAAGAGCTTCAGTGCAGTGAGGAAGTGCCACAAACGAACACAAGAAATGACACATTATTTGGAGAAAAGGTCAGTTAGACATAAAAGAACAAAATGAGGATGATGATGATGAGGAGTTTGTTTCCAGCCAGTGTACAGTACACTGTAACCTGCTGGAGCCGGAGGGTCATTGACTAATAATGACTATGGCTGCTGTCTGCAGGGAGAATAACTCAGTCTTGACATTCTTTCCAGTGACACTGTCACCTTGCCACAATCTGATGCCCTTCCCCTTGCCGCCCTCTTATCTTTGCCAACCACATAGACGGTTGATGGGCACTGGGCCCAGCATTGGGGGTTATCAGAATGGCACATACATCTGTCAGGCTAAACGTGTGTTATGTAATGAAGCCAGGCAGAAGAACAAGGCCAGACAGGGTTTAGATTAAAGGTAAACTCTTCTTGCACCCAAATAATCTTAGTACTCAAACCAGCGGAGGACAGCTGGGAATATTTGTCCCAGGCCCTGTGGCAAGGGGTCAACTAAGGTCCTCTGTGGAAAAGGTCAGAGGATGGAGGGCCCATGCACTATTGTTAAATTATTTACACTTTCACTGACAGCCTTGACCTAAAAATTGTGACTTCCACAGTACTGTTAAAATTATGTATAATATAATAAAGTAAATATTGTGATACCTAAAATGTTGGTTGAAATGACATCAATTTTGCTACTCCGCAAAGAGGCATTTAAAGTAAGACTTATTTCGGTCAGCTTTAGATATAGACCTTTGGTTTTTAATCTATGAAATATGAATATTTAGAATGAATATAATAACAAAGCAGCAGAAACTGAATCAGTCATATTTTCTCACTCTTCCTCAGAGCGCGCCTGATGCTTTATTTCAGACAGTTGATGACTCATCGGCCAATCAAATTCACGCATGCTCTATCTATTTACAAAGATCCTATACTCTAAGCCAATCAGATAAGAGTGGGCGTGTCCGGATGAGTCGCGGCGGGGTAGAAACAGAATTGAGCGTTAAGCCGACAGTTTATTCGAGAATGGCGGCTGCTGCGTGCAGTCCGCAGAGTTCACTGAACCCGTGCACTGGCAAACTGCACAGAGAGCATCTGCGGAAAAGTAAAGACTCGCGGAGGAGACAAGCTGCGCTTTTATTTCTCACTAATATATCACTGGACGGACGGCCTGTGCGGAACAATGCGAGTGCAGGGGGCCCCAGTGATGCCGAGTTTCAGTGCGCTGACATCGGCGCGACTGTGAGCGACCTGTCCGCTGCGGCATGTAGCGATGGGACCTTCTCCAGCCTCTCTGTCCCCAGAATCGGGCTGCATAGTGTCCCGCCCATCCTGATTCTGCCGTCGGATTCTGGGTTCAGTAACGTCGGGAGCACCGAGGTGTTCCTGGAGAGGGAGAGAGGCTCGTTCTCCTCGCAGAGTAATCTCCTGTCCCCGTGCAGTCTACAGCCAACTCCGCTCGGAGCGCGGAAGTCTCCGACGCTGCTGTCCGTGCAGAGCTGCGGCTCCTCGCTGGACTCTCGACCGCGGTGGGTTCAGCACAGGTTTCTAAAGAAGTGGGGTTTCACTTTAGAGGCGCTCGAAATAGCACGGTTTTATGCATTCTGATAGATTACATGAACTTCTGAGAGAGACAGTCCACTTGGTTGTGTCTCAGAATCTAGCGAGCTGCCTACCTAGACAATTTGGGCATCCCATGTCATTTAAACTGTCAAGGTGGCAAGGTAACGTTACTACTAAGGTGATAAATCAATGTACAATTTTGATGTTTTTATTCAACTTTTTATCTAGAAAGCTATTCTTGCTTAGATTTATTTATTCCCAGAAATGCTGGACCTATTGTATTTACTCTGCATTATTCATATTAAATATTAGTAGCCTAGCTATTAAACCGTTAAAAAAAAATAGATATTTTTATGTTGAGTTCAGATATGTTAAAAAGAGACATAATCACTATTAAAGCAATATTGATGCATTACTTAACATATTTATAATTAATTTTCACAGTAATCATAATTGCAGAAATAGTGTTCACTGATGTACGTGATTAATGTGC
Organism: Gobiocypris rarus; assembly: GCA_023029165.1. NCBI lineage: Eukaryota > Metazoa > Chordata > Actinopteri > Cypriniformes > Gobionidae > Gobiocypris > Gobiocypris rarus. The sequence goes on from CM040933.1 coordinate 22,854,966, forward strand.
AGATCCAATACTATAAATTATAGTTATATTATAAAATATATGAAAAAATGGAAATGTGTTTAAGGTGGCTCTAATGCTACATTTCATTTACACAAAACTATAGTGGTTCAGAGAAGGTAGATTTTAATATGGCTTTAATGCAACACTGCATAACACACCCTTTCATTTACTGCTTATGTTGTGACACTCGTTCTTCTGATACACACTTATGTCACACTTTGCAATAATGTTCTTTTTACTTATGTAAGTACTGAGTAATGCCGACAAACAATATAAAATGAATGTGTCATTATTTGTTGGAGCGTTGCATTTATTGCCTTTTTTAGTTCAATATTACGGCATTAACATAGACACATAGTGTAAGGCGTTAGTCATTACTCTGACCAGTTTTAATAAGCATGTTTTGCAACAGATTTTACCCAACCTATTTTTAATGGGAAAGGCACCATAGAGTCATTCAGGCTAATGATACGAGGAGTTGGAAATGTTTATTTAAGAGATGACTTAATGTTGTAAACTTCATATTTTGTTTATTATTTACTAGAAATTCTTAAGAACTGTTTACAGCGAATAATGTATACACAAAATACAAGTATGTTATGCAATTGTATATGTGGTTGGAGAAGCATAATGTTTCTTCATGTGAGTCATGTATATCTGCCCAATCAGAGTTGCATTGGTTTGTGCTTTACAGCAAATGACCCATCTGCAGTTACCTGCTCTGTATAGTTAGCTGGTCCGCTTTTTAAAAATTTTCTTCCAAACTCCTTTCCAAAAATCACTTTTACCATTTTTTTTTATTTCTATTTTTTTAATGAAATTTCAAGTTTCAGACTGAACTACTGAAATGACAAGCCACCCCCATAGATTTAATCTATTTGACTTTTAAATGTTGTTGCCGAGACACAAAAGTATGTGAAAAAGAGTTTATTTTCATTTTCACAAGTACACTCATTGACCACAGACTGAACAAGCCCCTTTCTGGAATCCAGATGACTTCACAGCCAAATAAATGTTGCCTAAAAATGGTTGGTTGGTCAACTTGGTTGGTTTATCTCTCCCTATGAGGAAGTGAAAACACTAGTAAGAGAAGGACATTTATGTTTTGCTCTTAATCTCAGTATAGTCCATTGAGCAGTAGGAGGTCTTTATTCCTTTGACTGTACCTCCCCCCTCAACCCTCTTCCCCCTTTTACTTTAAAAAGGGTGCGGCTGTGACATGTAGATTCAAACCAGACTGACAGTGAAGGCAGACATTTGCTTTGCTTTATCAGTTGGAGCTTTGAGGTCAGTCCATGCTGAATACAAGGGTGGTGGTGGTGTTCTTCCAGCACTGCACGCTGCTTTGTGCACAGTACCTGCAGAGATTAAAGCTTAAGACATTCTGTCATATTCTCAACCCTTCAAAGGGTCTCTGCAGGTCTGAGGGAATGAACCGTCTCTGCACTGGAGAATAAATCAGGGCTACATAGCATGAACTTGCTTGATTCAAATGTTACGGTTGCTTAAAATAGTTCCAGAAAGTGCATCCAGCACGCATTTAAATGGACCTTTCCTTGCTTAAAAACCACCTTTCGGGGGAAATTATATTTGTGGAGCATAGAGAATTGAAATAAGTGGTCATCACCGTTCTTGGTTATATCTAAAGTAAAAAGCATTGAGTGAGTGAGAGATGTGACATTCACAATAAAGACATAAAGATAGTCTGAATAGTCCAACAAGTAGGAGCTTGTTGACCATGCTTGCCAAATTCTCAGCCTCGTGCATTGTCAGAATGCTTTGAGGCTTTAAATTGTTTATGTAGTTGCTCAAAACAAAGCTGGTATGTATTTAATAGCTGAAAGATTTTAGAGTTTGCATGAGGGATGTTTTCATTCTTAGCATTTGGCTTTTGTCTTGTTTTGTGTTTGCGTTCGAACATGATTTCTATGTAGTACAAATGTTGAATCTTGATTTTTTTTTTTTTTTTCTGATGAAAAGATCATGTTTGATGAATACATTCAAACTTTGGGTTAGTCATCCAAAACAGAAAATTCTGTCATCACTTACTAAACCTCTTGTCGTTCCAAAACCATAAAACATTCGGGTAACACTTTATTTTAAAGTGATGTATATGTTACTACATGTATTTACTATAGTAATAACAGTAAATTATGCATAATTACAAGTAACTAACTCTAAACTTTTAATGAAACATAAACTTTCTGACCCTCCACTTAACGTCTGTTCCACCAAAACTATGATGCTTCAAAAAAATGTAAAATACATTGCAAGCAAGCTTCCATTTACCATATTTGTTGTGTTGCGCAAGTGTTTGGTGTGTGTGTGTGTATATATATATATATATATATATATATATATATATATATATATATATATATATATATATATATATATATATATATATATATATATACTATAGTAAAGAGTGTATCCGTGTTTGTGGACTGACCTTGGGCTTGGCTGATGCTCTTATGTCAATAGCAACTGTAGCATTATCAGAAATTGAAGCTAAGGTACTCCAGAAAAACACTCTTCAGTGTGAAGGATGCTAATAGTATCATTTGGCTGTCCTCCACCTTTGCTATATTATAAACCTATGCTAGGTACTGTATTACTAGTTCTGATGACAGTGTGTGTTATATTATATATAAATAATTTCTCATGCAACAGGAAGCTCTCCTACTCATGCTGTTGAAAACAATTTTTATTGTCTGCATGAATGGGGGTGAATGATGCACCCTTTTGACCAATTATTTACACTACCTCTCAAAAGTTTGGGGTCGATAAGAGTTTGTTTTTCAGATGGAATGAGGCCAGAGCTCATGGAAAACAACTATTTCCTACTTTGAGCGGACTGTGCCAAAACTCACAATAATATCCAATTATGATGTTATATTGTCTAAAGTCAGATAAATTAAATTCAGATTCTAAAATGTGCTAAAATGTGCTGCTAAAACCGTTCAGATCAGACAAAAAATATCTTGGATCATAAATGGTTGCACAACCATTAAAGGTCCATTCTTCGCGTGTTTTCGAAGCTTTGATTATGTTTACAGTGTGCAATATAACATGAGTTCATGTTTCGCGTGTAAAAAAACACGGTATTTTTCTGTACACCGCTGTTTTCTCTGTCCTAAAAACGGCCTGATGATTTCCTTGTTCTATGAAGTCCCTCCTTCAGAAATATGTAACGAGTTCTGATTGGGCCAGCGCTTCCCGTGTTGTGATTCGACAGCAGCTTAGCGACGCTGTTCGGAAAGGTCCCGCCTCTTACCATAACGGGGAGATACGCGCGCTCAATGTTTTTGCAAAAATGTATTAATGTATTGCCTTATCAATTTGAGCCGGAATCAGACCCGGAGAATATTGAAGAGGATCGATTACAACCTGCTCAGGAAAGACTTTTGCAGGATGTTTCACAATGGTAAGCTGTCTATTCAGTAGTTGTCATGCTTTTATATTTGGCTGTTACAAATTACAATGTTAATAAACAAATCATTTAAACTGATCATTACAAACACCAACAATCGATGATGTCTGAATGAATTACTACACTTTTTAAAAAAGTTTTTCGGATTAGTTTCAATTACCATCTAACGTTAGTTAACAAAGCTAAACAGCGTTGCACTTTGTGTAATGAGTTACATAAACTGTTAAACGGATCAACTTAAATAATAAAAAACACTTACCGGTTGTGGTCCATAAACAACGCCTTCTCCAGACAAAGAGGGAACTGCGTCATCTTTTAAGAATAATCTTTCTGCGAATCCGACATTAAACTGATTGAGATCGAGGAAGCAGTCCTCGGCAAAATGTGCTGCACGTAGTTTTAAATTGTGATTATAATTTTCCGGAACCGAGTTAAACATAAATTGTAACCATTGATCTCTACGTACAGCGTCCGTGGGAAGGCCAAACAAAGGTGATTTGACTCAGGGATGAAAATAACAGCGTCTCGATGACATGGCGACAAACACACTCTACAAAAACAACACTTCCTCTTCTCCACGTGGGAGAGCAACAAGACCACGCCCCCTTTTTTGCGTGTTCTTGTGGGCCGAGGGTTAGTCAACAAACTGTTCTAGTGACGCCATTAAAGCAGGAAGTGCAGGGGTGTAGTCCAAACCGGCCGTTCGCTCTAGGCTTTGAAAGGGAACTTCTGTTAAATAAAATATCTCGCTTGGCATTGAACTTTGAGCTTCATAATTTAACAGGTATTATTTATGCTCTAACAGCAACATTACACACTAACTAAAGTTTGAAAGATGGAATCGCGAAGAACTGGACCTTTAAAGTCTGTAAGATGTTCTTCACAGAAGCCAAGCTCACCAAGGCTACATTTAGACTATTTGAGCAAAAATACAGTAAAAACAGCAATATTGTGAAATATTAGAACAACATTAAAATTTATAATATTAACAAAGTTTTCTATTTGAACATACTTTAAAATGTAATATATTCCTGGAATGGCAAATGTTTTTTATAGCATCATTAATCCAATCTTAAGGTCCTTGCACATTAAATGAGTCCGACATTTTCATATGTGTTTTTTTCATATTCGTCATCCTAAAAATTTGTCACGCACAGAAACCTTGCACACTGCGTCCGAGGCGTATTAATTAATCCATAGCAAGATGGAAATGGAGTCTTCAAGCAGTGAGGATGATTTTGGTGTCCTCTCTCTTCTTAAAAAAAGAAAAAGAAAGAGGAAATATTGGGTCAGGATTTTCGGGATTATTCAGAGCGATTCAGAGTTTACTTCAGCAGGTCAGTGGCAAAGTTTGATGCTTTGCTAGTGATACTGGAGAACTTTGTTTGTCATACAGTGCATTGTGCTGCAAGACGAAGTGGATCAAGTTGTCAGACGCCGTTCTGGATTTTGCCGTTCGCTTGTAGGGTGGCTTTGAATTGTCAAACCCCCTCTCAAAATGCTTGCTACGGATGTGGAAAACGCAGAAAATCTTTATGACGGACGAAAGTTTCAGATTTCAGATGTGATTGACACTAAGTGAGGTCGTACTCATAAATTGTGTTGTAACCCATGCGGCACCTCCAACACACAAGCCCACTGATTGAGGCCTGACATTTCACCCACTCATTTCTCTGAGGCGCTTCCTCTTCAGCCTGTAATAGAGTGCTTCGGCATTTTGCACCAGTGCTGGTAATCTAGCCTAGTCTTTCATCCCTGTGTGCTATTGGAACATTGAAAGCATGGAATCAAGCCATATGTTCTCTTAGCGCTTTAATGCTGTGCATGTCCAGTCCTGGCAGGATTACGCCAAGGGTATTTATTCAAAGCCTTGTGACGTGACTGTGGCCTGACTGCATCCAGTTGGCCAGGAACAGTTATTGATCCCCTGGAATGAGGGGCAGGGATCTACTGGACCTGAGATTATGAGATATATAACACACATGTGGTAAATAAAGAGAGAGGAGCAGTGGTACATATAGAGGGAGAGGGTTAACATTCCCTCTGCCTCTTGAATTGAAGTTTTCCAATAGGATTGTACATTCTTTCTTAACTGTTTGTTTATCTTTGCCAGGCTGGTGTGTGATTTGTTAGGCTGATGAGAGTCATCCTCTCCTATGCGTTTTGCCCTTAAAGTTATTTCTCATTTGTTGCTGTTTTAAACAGTTTTTTATTTGAAAGCAGTTTGGATGAAGAATTAGTTAAAGGAATGTTTGAAGTTTCATACCACAGCTGTCTTAATATTTTCAATATGCTATACATTGTGTGCAGAAAATAGTTCTAAAATTCTTTTTACAGGTTGAAGTAAAAGTTTAAATAACCATCATATTTGGATTTTAAAGCCACAATATGTAATTTTCTAGAGGTCGCTTATTCAAAACAAAGGCGTAGCTTGATGACAGCTGGATTTTGCCGAGCTGTTATTATGTAGCAGATGACCGTTTCCGCTTCTTCCTGTCATGTGTATGTGGGGTAACGCAGCTCTGTTTTATCATATTAGATACATTATTTGTGTGTGTTCAGACTGATCTCATGAAATGGCGTATGTATGACACGCCAATTCGTATGCCATTTTGGTGTGCTATCAAGACACATAATCACTTTTTAGCGTGTTTATCAATAGCATTTCATTCTATCCCCCTACAATGCCCCTACCCCTAAACCTAAACCTACCCATCACACACACACACACACGTTGGGTTTTCATGTTTTATTGGGACATTTCATAGGCGTAATGCATTTTATACCGTACAAACTGTATTTTCTATCCCCCTACACTGCCCCTGCCCCTAAACCTACCCATCACAGGAGACATGCTGCATTTTTACTTTTTTTACCTGTTTTCCTCATGGGGACCAAAAAATGTCCCCACAAGGACAAGGATTTCGGATATTGCCATCTTTGTGGGGACCGTAGGGATAACCAGTCCACACACACACACACACTGCCTCTGCCCCTAAACCTACCCATCCCAAGAAATATTCTGCATTTTTACATTTTCAAAAAAAATAAGTATGTTTATAAATCCATTTACATTGTGGACACAAACACACACACATAATGGTTCGTTTCGGCGTAGACATTCACGTGGAATCAAACGGCGTACACATACACGCGGAATCACGCGGCGTACACATACACGCGGAATCACACAGGGCGTACACATACACGCTGAATCACACGCGCATACATACACGCTGAATCAAACGGGCGCATACATACACGCTGAATCACACAGGGCGCATACATACACGCCGAATCACACGGCGCATACATACACGCGGAATCAAACGGGCGCATACATACACGCTGAATCACGCGCGCATACATACACGCCGAATCACACAGGGCGCATACATACACGCCGGAATCACACGGCGCATACATACACGCCGAATCAAACGGCGCATACATACCGCGGAATCACACGCGCATACATTCACGCTGAATCACACGGCGCATACATACACGCCGGAATCACACGGCGCATACATACACGCTGAATCAAACGGGCGACACATACCGCGGAATCACACGGCGCATACATTCACGTGGAATCACACGGCGCATACATACACGCCGAATCACACGGGCGCATACATACACGCCGGAATCACACGGCGCATACATACCGCGGAATCACACGGGCGACACATACCGCGGAATCACACGGCATACATACCGCGAATCACACAGGGCGCATACATACACGCTGAATCACACGGGCGCATACATACACGCTGAATCAAACGGGCGACACATACACGCCGAATCACACGGCGCATACATACCGCGGAATCACACGGCGCATACATTCACGCTGAATCACACGGCGCATACATACACGCCGGAATCACACGGCGCATACATACACGCCGGAATCACACGGCGCATACATACCGCGGAATCACACGGGCGCATACATACCGCGGAATCACACGGCGCATACATACACGCCGAATCATACAGCGCATACATACACGCCGAATCACACGGCGCATACATACACGCCGGAATCACACGGCGCATACATACCTGCGCGGAATCACGCGCGCCGTGCATACAAACCCGCGGAATCACACGGCGCATACAAACCCGCTGAATCACGCGCGCCGCTGCACACATTACGCCGCTGAATCACGCGGGCGCATACATACCCGCTGAAACACACGCCGCATACATACCCGCCGAATCACGCGCACACATACGCCGCTGAATCACGCTGGCGCATTATACGCCGCTGAATCACGCGCGCATACATACCCGCTGAATCACGCCGCAGACACATACGCCGCGAATCACGCTGGCGCATACATACGCCGCTGAATCACGCCGGCGCATACATACCCGCGGAATCACGCGCAGACACAACCCGCTGGAATCACGCTGGCGACACAAACCCGCTGAAACTCGCGCGCATACATACCCGCCGGAATCACGCCGCATACACATACCCGCTGAATCACGCCGGCGTACATACGCTGCTGAATCACGCCGGGCGCATACATACGCGGAATCACGCGGCATACACATACGCGCGGAATCACGTGGCGTACACATACGCGCGGATAGCTCAAAATGCGTACAGATAACACGCCATTTGGCTTTAGAAATTGACGTGTATGTTTACGCAAAGTCATGATGTCGTGTTGGTGTGTTGAAAGTTATGTTATAATGCTTCTCTGTGCGTTTGCTCGGTGGCTTTGAGGCACTTATTGCACACTGCAGTAAGCTAGATCATTAATACACATGGTAAAGCGTGGTCCTCACGGTAAATCAAGAAAACCAGATTTAAACAAGATGAACTGTGTTGAGCTATATAACAATGATTCGTTTTCTGTCGATGAATGTATCCAAACATTTGCTCACGTTTCTAATAAAATGCATATTAACGCTTCTTTGGGGTTTCCATGGTTTCTACAAAATAAAACCAGAAACGGTCCGTGTCCTGAATAAAATAGCTTATTTCTCTGGATTTAAACATTCTTGGTAACATCTGGGATAATGTAAGGACACAAGTCAACAAAATGTATAACATTGTTCTAGTGGTTTTTGGATATTTTAATCCAAAGCTGATTCTGGTCCCTGGCCAGTCGATCAGTGCATCTCTAGTACTGGTTGTACCGGTATGTTTTAAAACCCTAGTAGTGGTTAAGATAGTTACATATCCAATTTTTACATTTAGATTTCTTAATGCCATCATCTAATGTTCACTTATGGTTAATAATGTTAATATTAATTATTAAAATAATTTTAATGTAAATGTATTTGTTTTCGAAGAAAAGCATTTTGTTTTAAAAGCAACATCACTGATACATAAAAAAAGACCTGATTAATCAATAATGAAATTAGTTGTTCCAGTGAAAGCTCTTTTGGTTGGTTCATCCAAACATAACCATCTTTCACTGCACGCTGCCCAGTGCCCACTCTGATTGTGTCTGTGATTTGATATGACCTTTAGTGTCCTGCCTCACCAAGCTTATCTTAATTTCAAGTCTTAGTTTCCTCTCCATCCCATTTTCTGTTTTTAAGTTGGATGCAAATGGAAAAAGGATTTACTAGGAAATCAAGAGAGAGCGAGGCAAAATAAATACAAGTTGGGATCAAGTGAGTGACAGATGGGCAGAGAGGGAATTAGGTTCACGCAAAGCTGGCAGCTGCTTCAGAGTTTATCACCTTTTTCATTTTGGAGATAAAGAAAAGGATTTTAAGTCATTTGTGTCCGGTCACCGTCTTCAGCTTTTCTTTGCTCTCTTCCTCTCACTCGCCTGCATGCAGGTGCGGTTCCTAGCCCTGGGTTATGATAACAGTAATTTGGATTCTGAGAGAGGGTGTATCATCACACAAATGGCAGAGCAGATGGAGAGTGCGAATAGGGGGACTTGTTTGTGTTTGTTCGCACACTAGGGTTGTGTAATACTTTTCAAACCAAACAGAAAGAAGATGTGGCCTGGGTTTGTGCCCAAAGCATGTGGCAGAAATCTGTGATGCTGATGTAGGGAAAGAGGGGGATGAGAGAGACATAGACTGAAAGTTATGTAACTGCAGTTATGGTAAGACATAATCCTACAGGCTGATTTTTCAGATGTTTTTTTTTTTTAAGGAATTTTTCAGAAAATAATATTTTCATATTTGAAACACAGCATGTTTGGGCTTCCTTAAAGGGACAGTTCACCCAAAAAATGAAAATGAAAATTAGATTTACTCACCCTCATCCTGGGTGTGTATGACATTCTTCTTTCAGATGAATACAATCAAAGTTAAAAAAAAATGTATTGGCTAATCAAAGCATTATAATGGCAGTGAATGGCTACCCAAAATTTGAAGGCATAAAAGTGTATCCATCCATTATAAAAGTAATCCACACAGCTCCGGGGGGTTAAAAAGGCCTTCTGAAGCAAATTGATGCTTTTGTGTAAGAAAAGTATCCATATTTAACACGTTATAAAGTCAAATATATAGCTTCTGCCAGACCTCTTTCCATATTCAACTTTTTTTGGGTGAACAACTATCCCTTTAAGACAGACGAATTGAAGTGTCATACTAAAACGTACCAAATCTATCAAGTGAGATTTGACCAGCTAAATGGCACTTGGTATTTGGTGTTCAAAAATGTATCTCCTTTAATGCTCCATAATCCATATTTTCCAAAGAATTGCAGAGCTCTTGGCACCCTTGTACATTCCTATGCATGAAACGTTTGAGTTGTTTCAAAATAAATCATATAATCACAAAAAAGTCAGAGCTGAGAAATCAGAGCTTTGGCATAGCAGTTTGCGCACATGCTCCTGACATGTTGAGCCATGGTTCTCATGTGGGTAATGCAGGCTCGAGTCTGACCCATCTTGACCCTGTTCACTCAAATAATCTTTTGCCATACTGTCTCCACCTAATAAATATGGTAAAAAAGAAACAAATAAAATACGGGAAGGTAAACGTCATCACAAAAATCTTTTTCTGTTGGATTAAAGTCAATATGAAATCCAAATTGACCATTTTGTTGGCGACATAAATTGTAAATCTGTGTTGCGTTTCGTGTTTTGTTTTTGGTTAAGTTGTTAGGTTTGGGTTAAATACGTGTGGGCATTTAGGCTGTTTTGCATAGTATTACTAGCAGCATGTATTATAAAGGTTGTGTGTTATCTTAAATCAGTGGTTTATGTAAGAATGAAGAGGTGAAGCCCACTTTGATAGACTAAATGCTTTTCTTAAATACGTCAAAATGTATTTCATGTTTTGCCCATGCTCTGTCCCTCAGGAGTCGGAACACATCTGGCTCTCCTCGTCCACGCTCCATGAAGAAAATCCACTTTATTAGGAACATGAGGCAGTACGACACCAGGGGCAGCAGGTGTGTTTATTCACTTCTCTGTGTGGGTTTTGGGGTTGTTAATAGTGATAACAGCCCTGTGTATGTGTGTGCGTGTGTGCGTGTGTGTGTGTGTGTGTATGCGTGTGTGCGTGTGTGCGTGTGTGCGTGTGTGCGTGTGTGCGTGTGTGTGCGTGTGTGTGTGTGTGCGTGTGTGTGTGTGTGTGTGTGTGTGTGTGTGTGTGTGTGTGTGTCATCATGTCATCGTTATCTTCTCATTTTGCTAGTGATCCGTTACACTTGCTATATTCATCATGTGAGGATATCATATCTGACAGATTGAACACAAATACTGAAGACACTGAAGAGGGGAAGTTCTTTTTTATAACTTTTTTTTATAATTATGATGTGCACAGATAAATCATTTATAAAAAAATACTGCAATATTTCATTAAAAAAAGAGAAAGAATTGTCCGTTTTAGATTACAAAATCATGATGAGCACAGGCCGCTCAACATAAGGAATGACTGTATGGGATGTTTGTTGTTCTCCGTGAGATCTGGCCTCATTCCATCTGAGGAACGGCAGCTATGTTTACTAAAGTCCCATTATAAACTGCCCCAAATGACCGTGGTCCTTATTTTCCGCCTGTGTTCCCAGGCTTTGGGTTTTCACACACAAATGTTCCTACTCACATTCACAGGGTCACAGACAGGATTGTGCCAATATAAGATATATTTTCCAATGACTGATCACAGATCAAGATAAGCCTGGGCCCGTATTCATAAAGAATCTTAATGCAAAGAGTAGCTCCTAGTGACAAAATTCTAAGAAATTTCTTTGAAATGTGGGCGTTTACTCTTAAAATTAACTTAAACATCCTAGTAAAGAAAAAAGTAATTCAGAAAGCATCTTAACCCTTAAAAGAGGTCTTAAGGTCAAATTTGTTAGGAGCACAGACGAGGACTTTTAAGAGGCTTAATAGTTTCTTTAGCAGTGGAGAAGATGGCAGAAAGACGAAGAGCGAGAAGAAATTTGTTGCAGACAATAGATGACAGTTAATTAATAAGATGCTATAGATTAAATCGTGCAGGGATCATATTTGTTGCATTAAACCCAACTTTCAAACCACCAATTAAATAGACATTGTATTAAATAGTTAATTAAATAGAAAGAGTAGAACGATTTTTATAATTCTAAGCCAATCAAATACCTTTATAGGAAAGTGTGTGTGTGTGTGTGTGTGTGTGTGTGTGTGTGTGTGTGTGTGTGTGTGTGTGTGTGTGTGTGTGTGTGTGTGTGTGTGTGTGTGTGTGTGTGTGTGTGTGTGTGTGTGTGTGTGTGTGTGTGTGTGTGTGTGTGTGTGTGTGTGTGTGTGTGTGGACTGGTAATCCCTACGGTATGGGGACAAAATGTCCCCACAAAGATGGCAATATCCAAATTTTTGTCCTTGTGGGGACATTTTTTTGGTCCCCATGAGGAAAACATCTTATAAATCACACTAAGTGATGTTTTTTGAAAAAGTAAAAATGCAGCATGTCTCCTGTGATGGGTAGGTTTAGGGGCAGGGGCAGTGTAGGGGGATAGAAAATACGGTTTTTACAGTATAAAATGCATTACGCCTATGGAATGTCCCCATAAAACATGGAAACACAACATGTGTGTGTGTGTGTGTGTGTGTGTGTGTGTGTGGACTGGTAATCCCTACGGTATGGGGACAAAATGTCCCCGCAAAGATGGCAATATCCAAAATCCTTGTCCTTGTGGGGACATTTTTTGGTCCCCATGAGGAAAACATCTTATAAATCACACTAAGTGATGTTTTTTGAAAATGTAAAAATGCAGCATGTCTCCTGTGATGGGTAGGTTTAGGGGCAGGGGCAGTGTAGGGGGATAGAAATACGGTTTGTACAGTATAAAATGCATTACGCCTATGGAATGTCTCTATAAAACATGGAAACACAACATGTTTGTGTGTGTGTGTGTGTGTGGGCATGTTTTTTGTGAAATATCAGGACACAAATGTGTATAATGACATGGGTATGACATAGGTATAACAAAAAGAGGGTGAAATATGAGGACGTTCCCCATGTCCTCACTTTTCAAAATGCTTATAAATCACACAGGATGAGGTTTTTTTCACAGAACGTAAACTGCGCAGTCTCCTGTGATGGGTAGGTTTAGGGGCAGGGGCAGTGTAGGGGGATAGAAAATACGGTTTGTACATATAAAACCATTACACCTATGGAATGTCCCCACATTTCACAAAAACAAACATGTGTGTGTGTGTGTTTGTGTGTGTGCGAGTGCGTGCGTGCGTGCGTGAGATTAGAGAGAAAGGTAAAATAGGAGAATTTGCACTTATAAGAATAGACCCTATACTTAAAAGCGCTCCTTTTTTCCCCTTTTTGGACAACCAACCAATCACAGTCTTCAAAAGACTGTCATACGTAGCAACGGGGTCAGCACCGCCTCTTCACTAAGATAAAAGTGTTTGTATTTTCCTTGCTCAGAGTTGCTCTCAGATCGGTCCCGAATAGCTCTTAAGCTAAGACTCCTACGTAAAAGTTTTTAAGCTAAATTAGGAGTTTTCTGAGAGGAACTCTTAAAATCTTTATGAATACGGGCCCTGGTGTTCAGTGGCCTAATTTGTGGCATAAACGCAGTGTAAAGTAGAAGAAAAAAAGGCCATCAAATGTTTTAGACTAATATCTGTTCACTGTGAGAAACAAAGGGGCACTGTTCCAAAATTCAATATAATATCCAATGATAATGCTATCTAAAATCAGTTAAACATGTGTAACTTATGGGGTTATATCCTATTTAGTTGGCATTTTTCAATAAAACCTGTTCTAAGTTTATAAAACATTCTGAAATGGTGAATCCTCCATTGGGCCGCATTCAAATTTGAAGATGTTTTTTTTTTTTGTCTTAATGAAGACATCTGTGGCTGTATTCACAAAACATTTTATCTTACCACTAAGAGTTCTCCTAAATGGCAGTAAAAGTTCTTAATTATGAGTTTTCTCTTAAAACCCATTCACAAAGCTGCTGAGAGTAACTTTTACTAAAGAATAGAGAGACGTCTTAAGCTAAGAGTTAGGGCGGGGTTGACCTCGTTGCTATGGATGATGTCAACATGCTTACTAACTATGACCACAGGGATTGGCTGATTGGGGAGGGGTCTCTGTCAGTGATTTAACTATAAAAAATATTTTGTTAAACAAGGTTTCATGTTGCTATATTTAAATAAAATGTATAAAATAAGAATGTTGCCATATTCAAATAAAGATTTTAAAAAGTAGGCCAAGTGTCACAAATTACACTTAATTTTCAGCCTCATACATGTCCGCATCTCGAGAGATTGCAGAATTTAAGGGAAAATTATGTTTTATGAACAAAGTTTGTGAGGAGCACGTTCAAATGGTCTATCTATTCAGCGCAAGAGGAGGTATAGTTACCTCCAAGTTACCTCCACAGTTTTCTGCATCTCTCCGCCACCCCATTCCTCACTCTCGGTCTGCAGTACGGGGCAGAACTCTGGGTTGGGGCTAAATTCCGAGCTTGGAGCCCTCGATCCCCTCAGACCGTGTGCCTAATATGCTTATATTTTTTTACTGTATTCAATCATTTGTAAGTGTGAACTCGTAAAAACAGCTGCCACAGGTAATCTGACTTTTTTTTAAAAATTATTAATATTAAAGATACATTTTTTATCACTATTGGCTCAATGTTGTATAGTGTCTTTGGGCGGATTGCGGCAACAGCCAGTAGGATTGTTTAGTGATTTGGTCTTAGTGACTTAGGAGTCCTCTTGTCTACTCCTAGCATTTCATGGATTTAGGAGCTAGTTTTAGGACTAAAACGTTTCTCCACTCTCATGTGACCATTGACGAAGGAAGCATTAGAAAAAATCTTACTAGCTGCTGTGGCAGACCCTCAGTTTCATGTTAACTGCCATTTTACCACTCTTTCACAAGCCTACGGTTAAAATGCAGTTACATACCCATAGCAAACACAGATACCACCCCACTTCCTGTGTGAAAGAAGAGAGAGAGACGTGTACACTGAGGCTGATGATGCAGGTGTTCTGGCTGTGTGTATGTGTATTTTGAAAATGTCCCCACAAAGATGTCAATACCAGAAGTCATTGTCCTTGTGTGGGCATTTTTTGGTCCCTATGAGGTTAACAGCTTATAAATCATAAGTGATGTTTTTTGAAAATGTAAAAATGCAGAAAGTTTTCTGTGATGGGTAGGTTTAGGGGTTAGGTTACAAAAGTAGAGTTTTGTACAGTTTAAAATCATGTCTATGTAAAGTCCCCATAAAATATAAAAACCCAACTCTTTCTCTCCTCTCTCTGTGTGTGTGTGTGTGTGTGTGTGTGTGTGTGTGTGTGTGTGTGTGTGTGTGTGTGTGTGTGTGTGTGTGTGTTGATGAGGCATAAGTATAAGTATATTTAATATAGGCTGTCATTAGCCCTCTCTGGTATCACAGGTTCGTTCCTGGTCTCAATGTTCTGAGAGATTAGTGTTTCAATTATGTTGTGACGTGTTGGCCTGTTTGTGAGTGCGTGTGCGTGTGTGTGGATAAAAAGTGTGTAATGTTAACTAGTTTGTATTCACCACAGGATCGTGCTCATCTGTGCCAAAAGGTCTTTGTGTGCCGCCTTCTCTGTGCTGCCGTATGGAGAGAGCTTCCACATCAGGTAACTAAACACACACACACTCACACAAATACTTATTTAAAACTAGGGTTGGGCTGATAGACGATGGCATCGTCCATCGCCGATGGCTAACAGACATCACATGGTTGAGCCGGCATCGTGATTTCCCCACCACCCCCCAACAAATAATGAAGATGTTCCTGATCACAATACAAATTACATTCAAAACAGTTCAATGAACACAATTTAAATACTAAAGATTTTATTGTGACGAATTATAGGCTACTTACTAGAAGTTTTACATGAACTAAACCAATGATATACAAATGGCGGACGCCACATCCTGACCCCAGTTCTAGTTGAAGTGAGCAGAGCTAACAGCGGTGCGGATCACACCACAAGCACTCCGTATTTGTGGTAATAATATTTCAGCGCTAAATTCTCTATTAGTTTCTAGAGCCAAACGCACTTCATTCAAGCCCTTTCAGCTCTGTGCGCATTCTCTATTTCTCCAGACACATGGCACATTCACGGAGCTCAACGCTCAAATGCAACCCCCCCATGACATCGTCCATCGCAATGTTAACTGTAGACATCGTCTGATGCCAATTTGGTAGACATCGCCCTACCCTAGTCCTTCTCTTCCTTTTGCCAAAAACATAATTGTTTTTGCTGAGTATATTTAATACTTATTTAGTTAGCAGCAGTTATTCACACTTGGTTGACAGGATTGAAGTTTATATACTAAAATATACTAATAAATTAAAATAATAATTGATGGAATTATTAAGGAAGCATAATTGTTCATTGGGAAAAATTGGATTCAGAACCAGAATCGTTCCATGTGATTCCCATTCCTAGCCTTCACTTGCAAAACGCTTGTCCTTGCATGATTTTTATATAGATGGATAAACACAAAGAGATATTTCGAGTTGAATGTGCAGTCAGTTGGGTTCCTCTGCTCTCCTCTGGGGATTCAGATTAATGGTGAGATTCAGGGCAAATGGGGCAGGAAGGGATTTTTCCCACATCCTTTAGCTGGGTCTGGCATGACATTACCGACAACATCCTCTCTCTTCCCACCATCTCCATTACAGTTCCAGAAAATGCTGAGAAAAATCCGAAACGCGGAAGTCTCGCCCAATTTATAGCGAGATTATCCTTTATATATCTCCAGTGTTAATGTAACGCTAAACATATGAAAATGGTTTTAAAAAAGCACATGGCAATGACCGTCTTTTGTCAGTGTCTCACCCGTCAAAGTTTAACGAGAGCGTAGATAACATGAAGTTAGCTACATTGAAAGCAGATGGGTGCTCATATCCTACATACAGCTCTCGATCAAGTGAAGTTCAAAATCATAACGCACGTATACACGTATACATTTTAACTTAAGTTCTGTAAGCCATGCTCATTTTCCCTTGTCTGTTTTTGGCATAAAATACAAGCCATATGGCGCTGATATATGGACATTCTTATCAGTTTTGCTTGTGCACTTTCCAGAAATTTCTTCAGTTTATTGCTGTTATTGTGGCAGTAAACAACAGCACAGCGACATTTTAATTGTAGTAACCTTTTACACCATTTCAACAATCGGTTCCTATGGGTACCAGAACCATCATGGCAGCGCTCATCAAAAGGTGAATACATCACATTTCTGAAAGACAGAACAAATGTACACAGTCATGTTATTCAAGCGGTTTATGACTGTAGATAAGGGATGCTAGAGGAAGTGGATATATGTGTGTGTGTTCTGCCAATGCTCGAAGAGCAGAGCTATACACAACACACTCAGTTACTTAGTTCTGTCTAGAAGTAAAAGCAAATTATTGGAATATCCGTGGAATTTGAAGCTGTCTGTTGTAGGTAAATTTGACTTGGCTGTCTTTTCTTCGGCTCGATGTATTTGAGTCAGTAAAGATCTGTCTGGTGCTCTTTCAAACAGATAACATTACATTTAATGAGCCGACATTTCTCCATCTTTTTTTAGGGTTGGACATTGAAAGGCTCATCTTAGAGCTGCACGATTAATCAGTAAAAGTTTGTAAACTCATTCAGATTCAGATCTGCATTGACGCTACCGCTGAGCCAGAGAGAGCAGTTGTCATATAGGTATAAAACAGCTTCACAAACTGAACAATCTTCAACCACACAGAATCTTTATTTCTGTCTTAAAATAATTCATGTTATCACGGAATTACTGGGAAAAACGTTTATAGTTTGTATATAAACACTTATGTCTACACAATGGAGTAAATCACCTTTTGAAAGTATCTTCACACTTCAAATAAAGATTGTATCAGTTATAGTATTACACCACTAGGTGGCGACAAGTTAAAGGGGACCTATTATGCCCATTTTTACAAGATGTAGTTTAAGTCTCATGTGTCCCTAATGTGTCTGTGTATCTTAAAATACCTCACAGATCATTTATAAATCCTTGTTGTAAATACCCATTTCTGACTACAGTCAAAGAACAGGCTGTTTTCCAGCATGTCCCTTTAAATGCAAATGAGCTGTGGCGTGCCGCCCCCTCTTCTCACACAGTCGGATTCTCTGCCAAATAATAACCAGACATCTGCTTGGTTTTGATTATCATCTATATCGCGATCACTGTCACGGATAGCATAGTGCTTCTTTCAGCATGTAAGTTTATTATTTCCACGCGTTTTAAAGCTATATTAGTTTAAACTTCTAATTGATGGTTTTCTGTGCGGACTTATTTGAAGCACACGCACACAGACAATTGGCTTTCAGACGTCAAGTCTCGTGAGTAACTTTTCACATTTTTTGTTGTGTTTAAACGGTCAAATACACACAAGGGTCTTATCCACCATTATCGCTAGTGCAAACAAAATATCGGTGGCGTGGGTGGAAACGTGCAGATAAAGGGGAGGTTATTTTATACCGGTAATAAGATCTCCATCCTATGTCAGAAGGGGAGAGAAATCTGAGTGGCTCGTTTTTTTTCACGTGCTTGGAGATAAACTTTTTATAAGTGAGTCATTGAATCGTTTATTAAAACATATTTTTAAAATAAAAATGTATTCATATTAACTAGACAATTTTTGAATGGACTGCACTGTAGCAATTAACATTTTGTCAGAAACTCTAGTAAATTACATGTTATTTGGTTTAGATTTCTGTTCAGAATCCTTGCAGAATTGTTTGTGAGTGCAAGATGAGTCATCAATATTTTTCGCCTGTTTTTTTTTTTAGAAAAAAAAGAGGAAATTTTGAATTCACATTTTGTCAACTACTAGGAGTACTCTAAATATGGATGACCTCAGAGCTGTTAGACATAGACAAGGAAAGCCACACAACTCATTTTCATATGCAAACACTTTTACATCACTAAAATATTCACCCCTGAAGGGGGTGAATATTCACCCCTGAAGTTAAACTGTCATTATTGGTTTTACTTGATCATTGCATGCTTTCTCTGACCGTTATAATTAAAAGGGTTTCCTAAAAGCAATGTAAGCCTAAGTAGATCGCAGGACTATTGCCACACGTTACCAACTCATGCTTTTGAGAAATGCATCCCTGGCTGTTTTTGCTGCTGTACATTTAAGACTTCTATATGTAAATCACCTCTGTTATGATTAGCTTGCTTAGCAATTATGTAATGTTTGCTCTTAATCAGGATTTAGGGTTAGTTGGTAAAAAAACGAATACTTAAACAACAAAACTGTAAAGTTTAAAATAAAACACTTCCTAAAATATATAGTATTGCATTTGTTTACCTGCATGTCATGTGACCATTATTCCACATTAGAGAACCGTGAATGTGCAAATGTTTTGTTTAATGATTGAAAATCTCAGTGGGAATTCATTGAAATATTAAAGGGGTTTGAACTAAAATAACAAAAAAGTTTGTAAATCCCTGTTCTCAATTTAATCAGTGAAAAACAAGCATCTGTCTTTGTCTCAGTGACCCTCGCCTGGACGGTCAGCGGCGGAGGCACTCGTCCGGAGGAATATCCACCACCCTGGAGATGCTTCCCGGGCTGGAGGGGGTGGAGCTGGGCATATACGGCAGGGTAAGAGCTTGTCATTCTATCACTGCACTTCTATCACCTGTCAATCAGTCAGTCAGGGAATGTCACAGGGCATTGTGCTCAGTGTACCAGTTGACCTGCTCAGAAATGACAGCTTTATATCTCCTCATTTGATGGACCCAGGAGGTTAGTCAGGAGCTAACAAGGGGCTGTCAGGATGTTTCCTGCTGACAGACAGCTTATGATCTTATATGTTGTGCAGACGGTGTCATACGCTCAGTTCCTGTACCCCACTAACGCTCTGGACCGCCACAAGCCTGCAGTGGATCTCGCTCTACCCCTGCCCTATTCCAGAAACAGCATCCCTCGCAGTTTTCCTCCCTCTCGCCTCAACAGCACCGTCGGACTGGACCTGGGTATGTCTCACACACACACACACGTACACAAACTTCTACATCTAGACTTTTAAGGACCTCTCATAGACATCTATTGCTGCAGACTAAACCTAACCCTACCCATTACATACACATTCTTGGCTTTATTTGGTATTACTTGACCAGTTTAAAAACCTTTATACTTTTGAATTGTGTAATAGTGTACATAAAGGAAATGTATACTTTTATTCAGCAATGATGCATTCAATTGATCAAAAGTTACAGTAAAGGCATGTGCATTTTATAAAAGACTTCTATTTAAAATAAAAAACCCTGCTCTTTTTAACTTTGTATTCATCAAAGCATTTTGAAGAAAATTAGGGCTGGGAATTGATTTTTTTTCTGTAATTAATCGCACGTTTTTTAATACTTTTAGGTGATTTTAATATTTTGATATTGTTTTAATTTCAGCTACTCTCAAATTAATGTAGAAACAATTTAAAGACATCTTATTTTAAATATGTGTTGTAATGGCATCTTTTTATGAATGAAGGCCAGTATAACTGATACTAATGTCTCTATGAAACATTAATGACGTTCCATTACAGTATAAATGAAAGCTACAAATTTCAACATTTATTAGGCTTTTGGTAACAACATTTAATGTAAGTTAACTTTAAACAATCTTTACATAAACCCATTATAATAAATGTTATATTTACCTGTGGTCTTTCCTGTTAGACATAGCCTATTCAGAAATGTAATAGTTATCAAACACCTTTTCTTAACTGTATAAATAATACATTAAATATAGATTGATCATAATTAAAGCTGCAATTTTCTCAGTTCCCTTTGTTCTCTGATGAACATTAATGACAGACATTATTAATGCTGCTGTCACTTTAAGATCGGCCGTTCTGACGCGCTGTCATGCGCATCTCATGTCCTCACAGCAAGTTCATTTAAATCTCATTTATTTACTATATACTATAATTTACTATTTAACTCCTATTATGAGCTTACTCGACAAAACTGGCAAAATTCTCTGTGTTGTTGGTATTGTTTGTTCAAAAGCAAAAGAGAACTCGATGTGTGCGTGTGTGCGGCGGCGCGCGTCGCGCGCGCAGCGTCGTATGCGCGCGGCGCGCGTGCGTATGTGCGCGCGCGCGCGGCGTATGCGGCGCGGCGCGGCGGCGCGTGCGTGCGCGCGCGGCGTGGCGCGGCGCGGCGGCGCGGCGTGCGCGGCGCGCGGCGCGGCGCGTGCGCGCGGCGGCGCGCGCATGCGGCGCGTGCGCGCGGCGCAAGGCGCATGCGCGCGCGCGCGTGTGTGTGTTCTTGTTTATATTACAAATGTCCCCATAAGGATAGTAAAACCTGAGATCACCTACATTTTGGGGACCAGCCAGCGGTCCCCACTTTTCAAAAGGCTTATAAATCACATAGGATGAGTTTCTGTGATGGGTAGGTTTAGGGGCAGGGGCAGGGGCAGTGTAGGGGGATAGAATGTACAGTTTGTACGGTATAAAAACCATTATGTCTATGGAGAGTCCCCACAAAGATAGTGAACCAGACGTGCGCGTGTGTGTGTGTGTGTTCCTGAATGAGCTGAGATGCATGCAGGCACACAGATAGGACACTGACATACAGCGCGTTCTCTTTTGTCTTGCCTCATAGATGGTTTAAAAGCATTTACATGAATAAGGCCGTGATCATATAATGTAACACTATACAAAAATGTATATAAAAAACAGACGCTGCGTTAATGCATTTAATATTTTTAATGTGTTAAACTGAAAAAATGAATCGCCCGCTTTAAAAGCATTCATTTGCCCAGCCCTAAAGAAAATGTATAGGTTTTATAATCAGAATCAGAACATGTTTCTTGAGCAGCAGATCATCATATTAGAATGATTTCTGAGGGATCATGTGACACTGAAGACTGGCAAAAGGATGCTGAAAATCATGAGAGTTCTTTCAAAAACATACAAAGTGAAGTTATTAAACGTAATTTTGGGAGGAGCACACTCATCTGATCTTCCAGTTAATATCAATGTATAAAACCAGCAGCTTATCTCTTCCTGTTGTTAGTTCTTGCAACATCCCTCCTCCTCCTTTCCTGCTCCTCCTTTTTGTACAATTTTGCCTGTTATGGGGGGCAATCGGAGCTCGGGTAGAATATCCTTTCCGAACCCCTATATAACAGACAGCAAGCCTGTTTAGCACTTAAGGTACTACTTAAGGTAATATGGGCACACATACGCATGAATTATTATATTGTGCGCATGATTTGCTTAAAACGAAGGATCAAATTCCAATCTAATTTCAGTTCAATTCGATAACGATCATGTATCAGGTACGGTGCATGTCAATTTTTCTTATGAAAAAAAAAATATATGTATAGCTAATCAGTGAGCTATATGGACATTGAATGGCTGTCCTGAAGTAAATGTAACATTATGTGAATGTAACGTTAAGCAGTACGTAAGATGTACGTAAATGAAACTTTCGGCTGTTTTATTGATGTCTTTTCGCGGTAGAAATACTGAATGAGCAATTAAATGAGACATGATACATTTTGGTTTGAAGTTCTATTATATCTTATATCTACTATATCTTCCAACAAACCTTCTGATGTTTATTCATGTTTATCTTATATTTGGTACTCACACATGTAACAGAATTACACACACCCTTTCACTGCTCAGTTCTATAACCACTTAAACCACGCCACACTGAAATCTGACAACATCTGTAACTCTTTTCTGTAGCGGATTCCTTTGCTCTCTCTCTCTCTCTCTCTCTCTCTCTCTCTCTCTCTCTCTCTCTGTGTGTGTGTGAGATGTGTAGGTCATAACCCCTCAAAGCATTTAAACGCTAATTCTGGACTGTGGACATGGTGAAATTCTCCTTCATGGTCTAAATGGTGACATTAAACCACACAAGCATGCAAAACACATACACACACTCAGAAAACAAGCACACACTTGCACTAAAAAGTGTGTAGTAACTGATGGGAGCTTAATAAAGGTTTTAATGCTATATTACTCACTGAGTGGGTAGGGACATTTCAATCAACTTGATAGACAGTTATTAGCACAGTATTTCAGGCAGTGTGTGTCATAATTACCAATGCTGCTATTCCTGCGTTCTAATACTTAGTGAGTGTGTGAGTCACCAACTCCGCTATTTCAGCTCTCTGTATTCTTGTACCTTATTTTGCAAACCTGCATTAGCAACACTTGTCAGTTGTTGCTGATTGTAAGTACTGAGTACAAGTGCTGTTTATGTGTGTCGTTTTAAAGGGATAGTTACCCCCAAAATGAAAATTCTGAAAACAGATGTTTCGTTTGAGGGAACTATGCCTTTAATATAGCTCTGCTCAGTGAGTGCAGAGAAGATGCACCATTATCTTAAAAACAATTATACACGTCGCACTCAGTTACTGTGTGTTATCTGTGCTTTGATTGGCTCATTTGACAGCTATGTTTTTGTGTGTGTTTATGTTTGTTTTTTCAGGCCTTGAAGACACTGATTATGACCCTAATATGCTCAGTGACCCCCAGTGGCCATGTGGAAAACACAAAAGAGTCCTCATCTTTGCCTCATACATGGTGAGATGGATGGAGATAAATGCAACTACAAATTATAATGTCAGAATTGCGAGATATAAACTTGCATTTGTGCTAAAAAATATGGTCAGAAATTATATATTTAAAAAATCCCAATTACTTTTTTTTTTTTTCTGTGGTTGAACTTCCAGAGTTATGATATGATTTACGTTACAGTAGAAAACCCTGTAATACTGTTTTTGTTTTCTTTTTCAATATGCTTGAATTAAAAGTAGCACAACAAATACTACCATGATGCATACATATTTTGTTAATTTACAAAATATGATTTATTTATTTTGCTTTCAGTTAAGAGTATTTTTTTATTTACTTTTAAATGTCACATTGCAAAAAATCTTCTTTCTTTCTTTATGTTTTTATTTTATTAATGGCCTGGATTTTCTGAGAATCACTCCCCTACAAAACTTCTCTGCCGTTTAGCTTTTCACACATATAGGTTTGTTATAGCGGCCCAATTTGTTCTTGTTTCTTGTTTTTGGACATGAATTTGCCCATCAGACACATTTGTAGGGATGAATGGCTATCTGTGAGATTCAAGCATCTGTGCTCAAAGCAGGATGGTCTGACCAACAGACATGGATAACCATTACTTATTCAGCAGACGTCATTACTGACCACTGGAAAATACTGTATACACTGTAAATCTTTGAATTGTTTTTATTGCTGAAATACTATTTAATATATAAATTCTCAGCACTTACTGTCACTCTCTTTCTCACACTGTGGTTCTCTCACAGACGACAGTAATAGAGTACGTCAAACCGTCAGATCTGAAGAAGGACATGAATGAGACTTTTAAAGAAAAATTCCCGCACATCAAACTCACACTGAGCAAAATCAGAAGGTACAAATTGTTACTCTTATTTGTAACTGTTTACATACACAGTAATATTCCTATGTTAATCAGAATATGGTTATATTGTTGTATGTGTATGTGTCTAATTTCAATATCCAGAAAATCAATAGGCAGCCAAAATTATTTAAAAGATAGCTTTAACCCTTGGGGTACACTGTAGCAAAAGAGTACTTATAGAAATAACAAACCCTTTAAAAGAATATACTGCAAAGTGCAAACTGGATGTATTTTTTCACGTGTTCATAATGTAATTTTTACACATCATTGCATGCTCTTGCAATTAAATGAAAATGTATTATAGATTAAATTTATTTTAAATGCAATTAGCTGAACTTTCAAGTGTTTCAGAGTACTTTTGACCCACTTAAGTAGGACTTAAGTGCATCTTTATATGTAATTTTATAATGACTTTTATTGTCTTATGAAATAATATGGTTAAAGTGCATTGCTGAATGTACTGACAATTTTTAATTCCATCGTACTTGTCTCTGAGCTTTTTATAATATAAATGTCTGTTAAAATTTTCGTTCAAATTATTTGGTACATTTTAAAGTTCCTCGGGTTCGAACAGAGCTAGGAAAAAGGGGCAAAAGATCTTAAAGGGCACCTATTATGCCCCTTTTTACAAGATGTAATATAAGTCTCCGGTGTCCCCAGAGTGTGCCTGTGAAGTTTCAGATCAAAATTCCTAACAGATCATTTAATATACCATTTTGAAAATGGCAATTTTTGGGGTTGAAGAAAAATGAGCTGTTCTGTGTGTGGCTCCTTTAATGCAAATGAGCTGCTGCTCTCCACACCTCGTTCACTGCTCTTGACTGACTGAACTTTAGTAGCTTTAATAAGAATACATTTCTGACTTGAATGCGGCTGTTAATGCTCTGGCGAGGAGATAAACATGGCGGACTGTGTGAACAGCTCAGCTACAGCTCTCTGAGGGAGGGGTCTGTGCTAGTATGTCAGTGTCCATCAACACGTGTGGGCGGGGCCTCTGCAGTCCGACGTCACACTGCAGGAATCTGGAAACGGCTTGTTCTGAGACACTTCTTATGATTTATGGGGATTAAAAAAAGAGGAGTGGGTGGATTTCTACCATTATAGGGTGGTTGTGTACATACACTGCCAACACACATTTATGTTCAAACACCTTATAAAAGTGAATTTTGCATAATAGGTGCCCTTTAAAGTTGACTATGTGAGTCTAAAAGAGTTTAAGTTATTTTTAACAGATTATGTGTTTTCTCCTTTGGTAAAAAGCTGTTGTGATCCTTGATGTGTCTCGATGTGTATTTGTATGTTTTATGTTGTTGTAGCTGCCTTCATGGCCAAAGAGAATTTATCCTGGTTAAATAAAGAACAAGCATTTATGGTAAACTAAAATATGCTTTAATGTAATTTCTATTGAAACCTGTATGTCATGTATATAAATGTATTTTTACTTGAACATTTGTAATAATTAAGTTGCAATATTGTTGTAATTACACAATACAGTTAGAATTAGTACTTTACATGTGGTTTAGTATGTTAGTCTACTTCTTTAAAGTATGACAAAAAAAAAATTAAAACAAGGATTTAAAATGTACTTTATAGTAAAACTGACATTATTACAGAGTGAACTTTTTAAAAGTGTACTTAAGGAAACTTGCTTACCTGGTATTAAGATGTGTTTTGGTCAATCGGATCACAAGTGAACGAGGTAAAATCTGTACCTTTTGTCCACTTTCAACCACTTCTGTGCTGATTTCTTTGATGAGAGGGTCTATGGGTGGGTAAATTAATGTTTTTATTTTAATTTTTTATTAATTTATTTTGCTCTAATGGACTAAATAAGCTCACACAGTTTACATATGAAGGCGACTGGAGACAATGGAAAATATACGGAAAGCAGGAGCTTTCATTTCTGCTCTATAATATTTCTGAAAGTGTCATGAAAGTGTACTCTCTTCAAGTACACTTAAGTAGCCTTTTATTTTATTAATATTATATTATTTGCAAGTATTTTTTTTTGTTTGTTTGTTTGTTTTTTTAGATTTGAAGTACACTACAAGTGCACATTCAATGCATTTATAATCCATTTGTTGTCTTTTTAATTTCTTTCTCTTTATCTCTCCTAACATCTGTCATCATCAGTTTGAAGAGAGAAATCAGTTCAGTAGGAGAGGAGTCTTTATTGCAGCCGGTCACCATAGCCATGGCATTTGTGTACTTTGAGAAGCTGGTCCTACAGGGGCGTCTCAACAAGCAGAACAGGAAGCTGGTGGCGGCCGCGTGCCTCCTACTCGCTGCAAAGATCAGCAGCGACCTGAAGAAACAAGAGGTCAAACAACTGATTGACGTGAGTGACGCTTTGTCGTACACACTTTCCAGTCAACACACATACACTGCCGTACAAAGGTTTTTATTTGTTTTGTTCATTTTTTAAAATAAGTTTCTTTACATTTCTTATTATTATCAATGTTGAAAACAGTTGTGCTGCTTAATATTTTTATGGAAACCATGAATGACTTTTCTTTACTATCACTGTTGGTCAATTTACCAAATTGTTTACAATTTATGCATCCTTGTGAATAAAAATATTAATTTAATGAGTGTATTTTTTAGGCGTAATGTGCAATAAACCAATCAGAGTCTCATCTCCCATTCCCTTTAAAAGCCAGTTGTGCTTGCACCATGGCGGATTGCTAGCCTGGATGCCAGCTTAATTTAGCCCCCCAAATTTTTTGCTTGGGCAATTCGGTCTGGTCTCGATCCATAGAGGAATTATTATCCCCGAACAGAAACTGTTCGGACTAATGAAATTGTCAGGGTGGGCTTTAGACGATGATGGACAGATGATCAACAGTAACGTTATCATCGACGTCATCAAAGGCGATTGGGTTGAATTTGCTCTTATCCTAAACGGAGAACTTGTTCGTTTATGCATTCACCTCCACTATTTCTCTCAGAAACGATGATCGTGTTGGTAAGTACTCTGTGTATCCTTAAATTACTTTATTACAATACTGGCAAAGATCGTTTACACTCATCTTTTTCTTGTAACGTTACTTAATCCAGCGTGGGTGCAGACAGGGTTGCCACGTTTTTTTGCAATGTCGTGCACAATTGCTACTCAAAACTATAGCCTAAAACAATAACTTTCCGGGGGGTTCTCCGGAAAAAAATGGCGTTTGGTTGGCAAAATATGTTATTTTGGCAAGGTTGCCTGCTAAAATTCACATTCCTGGGTTTACATAATCACATAATTCCCGCGGACATGTAGAAAAACACGGACTTGGCAGCACAGTGCAGTTGAGTTCTGTTGACATTTGACAACTAACGTTACGCGTCGCTCCGTTGCTCTGATTGGTTGTAGGTCTATCCAATTGAGGTCTTTCCTGGCTCGGTTGAAAGACGCCCCATAATCAAAGCTCAATGGAGCAGTAACAGACTCATATTCTGACTAGAATTGAGTATGGCCACGCCAGGCTAGCAGATTGCTATTTACATGACAGAATTTGCGAGCGGAAAGACTGAACGCTTCTCCAGAGAGTAATCTTTTTACTATTTAAAAATGTTTGTGTGCTGCTTGGCATGTAATAAGCAGAGTGTACGCACGTTGTGCACCTGTCGCGCATGTAACTAACACCCCCTTTAAATTACAAAAATACTGCAGTATTGACTTTTTGTTGGTCAATGGCGCAGTCCTTTACACTTGCCTCAAAATAGCAACGCGCCAACAATGCGCCTGAACACACCTCGTTTTCAGACCAGCACACTAATAGGCGAACAGATGGGTGCTAGTGCATTTGCTATTTAAACAACGTGGTGCTGGAGGCGAAAATGATAACTGCGTCGGGCTGAAACTAGCAAAAAAAAAAACACAATAAGCAAGGCATTGCATGTCTTCACTATCACTGGTGGTCATTTTAATGCATCCTTGCAAATAAAAGTATTAGTTTCTTTCACACAAAAAAAAAATTGCTGACCCTTTTGACATTTTTATTTGCATATTGTACACTATATGTGTCAGTCCAAAATCCACTTGCCCTTGTCAAAGTTGTCAGCGTTTAATGTACATCTATCTTTTTTTTTTGTGCTTTCAGAAATTGGAGGAGAGGTTCCGGATTAGCCGTCGGGAGTTGATTGCTTTCGAATTCACCATCTTGGTTGCATTGGAAATGGCACTTTACCTTCCGGAGAGTAAAGTCATGCCTCACTACCGTAGACTGGTGCAGCAGACCTGACGTAGACCTGAGCAGAGGGCTCAGGGCACTCGTGAACATGCAGATGAGATAAAGCAGCGTAAAGCAGTAAAGCAGCCGAAGGTGTAGGACTTCAGGGATCAGAGCGAATACACATCAACACAGGAAGAACTGATGTTCCAAATGATGCTTTTTATAGCAATCGAGCCAGCGGCATTTGTTTTCATGGCTGTCTGTTTTTGTGACCACCATGGGAAAACAGCACGGATCTTCTTTTATTGAAAACAGAGGGTTTTTAACTCTCTAATGACAAGGCAAGAGGTTAAATCCTGCTACTTCACTTCTGTGAAACACTAAAGCACTTTTTTCAACTATACATGTTTTATCTAAATCTTATGCAATTATAATAATATAATCATTAGCACAGATTACATAATATATATGCACTTACTTTAGCAGCGTATTTGGTAAGTGTTATTGAGTGACTAAATCTACTTTAGTATTTTATCCCAATAATATATATATATATATATATATATATATATGTATATGTGTATATATATATATAGGCACTTAATTTAGTAGAGTATTTGGGAAGTGTTACTGAGTGACTAAGTCTACCTTAGTATTCAGACCCAATATGTTCATTGTCTTTGTGGCTTCACTTTACTGTGAAGAGTGCTCTATATTAGAGCTGAGTTCAAGAAAAGCACATTCTCAGTGCTGGTGTGTTCTCACTTTTTTTCTTTTTATAGAATTAAAAAAGAAATCCACCCTTTTAAATTCCAACGATGAAAGAAAGCCCCGATGGTGTAAATGATGACGGAAGTTGTTGATAGTGTGTGTGTGTGTGTGTGTGTGTGTGTGTGTGTGTGTGTGTGTGTGTGTGTGTGTGTGTGTGTGTGTGTGTGTGTGTGTGTGTGTCCTTGTTTATATTACATTGTGGGGACCAAATGTCCCCATAAGGATAGTAAAACCTGACATCACCTACACTTTTCAAAAGGCTTATAAATCAAGTTTTTTTGAGAAAGTAAAAATGCAGAATGTCTCCTGTGACGGGTAGGTTTAGGGGCAGGGGCAGTGTAGGGGGATAGAATGTACAGTTTGTACGGTATAAAAACCATTACGTCTATGGAGAGTCCCCACAAAGATAGTGTGTGTGTTAAATTCACTGTTTATTCATTAACTGCCATAAAGTACTGTTCAATCTCAGTTCTTCATTGACAACTAGTAAATTGTTGTATACTGTCATGAGAATTATCACACAAAAAAAAAAACCTTAACTTGTTACTTGTCATTGTGTTGAACTTAAACAAGTTCTTATTTCTTCCAGCACCCACAATCTATGCAATGTTTTTAGATGTTGTTTGTCCCATTGCCCCACAAAACATCACAATTCAATTGAAACATTTCTGCCTGATATTATAGATTTATATTTCAGTCCAGACTGTATCACTGTGTTAAAAGGTTGCGTGTTGTGTGTCAGTAGCCAATTTGCTGCTTTGTCCTTCATAGACTGATGTATTTCACATACTGTGGTTCAATCAAAACATCCTTGTATTTACTTACATGATGTGCTGATAATGTTGTCCACAAAAGTCTATATTATATTTTAACATATGATGTATTTTTTAAATATGACACTATTTTCCCAGTAATGTTTTCTTCTTATTCAGATATTGTGCTAAGCGAGACGTTTGCACTTTGAAGCAGCGTGTGGGCTATGGCGCCATCTAGAGGAAGCGATTTACAATCACATGTCTATAGAAACGTTGTTAGGAAGTGGATTTTGCTACATAGCAAGCATTCATAGCAAGTCATTTACTCAGGAGATATCTATGAAGGCTAAATTACATGTAGATTGGACAATTTTGCAGGTTTTGGCTTTGTTTCCATTTGAGACTGTATTAATGCATATGAAATCTGTAAAATCACTTTTTCACACGTTCAAATAAAGTGCCTAGGAATGTTTGTAATGAATAATTTGGTAGAAAGAGTAAATGGAAAGCAAATTTATTCACACCATTATTTACACTGTGATATTTTTAGCCTACAATGTTACTCTCCAAAGGCAAAATGGTACACATTATTTTATTATTTTATTTTATTATTATTATTTTATATAAATATTAACACTCACAAGTTTTATTTGAATCTGAGCATAGTCAAGCCAAACCCATCTCTTACTGGACAGACCATATTCTGAGAGACACAATTTTGCTCATAACATGGTTTTGCACAGCATCATCAGTAATGTTATGTTTTAATAATATTCCAGCTCAGTGGACCGTTTCAGCCGCTGTGATCGTTCAGTGATAAGTGTTATATCTCCATTGTGTTGTCACCTACAGTACCACTGGGGTTGTTTATTTCAAAAGGTCAGAGGTGAAAGAGAATGAATCCTCAAGAGAACAGAAAACAGATAGCATAAAATGCCTTTCCTCTGATCTCTTCCATGGAGATAATCTTCCATCTAGGAATTGTGATAGGAAGGCTGGGAAGGACACCCGCAGCAGATCATATTGCTGAAATCTTATTAGCATTGTTCCTATGCATTTTGCATTTGCTTTCTCTCTCTTTCTCTGTTTGTACCTGTTGTTTCCATATGTATTTACATGTGACATTTATTTAGCTTGTGTATGAATTTTAATGTCTGTTAATTGTCATAACTGTTGAGTTATGCACTTTCACAAATATATTTTCTAAAATCACTGAAAACGTGTGCAAGTGACTTTTTTCCTGGATATTGCATAAAGATCATCCTTCTGTGCAATCACAGCAAATACAAGTACTTCCCCCCCACCATTTACAAATACATAGGACATGGTTACAAAATGTGTGTAACCTGAATGAATCTATAACCAGAAGTTCCTTTACCATATTCCCTTTACAGTTCATTATATTTATGAAAGTGAGCCATTGGCTGGATTTAAAGAGTTTAAAACGCTTCTGTTGTCTTCTAGAATATACTCTGTGAAACTGAAACAAATGATTTATCAGCTGTCTGACTTACAGACAAACAGCCTTAACCTCTAGTTTAAGTTTGCATATGCAAAACAATAGATACTGTTAGTCTGCAATACTGAACCATGAAACCATGACAGTCATTATTCCTAGAAGCTATAGTTACATAATGGGGATTCCTTCTGTATGGGATATCCTTACCACGATGATTCATAAGGTTAAACAAAGAGGATCTCCTTTACCCTGAACACAGAGGAATCCCTCATGTATTGTTTAAACAGAAATTCTGAACATGAAAGAAATATAGAATTGAGATGGAAAAACAACTAAAATAATATGACAGTGTGGGATCTCAATGAGCTGCTATGCTAATGTACAGGTGGGGGTAATCTTTATTTTAAGGTGACGTAGTTACATGTTACTACTTGTACTTTCATATAGTAATATCATTAAATTATGCAGAATCACAAGTAACTAACTATAAACCTAACCCTAACCGTAGTACATGTAATTCA
The DNA here is from genome assembly GCA_023029165.1 of Gobiocypris rarus. NCBI lineage: Eukaryota > Metazoa > Chordata > Actinopteri > Cypriniformes > Gobionidae > Gobiocypris > Gobiocypris rarus. The sequence goes on from CM040933.1 coordinate 22,886,933, forward strand.
TATTACTCAGTACTAATTTAAGTACAATATAGCTATAGGTCACCTTAAAATAAAATTTAACTTTTTTCTTCTTTTTTTTATTTTAATGCACAAAAAAGAAGATCAGTCTATGTTATTTGAACAAGCTTTATTCACTTCTATAAGAAGAATAAATCAGATATTTCAGATACAGTACATAATAAAACGGCAATCACTTCAGAGAATGGTTTGGCTTTCAGAAACATTTAAGAAAAACATTTACAACATTTTGTTTTAAATAAATTGCAGTTATATATGCTGAGATAATATCAAAATTGCAAATGATTCAAGTGTTATTCAGCTGAATATGTCAGTAGCGGTCATGTTTATGTTTAACACACGTACAGCCTACTGAGACGTTTTTGACTTTTCTTACTTCTAATACTAAGATTTCCTGACTATCGGAGTTGGGCTGAGTCGGGCAACTCTTTCTGAATAACATGTTAAAATCTTGAAAAATCTGCGTTGCGTTTTCATTCTTTCCGTGGCATTTTCCACATTTGGCAGAAAAATAAGCCGGGTACTCAGGTGTTGTGACCATATCCATTTGGTCTTCTTTTATTATTCTGTGAAAAAAGAAAGAGTCATAAGTGGTAGAGCACCATCACATATCATATTTATTTATAACCATCACAGATATACTGATGTCAGTCCCAAACTATAAAGCACTTAATGTGTTTTTTTATTTATTTATTGTCCGTACAATAAAAGTCCAAACATGTGAAAAATTGTTCAAAGTGAAGTTATTTTGTGTTCCACAGAAGAAAGAAAGTAATAAAGGTTTGGAATGACTTGAGAGTGAGTAAATGATGGGAACTGTTCCTCTACTGCCTCTCATCTAACATTACACACAAGAAATATTACTTGCATACAATTAATTCAATGCATTGTATGATCACTTACTCGCACGTCCAAGTAGGATTTGCTTTTCTTGCGATGTGGCTATTCTTTCCGCATTGAGGAAAGTTCATGAGCTTGGTGTACTTAATTTTGGCATTGTTGAATTCAGTCTGATTGCATGGATGATTGCAGTCTGAGCAGGAATATCCATATACCCATAAACCGACGTGACAGCAAAAGCAAACACCTGTTTTAAACACAAGCACAAGTTAGCGGGCACTCATATACACCAAATAATACATACAGTATAAATTCTGATCCCTGAACAGTTTGTCATATTATGCACAGAATATTTTAGATTTACTCACCCACAGAGCAGAGATACTCATTCTTCAGTCTCTCAGTGTCACTCTTAAACTGCAAGGCAAAGTAGGAATATTGCTATAGTGTGCTTCAGAATCCCTTTTATACCTTGAGCTTCATGATTTTGACTGACGTAATCCACCAACCTCTTTCCTACATGACAAATTTGCATGGAATAAACAGCGGCGGCGCTTGTGCCTGCTCCGTTTTTCCATAATGATACAGTGACCTGTGGCTATTCAGGTGAGGGAATGGACCTTTTTCTCCCTCTGTAGTAAATGTGATATAGTCACAAACACACACACACACACAAAAGCCCATTGAAAAAAAAGCAACTACAATGCTGTACTGACAGTTATGATGCTCCAGGGGATAAGAGCTCAAGTGTGCTCTATAAAAACATACACTATAAACTAACACTTAAAATAATAAATGGGTTTGAGTAGAGCCAACTCAAATTAAACAAATTTCAATCAAATTAACTTTAATGAGTATTTAGAACTTTCTTTTGAGTTCTCAAAACGAACACATTTTAAGTAATCTGAATTGTTTTGAGTTTTTTTACTTAAATTTAACTGAAACTGGGTTGGGATTTCTATTTGAGTGGAGTGGAGTATGAGCTCGGTTTGAGAACAGATATATGTTAAATGCTCTATATTGCTGTGCTCATTCAATAAGTGCAATGCTATGCTAATGATGTTAAAGCATTGTGTTATCAATTAGCAATGTAGCATTTATTGAATTAGCTAATTAAAGCTAGCCAAGTTTCCACTACTAAAATATGTAAGTATATGAATTAGCTTACATTGTATTGTCATGTGCAGTAGATTATAGTGAGAAGTGCACAGACGATTGCACAAAACATAAATATTTTAAATGAACTTTTATAAGATTTTATAATAATCTTACATATTGTGCTTTTAAATGTATTGTATTTCTGAGTAGAAATGAACTGCGTAGACTAACTATGAATGCTGCTTCAGGCGTTCATTTTTTGTTTTGTTTGTCAGATGACGTATGCAAAACAATACATGTGCCGCCGAGCTATCGGATTACACCATGATGGGCAATGTTGTTTTTATGGAAGCAATAGTTCCATAGTGGGGATTCCTTTTGTATGGAATATCTTTACCACAATGATTAATACTGCTAGAGAAATCCTAGACACATCTACACTGCATTGCCTACACATCTCCACTGCATTGCTTGAGTGGGTGGTGGGGTGGAGGTGGAGTGGGGGTGGGAGAATATGAGCCAGATGCTGAATGTACTGGGAAATAAGTTCTGACGAGGACAGTGTCAAGTCACTTTTTTTTTACAATACAGATAGTTTAAAAGTAGTTTTACAGTGATAACAGATCAAAATTTGTTTCGGCTATACAGCCGCTCTGGAGAGCTCCAGCTCAGTTCAGTTCAAAACACCTTGGGAGAAACCAGGCTCAGTCGGGGGGACATTTCTCTTCTGGCCAATGAACGAACAGTGTAGCCTATGATATGATTCAGACATCATTGCAGGTCAGAAGTCAGATTAGATCGGAACATTCAGAATATTTGTCCAGTTCCATGTGGTTGAAATCGGAGTCAGTGCCACTGGCTGTCCTGTCGATGAGGTCTTCCCGGAGTAAAGACTAGTTGACAGGATCTCGGCTGACCCTTCAGAGAGGCCTCGGTCCGCAGGTCCACCATCTGATCTGGATATGGCCCGGATCCAGCTGACTGCAGTAAACCCCGGGATAAACACAGACTAATATCAGCGTAGATACCATTCTAATATAATGATTTGATGCTAAAGAAACATTTATTATTATGGTAACACTTTACAATAAGGTTGTATTAGTTAACATTAGTTAACGCATTAGTTAACATGAACTAACCATGAACAACACCTCTGTTCAGCATTAGTTAATCTTTGTTAATGTTAGTTAATAAAAATACAGCTGTTCATGTTAGTTCACGTTGCATTAACTAATGTTAAAAAGATTTTATTCATACATTAGTAAATGTTGAAATTAACATTAACAAAGATAAATAAAAGCTTCATAAGTGCAGTTCATTATTAGTTCATGTTAACTAATACAACCTTTTTGTAAATGTTACCATTATTATGAATGTTGAAAACAGTTGTGTTGCTTAATGTTTTAGATATTTTACAGATACATTTTTTCAGGATTCTTTGATGAATAAAAGTAAATTTCCTTAAATAAAAACAATGATCTCCAACTGAGATGAAAGATCCAGCCACTGTAGACCACACTTCGCCTACATCTTCTCCAGAACATTATAGCCCAATAAAAATGATAATGAAGTGTGAATGCCACTGCTAGAACTGCATTGTGTTTGCTTGTTTAGGTTTTGTTTATGGAAAGGTCACATTCAGTGTGAATGTGTTTGTCATCGAGTGAAACCACCTTTTCTTTGAACCATGCAAGAAGTCATAGAAATGAGAAGTCATAGTCTGAAATGATTGTGACCAGTAGCGGCTGCTGACCATAAATTTAGGTAGGGTATATTTTGGATCTTTTTATGTTAAACATTTGTAAGCTTTATATTGTAATCACTGAACATACACAGAACACTTTTGGCAGAGGTTGGGTTATTCATCCCGAGGGTCGATATAACGGCAGTGAATAGCGACCTGCATCAAGCTTTTTTTTTTTAAAGACGCAAAAAAGAGGGTCTCTACTTTCATTCATTTGAAACTCCACAGAAGAACAGAAATGAACTAGTTACTGACCTAATGCAGACTAACCTACACACAGCTGAAGCGGATTGATCATTTCAGTCTGGAGAAAGGTCCCAGCAAGCACAGAACATTCCCCTAACATTTGTATTTGGTCCCATTATTTTTTTATTTACCCAATATTTTTTTTTTTAGGTTATTATTTTGCAACCATAAACTAACATTGTCAGAATGTTGCAAGGATGTTATTTTAAATAATCTAAAAATAACTTATAGTACAGAACTTTCCCCAGTGGTTAGGTATATTTTTAGGTTATTATTTTGCAATCATAATAGCCTACATTGTGGGTAGTTATTTTTAATGACCTAAAAATAACTTTCATGACTTTACCTATTTTTAGGTTATTGTGAAAATTACCTTCCAATTAATCATCTTTTTTTTTTAACTAATTACAGTAGTGCAAACACACATCTCTTAGAAATATATATCATTTCCAACAATGTACATTTTAAACATGTAAAATCTTTTTGCACAGTTATAGGACACAAATGGAAAGGAAACAAAATCATCAATTAGTAATCAAAAATCAGTATTCATGTTACATGAAAGATCTCATAATATTTCTTCAAAAAAGAAGTAACATTTCTATTATCAATTAATCGTAGTGAATTGATTAAATATTGTACTTCACATAAGAAATCTTTAACAGTGAATTTTCTTAAGAAACCTTTGTTTGTGAAAAAAAAACTTTGCCACAATATTCGTTTATAGATATGTTATAGGCACGTGACGTCACTGCTGTAGCACTAATGGAGGGCTCTTCTTTTGTATTATGTAAGTATATTTAATATTATATATATACACAAACACACACACAGTGGGGCAAAAAAGTTTAGTCAGCCACCAATTGTGCAAGTTATCCCACTTAAAAAGATGAGAGAGGCCTGTAGTTTTCATCATAGGTACACTTTAACTATGGGAATCCAGAAAATCACATTGTCTGATTTTTAAAGAATTTATTTGCAAATTATGGTGGAAAATAAGTTTTTGGTTTTCTGTAAGTCTCCACAAGCAAGGGCGTAGGTTTGGTCTCAGCTTTGGTAGGGACATCCCACCAGGTTTGCCCAGATTATAAAGTCTATTATTTGTGTTACTGAGTATGGAAATGCACCATAGTTTAGGAATGAATACATCTATTAATTTAGAGGCTCTTCAGTTCAAATTATCCAGTAACAAAATAATAATAATACAAAATAGTTCATAAAACAAAAAGTTCATAAAAGATTTTCAAAACTGATTTGGAAAAAAAATGACTATTTTCAAAATGACTTATTTTCAATATAAAAAGTGATTGTGGACTGGATTTTTTTTTTACCTCTTACCACAATGTTGGGCATGTCAAATATTAGTAACAACTTTGATGCATTGTTAGGTTTTGTACAGGATCAGATTTTTTCTTTTCTCATTTACTGTTTGTGGCTGTTTTTGCCCCATTGACTACCATTATAACCACATTTATTAATTGCAAAGCCATGACACCATATAATCATGCATTCTTGATTGTTGGTGGTTTTTCTTGTTGGAAAAGGTAAAATGTGTATTTTTTACAGTTGATAACCAGGTGGCACCATTAAACCTTTAGATAGGCCTCTGCTAAAAAAAGTTTCTGTTAGTTGCTGGCTTTTGTATAGAGTATAATAACTGCATATGAGGGAGAGAAAAAAATGTAAATCTGATGCTGGACAAAAACTAACAATGCATCAAAGCCAGTGTTGTTACTAATCTTTGACATGCCCAAGACTGTGATAAAAGGTCAAAACATATCCAGTCCACAATCGCTTTTATATTGAAAGTAACTTATTTTGTGTGTTTTTAATCAGTTTTGAATCAGTTTTTGAAAATCAATTAAAGAGTGATGTAAGCGATAAGAGTGACAATTAAACAATGACAACAGCTCAACAGTAAACATGGAATCAAGTATGTAAACTTGCAACAGAACACATTTACGATATTTTACATTTGATTATTTTATTTATTTCTAAAGAACTCTTTATTAGCCTATATTGTTGCACTTTAAAGGGATGGCTCACCCAAAAATGAAAATTGTCATCATTTACTCGCCCTCATGATATTCCAAACCTGTATGAGTTTCTCTGTTCTGCTGAACACAAAAGAAGATATTTTGAAGAAAGTTTGTAACCAGGCTGCTTTGGGAGCACCATTGACTTCCATGGTAGGAGTGTGTCTTCCTATATTCAACATAACAAAGAAATGCATACAGGTTTGGAACAACTTGAGGGTGAGGAAATCATGACAGATTTTTCATTTTTGGGTGCACTGTCTCTTTAAGCCGTCATTCTGAACCAGTTACCACTTTACTGACAATTCTGAAATTCAATTTTTTTAATTTTCTTTATTAATTTATTAATATGACTATATTATTATGTAATTATTTGTCCCATTTTTATCTAAATATTTTTAAATGTCAAACTTTATATGATTATGATTTTAGGATTATTTATTATTAATATAGTCTGTATCTAAAAATATCTAGATATATCAATATCTAGAAAAATAAGTCTTAAGCTTTGATAATGTATGGAATATTATATTAATATATTATCCATAAAAAAACAAACAAAAAAACAATAGGCCCACCTTTAGAAGCATGGATGTGTCTGTCAGCGCTGCTGCTTTAAGTCAGACAGTCTGAGACACTGAAATATTTCTCTGCAAAGTGTGCAGTTCGCCTTCGGTTCATCGTAAGTTACTGGACAGACCCACTGATACCTTTGTTTCTACAGCCCTATATCTGGAAATCCTCTTCCGTTCAAGCGATGGACGCGAGCTCGACATGCTTTTAAAAAACCTACGCCCATGTCCACAAGGTTTTTACACACTGTTGCTGGTAGTCTGGCCCATTCCTCCATGCAGATCTCCTCTAGAGCGTTGATGTTTGGGGCTGTGGCTGGGTAACACAGATTTTCAACTCCTCCAAAGATTTTCTATGGGGTTGAGATCTGGAGATTGACTAGGCCACTCCAGGACCTTGAAATGCTTCTTACGAAGTCACTCCTTCGTTGCAACTCAGCATTCTTTCTCCTCCAAACACGACAAGTTGAGTTTTTACCAAAAATTTCTATTTTGATTTCATCTGACCATATGGCATTCTCCCAATCCTCTTCTGGATCATCCAAATGCTCTCTAGCATTCTTCAGACGGCCCGGACATGTACTGACTTAAGCAGGGGACACGCCTCGGTAGGGAGTCCCTGGCGGTGTAGTGTGTTATTGATGGTAGCCTTTGTTACTTTGGTCCCAGCTCTCTGCAGGTCATTCACTAGGTCCCCGTGTGGTTCTGGGATTTTTGCTCACCGTTCTTATGATCATTTTGATCCCACAGGGTAAGATCTTACGTGGAGCCCTTGATCAAGGGAGATTATTATTGGTCTTGTATGTCTTCCATTTTCTAATAATTGCTCCACAGTTGATTTATTTACACCAAGTTGCTTACCTATTGCAGATTCAGTCTTCCCAGCCCGGTGCAGGTATACAATTTTGTTTCTGGAGTCCTTTGACAGCTCTTTGGCCTTGGCCATAGTGGAGTTTGGAGTCTGACTGTTTGAGGTTGTGGACAGGTGTCTTTTATACAGATAATGAGTTCAAACAGGTGCTATTAATACAGGTAACGAGTGGGGACTGAGGAGCCTCTTAAAGAAGAAGTTACAGGTCTGTGAGAGCCAGAAATCTTGCTTTTTTGTAGGTGACTGCTACGCCCCGTGGCTCAAAAGGGATGTAACAAAAAATAGGGACACACAAGAAAGCCGAAACTAGGAAAATACATTTATTAACAAAACATAACTATACAAAATGAACAGTATGTCATGTAACAGTCAGGAGTCATTTGTGTAAAGTGAAACTTTAGTGAAGTGAAACCTCTTTATCATGCTCCTTTTAACAAGGCAACTCAGGAAGTGTGCAACTGGTGTGCAGAATGGAACCATCCGAGAACAGCCACGTGAAAGGGCGGAGCCAGCCAACTATCCACCGTGGTCTGGGGAAAACCCCACGTAACACAGGAGTCGTCACAATGACCAATACTTATTTTCCAACATAATTTGCAAATAAATTCTTTAAAAATCAGACAATGTGATTTTCTGGATTTTTTTCTCATGCTGCCCTCATAGTTGAAGTGTACCTATGATGAAAATTACAGGCCTCTCTCATCTTTTTAAGTGGGAGAACTTGCACAATTGGGGCTGACTAAATTCTTTTTGCCCAGCTGTATTTATATGGAGGGCAGGAAGCAATTTTCTACATCTACTTCCCTATATAGTCTAAATAGTCCCGAACCACTTGCAAACAAGATATTGCCTATTAGGAGATGGACCGCAACATTTAGTCATTAGGCTACATTACTGCTGGTAGATTGGAAAGAGCAGAATGATCATCAGTAGTGAACTTTACAGATTTAAAAGTAACTACTTTATTCTCAACAAGCCGAAGCCATTAGATACAGTGAATGAGCTATGTACGTTATATAAAAATAGTGAAAAGAATCAAAATAAAACATTGTGGCGCCAAAAGCAAAGAACAAAATTAAACCAAATAATTCTGTTAAAGCAGGTGTCCGCCCACGGGCCAAATGCAACCTGTGGATATCAAACGGCAGATTGTCTATTAAATATTATTTGTGGCCCCCACGCATAATTTGCAAGTTGTGCAGTTTAACAATGTCGACACAAGGTGGCAGTTCTAACAAATTCAACTTCACCCCGCTGATGTGATGTGAAACCTACCCTTCAAGGCGAGCCTGCACGATGCCTATGATCAGTGGATGACAGGGGATGCAGAGAAGGAGTATACAGCTGGAGGTAACTTTAAAGTCCCCGCCCGACTCCTGCTTGCGGACTGAGTGGTCGCCGTCTGGAACAAACTGGACATGGATATGATCAAAAAGTCTTTCAAAGTTTGTGGAGCGAAGATGACCTCATCCTCTGCTTCAGGGAGGGACAGCATTGTCTAACAGCAGGGCCGGGAGAACTGTTGCAAAGCACCTCAGGAGGAGAAAGATGAAGAGGAGCTGTTTAACTATAAACTTGTAGTTCTTGATGATGGTGAGGATGGGGATTTTGAGGAGGAGGACTGACCAGCAAATATTGACACGTGTAATTACACCATTTCATTTATCATGATAAGCTGCAATAATATTATTTTTAAATTTGTTCGGATTTTGATTGCTGCTGAATGATATTAGATACCAGCAGTTGACTGTGCTGTCAGGAATGTGTTTTGACTTTAATGTTACTGTATCCGAGTAGTGTTACTTCAGATTTGTTGTTGTTGTTGTTGTTGTTATGTTTTGAGACTGGATGACATGATGTGACACACGTGTAATTTAGCATAACAAATGTGTAGCTCTGAGGAAACATAGATTTTTGTCATGTTCATGCTGGTTACATAGCTTGTGTTGCAAACCAGCAATGTGTTTTGCCTGTATGCTCTTATTGTCTATCAGCAATTTCACCAGCAATACAAATAAAAAAACTTGTTAGTACCAGTTTTTGAAATAAACATTTGACATTTTTGAAACAGACACAATGGTGGTTACTGATTAGGCTACCATAATTCTGACCCAAATTGCTTTGTCTCCCGTCTGGCTGTTGTTGTAAGTTTTGCAAATGTTTCTTAAAAATCAATGATATCTGTTCACTGGAACGCTATCGCTTTAATTTAAAACGGTTTATTTAAAACAATTATTTTTAGAAAAACAGGCCTGCCTCTAACAAAAGCCTGCTTTAAATAAAAACCTGTTACCTTCTGCAGTTCAGGTCAATAAAGGCTTTTAAAAGATTCAGGCAAAGGGCCTGATGCCAGACGTTTCCGCCACATCCGGAACAGAGGGCACATTCCAGTAGAGTGTGCTCGCACCCTGAGCGGACAGGGCCCACCTTGTGCTTGGTAAGCCACGGTGATGGCATCCACCATCCAGTGGGCCATCCTCTGCTTGGACACAACCTTTCCCTTCTGCTGACCTCCATGACAGACAAACAGCTGATGTAAGGTCCTGAAGCTTTGCGTTTTATCCATGTACAGCTGCAGAGCATGGACGGGACAAAGAAACCTCGCCCCTGAGAAACCTGATGACCAGGTTGTGCTTCCCCACCATCTTGCCTTCTACGTGGTCTTGATAAGCAGATATTGCAGCAACATAGACTTTGAGAGTGGAGGGCCACAGCCTATGCTCCAACCACTGCTGCAGGAAGGAAACCTCAGACAACATCGAACATCTTCGGGGTGTTCTCGAGAAGAACACCACACAACAAACAGGTTCCACTTCAACGCATAAGCCAGTCGAATAGACAGTGTTTGTGCGAAGTGATGGTGTTAAATATCTCTTGGGGTAAGTCACCTAGAAATTTTGCCTTCCGTCCAGGGACCAGAAATGATGTTTCAAGAGGTCTGGATGCGGGTGGGACAAGGTGCTCCGTCTCTGAGTCAGAAGGTCATTCCTTAGAGGAATCTGGCAGGAGGGGCTGTCGCGCAGAGCATTAGCTTTGGGAACCAAGTCTGGTTTGGCAAGTATGGAGCCACCAACAGGACCTGCTCCTCGTCCTCCCTGACTTTGCACAGGTTTTGTGCAAGTAGGGCCACTGGGGTAAATGCATATTTGCCAGCTGTGCGTGAGTGCATCCGTGCCGAGTGTGCCCTCGGTCAGCAAAATAAAACCACTGGCAGTGGGACATTTCAGGGGAGGCAAACAGCGTGTGAAATGTACCTGTAGGGAGAAGGGAAACTACCAAACCTGGTGCAATTGACCATGGAAAACAGCATTTAATCATTCTTTTAACAAAATAAATAAAGTTATAGTGTGCTAGTTTATTATAATTATTATCACATGTTAAATAATTTCATACATCTTTTGGAAAATTACCAACTATTTATTGGGTGGGCCACAATTCAAAGTGGCTTCACCACTGCTAATATAGGCTACAATGGGTCATGGGCAGTGTTGGGCAAGTTACTGAAAATAAGTAATTAGTTACAGTTACTAGTTACTTCTTTTTAAAAGTAATTGAATTACTTTACCAATTACTGTATAACAAAAGTAATTACTTACTAGAGAAAGTAACTTTTAAGTTACTTTTATGTTTGCTTTTTAAATGTAAGTAGGAACAGAACTGAACATTAAAACACAATAAACATAATTTTTAGACCTATTTATTGTCATCAACAGGGCAACAGGCCTTCAAAATCAAATGAAGCAGTAGCCTAGTATATGGTGTGTAGTGTCCACCAACAGCAGCAGCGCAGCTGGGAGAGTAATGGCCTTTTTATACCATGCTCACTTCATTCATTTTCTCTGACCAGATATCTATCCGCTTGTGAAAAGACCAGACATATCTGGTTGTTTAAACCACCTATGGAGCTACATTTTACTCCTGGCAAATTGTTAAAAAATAAACGTGTGTGAGCGTGTTACCTATATATATGTTCAAGCGCTACTGCAACACGCGTCGCCCCAAATGAGTAAAGAAAGAACACACGCAAACGATCGCAAGGAAAACTGAAAGCCATAGATGCTCAAAAACACAATCATCTTTATTAAAACTAATGAGACTAAATGATCTTACCGGTGCTTAGGTCGCGCTCTCTCATATCGAGGTCTTGAAATGAGCGAATGATAAGATGCTAGCTCGAATCTTTTGCTTTATTTCTTTGGCGTTAACTCCGTTAAATGTGCATATGCCACGGGAAGATCGGATTTATTTTATGCGGAGAGGTGTTAGGTAAGACAACCTGCATGCTTTTTATTTTATTTCTTTAGCTTGTGTAGACCGTTTCGTTTGCGAGTGCCTATAGCCTACGATCAGCCTAATAGCCTAACCTAAACTTATCAAAAATGCCTTTTTGCTGTGGTGGTTTTTAAACTTGTTAACGTTTAAACTTGTTGTGCTCTAAGTATTTTTCACTTTTTATATATGTTTTATTATAGGCATAACAAGTCCAGGGTTGATTTGAGAGGCTAAAGCGCTAGTTAATCTCACTGTCGGCCGCTGGCCGCTTAGTCGTCACTTTAAAAACTATAAACTTGTAGTTCTAAAATTGTTCTAAATTAACGTAATAAAGAAACGAAACAAAATATAACTAATTTTACATTAAAAACAAAACTGAACTATTTTAATGGCTGCAACAAAGTAACGTAAAAACACAGGCATGGGCTAGGGCCTATAGATTTGAGCTTCCTGTCTGCAAGCGTTCATTTTTCACAATAGAGAGTAACGTGATTAACGAAGTCATTCAAATTTCAGTAATTGTAATTGCGTTACCTGATTTAAAAAATAATTAGTTACATGTGCGTTACTGCTAAAAGTAGTGGAATTACAGTAACGCGGTACTTATAATGCGTTACTCCCAACACTGGTCAACACTGGTGTGCTGGATGATTACTGATGTACAGCGTGGTAATGATATAGTGTAAATAGAGGGGAACGTTCTGGGAATATTAAAGTAATGTAATGAGAATGTTAAACTTGTGTTAGAATAACGCTTCTACGAACCAAAAACTAACATTCTATTTCCGGTAGAAAACATTCCTGACTAACCTAAACAAATCTTAAAAATACTGTTGTGGGAACCAAAAATTGTTAGCTGGGATGAGACGTGGCTGGTTGTACCATGACAATATTCTAACTGGTTCTCATATACTTCAACCCTGTATAATCTTGTAGTAAATATGCACATTAAAAACATGGCAGGCATTTGATCAACATTCTGTTTAGCTATGTTGACGACATCAGACTGGGCATAACAATGTCGAGCGCTTAAATAATAACATGCGATCGCTTGCTGAATGAGGACAGTAATATATTATATATTACATAACTTATATCTGTTCTCAAACTAAGTTCATGCTCCACTTGTCAACATGATGGTTACCCTAAAAAACATAAGAGAAACTCTTCTAGCATAACAAAACATTAAACACAACTAAATCTCCCACTTAATGTTAATCTTGCACCCCCAAAAACATAACATTTTTGTATTTACTGTCCTTTTTGAGAGTCGTGGCAAAGCATGCTGGGAAATCGAAATTCCAGCCCAGTTAAATTGAAGTTAGTTTAAATTAAAATAATCTATAAAACTTTATAAAACTCAAAAATGAAACAATTCCAGATTATTTCAAATGTGTCAGTTTTGAGAACTCAAACGAACAAGAAAATTTGAAATACTTCTAAAAACGTTTTTTTAAAAGTAATTTGTTTAATTTGATTTGACTCTACTCATGCCAATTCATTATTTTGAGCGTTAGGGCTTGTGTTAGGTATTTGGCATCTTTGCTATTTTTCAATTATAGATACTAAGGTAGAAGATCTGGTTCAAGATCTGGCTGACCATAAAATACAAAGGAGTTAAAAATGTGAGCTGCTAGGATGGAAATACAAATAAAAAAGATTTTAAATAATAATAAAAACAATGTTGTTGTGCAGGAAGGAGAGAAATAGAGGCAACTGTTAAAGGGTTAAAGTGTGCAAACTGTATATATTTTTAATATTGTGAATTTTGAGTTAAAATTAAACAAAAGTTTGACCATTGCTGGGAAAAACAATTGATTTATTGTATTATTTTAATCATTAATACTTGTTTTAGGTGTGTGTACTGAAACCTCTCAATCAAAAAAAAAAAGAAAAACCTTCAAGCTATTTATTTTTAGCGTATGCAAAACATCAGATACTGTAGTGCTGAGATGGCTATCAAGCCTCACCATGACAAACATGGTTCCCAGCATGGAGAGCATTGGTTCATTGTTGGGATTCCCTTTATGGGAGATAGAGATGATGGAGAAGTGGAAGACCAGAGAGGAATCGCTTTTACTATATCTTTCATTGACTTTTATGATCAAGTGTAAATACATATAAGTATATTTTAATGCATATTATATATTTCATTATATTAATACATTTTACTATTTGTATGTTTTACGGCTCTAAAAGTGTGAAAAGTGTAAATGTGTCCTGAACTGGGCACACATGAGTAAACTTGTCTGTTTGGTCACACTTTATATTAGTTGCCTTTAACTGTACTTATATAAAAATTAATCATTATTTGGTACATTGTACTTACAAATCTCACATGGCCAACAGATTTCTATATAATAGATAATTTTCAATCTGTCCCTAGCTGTTCATGCTGGTCTGCAATTGTGACTTTTTGCACCCTATAGTAGAGATGTTCCATTGTTTTATTTTGTTAACAAATTATTTCTGGAGAAAGAATTTACATGGTGGGTTAAATCAAAGACTAATTTAGATAACAAGGGGGAGGGATAAGACCATGACACAAGCACATGGCCCAAAATAACAAAACACCACATGTGCTACTCAAGGCAGGCCAGGCATGTGACACTACACTCCTCCCAAGGAGCGGCTACCAGACGCTCCACTAGGGACGGGAGGGACAGACCAGGAGGAATGCAAGGAACAGCCCTGGGAGGGATGGGAGGGACAGATCAGGGAGGGACGGGAGGGACAGATCAGGGAGGGATGGGTGGGACAGAGCAGGGAGGGACTGGGGAAACAAAAGTTTAGGAGGCCAGGGCGGCTCGCAGAGTTCAGGACTGGCCGGCACGGATGGAGCAGGGTGCCTGGGAGGCGAGTCAGAGCAGGGTACCTGGACGGCGCGTGGTCAGAGCAGGGAACACCGGAACAGTTGCGGAAGGAGCCTTCCTTCTCCTCCTCCACTTCCAGACCACCAGAACAGGGTCCACCAGAAACGGGGCCAACAGAACTGGGTCCACCGGAACAGTTACGGAGGAAGCCTTTCTCCTCCTCCTCTGTTTCGGGACCACCTGAACCGGAACCACCTGAACCGGAACCACCGGCCTGTGCCTCCGAATGTGAGGCAATGCGGGATCCCCCGCTTCAGGGGAAGTGGCCAACTCGTCCCCGTTCTTCCTCCTCCCTCTCCCCGAAGGGGTCATCGGAGGACTGGGGACTTGGCAGTCTGTGAGTAAGAATGGGTGAGGACCAAGAGGTGGAAGACCACTCTTCCTCGGCGTTCCTTCTCCATCCGAAATGTAAGTAAATCTCACAAACTGCCAAAATGATAATGTCCCCAGCATTCCCATTCCCCACGCACTGACAGGCTGATTAAGGCAGTTGTTAAAGGTGTCCTTGAGTTCTGCATGGCTGATGTTGAGCCCCTCCGCTGCGAAGGCAAACCGGTAAACAAACTCCTTCAGGCTGTCTCCCTCCTGCCAAAGGGAAAGGAGTTCGCTCCGTCATAAGGCAGCGGAAGGGCCAGGAGATGGGAATAAGAATGTCTTCATCCGAGTCCTCTCTTGGTCAGATCAATATGTCACGTTAAAGAGAGGGAAAAAACAGGAATGAAAACCCAAATGCAAAAATGAAGATTTATTTATAAAATAAAACCAGAACCCCTCCGTCCCTGCCTATGTGTCACCATGTTACGGCGCGAGGCCGCACCTTGTTGGAGGGGGCGTTATGTCACTATTCCTTTTAGTTTTGTTCATGGACTTTCAGTTTGTTTTCATATGTCACATGTGAAATATGTTCTTTGTTCAGTTTCCCGCCACTCGTCTGTCTCCCTGGTTACCGTCATTATGAGTTAAGTTAGTTCAGCTGTGTCTGTTTAATCAACTCGTTTGTGTTCACCATTTAAGTTGATCCTTCTCCTGCACTCCTTGTCCGGTCACCGTTATGTTAAGTTGTTGTGCTGTTGCCTGTTTGCATGTCTTTAGAGGTTTTGAAATGTAACTACGTTTGGGAACTGCCTTACCTGTCTTCGTCTTCCTGCCTGCTCAGACTCGTGACAGATAGGCTCAACTTTTGTGAACAAAATTCTACCAAAAATAGAAATGTCTTTCTGCATTCATGTGGTCTTGCATTCAGCTATTATGTTAGGTATATTTAATGTTTCACTTAAATCTTTATCTTATGATTATAATTCCTAAATATTTGATTTGTATACCACAAATTGCTGAAAGTAATTTTAAAGTAATAATTTCACATTTATTCAAATTAAGACCAGAGTTTTAAGACAGAGGTATTGGAAAAGTTATTAATAATTTGGAGTTGACCTGAATAATATTATTTAAATATAAGGCTGTGTCATTTGATTGATTACTATGGAATCATCAAAAAACCTAAAGTTGCTCAATGTCTGAATTTTTGTTTGCATGAGCAAGCATTTCAGCCGCCAAAATAAAAAGTAACAGTGACATGGGACAACCTTGCTTAATACATCAGTTTATATTAAAGTGTGCAGTAGTCCCTTCTGACAATGAAACAGAAAAGGTAATATCCTGATACAAACTACAAATTATACTACAAAATTGTTCACCAAAAATAAAAGGGTGTTTGACCATATAAAACTGTCAGGACATGACACATGAACTAAAGTGTCCAAAAGACAAGATCACATGAGGGACAAGGAATCACCAGACAAACAGGCACCATGACATTATAAAATAAAAGACATGAAAACATATAAATAACATATGTGACCACATCACTTTCAATGCCTGTTTATATGAAGATGTTAGAGTTTTGTTTTTATTTATTTTAAATAAATAAATACTCAATTTGTTTTGACATATTGAATTGTATTGATTTGTTCATAATTGTTCATAATATGGATTCAAAATGTAATATCTAAAAATCAAGGGTGAGATTGCATACAGTTATGTTTGCATGTGGTTTACTCGATTTGTTTTCTAGGGCAGAATATTCAAAGCAGGGCTTGATTTGCCTCTGACCATATTTACTGCAGACGGTTCATTCCAGTGCATGAGTAATCTCCTATGTATTGCTATAACAATGTAATTGGTGGGATTTCCTTCTTTGTGGAATCTAATTATCACACCAAGTATAAAGTTAAATTGTTAGTTAGCCTTTATAGTTAGGTAAACCAAAAATCTTTAAATATTCATCCCCAGTTAGATATTTCATTATGGTTTTGACAGGTATTTTTCTACATGGAAGGCCCAGTTTATATTTCAGTATTATCTGACATCTGTTTTATCTACCTGATGATTACACTAGGATAAATAGTCGTGGTGTTTGCGTTTGTCTAATGGAAAACTGAATAATTTAAAAACATAGTAACATCATAATATTGATGTGACTGTAGGAGGATTAGCAGAGATGTTGCCCACGACTGACCTTTCACATTTATACCATGTCAATTAACACTTTGTGATTGTCACACTCGCATTGCCTAGGGCCAGTGTAGCAGAATGAATATGAGAGCCAGCTCTCTGATTCCAGTATGGAAACTATAAAGCAAGGAATCCATCCAATGGAGCCTGTAACATATGCAAAATAGCTTGAGAAGCATGTCAATAGATAACGTCATTCATTGATGGGTCGGCTCACAGTGGATATAAATACGCCTTAGGAACCAAAATAGGTTTTCATCTCATACTGGACTGTTGGAAGAAATGAAAGCTGATCTCATAATTATTTTTATATTGCTATTGAGTTACTTGATGCTTTTTAGATGTATTAATACTTTTGTTTGTTTCTTGCTTGAAACAATTAGCATTTTTAAGTATGTTTTATACTATTAAGCGAGGTAATATAATGGGATAGCTCAATATTCTAGTTGTTCCAAACCTGTATGAATTTCTTTCTTCTGTTGAACACAAAGAAGATATTTTGAAAAATAATAGTAATCAAACAGTTGAAGTTATTGATTTCCATACTATGGGGAAAAAATAAGATACAAAATATAAGGTGATACTGTCAACAAATCTTTAAAAGATCTTCTTTTGTGTTCAACAGAAGAGATAAATTCTTATTAAGGAGGCTAAATAAATTGTGATTTACTTGAATTTTAATTTTTCATGTCCCTCTAATAATGATTAAACATCAGGACAAGAAAAGATAGTGGAGAAGGACAAAATCAGCTTGAATAATACAATTTAGAGTAAAAAAGAAAAGAAAAAAAGATAACTTGTGCACGTTACTAAGATATGATTAATATTTTTGCAAACTTTTACAAGGATCACTAAACAAGAGACTGTAAAAAAACATAATTCATAATGTTATGCAAAATAACGTTAACTCCATTGCATTTCTGAATAAGAGACAAACCTTAGCCAATTGTGCGTTTATAAAGATTTAATTCTTGCAAGAATGAGTCCACAGTCAATACAACCAGATAATGCCTGCATCGGGTGAACTGACTAGAACAAAGAAAAGTCAGCTCTTATAACCCCAATGTTTAAGCAACCCCAGTATTTTTCCACAGAGTAAAGAGCAGAAACACAATATGTAAATGGTCCCTTCCTTGGAGCTAATATAATTTAAATGATCCGACACCCTTTGTCGGGAAAGCTCCCACTTTTGATGTCCCACCGTTACCCCCTTGCTTCAGCAGCAGCTGTGTCTGAACAGCTGAAAAGGTGTTTCACAAACAGACATTGACTTCTGAATGAACTCAAACATAAATCTTCTTCTATGATTAAATTTTTCCTCCACAATTCCCCTTTTATCATTCTTTGATAATTCACAAGAAAATTTTTAAATGTATATATGAATGTTGTTCTTCTCAAGTCGCACAGTCCAAACATCGAAAAGGGCACCACGGCTTTGCTTTGCTCCAATCGCACAGCTGTACGCCCAGAAAGAGTTATGAAGATTAGTCTTTTCTGCTCTTGTTAATGAAAGGACGCCACCTCTCTGTAGATTGTGCAACTCTGATTCTGTGGTCTTGCAATAGGTTCTAAACTTGTTGTCTCAGCTCCACGTTGTGCCAGTGTCTCTGGTCCTGAGATGATAGCGGCAAATGATGTTTGTGTGACCTCCGTCCGCACAGGCGTGTGCCTCCAGCTCCTCTCGGCTCCTTCTCCCGATCACTGGTGGGATCTTTCTCAGCTACCTTGATGGCGGTTTTTGTCATCAGAAGCACGACAAAAGGCCCTGGTCACCTTTTCACTCTCCATCTGTTCCTTCTGTAGTCCCGTATCACGACATCAAACATCTGGTCTGATGTTATGTAAAGGAGTCCCTTAACCTGCACACAGATCTTAGACACAGAGAGGACATTTCTTTTGAAATAATTCACAAATTATATTGATGTAAGCTATTGTTTACCCTTCTATTAAACAGTCTCGGACAGACTCAGATTTGCTCTAGGCCTTTCCTTCTACAAAATTTTTCATAAAAATACTGTACCCCAGACAGTTTTCATCAGTTTTCATCTAACTAATTCCCCTTTGGCTGCCTGATCATAAATGCAGCCATCTAAACATAATGGTCAAAGAATGTTTGGGGTAAACAAGGCTTGCCATCACCACACTATTTTGAAAAGTGCAGCCACAGTTTCCACAGCTGTTTCTCCGCTGTTGTGGCGAAGGTCTCCGTACTCTGTAAAGAAGTGAAAGCGTTTGTGGTTATTTCAAATATCAAAAAGACATTATGGTTCCTTTGACTGCTTCTTCCTCGGCCTTCGCAATCTCATCTGCCTGTTTAAATAAAATCTTTGTTATTAATGTGCGCTGCATTCATTGATATCAACCTGGCCAGTCAAGAAAATTGTGTCTTGAGAAGCAGACACAGTTGAACCATTCAGAATTGGGCCCATCCGATATTACAATTTTCCTGTGTTTCCACAATGCCCCAAAATTATGCCCAACTCCGAACTCAAAACGCAAATCTGTTCAAATTGTTACACACTTTTACCTTTCATCAGCTTGCATATTTCAGTCAGGGCTACGAGCTCCAGTCTTAACCAGGCAATCTTTATCCTGATTCTTTCGTGTTTCAGTGAAAGTTAATATAAAATCTGTATTTCAAATCTGGAAGCCGGGCTAAATGAGTAAGCTCTGTTACTGCACTCCTGTCAATTTAGGGGTGTGTGATACCTTCAAAATCCAAACACACGACACCTTGTTGCTTTCAAGTGTTTAACGACACATCACACATCCCTAGGTCAGACCCTCAGTCACTCCTCAGAGACCAAATACATGATTAGTGTAAAGGAAGAAAAACAATCATTGATTCTCTTGATAATTCCAAATCATCACAGACCCCAATGTTGTCCAATTCAAACTAAACGACAAAAAAAATAAGTGAGATAGATAAAATCCATCTAAGCGCTTTAAATCTCCATATAAACATCCTTCAGTTTGTGCTTTGCCCACAGTTCAGAGGACTCCTCTGCCCAGGCAGGCCGTATGTTTGACATGCACTGATTATCTTTTGTGCATCTGTCATGGTTGTCATTATCCTCTCTAATTCAACTTCATGTTTATATTCAGATCTAAATGCTCCCAGTTTCTCACTGAACATCATATTCTTGTCAATTCTTGTCATTCTTGTCTCAACACAATTATTTTACAAACCACCATGTTTTTGTTCAAAATTACTGTTTCCATCAACTGCAATTTCACTCATCATATCTAACCATTTATAAAATAAACCTAAATTTGTTAATGTTGAAAACTTTTCATCAAAACAACATAATTATCTATTCGTATTACATTCAATCAGCTCGTTCACTCATCTTTCTCTTGTGACATTATGCTTAATCATATTCAATACCCAATTCTTTATCAAAATCTTTCCAATTAATTAGGATTTTAAAGTACATTTTCCTTTCAATGTCTTGAACTTTCTTTTCCTTCTTTCCCTACCTTCATGTTCCTTCTTCACTAGATCCATAAACCTCCTCTTTGATCTTCCTCTAAACCTCCTGTCTTTTCCTCAGTGTGACTGTCTCCAAACCGCACATCATCACTGTTCTCACTACTGTTCTGCACACCTCTCCTTTCATTCTTGCTGTAACCCTCACACAACAGACCTGACACTTTTCTCCACCCATTCCAACCTGCCTGCACACACACACTTCTTCACCTCATTTCCCTGGAACCTCACTGTTCCACTTGGTTCCCTCTCATTCTCACACATGTATTCTGTCTTCCTGTGACTAACTTTAATTCCTCTTTTCTCCAGAGCAAACCTTCACCTCTCTAGACTTTCGTCCACCTGCTCTCACTACAGATCACAATGTTATCCATAAACATCATAGTCCATGTAGATTCCTGTCTGACCTCCTCTGTCAGCCTGTCCATCACCACTGCGAACAGGAAGGGGCTCAGAGCCGATCCTTGATGCAGTCTCACCTTCACCATGAAGTCCTCTGTCTCACCTCGGCACACCTTTCCACTGTCCACTGCTCTGCAGAAATCCAAAATATTACTGTCCTCCATCTCAATCCTAGTCACACAGAAAGCCTCACAGCCTCTTGTTTTGTTTTTGTTTTGTTTTTGTTTTGTTTTTGTTTTTTCTCTTACATTAATTGTAGTTCTCTAGATAAATTAATGTCCTGCCTCCATTTAATGGAGGAAACACAAAAATAAAACTTTTCATTTTAAAGTTTCCTTTGTTAGCCTCTGGCCTTTCATAATTGTGACGGATTCTCTTGATAATTTAGATAATGACTTAAGCCAATTTGTCATTTTGTCTCTGTCCTCAAGTCTATAATTTTTACGCTTACTATTTTAACTAATCCAGAGAGTAATTCAAATCCTCATCATAAATGACAAAAGTAGTCATTATTATTACCAGTAACAGACCAAGCTGGATATCAATCCACTTAAAGCTCGTCCATGTTCTGGATCATCTTTTATCAGAATCACTCAGAATAATACGCTTCTTTTAAAGTTTGTCGTTTGGCTTAACCCATCTGTAGTGATAAAACACTACGCTCAATCAGGGCATAAATATGAACTGCTCATTCTCAAAATTTGCTTCTACTTGGTTTCTTAATATTTTCAAATCATGTCTGTTCACTATTAAGTTGTCTTTAGAAAAGTCAGCTGGGTTGTTTTGGTTTTGTCTCAGCTTTAACATGGCCGATTACAGACACTGTGCCATCCCTGCCTCCACAAGCAGCTCTCTCTCTCTCTCTCTCTCTCTTACACAGATAATCTTTTCAACAGCCTCTGAGACTTTAACTCAGAACAAACTATACTCTTTAGTTTAAATACCTTTGTTATCCAGACCTTCTCTTTTGAACTTCAAAAGCTGTCCTCATCTTAAAGCCATCACCATGTTTCCGAATGATCCTATGCCATATCTAATGACCTGCAGGATTTAAGACTATGATAGAGACATATTAGATCAATATCACACAGTTTTACTTATACCAATTAATAAATTTTGTTCTGTTCTCCATAAAATGTATGACAATTCACAGCATGGTCTCAGCTGGCTCTTGAATGCCCCTTACCATCATAACTTTCCCTCAGGGTCTTCCTGGAATTCACAAACAATATAAGCGGTTCTTGGGTGAGCGGTATAGAGGAACATCTCTGGGTCGGACTGCTGTATATCTGTCTGGACTCTCGGCCCCTACAAAACACAACTCCTCCCTTTATGATGCTGCTGGCCTCACAGACATCTGCTCAACTCTCATACACACCTCACATAAAAACACTCCCCTTCTTGGAGGTGCCCAAATGTCGATGAAACCCTGGCTTAGGTTGTCCTCCTGCTGGCCAAGAGGATCTTACCCTGTCCTTTGGCGAATCATCTCACGCACATTTGTCATCGCTTAAATTTTTTTTTTTTTTTTTTTTTTAATAATTTTTTTTTTTAATTTTTTTTTTTTTTTTTTTTTGTGACCCTCAACAGGATGATGTTTTCTGGAGCTTTGCATAGAGTGCATTCAAGAGTCATCAGAGCCATCTGGTCTGCTTACTATAGGTAGAACATGGAGACAGGTTAATTATCACAATACAACTAAATCACTAAAATCCACCACTCAGTGAATTTAGCCAGAACAACTGTCCTTTCAGTTTAATGTTCTGCTACCTTTGTGTCTCGATCCATCGGTCCTGTACATGGTGAAGGCTTAGATCAGACACAACATTTTCAGTTCTATATTTTAAAAACATCTCGTTTGTAAAAACATCTCATTTTGTTTCATCAAAATATCTATCATTGCCCTCCATGGCAATCCTTTAACTATTAGTCAAAATGTCCTTTTATCAAATCATTGTCTCTATGATTTTCAACTGATGCCCTGTGCTTAACCATAAGTATCTCATCACTTATGACACATGCTCAGATAACAGCTTTGTGCTGGGTTTGAATGAGAGAGAGAGACTCTGAGGCCTTCAGGGCTGGCACACTGCATCTTCATCTGCACTGCAACTTTTCACTCTAGTGAGATCTGGTTAGAAATTAATATTGTTTTCAAATAAACTTCAGACATTTTCCTTTTAAACTCTATCCTTAGACTGAAATCACACTTTCAAATCACCCTCAGATTGAGTGTGTGTTACTCAAGCTAGGCCACAGCACCAGAAATGACGTGGTGGTGCCAGATTCAGATAAGCAAATCAGCATTTATTACAGCTCAGCACAAGCTTATCTTTTGAAACCAAAGCATCAACTTCTAGGGTTTCCAACATATTAACTTACCTAAAGTTATTTCAACAACCCAATATTCAGTCCAATAAGCATTATCAGAGTTTTGCAAAAGTGAGAAGAGCAAGAACATATTTATTATAACCCTATTGTTATTTCATTATTTTCTTAGACAGAGTTTAAATATCATCTCTGTATTCATTTCTTTTACTGGGTTTAGTGTGGTTGCCTCATTTGTCACACCTTCGACACCTTATGGGTGAGTGGACACAGCCCTGCTGACCACAATTAAAACACTCTGTGTCATTCAGCAATTCATGGTATCTTTCATCTGCTTTTTCAAAACAAAAATCACATTTAGCTATCAGATTCCCACAGTTACTGGGATCTTTCCTTCAGGGTTTAATAGCATTCCACCCATTTTATAACCCATGATTATTCATTATTCATTATGCACTAACATCTAGAAATTTGAATTTCTCTTGTTCTCAATTAATTTATAGCCAGTTAAATTGCCATATTATTTTCTAAACATAATTAAAACATTGCTGCCCATTTTCTTAATAAGTTCTACTTATTTATTTAAATTGCTGGCTTCAGAGCAGAGCTGCTTACAGCTCTCTCGTCTCAAAATCTTTATCCGGTCTGATCAAGTTACTGATCATGTCTCTCAAATTGTTAGCTCTAATTTTGTTACCCCAAAACTGTTATCCATAGCTTAATCAAAGTTAATACTCACCAGTGATCTTTAAACAGCTGTAGTTTCTGTGTGATCAGACAACATCTTCCTTTCCCTGTTATCTGCTTCTTATAACAATCTTCATTTGCATTCTCACACACACACATCCCCCACAAAAGCCCTTAGATTTGTATTTTCTCCTCAACAGATTCTTTCACCACTCTCATCCTGTTGACTCAAAGTTTCTTTTCTTTTGGAAATCATGATATTTAATTAATTTCTCTATATCCCCAATCATCTCTGGCCATATAATTTTTTTATTTGACAAAATACCGGTGTATCATATTCTGCTAGCTTCTTTGGGATTTTCCATAGTGGCAGTCTTTCTGTGGTCTTTGTGCACGCTATTAATCTGTCGGACGTCTCCGTACAGATCTGATCCTTCACCCAGGACAGACGGGCGGACGCGCCCAGCGCCTCTGTGATCTCAATTCTCCCAGAATATCTTGATCGCATTCCACGATCTCAACTCTCCCAGAATTTCTTAATCACCCTCTGTGTGATTTCAACTCTCACAGAATTTCTTGATCGCATTCCACGATCTCAATTCTCCCAGAACTTCTTAATCACTCTACTTGATCTCAATCCTCCCAGAATTTCTTAATCACGTTCCATGATCTCAATTCTCCCAGAATATCTTAATCGCGTTGACCACAGAACCAGACTCCCCCTATGGTTTAACCCTTAGTTTCCCAAATCTTAATTTAACCAAATTCACATTAAAATTCCCAGAATTTTTTAAGTTTGTCTCTTACCAGTGTCCCGTTGCCACCTCGGGTTCTTTTTCTCTAATTCCAGTGGTCGGGCCCTCCAGAACCCCTAGAGCAGCCGGCCCTTCTCCCTTAATCAGACGAGGTAAGGCTGTGACTCTAAAGTCCAGGATGATCAGTCACCGTCGGCTCTCAGGGTTCCGGAAGGCACATCCAAGGAATCCTCACTTCTGACACCAAATTGTTGCGGCAAAATAACGTTAACTCCATTGCATTTCTGAATAAGAGACAAACCTTAGCCAATTGCGTCTTTATAAAGATTTAATTCTTGCAAGAATGAGTCCACAGTCAATACAACCAGATAATGCCTGCATCGGGTGTGAACTGACTAGAACAAAGAAAAGTCAGCTCTTATACTCCCAATGTTTAAGCAACCCCCCCAGTAATTTTCCACAGCGTAAAGGGCAGAAACACAATATGTAAATGGTCCCTTCCCTTGGAGCTAATATAATTTAAATGATCCGACACCCTTTGTTGGGAAAGCTCCCACTTTTGATGTCCCACCGTTACCCCCTTGGGCTTCAGCAGCAGCTGTGTCTGAACAGCTGAATAAGGTGTTTCACAAACAGACATTGACTTCTGAATGAACTCAAACATAAATCTTCTTCTATGATTAAATTTTTCCTCCACAATAAGCAAATATTATTTGCCGTTTCACATGACCCTATTGATTTTGTGCAACATAATTTGTCTATTTTTTTCCGTCACATTATGACATGTGCATAGGTGAGGGAATGAATGCCTTCACAGGGCGAACTCCTCTTTTCTCTCTGTGCATTGAGTGATATTTACACATAAAGCAGGAGGTAAACAAAGAGTAAATACAATGCTGGATGATGCTCCAGGGCAACTGAGTTCAAGTGTAGGCTACTCTATTAAGACATTAACGTCAATGTGAAACAGTGAATGAGTTGAGGAATGACTGAGAGGATGGAATTCCCTCTCTCTCATTGTATTGTATAACTCTGATGGTCTGTCAGTGCTCACAAGCTGTTCACATCTCCCACAGACTCTCATAATGGTATTTTGCTGCAAGCCAGAACTGTTTAGTATTTGGCGCAAACAAAGCAGGGAAATAGTTCCTTCAATAAATTATTATATTATAGTTAGCCTATATTTACTTAAGTAAACAAATAACTTAAGTGCACAAATTTGCTGATCCTTTTAAAAGTGGCAAACAAGCATTTAAAATATATATTTGTTAAATCATGCTTGGCTGATATTTTGAAATTTTTATATGCAGATTGACACAAGTGTTTTTGCTAGTATCAGCTCAACGCAGTTATAATTTTTATGTCCAGTGCTACGGTTATATAAAACAGTAGCACGCAAATATTTTTAAATATTAAAATGAAAGGATTCCTCTCTGGAGAAGTTTTCAAACCCACTCATGAGACTAGGCACAACCCCTTTGGACCATGCGGCTGGCATGCCGACCATCTTTTCCATACTTAAACTAGCAAAAGTGGATTCGGACATGCTCTAAGTGCACCTGCGCCATGCGCTTCAGACTATGCGCTCAGACCGTTAAAATATGGCTATGTGTCAGTCAATAATCCACTTACCCATGTCAAAGTTGTCAGTGTTTAATCTACAATGTACATCGCGTTCGTTGTGCTTTCACACTGGCAGCGTTTGTCTCGCGCAGCTGAACGCGGCTCGTGTGTTGCAAATACAGACGAATAAAAAAATAAATAAAGTGAACTCCAATAATATGTCTGGAGCTCGGCTTGATCGTTTTTATACTGAAGTATGTAATAGGGAAGGTTTTTAGAAATTCCATTTCGTCTACTTTTCTCTCAGACCATCATTATATTTCTGTGGCTATTTCTGTTGAGGCCACTAAATCTTATAAATCACTTTGGCACTTTGATAATAGGTTACTTCAGGATCACTGCTTTATTCACTCTTTTCACCTTTTTGGAATTCTTGGAGAGAGGAGATAGTGAATTTCCCATCTTTAAGTCAATGGTGGGATGTGGGCAAGGTGCAGATTAAAACTGTTTGTCAGCAGTTACTGTACATAACAGAGGTGCCCTAGTAGAGAAAATGAGAGCCATTGAGCAAGAAATCCTTGGACAAAGCAGTAATAATACAACAAGTTCCATCTGCACTGAGTCTTTCGAAAAGAATACTTTTCTTCTTCAAAGTTTGGCGGAAGAACAAGGCAAAACTGTTTTTAAGTGCAAAATTCATCCGTCTAAACAACATGGATTCTCCTACTTCTTTTTCTTTGGACTTGAAAAAACTAAGAGCGAATAAGAATCTTCATCAATTGAAAATTTCAGATGGAAGAGTTCTAACAAAGCAAATGGAAATCAATGCTTTTGCTATTTCTTTTTATGAGGATTTATATCGTTCAGAGCTGTGTAATGGAGTGGAAGCTGATGTTCTTTTGAGTGACTTGCCCCAATTATCAAAGAAGGACAAGATGGATCTTGAGAGCCCTTTGACAAAGGCTGAACTTTCAATGGCTGTCCATGAGTTGAATGCTGGAAAGTCAACTGGTTTGGATGGTCTTTCAGCCGAGTTTTATAAGACTTTTGGAACTTGCCCTTGTGGGTCCTTCAAATTCACTACCCTTTTCATTACCCTCGTGGCTGAAAACAGCCA
Organism: Gobiocypris rarus; assembly: GCA_023029165.1. Lineage (NCBI taxonomy): Eukaryota > Metazoa > Chordata > Actinopteri > Cypriniformes > Gobionidae > Gobiocypris > Gobiocypris rarus. The sequence continues at coordinate 22,914,356 of CM040933.1, forward strand.
CTAAATTAAACTGCTGTAAAAATGTATCAGATACATTTTTTCTTTTTTGCATAAATCTATTAATCAACCTCAGTCCTGTTCAAAACTACCTAATGTTTAAAAAAAGTCAGGATTTTAACTCTTTACTTGCCAATTTCATAAATGATGTCACTGATTTGGGGAAAAAGCACACAAAATGACTGATTTTCAATATAAAATGTAATCGTGGCCTGGATTTTTTTACCTCTAATCACAGTCTTGGACATGTCAAAGATTAGAAACAATATTGGCTTTGATGCATTGTTCGTTTTACGCAGCATCAGATTAGATTTTTTTCTCCTCATTTATCCTCCGTGGCTGTTTTTGCCCCATTGACTTCCATTATAACCACATTTTTTGATTGCAACGCCATGACACCACATACCCATGCATTTTTGATTGTTGATGGTTTTCCTGTTGGGAAGAGGTAAAATTTGTAATTTTACAGTTGATAACCAGGTGGCACCTTAACCCTTTAGATAGGACTGTGCAAAAAGCACTTTCTAGCTTCTTCTATGGAGTTTTCTATGGACTTTTCTATGGAGTATTACAGCATATTATTGTAAGTGCATATTATTGTAAGAGGGTAACGAAGGGTAGTGAATTTGCCCACAGTGTATCGTTGAGTTTGTGAAAATTTTCAAAGCATTTTCCCAAAATATGTGTAAAAATAAGATTTGTCACCAAAAATCATTCCATTTGCTAAAACACAGAGAAAGTTATGGCCAAATTAAGACTCAAAAATACCCTTAGTGGCTGAAAACATCCCGAGGACACATAAGGGTTAATTGGCCAGGACCTGAATAATGTTTTGTTGGAAAGTATTGAAAGAAAGACCCTTCCTTGAGCTGCAGGAGAGCGGTTTTAACTTTGATCCCCAAAAAGAGACCTTGGTTGCTTAAAGAACTGGCGCCATGTCTCCTTGCTGTGTGTTGATCTTAAAAAAATTAAAAACCTTAACCAACAGGCTGAAGAAATGAAAGCTTTAGCATAAGTTCTGCTGGGAAGACTCAATTACTACGTCACTTATCGCCTTCACTCCAATCCAATTATATTCGCATGCTCACTGTATAAAAGCTCGGTACTTACACATGTTTGAGTTCGCAGATACTGAAGCGACGATTACGTCTCGCTCACCTGCTAAACCGCCATGTCCGCTGACACGCCCGCCGTGTGCGAGTACTCGGATACCGACGACGAATTCGTTCCGCCTTCTCCTCTTCCAACACGACGTAGCTCGCGCATTCAATGCCGCGTATCACCTTGGGCAAGCTGGCCTTCGGAGGACATTGCCATAGCCGTGGAAGCTGCCGGTATTCCCATCAGCCGAGGTTTATCCAGAGAGGATTTGCTGCTACTGGCTTTTAATACTCTGGGAAATCCACCAGAACCTGCTCCTCACAGCCCAGCAACCGATGCCGCACCCTGCCAGAAAACAAGTCGGCAGGAAGAGAACCGCTAAATCCTCGTCACCACACCCAACAAAAAGAGCTATGCAGCATTCTGCATCACTGGATCCATCTGAGCCCGCAGGAGTTAACTCCCAAATTCTCCAAGCCGTCCAAAGTCTCTCTCAATCCGTTAAGACCCTGGAATCTAAGATGTCAAAGTTTGAACACTCACTTAACAACTCCAATAGCTCGGCCCCAGCGATTAACGTCTCCGCAACCTCCCAGCTTCCTCCGCCAGCCATCGGATTAAGCCATTTATCGAACGTGCCTTCTACTTCAGCCGTCCCAACTCGTCTACAGCTGATAGAGCCAACATTTCAGGAGGCCTCTGCCACACCCGAAACTTGATGGAAGAGTTCTAACAAAGCAAATGGAAATCAATGCTTTTGCTATTTCTTTTATGAGGATTTATATCGTTCAGAGCTGTGTAATGGAGTGGAAGCTGATGTTCTTTTGAGTGACTTGCCCCAATTATCAAAGAAGGACAAGATGGATCTTGAGAGCCCTTTGACAAAGGCTGAACTTTCAATGGCTGTCCATGAGTTGAATGCTGGAAAGTCAACTGGTTTGGATGGTCTTTCAGCCGAGTTTTATAAGACTTTGGAACTTGCCTTGTGGGTCCTTCAAATTCACTACCCTTTCGTTACCCTCGTGGCTGAAAACAGCCACTAAATTAAACAAAAATGTATCAGATACATTTTTTTCTTTTTTTGCATAAATCTATTAATCAACCTCAGTCCTGTTCAAAACTACCTAATGTTTAAAAAAAGTCAGGATTTTAACTCTTTACTTGCCAATTTCATAAATGATGTCACTGATTTGGGGAAAAAAACACACAAAATGACTGATTTTCAATATAAAATGTAATCGTGGCCTGGATTTTTTTTTACCTCTAATCACAGTCTTGGACATGTCAAAGATTAGAAACAATATTGGCTTTGATGCATTGTTCGTTTTACGCAGCATCAGATTAGATTTTTCTCCCTCATTTATCCCTCGTGGCTGTTTTTGCCCCATTGACTTCCATTATAACCACATTTTTGATTGCAACGCCATGACACCATATACCGATGCATTTTTGATTTTTGATGGTTTTCCCTGTTGGGAAGAGGTAAAATTTGTAATTTTTACAGTTGATAACCAGGTGGCACCATTAACCCTTTAGATAGGACTGTGCAAAAAGCTTACTTTCTAGCTTCTTCTATGGAGTTTTCTATGGACTTTTCTATGGAGTATTACAGCATATTATTGTAAGTGCATATTATTGTAAGAGGGTAACGAAGGGTAGTGAATTTGCCCACAGTGTATCGTTGAGTTTGTGAAAAATTTCAAAGCATTTTACCAAAATATGTGTAAAAATAATTTGTCACCAACAAATCATTCCATTTGCTAAAACACAGAGAAAGTTATGGCCAAATTAAGACTCAAAAATACCCCTTAGTGGCTGAAAACATCCCGAGGACACATAAGGGTTAATTGGCCAGGACCTGAATAATGTTTTGTTGGAAAGTATTGAAAGAAAGACCCTTCCTTGAGCTGCAGGAGAGCGGTTTTAACTTTGATCCCCAAAAAGAGACCTTGGTTGCTTAAAGAACTGGCGCCATGTCTCCTTGCTGTGTGTTGATCTTAAAAAAATTAAAAACCTTAACCAACAGGCTGAAGAAATGAAAGCTTTAGCATAAGTTCTGCTGGGAAGACTCAATTACTACGTCACTTATCGCCTTCACTCCAATCCAATTATATTCGCATGCTCACTGTATAAAAGCTCGGTACTTACACATGTTTGAGTTCGCAGATACTGAAGCGACGATTACGTCTCGCTCACCTGCTAAACCGCCATGTCCGCTGACACGCCCGCCGTGTGCGAGTACTCGGATACCGACGACGAATTCGTTCCGCCTTCTCCTCTTCCAACACGACGTAGCTCGCGCATTCAATGCCGCGTATCACCTTGGGCAAGCTGGCCTTCGGAGGACATTGCCATAGCCGTGGAAGCTGCCGGTATTCCCATCAGCCGAGGTTTATCCAGAGAGGATTTGCTGCTACTGGCTTTTAATACTCTGGGAAATCCACCAGAACCTGCTCCTCACAGCCCAGCAACCGATGCCGCACCCTGCCAGACGAAACAAGTCGGCAGGAAGAGAACCGCTAAATCCTCGTCACCACACCCAACAAAAAGAGCTATGCAGCATTCTGCATCACTGGATCCATCTGAGCCCGCAGGAGTTAACTCCCAAATTCTCCAAGCCGTCCAAAGTCTCTCTCAATCCGTTAAGACCCTGGAATCTAAGATGTCAAAGTTTGAACACTCACTTAACAACTCCAATAGCTCGGCCCCAGCGATTAACGCTCGCAACCTCCCAGCTTCCTCCGCCAGCCATCGGATTAAGCCATTTATCGAACGTGCCTTCTACTTCAGCCGTCCCAACTCGTCTACAGCTGATAGAGCCAACATTTCAGGAGGCCTCTGCCACACCGAAACTTCCTCCTTTAACCTCTCTTCAGCAGTCCCAGCTCAGTCTTTCGGCAGGCGTTTCGCCTCCAGCTGCAGCTACAGTGTCCCCTATTATTAGAGCGAACATTGTCCAAGGTAAGGACATTAACTTGGCTTCACTTCTGCTTCCCTCGCCTGCCGTTGACAGGAAAATGGTAGACTGTGGTGACGTGGCAGTCCTTCTCAAAACTTCCGATCCCAGATTAAACCGGAATCTTTCATTCGGCGAATTCGTCATCGCATTCAGCCTTTACAGAGACATATTGTGCCAGATTTTTCCGGATCGGAGGGAAGAGTTAGATCTGTATCTAGCTTTAATGGCTGACTTTAACCAAAGGTACGGGGAACCTTATTCTATGAATATCACAAATCTTTCTCAGCAAAATCTGCTTCTTTCATCTCGCTCTACAACTCCAGACTAGACTGGTCCGTTACCGACACGGAATTGCTTGTTCGCCACTTCGGTGGTCAAAAAATGCTGGCATGCCCCATTTGTAGCGCTCATGGACATTCGGCTTCACTCTGCCCGAAAGCATTCGCTAGTCAAGCGCCAGGTGCTGTCCCGGTGCTGAAAACGTAAGGTTTCCACAAGAGAGCAGGAAGCGCTACGCACCAGTTAGGAATGTTTTTCCTTGTGCTAATTTCAATGAATCTGTTTGTTCCTTTTCTCAATGCAAATTTGATCACATCTGCAGTTTTTGCAAGGATCCTCACCCGAAATCGGTCTGCCCTCGCCGGTACAAACCTCAAATCAGAGGAGAGGGAGGAAATTCTGAGAAAGCACCTTCAACCCCATTAATATTTCAAATCTTTCCAATTATCTTTCTTCTTATCCTGACCCGACTTTTGTCGATTACCTAATCACAGGTTTGTCACAGGGCTTTGGGTGGGTATCCTCTCCCATCTCACCACTTCTTTTATAGCCAAGAATTTACAGTCAGCAAAACCGAACCAGAAGTGGTATCTAATCTGCTAGAAAAAGAGGTTAATAAAGGATATGTAATAGGCCCTTTCGCTTCTCCTCCTTTCTCGACCTTCCGGATTAATTCCATCGGCGTTGCAACACGGAAATACTCCGGTAAAAAACGTCTTATTTTCGACATGTCCTCTCCTCATTCTGCCTCCACAGCGAGTGTTAACGAATGTATACCTCTAACACCATTTTCACTACATTACGCCTCAGTAGACAACGCTATCCATTTAATCAAGCTTGCCGGTCAAGGAGCTTGGTTGGCTAAAGCTGACATCACTGACGCTTTTAAAACGATGCCTATACATCCCTCTGACTGGCCACTTTTTGGAGTCAAATGGAATTCAAAATTCTACTTTGCAGTACGGCTCACTTTCGGTTGCAGAAGTAGCCCGCATATTTTTAAAGCCTCTCTGAAGCATTGTGCTGGATTCTGCTGAACGCGTCTGCAAGGTTCCATTCGTTTACATCTACTCGATGATTTTCTGCTGATCGATTTTCCGTCTCAACAATCTCCAATCCTCGATGTACTAAAACAGATTTTCGATGACGTCGGCGTTCCCCTCTCCGCGGAAAAAACCATGGGTCCCTCTACCTCGTTAGAATTCCTAGGAATTTCCCTCGACACAGTCTTAATGCAAGCGTCTCTTCCCTCCGAAAAGCTCGTAAGAATTAGATCTTTCCTTGAATCTTTTTCTTCTCTACAAACCGCCTCTAAGCGCGATATGCTCGTTACTCGCCACCTGAACTTCGCCATGAGCATCATTCCTCAAGGCAGAGCGTTCATTTCACGATTGCTTACCCTGGCCCATTCTGTCGAAAAACTAAGTGACCAAATTCATCTAGATGAAGGATGTCAGTCTGACATAAAATTCTGGCAGCACTTGTTGAACGAATGGAACGCGGTATCTCTTTTTCTACCACGACATTTTCGAATCGTCGATCGAACTACAATTATTCACAGACGCTGCTCCTTCTATTGGGTTTGGGGCTTCTTCCAAGGAGAATGGTTTGCAGAGAAATGGCCAAACGACTTTCCAAAAATGTATCTGGTTCAGTTTCTTCCGCTCTACGAGATTTACCCCATAGCCGTCGCTAGCGTGATCTGGGGCCATACATGGTCTCGTAAACGCATCATGATGTTCTGCGACAACGAAGCCACAGTTGCCATCATTAACAAAGGCAGATCATCTTGCCTTACAATAATGCCTTTCGTGAGACGGTTAATCTGGCAATCCGTTGTTTCCAATTTCATCATTAAAGCTGAACATATCCTGGCCACTGCAATGTTATTGCTGACGCGCTTCTCGATTTCGATTTCAGACTTTCAGACGGCTTTGCCCCTCAGCCAACCCGGACCCAGCACCCTGCCCTCCCTAGCAGCAATAATATTAAATTAAACGATCTGCTCACATCGGCTAGAAAATATATTTCTAAAGGTGTCGCTCCCTCAACCTTCAAAGCTTACACGTCCGCATGGTCAGCTTTTTCTATGTTCTGTTTCGCCTTCCAAATTCCAGTGTTTCCCATCTTGATTTCGACTGTCTGTTCCTTTCGTCTTTAATTTTGAAAATAGAAACCAAAAAATCTCTTCCATCCATCCGACTCGACTCGGCATCCAATTCTATGCAAAAATCCATAATCCTAATTTTCCAAGTCTCTTCTCCGAAACTTCTATTCGGTTACTCCTTAAAGGACTAGCTAAATCCTCTAGCAAACAAATCGATAAACGCCTGCCCATTACTCTGCCGTTGTTGCATAAATTCATCAGTTCCGTCAACGGTCTCTTCTCCTTTTACATAAATATTCTGCTAGAAGCAGTCTTTCTAGCTGCTTTTTACGGACTTCATGCGGCCAGGCGAATTCTCCTCAAATACTAATACATTCGATTCTACCCGTGGTATTTCCTTTTCTGATATTCGTTTCTCACATAATTGCTTCACTCTATTTCTTAAACATTCGAAAAACAACGCTCAAGGCCCGGTGTCACCTTATCCTTACCCAAAATCAATAATAATTTCTGTCCATTCACATCTATGGTTAAATTCCTTAAAATCCGCCTAAAACGCCTAATCATGCCCCTCTCTTTATCTTACCTAACGGTGCACCCTTTCAAAAGGCTGGTTCAGAACCCAGTTAAACTCTGTCGTTAAAAGCTGCAGTCTATCCCCCTCTCTCTATACCGGCCACTCATTCAGAATTGGGGCAGCTACTACAGCAGCTGAACGAGGAATCCCCATATCGGCCATCAAGATTCTGGGCAGATGGTCTTCCTCGCCTTCGAATCTTACATAAGACCCGATTCCAAAACCATTCTTCAAGCCCAGCAAGCTCTACAGTAACTATAAGGTAAATTATTATGCAACTACTGGTGGTGGTGTTATAATTTTACTCCGTCATCCTGTTATTAATCCAGCCAGCACTCCTCAACGACTTCTAGTCATCTAATGTGTGTGGCTTAGCGGCTCTGTCAATGTGGCCTTGTCTTTATGTGGCTGTAGCAGCCGTTGTGCCTTCGTTACATGTTCGTTATAATAAAATCTTAAAAAAATAAATAATAAATAAATAAAAAAATAAAATAAAATAAATAAAATAAAATAAATAAATAAATAAATAAATAAATAAATAAATAAATAAATAAATAAATAAATAATAAATTAAATAAATAAATTATTTAATGCGTTATAATGTTCTATGTGGTCCATTGTGACCGTGTAGCCTATGTGGCTGTTCCCTTGTCTCAAGGCCATTAAGAATGGCATGTTCCATGTGGCTCTGTCTCGTTGGCCTCGTTTAGTGTGGCTTAGCAGCCTTGTGGCCAGTGGGCCTCGTCTCTGTGTCGGTCTCATGGTTTGTGGTACAATGTTGGCTTGTTCCATGTTCGGCCTTCAAGGCCGCGGCTGTCATGGCCTCGTTTCGTGTGGCTTAGCTGCCATCGTCCACGCCTTGTTTAAGTGTGGGATTACGGTTAGGAACAATCTATGTTCTGTGTGGTCTACTGTGACCATGTAGCCTAATGTGGCCTTGTCTCGTGGTCTTGTGGCCTTCATGGCATGGTTAAACGTGGCCTAGTGGCCCTGTATTCAAGTACGTCTGTCTATGTGTGGCATTAGCGGCCTTGTAGCCATGTGGGCCTCGTGTTCATGTGGGCTTGGCGCCTTGTGGCATATGTTTGCCTTGTCATTAAAAGATGCCTGATCGCCAGTGGCCCCAGGGCATATGTTCAATGTGGCTTAGATGCCGTAGTCTTGCGTGGTTTGTCTATATGTAGCACTAGCGGCTTAGTCTTGTCTATAAAACATTTTTAAAAAAAAAAAAAAAAATATATATATATATATATATATATATATATATATATATATATATATATATATATATATATATATACATATATATAGCCAGTGGCATTGTTTCACGTCCAGTCTTACCTCGTCTTTTTGTGGCATTAGCAGCCGTTGTGGCTTAGAAGCCTTGTCTCTGTGGTCTATATAGGCCGTGTGGCTCATCAAGGCCTTGTCTCTGTGGTCTATAAAGGCCGTGTGGTCCAATGAGGCCAGAGTCTGTGTTGTTTACGTACGGCCCTAGGCGGCCTGATATATGTGGTCCAATGTGGCGTTTCATTATAGCCACGCGGCTCTGTCCGTGTGGTCTAATGAGGCCTGTTTTATTATTTTTGCCAAGGCGGCTGTCTGCATGGTCCAATGAGGCCTGTTTTATTATTTTTGCCAAGGCGGCTGTCTGCATGGTACAATGAGGCCTCGTCTCTGTGTTTTCCTAGGAGTGAACTGGCAATAGTCTAAATATTAAAAAAATAAAAATAAAAAAAAATTAAAAAAAAATAAAATCATGCTAGGACTTGTCTTTCTTTTCTATTAAGCTATAAGCACGCCGTATCTTTTCACATCTTAATTCTACCATATAGTAACTTCCTTCTCCATTTCAGGAACCCCAGGATCCTAGACCGGTGGGTATACTCAGTTACCAACTTTTGGGGGTTGGCGGGCCCCGTCCCGGTGTATCCATATTCCACCTATTTTTGGGGGTCTGCTACGCCCCTGCCCTAATCTTCGGCAGGGATGGCAGATCCGATACCCTCGGATTATTCACTACGGACGGGGCCTACGCCAAATGACTCTGTACATTATCAGCTTGCTGAGTTACTAATAAATACGCTTTGTCCAAATTATTCTCGAGTCTTTCCTGTAGAAATGAAAGCTTTAGCATAAGTTCTGCTGGGAAGACTCAATTACTACGTCACTTATCGCCTTCACTCCAATCCAATTATATTTGCATGCTCACTGTATAAAAGCTCGGTACTTACACATGTTTGAGTTCGCAGATACTGAAGCGACGATTACCCCCATCCTCCCCACCACCACCAGGATGGCCCTGTCCATACCTCCCGGAAGTCTGCTACGCCCCTGCCTAATCTTCGGCAGGGATGGCAGATCCGATACCCTCGGATTATTCACTACGGACGGGCCTACGCCAAATGACTCTGTACATTATCAGCTTGCTGAGTTACTAATAAATACGCTTTGTCTAAATTATTCTCCCGAGTCTTTCCTGTAGAACTCTATAGACACTGTTTTTCATAATGATCAGTCCTACTGTATCCCTAACCAAACAATATTTGACAATCTTTTTTGGTTAGAGACATTATTACAGTGGCTGGATATCGGCCTTCTCTCTTCTGTCAAAAAGCCTTTGATAGAGTGGACCATTCTTATTTATTTAAGACTCTTGAGGCTTTTGGATTTGGTCATCATTTTGTGTCTTTTATTAAACTCATGTACAGTGATAGTACTTTGCCTCCCCCACCGTGAAACTTGAACCACATAAAAACAAAATAAAGTCTATAAACTGCCAAAAGGTGTAAGGGTGTTCTATTAAGGGCATGAGTTCTGGAGGGTCAGAGTACAAACCAAAACTAAAATACATTTTCATTTGCATCTCATCCCAGGTCAAAAAATCCATGAAACACAAAAATCTTTAACATAGTCCTCAATGGCTCGTCCTGCTTGAAGATTAAAGAACGTGGAAACTGCTGGGTCCATATTGGGTCGAGTATTCTGTAACAGATCCACTGAAGAGGCAAGTTGATGAAATCCAAGTGCAGTTTATTTACAGGTGTGTGAACAGATACAAACAAATGATGACTTGACTGACTTGAACTAAGCAGACGTGACTTGAAACAGACTTGACAACAAACACTCACCAACAGTGGTTACAGCAAACAATACTCAACAAGGACACACGGCAAACATAAGGGTTTAAATACACAAGGACTAATGACTAGACAAGTGGAGCACATGGCAGGATTACATGACAAACAGGAACACATGACAGAACCACGAAGTGCAAGGCAAAACATGACAGTGAAACATGAAACCAACACACTAGACATTACACACATATTTATGGGCACACTTTGAGGGCTCCTAAAAAGAGCAGAAATGTGTTGTAACTGTTAAAAACTATCAATAAAATTAAACATACAAATCCCATTAAATGTTCCTTCCTTTTAAAACTCATTTTACTTCTTAAAATATGTAATATCTGATAGTAAATCATATTTGTATTCCTCTAGATATTATAGTCCATTGTTGTGCAGTGGTTTTCAAAACAAAATACATGACACAGTTTAGAACAGGAAAAGATCACTGGTAAAATAATGATAATATTAGTCCTTGACAACTTTCTTGAGGAACACCACATTACTCTTTAAAATCTGCAGCATCTGCAAAAAAATCCAGCAATAATTTATGATCCATTACATAAAATGCTAAGCTAAAATCTAACAATACAGCTTTCTACTAAGTTATTGTCATCACTTTGTGTTCATACTACTCCTAATATTGATCTGTAATTCATATTTAAACATTATAATATCACCATTATAACATTTACAATCACATTTTGTGAAATGCATCACTTCCTTTCTGTTGAAGTATTGGTATTGACAATTGTGCCACATGAGTAATGAGTAATGTGAAAACTGAAAAAGACTTGCAGAAAACATTTTGTTTCCATCATATATTTCACATATCTGTATCTACAACAAAATGTGTGTTTGTTTGTGAGAGCATGTTTAGTCTGTATAAAATATTATTGTTTAAGTATTCATTTTCCGCCATATTTTGTGGTCTCAGTAATACATTTCAGGTTGACAAAACTTGGTATGGGTCATCACCACGAAGCCCTGAGGTAGCCTGAGTAGGTTTGAAACACCCTGCCACCTGGTGGATAATTTTTTTTTTTCAAATGCTTATAACTTTGGGTGTGGTTGACTTGTTTTCATGGGAGTAACTTTTTATTTCTCTAATGAATCCTTGCCAGTTCCAATGATACCAGACTTGCCAGGTTTCGCCGCATGGTTTGCGCAGCGTGCTAATTTAACACTAAAAAACCTTAGCGTATATCTACGAAACTGCTAGTCTGATCAAGTCAAAACCAGTATCAGAAGTTCTGAAACATAGGTCGATAGCCAAGTGTTAATACCCAAATGTCAAAATATTGACAGTAAGGAGTAGAAAATCCAATCAAAGTCAAGTGTCAGTCAGTTTTTATGTGTTTTTCATATAAATGTATATAACTCCAAAACAAATTAGATATATTTTCACCAAAATTGACACACATATGTATGGGCTCCCTCCAAGGACACACAAAAATGGTGGGATTGTGCCTCTTGGTTGCGCTATAATAGTACAAAACATAAAAATTCCGTTGACTTCAATGCAGTAATAGGGTATAAAATGTTAATGCTATATTTTACTAATGAACTAGCATATCATTACAAAACTTGGTATGTGTCTTCTGCTCCATGCCCTGAAGTACTCAAAACGTTTCAGGAAGCACCACCTTGTGGTCAAAAGTTGTATTAAAATGTACAAAAATGCTAATAACTTTTGATTAAAATAGACTATTGTAATGAAACTGCTTATAGTACAATCATTGACTCAAGCTGAGAACACGGATAGCAAAAATTACTCTTGAGGCTATATCTCTGCAATGCTTTGACATATTGACACCAAACTTTGCATGTGTCATTGTCACTTCAATCTGACTACACCACATGAGTTTCGTAACTGTGCCACCTATTGGTCAAAAGTGATAAACCATGAAATCTTTACTATTGACTGTATTTCAAATTTTACAGCTATCTTGCCAAAAACAACTTAATGTCTTTGATGGCTCATTGTTGCAGTTGGTTTGACACATCCAGCCATGCTGGCATGTCTCGTCTTCTTCTTTGCACTTGGCCCCGGTATTGCTGCTTGCAGCTATATTTAACATTGATCCCCAAAAAGGAGACATTGAATGTCTAAAAACTGGCGACCAGTTTCACTTTTATGTGTTGATTTTAAGATCCTTTCGAAAACATTGACTCACAGACTCAAACAACATATGGCAACCATAATCTATGTAGACCAAACATTTTGTATACCTAAGCGGACAATATTTGATAATTTATTTTTGGTAAGAGACGTTATCTCAATTGCAAAACAGCATAAGTTGGACATTGGTTTACTGTCTTTGGACCAGGAAAAGGCTTTTGACAGAGTGGACAACCACTACATGTTTAGGACTCTGGAAGCCTTCGGATTTGGTCCATACTTTGTATCGTGTATTAAGCTTCTGAAAAGTGATATCTATAGTATGCTTAAGATTAATGGGTCTCTGACTAGATCATTTTCAGTAACTAGAGGCATAAGGCAAGGCTGTCCTCTGTCAGGTCTCCTTTATGCAATCTCTATTGAACCTCTTTTAATTATGTTGAGGAAACGGTTATGTGGTTTTGTTCTTCCTGGTTCCCTGAAATAGTTCCATAAAACTTATTGCGTATGCAGATGATGTAACGATAGTTAAAAAATTGTGAGGATGTAAACGCATTAATTTCTTGTTCAAATAATTTCCAAAAGCATCATTGCTCGCATTAATTGGGAAAAGTGTACATCTTTATTGTTGGGTGATTTTGAACCTCCTAAATTGCCAAACCAGTGTAGGTGGGGCAGGGATGGATTCACAATTCTTGGAGTTTATTTTTGAAATGACCAATTTGAAAAGAAGAACTGGGAGGAATAATCAAACGTGTTAATGGTAGACTTCAGAGGTGGAGATCACAACTGGGCTACTGTCACAACTTTCTTTTAGAGGAAGATGTTTAGTCATAAATAATTGAACCGCCTAAATGTTGTGGCACAAGTTTACTGTTTTAGACCCTCCCAAAGATTTGCTTAAAATAGTTTAAAAATATTGGTTAATTTTTCTGTAATGGCTGCCATTGGCTTCTCCAAGGGGTCCTATACCTTCCAGTGGCAGAGGGAGGTCAAGGACTTATTCATCTGGAGTCAAAGATTTTGTCAATGAGGATGCAAACATTGCAGAAATTATTGTATGGCTCAAATGATGTACCCTGGCTGGTGTATGGGAAGTCTATACTTAAAGATATTGGGGAATAGGTGTTGATAAACAATTATTTCTAATGCAGAGATCATTTGTCAAAAAGTTTTCAGATTTGTTTTTAGTTTTTACACATCAGTGCTTAAATCATGGGAGTTGTTGGAAATATCAATAACAGTTGATGAACATTATGGTGTGGAGGAACGCGTCTTGGTTACGTATGTAACCCTCGTTCCCTGAAGGAGGGAACGGAGGCGACATCGGAACTGACCGACGAATTGGGATCTGCCTTCAGAGACCTATCTGCTTCGAGTGTTTCTAAACGAGCCAATTGGCATTGGCATGCGGTTCACGCTCCACCAACGCCGGGTATAAATACAGAAGTGAAACTGTCGTCGCCTTACGCAGTTCTTGTAGAACTGCTGGGTCGGGCCCACCTCGTGCATGTCCTTGAGTGCCTTGGCCTGGTGGACCTGCAGCAGCGCCATGGCATGCAAGGCAGACGCGCTTCTCCGCAGGCGGTGTAAGACTTGCCAAGCGGCAGAGCGGACAAGAACTTACATGCCGAGAGGTGAGACACGGATTTCCACGCCAGTCGGTACGGTCTTTGGACACAGTTGCATCCTTCAGCAGAAGCACAGCACCTGGCGGCGGGACGTGCGCCTCCGTTCCGTCCTTCAGGGAATGAGGGTTACATTCCCTTTCAGTCGGTCACGTTCGATGTACGCCAGAACTGACCGAAATTGGGATCCCTACCAACACGCCAGGGATGCTGGCCTTCCAGCGCCCTGCTTGAGCTCGCTGGACCACTCCTATGTTGGAGTGGGAGTCAGGGCTCCCAGCAGGAAGGACAGTCACTGCTGTTCTATTGGATAATGCTGGAAAAGCATGCCCATCTCGGGAGATAGCATTGTTTGGAGCCACGTCCTTCAATGGAAGGAGAGGTGGTGAAAACACATACGGACTAACCTAGCAGGGGAGTACAACATATGGCAGTCCCTGGGGTGGTTCCAGCCTGATTCCAGGGGAAGAGCATCTCCAGGAACGACAGAGGGAGCTCTGTCGAGGGAAAGACACGGGGCTAGCCAATTAGGGTAGCTGGTACCGTGGAGAATACACATATGGGGTTGCCGTTAGGGAACCGCTACATATGGATACCCAGCCTACACATGCGTTCCACAAGCATACGGGTGCAGGCCTGGCGTCAGACGGCCGCTACGTCTGACCCCGAGGGGTAGCGGAGGAGCTCACAGGGTTAGCCATTTCTGGGGAACACGACTGGAGAATAAAGACGCACATATCCGGCCCCTGGGCGGGAGTGGCGTGCAAGCCCGACACTAGAACGGGCACTTCGCGCTACTGGCCACTGGGGCGAGTACTCTGGAAGATACCGGCTCTACACGGAGGCTATAGAATCTAGCTAACGTGTTAGGTGTCGCCCAGCCCGCAGCTCTACATATATCTGTCAGGAGGCGCCGAGTCAGCGCCCAGGAGGAGGCAACACTCCTTGTTGAGTGAGCTCGCAACCCAAGCGGGCAAGGCACGTCTTGGGACTGGTAGGCCAAGAAGATAGCATCCACTATACAGTGGGCTAACCTCTTGGAGACAGCCTTTCCCTTCTGCTGGCCTCCGTAACAGATGAAGAGCTGCTGTGAGGATCTAAAGCTCTGAGTCCGGTCAACGTAAGCGCGAAGAGCGCGGACGGGACATAACAAAGCTAGGGCTTGGTCTGCCTCCTCCGAAGGTTGCGCTTGCAGGTTTACCACCTGGTCCCGAAAGGGAGTGGTGGGAACCTTGGGCACGATATCCAGGCCGGGTTCTCAGGACAACGTGAGAGTTGGCGGCCCGAATTCTAGGCACGAATCGTCGACCGAAAGTGCATGCAGGTCCCCTACCCTCTTGATTGAAGCCAATGCAATCAGGAGAACTGTCTTCATAGACAGAATATTCAACTCCACGGACTGCAAAGGCTCGAATGGAGGACCCTGAAGTGCTCTGAGCACCAGGGCTAAATCCCAAGAGGGTATCAAGGTAGGACGAGGAGGATTTAGTCTCCTCGCACCTCTGAGGAACCTGATTTGCCATCTACTGCATAGTGATACGCGCTATTGCTGCGACGCATACTTTGAGGGTGGATGGAGACAGCCTTCGATCCAACCCATCCTGCAGGAAGGAAAGCACAACGTTAATCGAATACCTTCGGGGGTCTTCCCGGTGGGAAGAACACCACTCGACGAACAGATTCCACTTCAGAGAGTAGAGGTGCCTTGTAGAGGGGCTCTAGCTGAAGTGATGGTGTCTACCACCGCTTGTGGTAGGCCACCTAGAACCTCCGCGTCCCATCCAGGGACCAGACATGGAGTTTCCAGAGGTCTGGACGCAGGTGCCATAGAGTGCCCCTGAGAAAGAAGGTCCCTCCTCAGGGGAATCGGCCAAGGAGGGGCTGTCGCGAGGAGTGAGAGTTCTGGGAACCAGGTCCTGTTGGGCCAGTAGGGCGCAACTAACAAGACCTGCTCTCGTCCTCCTGACCTTGCACAGTGTCTGTGCGAGAAGGCTCAATGGGAAACGCATACTTGCGTAGGTCCCGGGAGTCAGCTGTGCGCCAGTGCATCTATGCCTAAGGTACCTCCGTTCAGGAGTAGTACCACTGGCAATGGGTTGAGTCCGGGGAGGCGAACAGGTCTACCTGTGCCTCCCGAAGTGGTCCCATATCAGCTGGGCGCTCCGGGGTGGAGTTGCCATTCGCCCGGAGGTGTCGACTGGCGAGAGAGCTCGTCAGCTGTCTGGTTCAGCGCACCTGGGATGTGAATGGCACGAAGTGACCTCAAAACTTCTGACTCCACAGGAGAGATGGCGGGCCCGGGCATGCAGCGGGAGCGTAGACCACCTTGTCGGTTGATGCGCCAGCGGCGCGAGTGCTGTCGAGCGGACAAATGCGTGCTTGCCCTGAAGCGGCTTCTTAAACCGGGCCAGGCGAGGCGTACTGCCAGTAACTCCAGGCAATTGATATGCCAACGCAGTTGGGGCCCGTCCACAGACCTGAAACTGCGTGCCGTTGTACGTGGCCCCCAACCCGTGGACGAGGCATCCGTGAAGACCACCGCATGCCTGGACACCTGTTCTAAGGGTACTCCCGCCCGTAGAAACGAAGGGTCCAACCACGGGCTGAAGGTTTGGCGGCAGTACGGGGTGACTGGGACCCGGTACCTGCCGCTCTGCCACGCCCATCTCGGGACTCGGCCATGAAGCCAGTGTTGAAGCGGTCTCATATGTAGCAATCCGAGCGGCGTTACCGCGGCTGCAGATGCCATATGCCCCAGGAGCCTCTGAAAAAATTTCAGTGGGACCGCCGTCCTGCCTTTGAACGTATTCAAGCAGTTCAGCACAGCCTGGACTCGCTCCTCCGTGAGGCGAGCAGTCCGGTTGCCAACTCCATACCTTGATAAGAGATCCTCTGTGTGGGACAGAGTTTGCTCTTCTCTCTGTGTGGACAACAACTCCCCAGAGCAGCTTCTCTTCTCCTGGGCTGCCTGTCTCAGGGCCGCTTGCCCTTGCGCTTGCCGGCGGACTTAGCGGGACCCTGAGCGGGTTGGGCGCTGCTCCTGCGCCCGGCCGCCTGCTGCCTGGGTGGAGACTGCTTGGGCATCGCAGGGGCGGGCGGACGCAGGAGGCGCCCTCGGCGATGAGCTGGCGGAGGCGCTGCTACCGGCGGCTGGGTGGAAGCAGCAGCGTCGGGGCAGGATGCTTCTGGGCCACCGAGAACTGCTGGGCAAAGCTCGATGGCGTCGCCGAAGAGACCAGCCTGGCAGACAGGGGCGTTGAGGAACCGCACCTTGTCGGTCTTACGCATATCCGCCAGGTTCAGCCAAAGGTGGCGTTCCTGGACCACCATAGTGGACATCGCCCGACCCAGGAGCGTGCAGTGACTTTCGTCGCCGGAGGGCGAGGTCCGTCGCCTTACGCAGTTCTTGTAGAACTTCTGGTCGGGCCCACCCTCGTGCATGTCCTTGAGTGCCTTGGCCTGGTGGACCTGCAGCAACGCCATGGCATGCAAGGCAGGCGGCTTCTCCGCAGGCGGTGTAAGACTTGCCCAACAGATCGGACAAGAACTTACATGCCCGAGAGGGAGACACGGATTTCCACGCCAGTCGGTACCTTTGGACACAGTTGCATCGCAACCGACCGCTTCGACTGGCGGGATCTCCACGTAACCCTTAGCGCGCCCGCGAGGAGCCACTTCCTCGATGTCTGGCACTGAAGGGTGCCATCCACGATTTCATGAGCTCCTGATGCACTTCCGGAAAGAAAGGTATCGGAGCGGGCGCTGAAAACCAGCACGGGCCGTCCCAAGATACCAATAGACCTTTTTCACAAAAACGGAAATCGTCATTGGCGCGCAAGCGTTCTTCCGCCAGCGCTTATACTCGGCAAAATGTATACCGGCAGAGTGTTTTCTCTGAGCCTTTAAAACCTGCCAAAGGTCACCTTTGCTGATGTGGCGAAAATAGTGGACGCAAATTCCTCCACCAAGACCAATAAACTGGACAAAGGCTACAAATTCTTCCACGAAGAATTTATCCACGATACCAAGGTAAATAAAGCCAGTCGTTATAATGCTAGTTAGCGTTAGCATTTAGCGCAAATACCATGTTACGAAGAACATTAGTGTTAATTATGTCTGAAAATAAATCATATCACAGCGACATACATCTGTAGTTTGCATTTTTCTATAATGATTATGATATAATATAGTATAGCAATTAGATACATACAATAAACGGTGAAATGTGTTGCATATTTTTCTACTGGCAGCACAAATTACTATAGTGAAGTTTTGTAAAAACAGAATATTTTGTTTTCCTTTTGGCATTCATAGTATCAAATGTACTTGAGGAACAGGTTGTAGTGAGAGGTAGATGCTTCAGGTCAATGAGGAAGAACGAGAGAGCCTCACAAACTGGAGGTTTGACAGTAAACAGGGGCGGTTGCATAAACCATTTAGACTATAGTCTTAAAAGTTCAGTCACTTTTTCTTGAAGAGTGGTCCTAATTTTGTTTAGTCTGTTACATAAAAGGTAGATTAGTGGAACTGGAATTGGAAAAAACATCGATTACCCCTTGGTTAACAGCAAGTTGGTCAAACTAGTTCTGAAGGCACATTCTTAATATAGTGACTAAGTTTATGCACCTGGACCCTGAATGCTAGTTGGCAGAAGTTCTAAAGTTGCCCCTTTCTTCTTGCTGCGGTTGCAGTCCTTTCATTTTTTCATTATATTGCTGAAGAGTAAGTGATCATGTTATAAACAGATCTAATGATATAAGTATTGTAATCTAACATGTTTGTTATTTCTTATGATTGTGTAGATCTCACTGGGAGCAGAAAGGGCAAACTTAACAGCCTTTAGATGTAGTTGTGTGGCTGGAAAAGGGTTTTGCAACCATGTAGTTGCACTCTTGTACCAGACTGCACATTATTCACAGCTCTGCCTGCCTGTTGTTCCACCTCCTCTGGCCTGCACTAGTGAGTTACAGAGATGGCACCGACCAAGAACACAGGTGGGAATGTGATAAAATTAAGCTACCTTGCTCTTTTTCTATTTGTGTATCAGCATGACCTGTGAACATTTGGTTACTTGCAATACATTTTTTTTTTCTAATAATTGTGTCTGTTGTTATAACCTAACTGAACTGTTTTTTATCTTTTAAGGGGATCCATCCTGAAGCTGCCAGTGAGCTTGTTGTGAGAAAGCCAAAAACAGTGGGCAAGAGTGGTCTGAGGTCTACACTGTACAGAGCATATACAGGTGCCAATTCTCCCTGTATGGTTTTTATGGTTAGTAGTATTCATTTTTTGTTTGACCAATAATTGATTGTAATAAAATGTATCTATTTCTAAAAGGACCGCTTCCAGATCCTGACATTATGGCATCAGGAGCCAAACTGCGCCAGCTGCACCCTCAGTGTCTCATGGCCCTTGTTTTAGATGACTCAGAGGAGCTGGAGCTGACACCATCGAAATTTGGGCCTGTGCCATGTGGATCACCAATGTCTTATCATTGTCCACCTGAAAAAACCACTGGCTTCATACTGCACCACATGGCTCCAGAATTCCCAACTCTTCCTTTGATGCAGCATAGTTTGTCCAGCCTGCATTTTGTGCCAACTGTACATCAGCTAATGCATCTCCAATCTTTGCAAGTGTCAGCTGAAATGTCTTCTGAGGTTGAGAAGGGAACAAGAGAGCAGTCCAAATGCCCTGCATGGGCACTGCTTCGACGTTCAAGGCTGACGGCCAGTCGTTTCGGGTTGCATGTTGCTACAGGAAGGAAGTGTGGAGCAGGAGTCAGCAGCCAGGGCATTAGCTGTTCAAATGATCAGAGGCTCAGCAAGACAAACAACAGCAATGAAGCGTGGATTGCTGATGGAGTCTGAGGTGCTGGCAAACTATGCTGAACTTGTGCGTGTGAATGTGCTGCCTGTAGGATTCATCATTCATCCTAACTCACCACATCTTGGAGCCAGCCCAGACGGTAGGGGTGTATGATCCTCAGAATCACCCCCATTTGGTCTTGTTGAGGTAAAATGCAGCACAAAGAATGATGTGTCTCAGGTTGCTCACCTCAAGATGCAGGATGGTAATGGCAGTTTGAGGCATTCTCACACCTATTACTGGCAGGTTCAGGGCCAGTTGGCTGTGTCTGGACTGGAATGGTGCGACTTTGTCACTGACACACTGACAACATTAACCGTAGAGAGAGTATGGCGTGATAATCACTTTATTACAGAAATGAAAGAGAAACTAGATTTGTTTTATTACAACACCTACATGGATGTGTACATTGAATCAAATTAATTAATTTGTATGTTTTATGTATTTGAATGTTAACTTTTTAAAAAGGCTATTGTCTGTAGCACTTAGAGGAAGTTGTTTATTATTGATACAGGGTTCCTGATATAAATGTTCTTGATGCTGTGTTCAGGTATTGTGTGTTATCTTTTGTTATACAAGAGATAAATAAGAGATAAAGTATTGTGTTATATAAGAGAGAAAGTATTTAAATCAGTTTTTTTGTATTTGTACTTTTTAAAAACCTGTTCCAGCTGTATTTATTTAACTCAAATTGTAAATAAGTTATGTGAAAATACATTCAAAAAGCTTCAAAAGTTGCTGTTCTATGAAATAAAAGGATTCACCATTTTGATCAAAGTTGTTTTTATTACTGATCCAATTTGTACTTTTCAATAACAAACTTTTCAATAACAAATTGTAAATATGAAGTACACAATGCAGGGAACCTATTAACTATTTACATAACATTACAACATCATATGATTAATTTATTCCTCAAGACAAAAAGGTCCTGATAATTGGACAGGACACAACAGTTGAGCCACATCTGATTCACGCTTCCAATCAGTGTAAGTGGTACAGGAGTCCCAGATGTGGAAGGACTTCACTCTGGCTATCGCCCTCCACTATAATCCTGAGGCGGGCAATGGCTTGAGTTTGTGCTGTTTCTTCCTTGCTGAATTGTGCTGAATGCTTAAAAGGTGGAATGATCAGCTTTGCTCCAACTGCAGCGAGGAGGTCTTCAATAAGGAAGCCTTTATCTGCCATAACCTCGTCCCCTGGCTCCAGTATGGGAAGGATTCCACAAATTTTGGTGATCTCCTTGTCTGAAATGCAGCCAGTGTAAAGAGGTGAGATGAATGTAATCAAACCACAGGGAGCTACTCCGATGAGGCCTTTCAGTGTTGTTCTGTTCTTGTAGTTGGAAAAGGTTTCTGACTGCAAGGTCAAGGATGAGGCAGTCTCCAGAGCAATTTCTGTGCAATCCAGAATGACCCTGACATTAGGACAGTATTTCTGGAATTTCGGTGGCATACTTAATTTGACCTTTTCCCTTTTGATCCAGATTTTGACTGAGGACAGCACGATAAAAAGATAATTAGCCCAGGTGATGGTAACCCTGCTGACAGTGGCAATACTCACATTAAACATGTCAGCAATTAGCTGCTCTTTCATGCCCACAGCAACTCGGAAAGAGTACATCAAAAACTCGTCAATTAATGGCATGATGCGAGGTGGGCTGGGTTCAGGACAGGCTTCATCCCCGATCCTCTTTGCCTTGGTCCAGTACACCAGTCGAGAGGCAGATGGTGCGATAGACTCCCAAAAAATTCTAAATAAACCCTCAGATGGAAATTTAGTGTAGAATCTGATTTGGTCATCTGATGCACAATATCTACTGAAGAGGGTGGGAGATGGCAAGTCTTCTCTCTTTAGTCTAACTTCCAAATCTTCAATGTAACCCAGGGCCTCATCCAGTGCTCCTGTAAAAAAACAAATATATTATATTAGTTAACAATACTTTAAATTGGTTAATAATACTATTAAAAATATGCACTAATCATATTTTGTATTAATTGAAAAATTTTAATATAGCTTGCCTCACGTTTACAGACCTCTATGTGGTTCATAAACAAAGGCTCATTAGATATTGTTCCTCTTTATAATAATAAAGTCTCCTTAACTCCTTTTTGAGTGGTGCTGTAACAATTAAAACTGTTTCTAACACTAAACACTGACCACCATAACCAGATAACAGGAATAATACATTTTTTTATGTGTATTATCCCCCAACTAAAATTTTCGCACACACCATAAATACCATTAGAGGATGCTGATGTATCACATTTTAAACCACTTAAAACATGTTGTTTTGCAAAGACTAACAATAAAAAGCGTCAATATGGCAAGAAAACTTGCAAATGATGTGTACATTTTATATTTATAACACAACTGTAATGTTTAGACGTTATTTAAACCTTACCGGCGGGTGGGTGTGTCACATAATCGTGATCCATTTTAGCAGCTGCACCGTTGTCATCCGCCTGGGAGGATCAGCTGACGTTTGTTCACCCTTTCAAATACAGACTCCCTTTTGAGTGGTGCTGTAAAATTGTTCCAAGGGAAAAGGCTTGGGACAACACCACTTTAAGGCGACTAATGGTTGTTCCACCGGAGTAATCCTCCTTGGCAAAGTGTCTGCTACAGACGTAAGTGCTGCCTTTCCTCACAGAGAAATTCGGCCCTTCTTCTCTTCTAACAGCACGAATCCACAAATTTCTTGTTGCTTGATCGGACGGAAATGAGTGAAAAGACAGGTATGGTTGTTTTGGGTACAACACGAACAACCCGGGACACAACAAAACTCCTGTTTTTGACTCAGCCATTTTTGCATTTCCGCTAGCTACTACTACGGTAACCGGAAGTGTCTTTGCACGTCCTTAACTAACTTCCGGTTAAAAATGCGGAAGTGTGAAAAAGGTCTATCGTCCAGAAAGCATAGCTGTGAGCTCCGGATCAGGCTCAACGCGCTACCACACCCGAAGGGGGCAACGCAGCCGAGTCCTCATCTCCGGAGTCCATTAGCTCGTCCCCCGATGCAGCAACCGACAACATATCCTCAACCGGGCCCGAAAGTAACGGCCGGCCCCCCGTGGGAAGGACCGGGCCGCGCTTTCGGCAGCTCAACCGGCGCAGCGGAGGAGGATCCCGAGGGGCTTGGGGTCCCGTCGGGGGTGTCCTCACTGTAACCCTCAGGTCTCCGCCAAAGGCATCAGCCAAAGTAGCAGCCCTCTGCTTTGCAGCGGGAGGACCGCTAGATCGGGGGATACGCAATGGGGCCAGCTGGGGACAGAAACCGGCTGCATCCAGAAACACATGGTTTGAATGACATCTTGAAAAAGACGCAGGGTCAAAATGTGTAGCTCTTTTAAGAGAAGGAAAACACTCTTTGCGTGCCGAGGCACACTGGGGAAATGGCTGCTGCTCAAAGTGGTTTAGAGGGTGCAAGCCCACTGCGAGCACACAGCGGCCAGCGAGCTGTCAGAACAGTTGTTTTCTTCTTCACAGACTCGCGACCGCCGCTGCACTGTTCCGTAACTCCAGCCGAAAAGAGCTTCTCTGTAGACTCGTAGTCGCGAAACACTCCGCAGGAACACTGGATACACTCAATGTTTGGCTCCGAAGTAGAAAGCGAGTATGCGGTGTTTCACTTCCGTATTTATACCGGCGTTGCGCGGGCGGAGCGTGAACCGCATGCCAATGCCAATTGGCTCGTTTAGAAACACTCGAAGCAGATAGGTCTCTGAAGGCAGATCCCAATTCGTCCGGTCAGTTCTGATGTACGTCGAGCGTGACCGACTGAAAGAACCTCTTTTTAATCCTCTTATTGAGCTTGCATCAAATGTATTTTCCTAAGTTAATGGTGATTCCTAAAGATTGTCAAATTGATGAAAGTTCTGGTTGTACTTCTTTATTAAAGGGTTATGGAAAATTGCTTTTCGATTGAAAAAAAAAATATTATATCACATATGTGTTAAAACTTTACACTTGGATAAAGTGAATGGAAAAATTGACACTAATTGGAGATGCCAACTTTCTGTATCTGAGGATATTTCTCCATCTTGGAGACTTTTGTATAAACCTCATTTTTCTAAGAGGTGTGGGGATCTTCAGTGGAGATTGATCTATTGTATATTAGCCACAGATAAGTTTGTTGCAAGAGTGAATGAAAATGTTGCATCAAATTGTCCATTTTGTGATGTTTTGGATACGGTTTTTCATAAGTTTTGTGATTGCCTAGACTGGATCCTATTTTTGTACTGTTGAGAAAATCAATAACAAAATTAGGTTTTCTGTATACTAAGAGCTTATTTATATTGGGCTGTTGTTATAAGAGATCCTTACAAGAACAATGTGTACTTGCTAATTTTTAATAAGACAAGCTAAATTAGCAATCCTGAAATCTCATCAGGAAAAAAATTTAGGAAGAGATATTTGTATGGTGGCTTTATTTAAATCTTTAGTGGAAGTTTATAAGCACATTGATAGTGTTCTTTTCTTTAAATGGAGATGGGGTGTCAAGGAAGCACTGGTTCTCTTTCAGTTGGTCACGTTCCGAATTGGGATCTGTTTTCAGAGACCGACCTTCTTCAGTGATTAAAAGCGAGCCAATGGACATTGGCATGTTCACGTATTCCACGCACCGCCCGTTGCAGGTATAAATCTGAAGTGGAATACTGCATCTTTGCTTTTTATTTCAGAGCCAATAGTTTGCTGTACCAAGCTGTTTCTGCGAAGAGTGTTTAGACGAGTCTCGAGGAGGATCGCTCTCTTACCTGGGTGCTGGTGTGGCGCGAGTCAGCGAGTGGCCGCTGCAACATACACTTGTTCCTGTGTTGGGTGGCTGGGCTTTTCCGTTCTTGAGTGCTCACGCAGGCTTGCCATCGGACTGCTGTGAGCGGTCATCTCCTGAATGCTTCAGCACTTCTGAAAGAGCGTTTCCTTCTAAAGAGCTACACGGTTTGACCCTGCGTCTTTTTCAAGATGTCATTCAAACCGTGTGTTTCTGAATGCGTTGTTTCCTGTCCTCATTTGATGGCCATGATCTCTCTCACATGTAAACAGGTGAGATTGCTTTCGTGGGTGATCCATGCTCTCTCAGGAGAGCATGATCACGCGTCGGCGCGTTGTTCGTCTCACCTTTCGTAAGGGCTCGGCGTTCAGCGCGTCGTGTGCCGTCGAGTGCCGGCTGACAGCGGGGTTGTCACGGCAACCCAGCGCGTCAGTCAGCACTCTAGATCGCGGTCTAGACTATGAAACCTCAAACGGGGTTGAGTCTCTTTGCTTATTCCCCTATCTAGTTTATTTTCTGGTGCACCAGAAAGGGGCTACTTTGGCTAATAAGCCTGGGTGACCTGAGGATTACAGTGGGGCATCCCCGCCGGGTACATCCCCTCGGGCCCCACTCCTCTATCGCATCATGAGCATGCTGAGACTTTGTTCGTGGGTGGTTCATGTGCTCTCATGAGAACATGGCCACGCGTCGGCGTATCACGATGCAGTTGATGGTAAGTCCCTAGGTAAGCACGACTTAATCGTCAGGTTCCTCAGAGGTGCGAGTAGACTAAATCCTCCTCGTCCTACCTCGATACCCTCTTGGGACTTAGCCCTGGTGCTCAGAGCACTTCAGGGTCCTCCATTCGAGCCTTTGCAGTCCGTGGAGTTGAATATTCTGTCTATGAAGACAGTTCTCCTGATTGCATTGGCTTCAATCAAGAGGGTAGGGGACCTGGATGCACTTTCGGTCGATGAATCGTGCCTAGAGTTCAGGCCGGCCAACTCTCACGTTGTTCTGAGACCCGGCCTGGATACATGCCCAAGGTTCCCACCACGCCGTTTCGGGACCAGGTGCTGAACCTGCAAGCGCTGCCTTTGGAGGAGGCAGACCCAGCCCTAGCTTTGTTATGTCCCGTCCGCGCTCTTCGCGCTTATGTTGACCGGACTCAGAGCTTCAGATCCTCACAGCAGCTCTTCATCTGTCACGGAGGCCAGCAAAAGGGAAAGGCTTTTTCCAAGCAGAGGTTAGCCCACTGGATAGTGGATGCTATCGTCTTGGCCTACCAGTCCCAACGTGCCTTGCCCGTTTGGGTTGCGATCTCAATCAACAAGGAGTGTTGCCTCCTCCTGGGCGCTGGCTCAAGGCGCCTCGCTGACAGCGACAACTTTATTCTATAGCCTCCGTGTAGAGCCGGTATCTTCCGTGTACTCGCCCACAGTTGCCAGTAGCGCTAAGTGCCCGTTCTAGTGTCGGCTTGCATACACCACTCCCGACCTCGGGGCGTTACGTCGTCTATTTTGCTCCAGTTGTGTTCCCGGAAGCGGCTAACCCTGTGTGTTCCTCCGTCACTTCGGTGTCAGGCGTGGCGGCCGTCTTACACCAGGCCTGCACCCGTATGCTTGTGGAACGCGTGTGTAGGCTGGGTATCCATATGTAGCGGCCCCTAACGGCAACCCCATATGTGTATTCTCCACGGTACCAGCTACCCTAATTGGCTAGCCCGTGTCTTTCCCTCGACAGAGCTCCTCTGTCGTTCCTGGAGGTGCTCTTCCTCCTGGAACCAGGCTGTTCCGGCGTCGTCGGTCAGTTCCGATGTCGTCGAATGTGACCGACTGAAAGGGAGCGTCTCGGTAACGTATGTAACCCTCGTTCCCTGAAGGAGGGAAGGGAGGCGTCGTCCCATCGCCAGGTGCTGTGCTTCAGCTGAAGGCCGAGTCACTTATCTCGGCTCCTCAGTTGAAAAGCAAAGATGCGTATTCCACTTCCGTCTTTATACCCGCCAATGTCCATTGGCTCGTTTTTAATCACTCGAGTAGGTCGGTCTCTGAAAACAGATCCCAATTCGTCGGTCAGTTCCGGCGTGCGTCTCCGTTCCCTCCTTCAGGAGCGAGGGTTATCGTAACCGAGGCGTTACAGTGAGTGAGTTTGGAGGGTTGGTTTTAATTGGTAATGTAATTTATTTATTGAGTGTTCTTGCATTGGATATGTAAGAATACAATATAATATAGTATTTATTTGGTGGTAATGCAAATGTGATTTCAATGAATGTGTTAATGTTTTTTTTTAATCTAAAATAAATGGTTTGTAAAAAAAAGTGTGTCTCTCTCTCTCTCTCTCTCTCTGTTTGTACCTGTTGTTTCCATATGTATTTACATGTGACATTTATTTAGCTTGTGTATGAATTTTAATGTCTGTTAATTGTCATAACTGTTGAGTTATGCACTTTCACAAATATATTTTCTAAAATCACTGAAAACGTGTGCAAGTGACTTTTTTCCTGGATATTGCATAAAGATCATCCTTCTGTGCAATCACAGCAAATACAAGTACTTCCCCCCCACCATTTACAAATACATAGGACATGGTTACAAAATGTGTGTAACCTGAATGAATCTATAACCAGAAGTTCCTTTACCATATTCCCTTTACAGTTCATTATATTTATGAAAGTGAGCCATTGGCTGGATTTAAAGAGTTTAAAACGCTTCTGTTGTCTTCTAGAATATACTCTGTGAAACTGAAACAAATGATTTATCAGCTGTCTGACTTACAGACAAACAGCCTTAACCTCTAGTTTAAGTTTGCATATGCAAAACAATAGATACTGTTAGTCTGCAATACTGAACCATGAAACCATGACAGTCATTATTCCTAGAAGCTATAGTTACATAATGGGGATTCCTTCTGTATGGGATATCCTTACCACGATGATTCATAAGGTTAAACAAAGAGGATCTCCTTTACCCTGAACACAGAGGAATCCCTCATGTATTGTTTAAACAGAAATTCTGAACATGAAAGAAATATAGAATTGAGATGGAAAAACAACTAAAATAATATGACAGTGTGGGATCTCAATGAGCTGCTATGCTAATGTACAGGTGGGGGTAATCTTTATTTTAAGGTGACGTAGTTACATGTTACTACTTGTACTTTCATATAGTAATATCATTAAATTATGCAGAATCACAAGTAACTAACCATAAACCTAACCTAACCGTAGTACATGTAATTCATATTACTCAGTACTAATTTAAGTAAAATATAGCTATAGGTAACCTTAAAATAAAATTTAACTTTTTCTTCTTTTTTTATTTTAATGCACAAAAAAGAAGATCAGTCTATGTTATTTGAACAAGCTTTATTCACTTCTATAAGAAGAATAAATCAGATATTTCAGATACAGTACATAATAAACGGCAATCACTTCAGAGAATGGTTTGGCTTTCAGAAACATTTAAGAAAAACATTTACAACATTTTGTTTTAAATAAATTGCAGTTATATATGCTGAGATAATATCAAAATTGCAAATGATTCAAGTGTTATTCAGCTGAATATGTCAGTAGCGGTCATGTTTATGTTTAACACACGTACAGCCTACTGAGACGTTTTTGACTTTTCTTACTTCTAATACTAAGATTTCCTGACTATCGGAGTTGGGCTGAGTCGGGCAACTCTTTCTGAATAACATGTTAAAATCTTGAAAAATCTGCGTTGCGTTTTCATTCTTTCCGTGGCATTTTCCACATTTGGCAGAAAAATAAGCCGGGTACTCAGGTGTTGTGACCATATCCATTTGGTCTTCTTTTATTATTCTGTGAAAAAAGAAAGAGTCATAAGTGGTAGAGCACCATCACATATCATATTTATTTATAACCATCACAGATATACTGATGTCAGTCCCAAACTATAAAGCACTTAATGTGTTTTTTTATTTATTGTCCATTACAATAAAAGTCCAAACATGTGAAAAATTGTTCAAAGTAAAGTTCTTTTGTGTTCCACAGAAGAAAGAAAGTAATAAAGGTTTGGAATGACTTGAGAGTGAGTAAATGATGGGAACTGTTCCTCTACTGCCTCTCATCTAACATTACACACAAGAAATATTACTTGCATACAATTAATTCAATGCATTGTATGATCACTTACTCGCACGTCCAAGTAGGATTTGCTTTTCTTGCGATGTGGCTATTCTTTCCGCATTGAGGAAAGTTCATGAGCTTGGTGTACTTAATTTTGGCATTGTTGAATTCAGTCTGATTGCATGGATGATTGCAGTCTGAGCAGGGAATATCCATATACCCATAAGCCGACATGACAGCAAAAGCAAACACCTGTTTTAAACACAAGCACAAGTTAGCGGGCACTCATATACACCAAATAATACATACAGTATAAATTCTGATCCCTGAACAGTTTCTGTGTCATATTATGCACAGAATATTTTAGATTTACTCACCCACAGAGCAGAGATACTCATTCTTCAGTCTCTCAGTGTCACTCTTAAACTGCAAGGCAAAGTAGGAATATTGCTATAGTGTGCTTCAGAATCCCTTTTATACCTTGAGCTTCATGATTTTGACTGACGTAATCCACCAACCTCTTTCCTACATGACAAATTTGCATGGAATAAACAGCGGCGGCGCTTGTGCCTGCTCCGTTTTTCCATAATGATACAGTGACCTGTGGCTATTCAGGTGAGGGAATGGACCTTTTTCTCCCTCTGTAGTAAATGTGATATAGTCACAAACACACACACACACAAAAGCCCATTGAAAAAAAAGCAACTACAATGCTGTACTGACAGTTATGATGCTCCAGGGGATAAGAGCTCAAGTGTGCTCTATAAAAACATACACTATAAACTAACACTTAAAATAATAAATGGGTTTGAGTAGAGCCAACTCAAATTAAACAAATTTCAATCAAATTAACTTTAATGAGTATTTAGAACTTTCTTTTGAGTTCTCAAAACGAACACATTTTAAGTAATCTGAATTGTTTTGAGTTTTTACTTAAATTTGGTTGGGAACTGAAACTGGGTTGGGATTTCTATTTGAGTGGAGTGGAGTATGAGCTCGGTTTGAGAACAGATATATGTTAAATGCTCTATATTGCTGTGCTCATTCAATAAGTGCAATGCTATGCTAATGATGTTAAAGCATTGTGTTATCAATTAGCAATGTAGCATTTATTGAATTAGCTAATTAAAGCTAGCCAAGTTTCCACTACTAAAATATGTAAGTATATGAATTAGCTTACATTGTATTGTCATGTGCAGTAGATTATAGTGAGAAGTGCACAGACGATTGCACAAAACATAAATATTTTAAATGAACTTTTATAAGATGTTATAATAATCTTACATATTGTGCTTTTAAATGTATTGTATTTCTGAGTAGAAATGAACTGCGTAGACTAACTATGAATGCTGCTTCAGGCGTTCATTTTTTGTTTTGTTTGTCAGATGACGTATGCAAAACAATACATGTGCCGAGCTATCGGATTACACCATGATGGGCAATGTTGTTTTTATGGAAGCAATAGTTCCATAGTGGGGATTCCTTTTGTATGGAATATCTTTACCACAATGATTAATACTGCTAGAGAAATCCTAGACACATCTACACTGCATTGCCTACACATCTCCACTGCATTGCTTGAGTGGGTGGTGGGGTGGAGGTGGGGTGGAGGTGGAGCGGGGTGGGAGAATATGAGCCAGATGCTGAATGTACTGGAAAATAAGTTCTGACGAGGACAGTGTCAAGTCACTTTTTTTACAATACAGATAGTTTAAAAGTAGTTTTACAGTGATAACAGATCAAAATTTGTTTCGGCTATACAGCCGCTCTGGAGAGCTCCAGCTCAGTTCAGTTCAAAACACCTTGGGAGAAACCAGGCTCAGTCGGGGGGACATTTCTCTTCTGGCCAATGAACGAACAGTGTAGCCTATGATATGATTCAGACATCATTGCAGGTCAGAAGTCAGATTAGATCGGAACATTCAGAATATTTGTCCAGTTCCATGTGGTTGAAATCGAGTCAGTGCCACTGGCTGTCCTGTCGATGAGGTCTTTCCAGAGTAAAGTCTAGTTGACAGGATCTCGGCTGACCCTTCAGAGAGGCCTCGGTCCGCAGGTCCACCATCTGATCTGGATATGGCCCGGATCCAGCTGACTGCAGTAAACCCCGGGATAAACACAGACTAATATCAGCGTAGATACCATTCTAATATAATGATTTGATGCTAAAGAAACATTTATTATTATGGTAACACTTTACAATAAGGTTGTATTAGTTAACATTAGTTAACGCATTAGTTAACATGAACTAACCATGAACAACACCTCTGTTCAGCATTAGTTAATCTTTGTTAATGTTAGTTAATAAAAATACAGCTGTTCATGTTAGTTCACGTTGCATTAACTAATGTTAAAAAGATTTTATTCATACATTAGTAAATGTTGAAATTAACATTAACAAAGATAAATAAAAGCTTCATAAGTGCAGTTCATTATTAGTTCATGTTAACTAATACAACCTTTTTGTAAATGTTACCATTATTATGAATGTTGAAAACAGTTGTGTTGCTTAATGTTTTAGATATTTTACAGATAGATTTTTTTCAGGATTCTTTGATGAATAAAAGTAAATTTCCTTAAATAAAAAAACAATGATCTCCAACTGAGATGAAAGATCCAGCCACTGTAGACCACATTCGCCTACATCTTCTCCAGAACATTATAGCCCAATAAAAATGATAATGAAGTGTGAATGCCACTGCTAGAACTGCATTGTGTTTGCTTGTTTAGGTTTTGTTTATGGAAAGGTCACATTCAGTGTGAATGTGTTTGTCATCGAGTGAAACCACCTTTTCTTTGAACCATGCAAGAAGTCATAGAAATGAGAAGTCATAGTCTGAAATGATTGTGACCAGTAGCGGCTGCTGACCATAAATTTAGGTAGGGTATATTTTGGATCTTTTTATGTTAAACATTTGTAAGCTTTATATTGTAATCACTGAACATACACAGAACACTTTTGGCAGAGGTTGTGTTATTCATCCCGAGGGTCGATATAACGGCAGTGAATAGCCTTTTTTTTTTTTTTTTTAAAGACGCAAAAAAGAGGGTCTCTACTTTCATTCATTTGAAACTCCACAGAAGAACAGAAATGAACTAGTTACTGACCTAATGCAGACTAACCTACACACAGCTGAAGCGGATTGATCATTTCAGTCTGGAGAAAGGTCCCAGCAAGCACAGAACATTCCCCTAACATTAGTATTTGGTCCCATTATTTTTATTTACCCATTAATTTTTTTTTTATTATTATTTTGCAACCATAAACTAACATTGTCAGAATGTTGCAAGGACGTTATTTTAAATAATCTAAAAATAACTTATAGTACAGAACTTTCCCCAGTGGTTAGGTATATTTTTAGGTTATTATTTTGCAATCATAATAGCCTACATTGTGGGTAGTTATTTTGAATGACCTAAAAATAACTTTCATGACTATTTTTAGGTTATTGTGAAAATTACCTTCCAATTAATCATCTTTTTTTAACTAATTACAGTAGTGCAAAACACATCTCTTAGAAATATGTAACATTTCCAACAATGTACATTTTAAACATGTAAAATCTTTTTGCACAGTTATAGGACACAAATGGAAAGGAAACAAAATCATCAATTAGTAATCAAAAATCAGTATTCATGTTACATGAAAGATCTCATAATATTTCTTCAAAAAAGAAGTAACATTTCTATTATCAATTAATCGTAGTGAATTGATTAAATATTGTACTTCACATAAGAAATCTTTAACAGTGAATTTTCTTAAGAAACCTTTGTTTGTGAAAAAAAAACTTTGCCACAATATTCGTTTATAGATATGTTATAGGTATTGTACACACGTGACGTCACTGCTGTAGCACTAATGGAGGGCTCTTCTTTTGTATTATGTAAGTATATTTAATATTATATATATATATATATATATATATATATATATATATATATATATATATATATATATATATATATACACACACACACACAGTGGGGCAAAAAAGTTTAGTCAGCCACCAATTGTGCAAGTTATCCCACTTAAAAAGATGAGAGAGGCCTGTAGTTTTCATCATAGGTACACTTTAACTATGGGAATCCAGAAAATCACATTGTCTGATTTTTAAAGAATTTATTTGCAAATTATGGTGGAAAATAAGTTTTTGGTTTTCTGTAAGTCTCCACAAGCAAGGGCGTAGGTTTGGTCTCAGCTTTGGTAGGGACATCCCACCAGGTTTGCCCAGATTATAAAGTCTATTATTTGTGTTACTGAGTATGGAAATGCACCATAGTTTAGGAATGAATACATCTATTAATTTAGAGGCTCTTCAGTTCAAATTATCCAGTAACAAAATAATAATAATACAAAATAGTTCATAAAACAAAAAGTTCATAAAAGATTTTCAAAACTGATTTGGAAAAAAAATGACTATTTTCAAAATGACTTATTTTCAATATAAAAAGTGATTGTGGACTGGATTTTTACCACAATGTTGGGCATGTCAAATATTAGTAACAACTTTGATGCATTGTTAGGTTTTGTACAGGATCAGATTTTTCTTTCTCATTTACTGTTTGTGGCTGTTTTTGCCCCATTGACTACCATTATAACCACATTTATTAATTGCAAAGCCATGACACCATATAATCATGCATTCTTGATTGTTGGTGGTTTTTCTTGTTGGAAAAGGTAAAATGTGTATTTTTTACAGTTGATAACCAGGTGGCACCATTAAACCTTTAGATAGGCCTCTGCTAAAAAAAGTTTCTGTTAGTTGCTGGCTTTTGTATAGAGTATAATAACTGCATATGAGGGAGAGAAAAAAATGTAAATCTGATGCTGGACAAAAACTAACAATGCATCAAAGCCAGTGTTGTTACTAATCTTTGACATGCCCAAGACTGTGATAAAAGGTCAAAACATATCCAGTCCACAATCACTTTTTATATTGAAAGTAACTTATTTTGTGTGTTTTTTTAATCAGTTTTGAATCAGTTTTTGAAAATCATTTACGAACTTGGCAATTAAAGAGTGATGTAAGCGATTAGAGTGACAATTAAACAATGACAACAGCTCAACAGTAAACATGGAATCAAGTATGTAAACTTGCAACAGAACACATTTACGATATTTTACATTTGATTATTTTATTTATTTCTAAAGAACTCTTTATTAGCCTATATTGGTGCACTTTAAAGGGATGGCTCACCCAAAAATGAAAATTGTCATCATTTACTCGCCCTCATGATATTCCAAACCTGTATGAGTTTCTCAGTTCTGCTGAACACAAAAGAAGATATTTTGAAGAAAGTTTGTAACCAGGCTGCTTTGGGAGCACCATTGACTTCCATGGTAGGAGTGTGTCTTCCTATATTCAACATAACAAAGAAATGCATAGAGGTTTGGAACAACTTGAGGGTGAGGAAATTATGACAGATTTTTCATTTTTGGGTGCACTGTCTCTTTAAGCCGTCATTCTGAACCAGTTACCACTTTACTGACAATTCTGAAATTATTAGTTTTTTAATTTTCTTTATTAATTTATTATTTTGACTATATTATTATGTAATTATTTGTCCCATTTTTATCTAAATATTTTTTAAATGTCAAACTTTATATGATTATGATTTTAGGATTATTTATTATTAATATAGTCTGGCTATAGCTAAATTATAAATATAATCTATTAATGAACCGGTCCAATGTCTAGAAAAATAAGTCTGCCAAGCTTTGATAATGTATGGAATATTATATTAATATATTATCCATAAAAAAATAAAAATAGGCCCACCTTTAGAAGCATGGATGTGTCTGTCAGCGCTGCTGCTTTAAGTCAGACAGTCTGAGACACTGAAATGTTTCTCTGCAAACTGTGCAGTTCGCCTTCGGTTCATCGTAAGTTACTGTACAGACCCACTGATACCTTTGTTTCTACAGCCCTATATCTGGAAATCCTCTTCCGTTCAAACGGTGGACGCGAGCTCGACATGCTTTTAAAAAACCTACGCCCATGTCCACAAGGTTTTTACACACTGTTGCTGGTAGTCTGGCCCATTCCTCCATGCAGATCTCCTCTAGAGCGTTGATGTTTGGGGCTGTGGCTGGGTAACACGGATTTTCAACTCCCTCCAAAGATTTTCTATGTGGTTGAGATCTGGAGATTGACTAGGCCACTCCAGGACCTTGAAATGCTTCTTACGAAGCCACTCCTTCGTTGCCCGGGCGGTGTGTTTGGGCTCATTGTCATGCTGAAAGACCCAGCCACGTTTCATCTTCAATGCCCTTTCTGATGGAAGGAGGTTTTTACTAAAATTTTTCAAAATACATGGCCCTATTAATTCTTTCCTTTACACGGATCAGTCATCCTGGTCCTTTTGCAGAAAAACAGCCCCAAAGCATGCTGTTTCCACCCCCATGCTTAATAGTATGGTGTTCTTTGGATGCAACTCAGCATTCTTTCTCCTCCAAACACGACAAGTTGAGTTTTTACCAAAATTTTCTATTTTGATTTCATCTGACCATATGGCATTCTCCCAATCCTCTTCTGGATCATCCAAATGCTCTCTAGCATTCTTCAGACGGGCCCAGACATGTATTGACTTAATCAGGGGGACACATCTCGGTAGGGAGTCCCTGGCGGTGTAGTGTGTTACTGATGGTAGCCTTTGTTACTTTGGTCCCAGCTCTCTGCGGGTCATTCACTAGGTCCCCCCGTGTGGTTCTGGGATTTTTGCTCACCGTTCTTATGATCATTTTGATCCCACAGGGTAAGATTTTACGTGGAGCCCTTGATCAAGGGAGATTATTATTGGTCTTGTATGTCTTCTTTTTTCTAATAATTGCTCCCACAGTTGATTTCTTCACACCAAGCTGCTTACCTATTGCAGATTCAGTCTTCCCTGCCCGGTGCAGGTATACAATTTTATTTCTGGTGTCCTTTGACAGCTCTTTGGCCTTGGCCATAGTGGAGTTTGGAGTCTGACTGTTTGAGGTTGTGGACAGGTGTCTTTTATACAGATAATGAGTTCAAACAGGTGCTATTAATACAGGTAACGAGTGGGGAACTGAGGAGCCTCTTAAAGAAGAAGTTACAGGTCTGTGAGAGCCAGAAATCTTGCTTTTGTAGGTGACTGCTACGCCCCGTGGCTCAAAAGGGATGTAACAAAAAATAGGGACACACAAGAAAGCCGAAACTAGGAAAATACATTTATTAACAAAACATAACTATACAAAAATGAACAGTATGTCATGTAACAGTCAGGAGTCATTTGTGTAAAGTGAAACTTTAGTGAAGTGAAACCTCTTTATCATGCTCCTTTTAACAAGGCAACTCAGGAAGTGTGCAACTGGTGTGCAGAATGGAACCATCCGAGAACAGCCACGTGAAAGGGCGGAGCCAGCCAACTATCCACCGTGGTCTGGGGAAAACCCCACGTAACACAGGAGTCGTCACAATGACCAATACTTATTTTCCACCATTATTTGCAAATAAATTCTTAAAAAATCAGATAATGTGATTTTCTGGATTTTTTTTCTCATGCTGCCCCTCATAGTTGAAGTGTACCTATGATGAAAATTACAGGCCTCTCTCATCTTTTTAAGTGGGAGAACTTGCACAATTGGGGGCTAAATACTTTTTTGCCCAGCTGTATTTATATGGAGGGCAGGAAGCAATTTTCTACATCTACTTCACTATATAGTCTAAATAGTCCCCGAACCACTTGCAAAAAAGATATTGCCTACTTGGAGATGGACCGCAACATTTAGTTATTTGGCTACATTACTGCTGGTAGATTGGAAAGAGCAGAATGATCATCAGTAGTGAACTTTACAGATTTAAAAGTAACTACTTTATTCTCAACAAGCCGAAGCCATTAGATACAGTGAATGAGCTATGTACGTTATATAAAAATAGTGAAAAGAATCAAAATAAAACATTGTGGCGCCAAAAGCAAAGAACAAAATTAAACCAAATAATTCTGTTAAAGCAGGGGTGTCCGGCCCATGGGCCAAATGCAACCTGTGGATATCAAACGGCAGATTGTCTATTAAATATTATTTGTGGCCCCCACGCATAATTTGCAAGTTGTGCAGTTTAACAATGTCGACACAAGGTGGCAGTTCTAACAAATTCAACTTCACCCCGCTGATGTGATGTGAAACCTACCCTTCAAGGCGAGCCTGCACGATGCCTATGATCAGTGGATGACAGGGGATGCAGAGAAGGAGTATACAGCTGGAGGTAACTTTAAAGTCCCCGCCCGACTCCTGCTTGCGGACTGAGTGGTCGCCGTCTGGAACAAACTGGACATGGATATGATCAAAAAGTCTTTCAAAGTTTGTGGAGCGAAGATGACCTCATCCTCTGCTTCAGGGAGGGACAGCATTGTCTAACAGCAGGGCCGGGAGAACTGTTGCAAAGCACCTCAGGAGGAGAAAGATGAAGAGGAGCTGTTTAACTATAAACTTGTAGTTCTTGATGATGGTGAGGATGGGGATTTTGAGGATATTAGATACCAACAGTTGACTGTGCTGTCAGGAATGTGTTTTGACTTTAATGTTACTGTATCCGGAGTAGTGTTACTTCAGATTTGTTGTTGTTGTTGTTGTTGTTATGTTTTGAGACTGGATGACATGATGTGACACACCCGTGTAATTTAGCATAACAAATGTGTAGCTCTGAGGAAACATAGATTTTTGTCATGTTCATGCTGGTTACATAGCTTGTGTTGCAAACCAGCAATGTGTTTTGCCTGTATGCTCTTATTGTCTATCAGCAATTTTACCAGCAATAAAAATAAAAAAAACTTGTTAGTACCAGTTTTTGAAATAAACATTTGACATTTTTGAAACAGACACAATGGTGGTTACTGATTAGGCTACCATAATTCTGACCCAAATTGCTTTGTCTCCCGTCTGGCTGTTGTTGTAAGTTTTTGCAAATGTTTCTTAAAAAA
Source organism: Gobiocypris rarus (assembly GCA_023029165.1). Lineage (NCBI taxonomy): Eukaryota > Metazoa > Chordata > Actinopteri > Cypriniformes > Gobionidae > Gobiocypris > Gobiocypris rarus. The sequence continues at coordinate 22,951,911 of CM040933.1, forward strand.
TCAATGATATCTGTCCACTGGACCGCTATTGCTTTTAATTTAAAACGGTTTATTTAAAACAATTATTTTTAGAAAAACAGGCCTGCCTCTAACAAAAGCCTGCTTCAAATAAAAACCTGTTACCTTCTGCAGTTCAGGTAAATAAAGGCTTTTAAAAGATTCAGGCAAAGGGCCTGATGCCAGACGTTTCCGCCACATCCGGAACAGAGGGCACATTCCAGTAGAGTGTGCTCGCACCCTAGCGGACAGGGCCCACCTTGTGCTTGGTAAGCCACGGTGATGGCATCCACCATCCAGTGGGCCATCCTCTGCTTGGACACAACCTTTCCCTTCTGCTGACCTCCATGACAGACACACAGCTGATGTAAGGTCCTGAAGCTTTGGGTTCTATCCATGTACAGCTGCAGAGCATGGACGGGATAAAGGAACCTCGCCCCCCTGAGGAACCTGACGACCAGGTTGTGCTTCCCCACCATCTTGCCTTCTACGTGGTCTTGATAAGCAGATATTGCAGCAACATAGACTTTGAGAGTGGAGGGCAACAGCCTATGCTCCAACCACTGCTGCAGGAAGGAAACCTCAGACAACATCGAACATCTTCGGGGGTGTTCTCGGCGAGAAGAACACCACACAACAAACAGGTTCCTCTTCAACGCATAAGCCAGTCGAATAGACAGTGTTTGTGCCGAAGTGATGGTGTTAAATATCTCTTGGGGTAAGTCACCTAGAAATTTCGCCTTCCGTCCAGGGACCAGAAATTATGTTTCAAGAGGTCTGGATGCGGGTGGGACAGGGTGCTCCGTCTCTGAGTCAGAAGGTCCTTCCTTAGAGGAATCTGCCAGGGAGGGGCTGTCGCGCAGAGCATTAGATCTGGGAACCAAGTCTGGTTTGGCAAGTATGGAGCCACCAACAGGACCTGCTCCTCGTCCTCCCTGACTTTGCACAGGTTTTGTGCAAGTAGGGCCACTGGGGTAAATGCATATTTGCCAGCTGTGCGTGAGTGCATCCGTGCCGAGTGTGCCCTCGGTCAGCAAAATAAAACCACTGGCAGTGGGACATTTCAGGGGAGGCAAACAGCGTGTGAAATGTACCTGTAGGGAGAAGGGAAACTACCAAACCTGGTGCAATTGACCATGGAAAACAGCATTTAATCATTCTTTTAACAAAATAAATAAAGTTATAGTGTGCTAGTTTATTATAATTATTATCACATGTTAAATAATTATATACATCTTTTTGGAAAATTACCAACTATTTATTGGGTGGGCCACAATTCAAAGTGGCTTCACCACTGCTAATATAGGCTACAATGGGTCATGGGCAGTGTTGGGCAAGTTACTGAAAATAAGTAATTAGTTACAGTTACTAGTTACTTCTTTTTAAAAGTAATTGAATTACTTTACCAATTACTGTATAACAAAAGTAATTACTTACTAGAGAAAGTAACTTTTAAGTTACTTTTATGTTTGCTTTTTAAATGTAAGTAGGAACAGAACTGAACATTAAAACACAATAAACATAATTTTTAGACCTATTTATTGTCATCAACAGGGCAACAGGCCTTCAAAATCAAATGAAGCAGTAGCCTAGTATATGGTGTGTAGTGTCCAGCAGCAGCGCAGCTGGGAGAGTAATGGCCTTTTTATACCATGCTCACTTCATTCATTTTCTCTGACCAGATATCTATCCGCTTGTGAAAAGACCAGACATATCTGGTTGTTTAAACCACCTATGGAGCTACATTTTACTCCTGGCAAATTGTTAAAAAATAAACGTGTGTGAGCGTGTTACCTATATATATGTTCAAGCGCTACTGCAACACGCGTCGCCCCAAATGAGTAAAGAAAGAACACACGCAAACGATCGCAAGGAAAACTGAAAGCCATAGATGCTCAAAAACACAATCATCTTTATTAAAACTAATGAGACTAAATGATCTTACCGGTGCTTAGGTCGCGCTCTCTCATATCGAGGTCTTGAAATGAGCGAATGATAAGATGCTAGCTCGAATCTTTTGCTTTATTTCTTTGACGTTAACCCTGTTAAATGTGCATATGCCGCGGGAAGATCGGATTTATTTTGCGGAGAGGTGTTAGGTGAGACAACCTGCATGCTTTTTTATTTTATTTCTTTAGCTTGTGTAGACCGTTTCGTTTGCGAGTGCCTATAGCCTACGATCAGCCTAATAGCCTAACCTAAACTTATCAAAAATGCCTTTTTGCTGTGGTGGTTTTTAAACTTGTTAATGTTTAAACTTGTTATGCTCTAAGTATTTTTCACTTTTTTATATATGTTTTTTTATAGGCATGACAAGTCCAGGGTTGATTTGAGTGGCTAAAGCATTGGGTTAACTCACTGTTGGCCGCTTAGTCGTCACTTTAAAAAAATAAAACCTTTAATTTAACAAACAAAAAAATGCTCCAAATATTTTTCTAAATTAACATAATAAAGAAACTAAACAAAATATAACTACTTTGACATTAAAAACAAAACTATTTGAACTATTATGAACTATTTTAATGGCTGCAACAATGTAACGTAAAAACACAGGCATGGGCTAGGGCCTATAGATTTGAGCTTCCTGTCTGCAAGCGTTCATTTTTCACAATAGAGAGTAACGTGATTAACGAAGTCATTCAAATTTCAGTAATTGTAATTGCGTTACCTGATTTAAAAAATAATTAGTTACATGTGCGTTACTGCTAAAAGTAGTGGAATTACAGTAACGCGGTACTTATAATGCGTTACTCCCAACACTGGTCAACACTGGTGTGCTGGATGATTACTGATGTACAGCGTGGTAATGATATAGTGTAAATAGAGGGGAACGTTCTGGGAATATTAAAGTAATGTTAGGGGAATGTTAAACTTGCGTTAGAATAACGTTCTACAAACCAAAAACTAACATTCTATTTCCGGTAGAAAACATTCCTGACTAACCTAAACAAATCTTAAAAATACTGTTGTGGGAACCAAAAATTGTTAGCTGGGATGAGACGTGGCTGGCTGTGCCATGACAATATTCTAACTGGTTCTCATATACTTCAACCCTGTATTATCTTGTAGTAAATATGCACATTAAAAACATGGCAGGCATTTGATCAACATTCTGTTTAGCTATGTTGACGACATCAGACTGGGCATAACAATGTCGAGCGCTTAAATAATAACATGCTTTCACCCCATCTGTCTATTTCGAGTACTTTTGAGAGGCAATCGCTTGCTGAATGAGGACAGTAATATATTATATATTACATAACTTATATCTGTTCTCAAACTAAGTTCATGCTCCACTTGTCAACATGATGGTTACCCTAAAAAACATAAGAGAAACTCTTCTAGCATAACAAAACATTAAACACAACTAAATCTCCCACTTAATGTTAATCTTGCACCCCCAAAAACATAACATTTTTGTATTTACTGTCCTTTTTGAGAGTCGTGGCAAAGGATGCTGGGAAATCAAAATTCCAGCCCAGTTAAATTGAAGTTAGTTTAGATTAAAAGAATCTATAAAACTTTATAAAACTCAAAAAAATTAAACAATTCCAGATTATTTCAAATGTGTCAGTTTTTTGAGAACTCAAACGAAAAAGAAAAAATCAAAATACTTCTAAAAAAAAGTTTTTTTAAAAAATTTGTTTAATTTGATTTGACTCTACTCATGCCAATTCATTATTTTGAGCGTTAGGGTTTACGTTAGGTATTTGTTATCTTTGCTATTTTTCAATTATAGATACTAAGGTAGAAGATCTGGTTCAAGATCTGGCTGACCATAAAATACAAAGGAGTTAAAAATGTGAGCTGCTAGGATGGAAATACAAATAAAAAAGATTTTAAATAATAATAAAAACAATGTTGTTGTGCAGGAAGGAGAGAAATAGAGGCAACTGTTAAAGGGTTAAAGTGTGCAAACTGTATATATTTTTTAATATTGTGAATTTTGAGTTAAAATAAAACAAAAGTTTGACCATTGCTGGGAAAAACAATTGATTTATTGTATTATTTTAATTATTAATACTTGTTTTAGGTGTGTGTACTAAAACCTCTCAATCAAAAAAAAAAAAAGAAAAACCTTCAAGCTATTTATTTTTAGCGTATGCAAAACATCAGATACTGTAGTGCTGAGATGGCTATCAAGCCTCACCATGACAAACATGGTTCCCAGCATGGAGAGCATTGGTTCATTGTTGGGATTCCCTTTATGGGAGATAGAGATGATGGAGAAAGGGAAGACCAGAGAGGAATCGCCTTTTACTATATCTTTCATTGGCTTTTATGATCAAGTGTAAATACATAAAAGTATATTTTAATGCATATTATATATTTCATTATATTAATACATTTTATTATTTTTATGTTTTATGGCTCTAAAAGTGTGAAAAGTGTAAATGTGTCCTGAACTGGGCACACATGAGTAAACTTGTCTGTTTGGTCACACTTTATATTAGTTGCCTTTAACTGTACTTATATAAAACATAAATCATTATTTGGTACATTGTACTTACAAATCTCACATGGCCAACAGATTTCTATGTAATAGATAATTTTCAGTCTGTCCCTAGCTGTTCATGCTGGTCTGCAATTGTGACTTTTTGCACCCTATAGTAGAGATGTTCCATTGTTTTATTTTGTTAACAAATTATTTCTGGAGAAAGATTTTACATGGTGGGTCAAATCAAAGACTAATTTAGATAACAAGGGGGAGGGATAAGACCATGACACAAGCACATGGCCCAAAATAACAAAACACCACATGTGCTACTCAAGGCAGGCCAGGCATGTGACACTACCCCCTCCTTAAGGAGCGGCTACCAGGCGCTCCACTAGGGATGGGAGGGACAGACCAGGGAGGAATGCAAGGAACAGCCCTGAGAGGGATGGGAGGGACAGATCAGGGAGGTGCGGGAGGGACAGATCAGGGAGGGACAGGTGGGACAGACCAGGGAGGGAGGTGGGACAGACCAGTGAGGGATTGGGGAAACAAAAAGTTCAGGAGGCCAGGGCGGCTCGCAGAGTTCAGGACTGGCCATCACGGATGGAGCAGGGTGCCTGGGAGGCGCAGTCAGAAGGAGGAAGGAGCCTTCCTTCTCCTCCTCCACTTCCAGACCACCAGAACAGGGTTCACCAGAACTGGGTCCACCGGAACAGTCGTGGAGGAAGCCTTTCTCCTCCTCTGATTCGGGACCACCAGAACAGGAACCACCTGAACCGGAACCACCGGCCTGTGCCTCCGAATGTGAGGCAATGCGGGATCCCCCGCTTCAGGGGAAGTGGCCAACTCGTCCCCGTTCTTCCTCCTCCCTCTCCCCGAAGGGGTCATCGGAGGACTGGGGACTTGGCAGTCTGTGAGTAAGAATGGGTGAGGACCAAGAGGTGGAAGACCACTCTTGTCTTCTCAATGTCTTCATCCGAGTCCTCTCTTGGTCAGATCAATATGTCACGTTAAAGAGAGGGAAAAAACAGGAATGAAAACCCAAATGCAAAAATGAAGATTTATTTATAAAATAAAACATAAACTAGAAAATACATAAACTGAAACACACCAACATGGGGAACCGGGAGACGTAGATAGTACAACGATCCGACAAAGACTGACAAACACAAGGAGCTTATAAAAGGGAGAAATCAAGCTGGGAATTGAGGGAGCACAGGTGGGGCAAATGAAACCAATAACGAGATAACAAGGGGGTGGGATCTAACTAGAGACACGAGCACATCGCCCAAAATAACAAAACACCACATGTGCAACACGAGATAGGACAGACATGTGACAACGCTTGCATCAAACCCAATGCAAGTATATATTTTATTGAACTTTAGATGTGTTTAAAATTTGTGCCCCTGTTTAAGGTGATTTTATTTGTTTGACTTGTGTTGGCCTGTGCAGGTGCTTCCATAATTGCTTTGAACTTTTGTGGTGATTTGTGTAATCCAGCTGCATTAATGTAGTGACCAGATACTCCAGTGACTGCTTGAAAAATGTGCATTTTTCACGCTGCAATTTCAGACCATATTTTTCCAGTCTAGTGAGTACTTGGTCTAGTGTCTTAAGGTGTTCTACATCATCTCGTCCTGTTATCAGTATGTCATCTAGATAGCAGACAGTGAGTGTTTGGAGTCCTCAAGAGGACTTGATCCATGGCTTTCTGAAATAATGCAGGGCCCAGGGCAATCCAGAAGGGTAATCAGTTATGGCAAAATATTCCTTTTTTGAGTGGATGTGGGGAGTAATTTCCTTGACTCCTGTGCCACTGGCATCTGCAAGTAAGGAACAAGTCCAATTTACTGAATAATTTCTGAATAAAAAAACTACCAGCCAGAGATTGGGTAGTGATCCACACAAATGGCACTGGGTTGAGTGTCACTTTAAAATCACCACACACATCTGGCTACAACATGTCACACAGGCTACAACACGCTCTCACACGTTTATTTTTTACAGATTTGCCAGGAAAATTTACATATGTGATTTAAACAACCAGATGCATTTATATTTGTCCAGTTTCGTCTGAAATGTGTCCCAGACTGAAATAGTCTTAAATACGTCTCGAAAGAATTTCCGAAGGCATTTATTCCTGGTCTTTTCACAGTCGGATAGATATCTGATCAGAGAAAATGAATGAAGTCACAAGGTGTAAAAATGCCATAACTCTTGCAACTGTGCTGAAAGAATGCACGTTGCTGCTGGATTGTACTCTAAACACAGCTTGAGCTGTGAGAAGAGAAGTCACATGAGCCCCCAATCACCATCATCATCCCTTCGCCACATCCTGGTGCCCTTCACTTCTGCCTCCCTGCATCATTTCAACATCTCCTCGTCCGCCTCCAGAACCCCCTCCGTCCCTGCCTATGTGTCACCATGTTACGGCGCGAGGCCGCACCTTGTTGGAGGGGGCGTTATGTCACTATTCCTTTTAGTTTTGTTCATGGACTTTCAGTTTGTTTTCATATGTCACATGTGAAATATGTTCTTTGTTCAGTTTCCCGCCACTCGTCTGTCTCCCTGGTTACCGTCATTATGAGTTAAGTTAGTTCAGCTGTGTCTGTTTAATCAACTCGTTTGTGTTCACCATTTAAGTTGATCCTTCTCCTGCACTCCTTGTCCGGTCACCGTTATGTTAAGTTGTTGTGCTGTTGCCTGTTTGCATGTCTTTAGAGGTTTTGAAATGTAACTACGTTTGGGAACTGCCTTACCTGTCTTCGTCTTCCTGCCTGCTCAGACTCGTGACAGATCAACTTTTGTGAACAAAATTCTACCAAAAATAGAAATGTCTTTCTGCATTCATGTGGTCTTGCATTCAGCTATTATGTTAGATATATTTAATGTTTCACTTAAATCTTTAACTTATGATTATAATTCCTAAATATTTGATTTGTATACCACAAATAATTTCACATTTATTCAAATTAAGACCAGAGTTTTAAGACAGAGGTATTGGAAAAGTTATTAATAATTTGGAGTTGACCTGAATAATATTATTTAAATATAAGGCTGTGTCATTTGATTGATTACTATGGAATCATCAAAAAACCTAAAGTTGCTCAATGTCTGAATTTTTGTTTGCATGAGCAAGCATTTCAGCCGCCAAAATAAAAAGTAACAGTGACATGGGACAACCTTGCTTAATACATCAGTTTATATTAAAGTGTGCAGTAGTCCCTTCTGACAATGAAACAGAAAAGGTAATATCCTGATACAAACTACAAATTATACTACAAAATTGTTCACCAAAAATAAAAGGGTGTTTGACCATATAAAACTGTCAGGACATGACACATGAACTAAAGTGTCCAAAAGACAAGATCACATGAGGGACAAGGAATCACCAGACAAACAGGCACCATGACATTATAAAATAAAAGACATGAAAACATATAAATAACATATGTCACCACATCACTTTCAATGCCTGTTTATATGAAGATGTTAGAGTTTTGATGGTCGATTGGATAGGTTTCCTTTCTTGTTTTTAAAAAAAAAAAACATATTAAATAAATAAATACTCAATTTGTTTTGACATATTGAATTGTATTGATTTGTTCATAATTGTTCATAATATGGATTCAAAAATGAATATCTAAAAATCATGGGTGAGATTTCATACAGTTATGTTTGCATGTGGTTTACTCGCTTTGTTTTCTAAGGCAGAATATTCAAAGCAGGGCTTGATTTGCCTCTGACCATATTTACTGCAGACGGTTCATTCCAGTGCATGAGTAATCTTTAACAATGTAATTGGTGGGATTTCCTTCTTTGTCGAATCTAATTATCACACCAAGTATAAAGTTAAATTGTTAGTTAGCCTTTATAGTTAGGTAAACCAAAAATCTTTAAACATTCATCCCCAGTTAGATATTTCATTGTGGTTTTGACAGTTTTTTGTCTACAAGGAAGTTAATATTTCAGTATTATTTGACATCTGTTGTTTATCTGTTTTATCTACCTGATGATTACACTAGGATAAATAGTCGTGGTTTTGCATATGTCTAATGGAAAACTGAATCATTTAAAAAACATAGTAACATCATAATATTGATGTGACTGTGGGAGGATTAGCAGAAATGTTGCCCACGACTGACCTTTCACATTTATACCATGTCAATTAACACTTTGCGATTGTCACACTCACATTGCCTTGGGCCAGTGTAGCAGAATGAATATGAGAGCCAGCTCTCTGATTCCAGTATGGAAACTATAATGGAGCCTGTAACATATGCAAAATAGCTTGAGAAGCATGTCAATAGATAACGTCATTCATTGATGGGTCGGCTCACAGTGGATATAAATACGGCTTAGGAACCAAAATAGGTTTTCATCTCCATCTTTAGATTCTTATTTTCACCAACTGGGTCGGACTTTCTGGGATGGTCCTTAAATGGTTCAGGTCATACTTAGAAGGGAGAGGTTATTATGTGAGTATAGGTGACCATAAGTCGGACTGGACATCCATGACTTGCGGAGTCCCACAAGGGTCAATTCTTGCACCACTCCTATTCAACCTGTATATGCTGCCACTGAGCCAAATAATGAGAGAGAACCAAATGGCAAACCCAACAGATCACTTAGATCATCAGGATCAAGTCAGTTAGAAATACTAAGAGTTTACTCAAAGCAAGGAGTGTCATGGTCGGAAGAAGGAAGCAGATGCCAAATGGAAATAACAGTATTTATTTAACAATGATGGATGACAATACAGACGGATGTGTCCGGGTAACACAGGGATTGAGATGACCGGCAGATAAACAGTCCAGGTGAAGTACGGCGGTGACGATCCAGAGCAGTGAGTGGGCGGGTGCTGAGTGAGTCCAATACGAGTATCCAGAAACAAGACGAGACGAGGCAGCACAAGACAAACACACTGGAGAACGGACACCGGTACAAACACTGAACATGGCATGAGAATCTGGCATCGACAGGAAGGATGGGTGAGTATTTATGGTGTGATTAATGTGAAACAGCTGTTGAATGAGATGCGGGTCAGGTGTGTATAATGAAGTGATCATGACTGGAACATGTGACAAAACAGGACATACTCACATGACACGGCACGCAGACAAGCAAGAAGCAATGCATTTGCGAACCGTGACAAGGAGAGTCTGCGTTTAGCTATTGTGCCAGCCGCACTTGGAACCAGCTTCCAGAAGAGATCCGATGTGCTCCAACAGTAGCCACATTTAAAAATTCTCTTTACAACTGTTTTAATTATCCTGTTTTTATTTTCTTATTTCTTAACACTATTTTCATTTCATTTTCTATGTAAAGCACTTTGAATTAACATTGTGTATGAAATGTGCTATATAAATAACTTGCGTTGCCTTGCCTTGCCTTATGTTTACAGTTCATTCTCGTTCATTTATAATCTGTGCATAGTTCTACAGTCAAACATATCAGTACACTTAAGAGAGTGTGTGCATGTTCCTGAATAAGAAAGTGTTCTTCTGCCCTTTTAGGTCGTCTCTTCCTGCCCCTACGTTCTCCAGAAATGATTTTAGTTACTGGAGGATTCTCAAGAAATGTATTGGACTTGTAAGCATAAATGGTAACACTTTACAATAAGGGTGCACTAATATGCATTAATTCATGCTTAACTAATGCACAGATAATAATGAGTTTATGTGTTACTATGGTTAATGGTTAACTAACCCATTTATTAATGATTACTGCATCAGCAACTAATGAAGATTCTACACGATTAATAGATTAAGTAATTATCAAATTGTTATTAGTTAAATGTGTCATAATGTATTAATTCCTTAATAACATTATATGAACTGATAATGTAAATTAATGTGTTAATTACCACAATGGGTCAAAGCCATACATTTCAACTTCCAGTTGTCTGCTTTAATTAATCATTAGCTAATGATTTACAAACGTGTCATTATGTTATGACTTTACTTGTTGGGGCACATGACTATTAACTAATTCAAAATTAATTCAAAACCCATAACCACAATTACATATTACTTAGTCAATTAGTTAATAGTCATGTGCCCCAACAAGTAAAGTAACTTTACCCGTCTCACATTTCTTCTTCTCTTTTGAGAAGCTTTTTCACTCTGATATACACAATAGGGAAGAAAAGGCCATTGCATTTTCCATGACATGGCAACTTTCAATATTTTTTTTTAGTTTTTATTTATTCTTTAAAGGGGTTAAACAACATCTCAAACAACCCAAATTAGGTGTGTTGTGATATACCGGTATTGCCGATAATCATGACATCCAATAGTCCAGCACCAGAATATGGTTGACATCCTGACGTATTGTAGGTTTCGGTCTTGCACCTTAATGCTGGTTGCCAACTGTCATAAAACACAAGCAAACACAGCGCGCAACTGCTACACTGTAAAATCCAATTAGTAAACCTTACTTAAAAAAAGCATGCAAACCGATTGCCTTGAAAAAACCAAGTAAAGTGAAATAGGCATGGTATGTAGAACTAACAAGTGACTGTCAAGTTTTGTACAATCACAAGACAGTTCCAGTAACTTTAGATGTACTTTAGATGTACTTGTCTTAGTATAGTCTACTCAGAATTACTATTTTTAACAACTAAATCATTTAAAGTACTTTGTGAGTTTTCCTAACTCATTAATGCAAGTTGTGCTAAGGTGATGATTTTTGCATACAACTTGGAATTACCGAGTTTACTTTCCCACCAAGCAAAGTTATGTCCAAATGACATCTTTTCAACATCTTTGTACCTAGAGGCAACCGTTGAAAAGACATCCACTAATGCTTGTTATAGCATTACATTGATCAATTTATCCTGAAGATTGACAAAAAAATAGAAGGTGCACCAAACATTTTGAACAAATATTTTAGAGAGTCACACACAAACATCAACATTTGGCCTATGATTCACAACAATGGTCACAAGTTTCATGCTGCAATGCATGATGGGTGGCTTCATAGTACAAAACTCATGCTTGATTCCCAAGCTTTTTTTATTTGATTGTCACCGTTGTTGTGAATCATAGGTCAAATCTTGATGTCGGTGTGTGACTTTGTAATATGTTTGCTCAAAATGTTGGGTGCACATAATTTTTTTTCATCATCCTTCAAGAAAATTGATCCTTTTAATTCTATTGGTGCCAATACCACAGTATCACAAGGTTATGGTGGCTATAAACAAAGTACTATTGTACCAAAAAACACAAAATCAGATGCTCTTATTTCTGATTAATTAGTAATCATCAATGAGGAGCTCACAACACCTCATGTCACTTTAGCTTTGCTTGCTCAGCCACAACTGTTGTGTTTCACAGACACAATTACAGCAGCCAAAGAAACGCTAACACAACTACAGGTACTAAGAGCCCAACTAAAGCAAACGCTTCCCACCACAATGGTGACTTCAAATGAACCATAAATCATCAACATCTAAACCTCTGTTAATTCTCAGTAAGAGCTTCTGTAGATCTATGAAAGAAATAGTCAAAGTGTCTCTTATATCTGTGATTAAGGGCAGCACCAGTGTATGAGTGGGAAACACTGGCTCCTCACAGCAAGAAGATCCTGGATTGAGTCCTGAGCCAGAGAGTCTTTCCTTCAGGTCTGGTTTCTCTCACGATCCAAAGATGTGTGAGTGACAGATGCTAAGTTGCATAAAGTGTCTAAAGGTGTGAGCTAAGTTTCTTTTATTTTCAAGATTTTGGACAAACACACTCTGTCTGTGAGTTGATTTGCAATTACAAAAGGAATATATGTCCACAATGAGTACATTTGAACTGTTTAACCTTGAGGTTTCATGAACGTCTATATGGGACGTCCAAAACAGACGTCATAAAAACTTTCATTCTGGCTCCCTTTCGCCTCTAGGGACAAAGACGTTGAAAATACGTCTTTTGGACATAACTTTGCTTGGTGAGGCTTTAATGTATGGGATTAATATCCTGCCATGATTCAAAACTGAAAATAAAGTTCTGAAAGGTTGAAACTAAGTGTTCAAAAACTCAAAATCTTACAAAAGAAGTTTTGCAAGATCGAAAAATAAGATTTGCAAGCTTGCAAAATGTAAAAAAAATAAAAAAATCTCTGCAAACATTGTTGTTGTTTTTTAGATTTCCTTCTTCAGAACTGCAAAATTTTTTTCGATGTCGAGCAAACAATTTTTCAGAGTTTTAATTTGTCACTATTCTCCCAGTGGATAGTTTGTTTTCCACGTTTGAAACCTTGTAAATGATGATCTGAAAACTGGTGTGCGAATGTGTGAAAAAAAAGTTTTGAAACTCTGAAAACTGAGTTTTGCAGGCTTGCAAAGTGGTAAAAAAAATTTAAATCTCTGCAAACATAATTTTGTTTTTGAGATTTCCTTCTTCAGAAGTGCAACACTCTTTTTTATGGTGTTGTGCAATCATTTTCAGAGTTTTGAATTTGTCACTGTTCTCCCAGTGTATTTTTTGTTTTCCACGTTTGAAACCTTGTAAATGCTGATCTGAAAACTGGTGTGTGAATGTGTGAAATAAAGTTTTGAAACTCTGAAAACTGGGGTTGAAAGGGAAACTTATTACATTACATTACATTTGCTATCCTATTGCAGTCTATTTTTTCAGAGCTGAGTTTACAACACCCACTTTGCGGAGATACGGCCATACAGTTCTGAGCTTGCGACTCACGTCATTTGTGGCAGCGTTGTCACGCAGCTCTGCTCTGAATCTCTGAAACTCAGACTGAGCGAAAATGAAGCTTCGCAACCTTAACTTAAAAAAAAAAGCCTGGAGGGAGGGCCTTAATGCTCTTGGCCAATGCTTTGCTGTCTGCTGACGTACAGTCCAATCAAGTCATATTTACTGGAGAGGTGGGATTGACCGACTGCTATGGTGGACCAAACCTATGGAGGACCAAACCTGCATAAATTAAAAATAAATAAATGAATAAGTAAATAAATGAATAAATATACAAATATGTAAATAAGCAGATACATAGATAAATACATGTTATAAAATTGTGTATTTTCCCTTTTATACATTTTATAAAAATATTTTTAACTTGTATTTATTTGTTAATTAATTATTTTTATATTTATGCATTCATTTATTTTTACATTTATTTATTGATTCATTCATTCATTTTTACTTTTCCGTGTGCAACATGGAAATGAGGAGGGCGGTCCTTGTGTAGCTTCAAACACATATGTGTGTTTTTTTTTGTATTATTTATTTTTTTAGATGTTGCCCCTTTTTTACATTTGAGCCCCTGCCTCTGAAGAACTCTCTGCACGTCCCTGTTACTGAATAAAGAAGAATCACTCTTTAACTGCTTGCCTTTTGTAAAATTAACATTCATCTGGCCATCCAAGTAGGTTACCAAAAATAGAAGTTTAACGCACTGCCTGAATATGGCCTGAACATGGCTCTAAATAGGCTAATTGACACGTAATTCAGCATTCTGAGGGTTCAGTGTCTAAAGAAAAGGAGCATCAATTCACCCTTCGCCGCAAATTTGATTGACAGGCGATCTGATCAATCACATAACAGAATCTGCCGTTTTGCCCGACAAAGCAGTCAGGAGAGTTCGTAGATTAATGTAGGTGGACTTGAACTTGAAAAACGGTGTGTACTGATGTCTTTCCGCGGTTGAAACAACATTTCTGTTAGTGTTCATTCATGTTTATTTGATGCTTATCAATGAACTAGAAGGAAGAGATGATCAGTTCACAAGCAGCTTTAACTGAGCGATCACAATACTTTAAAGAGCCACAAGATAGTATTTATTGTTTAGATTTCTTCAAAAAAATGACACAAATTGAAAGTGAGACTGTTATTTCGAAAATAACTTGCTCTGTCCTTTTTATCGGCGTGTTAACTTGACAGTGGCCTCTTTGCTCTGCAATGTATTTTCTCCACGTGAGAACGTGTGTGTGGTGCGAGAGCACCATGGCTTGTTGGACATAGCGATGGTAACTAAAACTTTTTTCACTTGAGTATGGTAGCGATGGTAACTAAAACTTTTTTCTGTTTAGTACATTGTCCCAAATGTTTCCATTCCAACTATTTGTAAATTGTGAGAAAGTCTCTATTTTTACCAATGAGTGAGCATAGCGTGTGAGGGAGTAGCCTGTCAATTGCGTCATATCTGCTTGATCCTCGTTTCCGGTTTTATTTTGCAGAAAAGCTTACTCTTACTGGAGTGTGAACAAGTGTCACAGCAGCCGCCGAGTGAACGCACAGAGTAACGTCATAAAATAATTTTAAACACACTTAAATGTATCTAATATGATAAACAGAGCTGCGTTACCTCATACTAATGACTGGAAAAGCGGCGATTGCGCCGGCGACTGTGTCCCGTCATAATAAATGTCCCGCTGCTTGCGAGAGGTGTGTTTTGTGTAACAATCGCTCCGGCGGCCTTGCTCAGCTCCCACAGCACTCGCCCCTTCTTTTCCACCGGCTGTGAGGTGAAGACCACATGTCCCAAGATTCTGTGCTCAAACTTGACGTCATCAAACTACACCTTTGTTTTGAAACAGGCGCCCTCTAGCGGACGGAAAAGTTGCATTACCTTTAAGGGTAAAAATTGTCCAGATATGGTTTTACAGGTCCTTTTACAACCCTAGAAATTGTCCCTAGAATGAAATGGGCTGATTTTGCCTTATTTGGAAGGGTCATGAATAGTAATGTAAGCTCTGCTCTGATTGGCTGTTTCACTGTTCAGTTCTGTCAGTTGCGGCATGACAATAAACACTCAAAAAATATATACTTTAAACTAACTCAATTCAATTATGGACAGTGGTTCCACACAAACAACTTAGTTTTTATTAACATTAAAGGTTTATTTTTAATCTATGCAAAAACCTTGAGTTGTGACAACAGAACTGACAGAGGAAGAATCTATGTAAAACAGTTGTCCAACCAACTCAATTCAATCACTTTGCTGCAACTTAAACTAGTTACGTTTTCAGAGGATATTTTTATTAACTAAAAAAAATTGCTAAATATTTTCCACTGAAGCAACATAATCCATTGATTTATATAAAAACAAACTAAATATAACTTTTCTTTACACATATGATGTTCAAAGTGGTCAGTCTGGAAGTGATAATGATTTCATGCAAGGCACTGCCATAGAAAATGTGTTATTATTGAAGCAATTTGACCTCTTGCTAAAAGGCTCAACTCTTCACCACAATGGTAACCCCCAAAACTACTAACGAAACAGAAACTCTTAAATACCAACATTATATAACATTAAACATAAAATATTAATAAGACATTAAAATAAGACATTACATCTCTGAAGATCTCAGCAGAGGAGGATTAAACAACTCCACAACTGTGTGTTTATAAAGCACATTTGTTATGACAAGAAAAGCCAAAGAGAAAATGCAATCAGGTGATGTAGCCTTTTAAAAGACTTTAAAAGACAGTGTCCGAAGTCACTGATCACACCCAATGTCCAAAAATATCACTTAAAATACAAAATTAGCAACACTTTACCTCTATTAGCAGAACATTAGCATCTGAAAAAGATCAGTGATTCAGCCATTACATGATGATGTCATCATCATCATCAATAAGGCAAAATCACCCGATCACAATTTCTCTTTGACTACTTGCTATAACAAAAGTGTTTTATAAACACACACAATTAAAGCCAGCCAGAAAAAAAAAACTAAAGCTAAAGAGTTTCAGGTCAAGAGCCCAACTAAAACAAACTCTTATCTCCATCATGGTGACAAACTAAACTATTATTTTCAATAAAACATAAAGTCAGTCTGGTTAGTAATGTGTCTGGCTGGTAATGCTGTTTGTGGAGTTGTTTAATCATCCTCTGCTGAGATCTTCAGAGATTTAATGTCTTATTTTCGCTTCAGTGGATTTCATCTAGGGCTGTGGCTGAAGTCAGCGTGTTTCTCTTTCCTTCACTGATTCTGCTCATTATCATCAGGTGTTCATCATTAATTCTCAATCATCACTTAATTCTCTCATTAACTTCAACACTGCTTCAATGGTGCTTTAACTCAGTAGTGTGCACACACGTGGACACTAGGAAGTGTTAATTTATCATGGACGTTTTTCTGTGCTATTACATAAATGTTGCCTGTTCCATTTATGACTGGATTTATATAAATCACATTCAGTTTATCACTACAATTACATAAATCTTACCTGTTTCATTTATGTTTAAGTGTACACTCCCAACTCAGCCCATATGCAAAGCATGATGGGAAGCAAAAGTCCTGTTTGATTGATTCCATATGTTGCATCAGTGGAAAATATTTTGAGATTATTAACTAGACTAACATGCTCAGAAAACGTAACCAGTTTAAGTTACAACAAAGGGATTGAATTAGGTTGGTTGGACAAAACTATTTTACATAGATTCTTCCTCGGTCAGTTGTGTTGTCACAACACAAGGTTTTTCCAAAGATTAAAAATAAACATTTTATGTTACTTAAAAAATACGGTGGTAGTGTGGAACCACTGTCCATAACTGAATTGATTTAGTTTAAAGTATATTTTTTTGAGGGTTACTTGATTGAAACATGTAATTTCAAAATGAAAATCTCAATGAAGTCAAAGAGTAACTGTTTTAAGTCAACTTAACATGAAGCAATTACATTTGAACCAGAAACCTAATATAATAGTGTTGAAATAAAGTACATTTTTAAATAAAGTCAACAGTATCGTAAAATAATTTTTTGGAGTGTAGGCGTAATGGTTTTTATACCATACAAATCGCAATTAATACTTAGACAGCACTGATCTATAAACATGCATACATACGTACATGCATAAATGTTTTTTTGTTTCACTTTAAGTTTTTGTGGCTAATCGTTTTTTTTTTTAAGTGTACATCAGCTGATATTTTTGTGTTCATTGAAAAGGTTTATTGATTGTGTGAGTGAGATTTTCCTTGTATGAGTCAGTGGTAACCCTGTTTGATTTGAGAGCAAAGGGTTCTGGGGTTGCTGAGTAACGGCCTGCTCACATGCTTGTGTGTGTGTGTGTGTGTGTGTGTGTGTGTGTGTGTATCCTTACAGGCATAAAGAGGCATACACATGGACGAACCCTTTTTGCTGTGTACATAATGTAATTATCGGTAAACTGTGGATAGAACAGTACGGCAATGTGGAAATTGTCAACCACAGGTAAAGTTATGATGACACATGTATTCTATTGCGGATTCACATGGATATGTGTGAATGATTAGTGTGATGTGTGATTGCTTAGTACTGAGAGAAGTGCGTGCTGAACTTTAAACCCTGTGGGATGTTTGGAAAGGAGCTGCACAGAGTTGAAGGTTACATCCAGGATAAGAGGTGAGATCCTGACTCACTTTTCACATTTTACTGGGCTGTTTCTATACACATGAACTGTTTAAATGATCTAGAACATGTCTTTAAGAAAGAAACTTTTGTAGCTATAGTGATTTAAATGTGTTCTGCCAATTTCAGCCAATATTTCATTCAGTGATCTTGGACTTATACTAACACCTAGCAGCATGGATAAAGCATCACACAAAAGAGCAGCATTATCAATCTCAGAAATACACTGTCAGTCACAATTTATTTATTCTGTAAGTGAGACAATCCAATGACAGGGGGTTACTTAAGAGGCGTTCGCACCGGGTAGTTATAGGAACACAGTTATAGGAACTATAGCCACCAGGGCTGTCCCCCAGCACTAAATTTCCCATAGGGCCATTTTCCTGGTTCCATTCGCACCGCCAGTATGAACTCTGTGTGCCAGTATGAAGTGACGTAATCCGGCCAACAGCGACGTCTTTTTAAGTGCTGCATTCAACGATGTCAACAGTGCAGTCCGTTCCTGCAGTGAAAACACGCCAAAAATGGGTAGTTCCACCAATAGTTATAGGAACTATGAAAACGTTACTCCAGTGCCGAAAGCCTCTTTTGAAGTGCCATTCATCTGGTCAAATGAGGTGACCTGTTTCATGTTTAATTTTATTAGGCTACTGACACGACTAAGTACTATTACTTTGTGTAAAATTGTTTTCAATGAGATAAGCAATAAGGATCTTTTAAGATTGTATAGATTAGAAAGCAGTTAGACACCTTTGTTCCCCATGACATTTGGCATTATCTAAATAATCAAGGTAGGATTAAATCTCAGGCGGTGCCAAGTCACTGTACTGTTGGTTATAGCAGGCGTTTATACTCCACTGTATCATCCAGCTGTATCAAGAACTCCATCACCGTCCCATTGGTAATCATCGCTTTGCGTCACTGCTCATTAGCATAATGTTGAACTTACCAGTGTTGAATGATTAATGTCTGGTTTAAAATGAAAGGTTTTTTTTTTTTTCCTGTTGATGCAAATTTTATTGTCTGTGTGAATGGCCATTTATTGACAGCAGCGCCATCTTTGATTTTTAACAGGAATGAAAGCGAGGCAGTGAGGGAAAGACATGCGTCTCTTCAGTGGGTTGGACTGTTATTTCATGTGTTTTGGATTGTTATGCTGATGAAACACTGCAAAAATGTATTTCAAAGGAATTTCAGTAGACAAAAATAAGTGATAGATGCAATACATGTGAAATATTTTTTTTGTGTGTGTGTGTGTGATTTATAAATCAATATCTGCTTAACTAAGGCAAAAAAACACTACTGTATGTCACGATCCTCTGTTAGCCAAAGCCTAGCCATGGCGTCTCTGTTTTGTCTTCTAGTCTTGTTTGTTTCTAATTGCTATTATCATATATTATGTTATTGTTTGTATATTGTTGTGAGCATTAAAAAAAATAAAAACCGACGGCATCCGACATCTGCATGACCAGAGTTTTTCGGTTGACCAGAGTTACGTCAAGCGTGAAATCAACCCTCGCATGCACACGCAGATGACTGCTGGTCAGAAGCGATACAGTTTAAACATTTTAAAATATTGTTATTTTTCTTACAAACACTTATCGTTTAACTTCAGAAGACATTGATTCATCCATTGGGATCGTATGGATTACTGTAGTTATTGCTGTAGGCCTATGTGCTGTTTGTTGCCTTAACTTTTAGAAACCTAAATGAGTTTTCATTAGCAGAGATTATTTATTTATTTATTTATGTATACGACTTTATTCTTTATTTAGAATAAAGTCGTATACATCTCGGATGGCATGAGGGTAAAAGACTAGACATTTCTGCGCGCACTGTATTTTCAGTGTAACAGTTAGCCTACATAATACAGAATACTAGAGATGTGGGATTCCTTAAGATTCATCTGTGGCAAGGATGAAAAAAAGAGGAACAAGAGCAGGGTGAAGCCAACCAAGATAAATTAATGTGTTGTAAATCTGTTTAAAAAAATATTTTTTTCATTTTTTAAATAAAGGTTTCCGAGTGATATCAGATTTTACACTCAAAAATATGATTATAGCTGTTTGCTCAGTTTATTTAAATAAAATAAGCTGAAACAACACAAATTTCTATTTTTTTGCTTAATTGCCATTTTACTCAATTTTATTTTGTTAAATTAAATAAAATTAGTGAAATGTTAAGTTAACCTAAACCATTTGTGTTGTAACTACATCAATAATTTATGTTGCAGTGTATTTCTAGTTCCCAGCATGCTTTGCATAGGGATGTATCGGGAGAGTAAATGTTGAAATTAAGTCCTGTTTAATGTGTTTTTTAGTAAAGGGAAAGACCTGTTCATGTTTCATGTTGTATTTGAAAGATATATTTGACATTTTAAAGTTGTGTTATGTTGTGACAATTTTTTGAGGTTACCATTATCGTGAAGTGTAGACCTTGTGGTTAGGCTATGCAGTTCTCAATAGGCTTGAACTGTATTACTGCCAGTGATGAGAAATGTTTTACTTGATCTTGTATGTTACAAATGTTACACTTTGCATGTGATCGAGTATTGTGTTGACTATAAAAATGAAGAATATAAATTAATTTGAAACAGTTCCCACAGTCTAGACATGATCATCAATTCTACATCTCTTTATACTACTTTATCTAGTTGGAGGGAAACTATTATTTTTTAATTAATTAATTTAAGTTCATACAACAAGATTAAAACAAATATTTTCAAACCAATTTTATTCAATTTTGTGGAAATATTTTCCTTAATTTAATAAAAATGGTTGAACAGCTTTTTTTTTTTTTGAGTGTATATGTGTTTTTATTCTAGGATACTTACCCTGTAACTACATGAAACAAGAGTGGAACAAGAACAGACTTTAATTTACAACCCGCAGATTCATACTTACCCTGTAACTACACAGATAATTACCCCTTAATTAAAAAATACTTACAGTAAAAATCATTTGTTAATTTTCCTGATAGTTACCACTTTATTTTCCCAATATTACATTTTTCCCATATACCTACACATACTTACTTAATAGTTAAACTATAATTACTGAAAGTTGTGCTGTAAAGTCACTTTAATTATGCAGTACTTTCCGGGCTGTAATCTTAAGCGTTACCAATAATTTGGTAGAAAGAGAAAATGGAAAGCAAATTTATTCACACCATTATTTACAGTGATATTTTTAGCCTACAATATTTCTCCCCAAAGGCAAAATTTTACAAAAAGAATTTTTGTTAAGATTTTCTATTATTATTATTTTATATAAATATTAACACTGTTTTATTTGAATCTGAGCATAGTCAAGCCAAACCCATCTCTTACTGGACAGACCATATTCTGAGAGACACGGTTTTGCTCATAACATGGTTTTGCACAGCATCATCAGTAATGTTATGTTTTAATAATATTCAAGCTCAGTGGACCGTTTCAGCCGCTGTGATCGTTCAGTGATAAGTGTTATATCTCCATTGTGTTGTGTTACGACCCTGTCTTCTGTTGTGTTTTGCGATTTGGCTGCAGACAATCATGCCTAATTGATTAATTTATGGGTGGAGAAAATAAAAGCCGTTTCCACCTGTTCATCGGTACTTCCTCTGGGGGAACATCACCAGAGAAGTCATTTTCCGCCACGTTGTTGCTTTCTAGTTTAGTTATCATTTCTCAACATTCCTAACCAATTGGATTATTATTTTTCCCTTTATTGTTTAAATCCCTAGACTTTGTTATATTTTTGTAATGGATCATTATGGTGTTAAATAAATAATCTTGCAAGTCAAACTATTCGTTTGCATGTGTGATCCTCTTTTATGTGACAGTCGAGAACGAGCTGGCCGTGGCAGTTGTCACCTACATTACTACTGGGGTTGCTTATTTCAAAAGGTCAGAGGTGAAGGAGAATGAATCCTCAAGAGAACAGAAAACAGATAGCATAAAATGAGATAATCTTCCATCTAGGAATTATGATAGGAAGGCTGGGAAGGACACCTGCAGCAGATCATATTAGCATTGTTCATATGCATTCTCTCTCTCTCTCTCTCTCTCTGAGATTATGTCTGCTAATTGTTATAACTGTTGAGTTATTCACGTTAACGAATATATTTTAAAATCACTGACATTTATCCACTGAAGAGGCAAGCGTTGTGAACCGTTCTTTATTAACAAACTCAAAATCCAAACATAAAACAAAGACTTGGCATGGGAAGAAACAAACAAAAGCTTGACATTAACTTGCCATGAACAGACTTGTCTAAAAACCACTCACCAACCAGCAGGTTACACAAACATTAAATAACAGACAAGGACACATGGCAAACATGAGGGTTAAATACACTGAGACTAATGACAAGACAAGGGACACCTGTGAACAATGATTAAAAAATTAACCAATGACATGACACAAGATCACATAAGGACATGGGAGTCACATGACAAGACCAGGAAGTGCATGACAAACTGAGAAACATAACAGTGAACATGACAAACTGAAAACATGAACCAACACCAACACATCCTGTGACAATCACTGACAACTTGTGACTTATGTGAAAGTGACTTTTTTTTTTCTTCTGGATATTGCAGAAAGATCATCCTTCTGTGCAATCACAGCAAAAACAAGTGCTTTTAACATTTAAGAAAAACATTTACAACATTTTGTTTTAAATAAATTGCAGTTATATATGCTGAGATAATATCAAAATTGCATGCAGGCATGATTCAAGTGTTATTCAGCTGAATATGTCAATAGCGGTCATGTTTATGTTTAACACACGTACAGCCTACTGAGACGTTTTTGACTTTTCTTACTTCTAATACTAAGATTTCCTGACTATCGGAGTTGGGCTGAGTCGGGCAACTCTTTCTGAATAACACGTTAAAATCTTGAAAAATCTGCGTTGCGTTTTCATTCTTTCCGTGGCATTTTCCACATTTGGCAGAAAAATAAGCCGGGTACTCAGGTGTTGTGACCATATCCATTTGGTCTTTTTTTTTTATTCTGTGAAAAAAGAAAGAGTCATCAGTGGTAGCACCATCACATATCATATTTATTTATAACCATCACAGATATACTGATGTCAGTCCCAAACTAAAGCACTTAATGTGTTTTTTATTTATTTATTGTCCGTACAATAAAAGTCCAAACATGTGAAAAATTGTTCAAAGTGAAGTTCTTTTGTGTTCCACAGAAGAAAGAAAGTAATAAAGGTTTGGAATGACTTGAGAGTGAGTAAATGATGGGAACTGTTCCTCTACTGCCTCTCATCTAACATTACACACAAGAAATATTACTTGCATACAATTAATTCAATGCATTGTATGATCACTTACTCGCACGTCCAAGTAGGATTTGCTTTTCTTGCGATGCGGCTATTCTTTCCGCATTGAGGAAAGTTCATGAGCTTGGTGTACTTAATTTTGGCATTGTTGAATTCAGTCTGATTGCATGGATGATTGCAGTCTGAGCAGGGAATATCCATATACCCATAAGCCGACATGACAGCAAAAGCAAACACCTGTTTTAAACACAAGCACAAGTTAGCGGGCACTCATATACACCAAATAATACATACAGTATAAATTCTGATCCTGAACAGTTTGTCATATTATGCACAGAATATTTTAGATTTACTCACCCACAGAGCAGAGATACTCATTCTTCAGTCTCTCAGTGTCACTCTTAAACTGCAAGGCAAAGTAGGAATATTGCTATAGTGTGCTTCAGGATCACCTTTATGCCTTGAGCTTCATGATTTTGACTGACGTAATCCACCAACCTCTTTCCTACTTGACAAATTTGCATGGAATAAACAGCGGCGGCGCTTGTGCTTGCTCCGTTTTTCCATAATGATACAGTGACCTGTGGCTATTCAGGTGAGGGAATGGACCTTTTTCTCCCTCTGTAGTAAATGTGATATAGTCACAAACACACACACACACACACACACACACACACACACACACACACACACACACACACACACACACACACACACACACACACAAACAAAGCCAATCGAAGAACAAAGAGCAACAACAATGCTGTACTGACAGTTATGATGCTCCAGGGGATAAGAGCTCAAGTGTGCTCTATAAAAACATACACTATAAACTAACACTCAAAATCAATTAATTGTTTTGAGTAAAGCCAACTCAAGTTGGGGGTTAACCATCATGTGATGAGTGGAGCATAAGCTCGGTTTGAGAACAGATATATGTTAAATGCTCTATATTGCTGTGCTCATTCAATAAGTGCTATGCTATGCTAATGATCTTAAAGCATTGTGTTATCAATTAGCAATGTAGCATTTATTGAATTAGCTAATTAAAGCTAGCCAAGTTTCCACGACTAAAAATATGTAAGTATGTGAATTAGCTTACTCAAATATTTGAATTTAAGAGCAATTATTTAAAATATATGAGTACAAAATAAAATTCTCCAAGTTCTGCTTACTTAAACGGTTGAGTTTTGCCAACTTATTCAGGTTTACAGTGTAATTGCGTATTATTTTTACCAACGCTGTGCCTTAGAAATGCATTTGGGGAAAGTGTATATTATTTTTGCATTGCATTCTGTTTAATTGTATTGTCATGTTCAGTAGATTATAGAGAGAAGTGAACAGACGATTGCACAAAACATAAATATTTTAAATGAACTTTTATAAGCTGTTATAATAATCTTAAATATTGTGCCTTTAAATGTATTGTATTTCTGAGTAGAAATGAACTGCGTAGACTAACTATGAATGCTGCTTCAGGCGTTCATTTTTTGTTTTGTTTGTCAGATGACGTATGCAAAACAATACATGTGCCGCCGAGCTATCGGATTACACCATGATGGGCAATGTTGTTTTTATGGAAGCAATAGTTCCATAGTGGGGATTCCTTTTGTATGGAATATCTTTACCACAATGATTAATACTGCTAGAGAAATCCTAGACACATCTACACTGCATTGCCTACACATCTCCACTGCATTGCTTGAGTGGGTGGTGGGGTGGAGGTGGGGTGGAGGTGGAGTGGGGGTGGGAGAATATGAGCCAGATGCTGAATGTACTGGGAAATAAGTTCTGACGAGGACAGTGTCAAGTCACTTTTATTTTACAATACAGATAGTTTAAAAGTAGTTTTACAGTGATAACAGGAAAATAATGCAACAAAATTCGTCCAGCTCAGTTCAGTTCAAAACACCTTGGGAGAAACCAGGCTCAGTCGGGGGGACATTTCTCTTCTGGCCAATGAACGAACAGTGTAGCCTATGATATGATTCAGACATCATTGCAGGTCAGAAGTCAGATTAGATCGGAACATTCAGAATATTTGTCCAGTTCCATGTGGTTGAAATCGGAGTCAGTGCCACTGGCTGTCCTGTCGATGAGGTCTTTCCAGAGTAAAGTCTAGTTGACAGGATCTCGGCTGACCCTTCAGAGAGGCCTCGGTCCGCAGGTCCACCATCTGATCTGGATATGGCCCGGATCCGGCTGACTGCAGTAAACCTCGGGATAAACAGAGTAAACCTCGGGATAAACAAATATTAGCGTAGATGCCATTCTAATATAATGATTTGATGCTAAATAAACATTTATTATTATGAATGTTGAAAACAGTTGTGTTGCTTACTGTTGTAAGACCGCTGAAATCGCTCCAATGGCGGCAGCGAAGAGCGGGTGAAGGTATCTGCGCGTTCGATGTTCTCAGCTGGGCAAAATGGATCTAATTCCAATTCCTCTTTATCTGACTCCATTTTATTATAATTTAGAATTTAGATTAGAATGCCAATTTGGTTATTTGGGCATTCATATTTAATAGTTAGACACACATTTAATTATTCCGTTTAACCCTTTGTGGAAAGTACCCATTCATGATCTCATAGAGATCGTTAATAATTCCAGAGTAGGTCAGAATAAATCAAAATGTAACAATTTATTAAACAGTCAGGTATAATTCCAATTACATAATCAATTTAAAGATCCTCAAAACATCGAATACTCTTAAGTAAAGAGATGCGTTCCTGACTTTCCATAGGCTACGTAACGTTGGCTGGACACAACGTTACGGGCGAATCTGATTACAATATTGCGCCTTGACTCTTCTGCTACGCTGCCTTTAGTATTCAGACCTGACAATAACTTCTTTCAAATGTTAACATATGTTAACAAAGGGAATTTACATTTAATCACTGTCTGTATTGATACAGACAGACCTGTATTGACAAGACCAAATGGTTGAAAGCCACACCTCCAATATTATATATGCAACATCTCTTTAAACTCTTAAAACCATTGTTATCTTCTTGAATATTTCTGTGGGGATGAGATATTTGTACCAGTCACACTAAGACATTTCCAATGATATCAAACACATATATATTGTTTAGTATTTGTTCATTTTTAGATCATATAGATTTTTGGGTATATTTTCAATGGTCACAGCCATTAGGAAGTAGGATGGGGGGAGAGATAAATACATGTAAATTAGAGCCATTCTAAGTTGATTCACTCAGTGTGACGTCGTCTGCAAAAGTTTTCTTTGTCCTCAACCAGACAAGCCGGCATAACTTTTAAAGCCTTTCAGTCCGCCTCTTGGTCCATTGGGTCAAACTCAAGTGGATCCCATGGGATCATAATTAGACGTTGGTTGATATCTTTTGAGATGTAAGTTGTCTTTGTAATGTAAGCAGCTGTAGGGACCTTCTTAGGGCTCTGTGTTCACCGGCTGGACACCCAGTCTCATTAGGTGTATGTAGTTTGAGTTCAGCAGGTGGATTAGTGTCTTTCAGGTGTTCTACCTGTGGTAGAAGTTCAGCACATCATGTGGGCATCGATTCATAGAGTCAGTCTCGGACCTTGTGACCTGTTCAGTTAACGTGTCACTCCTTCATGGAGAACTTTCTGCTTCTGTAGCACCTTTCCGATGATAATCTGAACCTCCTTGTCCAATCCTCTCACCTCCAACGGTGCGGTTATCTGGGTAGACTTCCATAGGAGGAAGGCTCCTTTGTAGTTACACGCCATTTGGTGCATGACACCTGAAAAGCATCTTAATGACCTCTTAATGACTGAACACTGGTGAACTTGAAGTCATAAGGAACACATAATGCAGCAAAAAACGAAACATAAAAGTAGGTTCATGTCAGATAGTGCGATTGGTACATCTTCTCTCAAGTGTTTTTTCAAGGTCATAAATGGTAGGGTGGTCTCATTTTATCATCTAATTCTTCACTATCACTGTAGTCGTAGTGCAATCTAAGTATTCTTGGTCTGAATCACTCAAGGAAAAGCAGCAAAAAGTCAGTTCAATTAATATATTTAAATATATGATATGCATCAATAAACCATATAAGAATAACAACAATTAAATCACAAATATGAAGGTGTATATCGGTATATAATAACCACTGTGTTTGTTCAGGAATCCCATATGTTATTACTGCAGATCTAAATATGATTAGTCATACAATAATGGGGATTGTGTATTCCTGGTAACAGTGTGTGTGTGTGTGTGTGTGTGTGTGTGTGTGTGTGTGTGTGTGTGTGTGTGTGTGTGTGTGTGTGTGTGTGTGTGTGTGTGTGTGTGTGTGTGTGTGTGTGTGTGTGTGTGTGTGTGTGTGTGTGTGTGTGTGTGTGTGTGTGTGTGTGTGTGTGTGTTTGTGTGAAAAAATGGGCAATAGATCTTTAGTGAAGTACACTTTTAGACTCTATGCCATCTTTATCGTCTATGATGTGTAATGTTCAGCCTGAATAGATTTGGTCTATTCCAGGTGATGTTGTCGTGCGTGTAGGGTGTGTTTTATGTTCATGTTTGGGAGATGGGTGGAATCTAATCAATATCAATCTGTGTTGCATAATTTAGTACCAGTGCTACACTGGGAGGTCGTGTAGTCATATTGTGAGATGTGAATGACCCCATCATATTTATATTCGCACCCATCTCTCACATCTCAAGTTCTGACAATTTTCCGTTGCCCTGGCTCTGATGCAGGGGGAGGGGGACTTTTGGTCGTCCATCCTCCAAGGAATTGCAATTGTCAACCTGAGATAGAAACAAATTTAGAGAGAAACAATTTAGAGAGAAACACAGTTAATTTCTGCTGTTGTTTTAGTTTTTTTTTTTTTTTAACACTTAAAGCTGCTCTTGCAGTCGAGCCTTCACAATTTTTCTGTGTTTTAGCATTATAAACTCCAGTGCTGCTAGAGAATTTTTCAGGATTAATCAGAAACTTCTAGTTGCTCTCATTACAGTTAGTTTGAGTGAAGGATGAATTGGTTTTCTATTATCCGTGCCACACTTCTAGTTTTTCTAGTTCTGTAGGCATAAGATAATATCACAACTCCCCTCCATTTTGGCACTGGGAATTGAACCAATGAAAAGTATTAGAACTTGCTCAAATTAGAAATTGCAAAGGTCAGAGTTATTGAGTCCTGTTGTGATGGAAACATTTTCATGGTTAGTGCAATTGTAATTCACACTGTAGCCAGACGGCAATTCTATGCTCCTGTACATGGTTTTACTGCAGCTATATGGGAAATAGCAGAGTTTCCACTCAGAAGACAAACAAATTCAACATAGACAGACACACATGCAACTTGAAATTGCTATACAATTCCAGTATTGCGATTATTCCAATTTACACAAGATACGTGGCCTAGAATGCATAGCATCTCTACAACCTTTACCTAAGTGTTTAATGCAACATTTACAGTAAAGCAATCATGTGTTTTAAAGAATAAACTTAACTAGCCTATGTGCATCTAGTAGCACAAACAACTATAATGTGTGTTCTATGCGCACGTGTTTAGTACAATTACAAATGTGAAAATACAGACAGGATCATTGCAACTTGGATGTTTTAATTATTAAACTCACTGCTATTGACCACTTTAAAGAGATCAATAGCTGAAGATCTTGCATGAACACTGCCGTTGAGGATATTCATGTCAAATCTTTTACATTGTGTTATACTCAGCAATCAAGACTCCGATAACATTGAGCCTCGCACCGGCGGGTTTACGATCTCTTGCCACAACTTCAGTCTTGGTCATTAAGGCAGAGGCGACACACTGATATTCTGGACGTCCGTTACCACTGTGATCATTCCAGAATATTTTTATTCAGTTCTCTTGGATCTGACTTCGCTTAATTAATGCAAAATTGTTTCCAATCAGAGGCCATGACCATTATCAATGAATTAAGCGACCAACTTGTTATAACTCTAATGATAACTTTCTATAATCATGCCGTGGTTTTCCACGTTTACGTAATTAGAACAACGTTACAATAATTAGGAATTGAGGTTGCCCTATTTAGATTGGTCTAACAATTTGTTATTGTTCTAAACGGAATAGACTCGTTTGATCTATCAACCCCTTACAGTCCAAGTATACGTACCTTACGCCAATTTGTTAGTCGGAGCTCTAAAACATCAGTCTGGTGTGTTTCACCAAAAACCGCATCTTAGTCCGTGTAACTAACCTGAGCGTAGTTTGTGGTGTCATGGACACAACATGATCTACTGAGTTATTAACACAACATACATCATAGTAAGTTCAAATGTATAAAACAAATCATTCGAAATCAAGGATTTTGAATTATTTTCTGGTAGCAAAACATTACAAACAGCACAAGTGTGGGAGTTCTGTTTACAGATTTCCCCAGTTTTGTGTCACCTTCCTCCACATAATGTCCTGCTTGGCAATTGTAATACAATGTATATTATATTTTTATTTATAATATAATTATATTAAAAAGAATATCAAATATTAATGTTATTTCTGGTCCATGTTACCTTGTTATTTGAGCTGCCTCAATTAATGAAAAGGTTTTTACTGATTTCTAATACTTTATAAATATGAATAAACGTTTGATTATTCTAACTAACTCTTTACATTTATTGAAATCGTTCATTAGGTTCTCAGAGTCGCACAGGGTCCTCGCACTTTCCATTATGCGGGCCCACGATCACATAACGTGTCAGTCTTGGTAATTAATGCCAAATGTTAGGCGGAGCTCTGCAATCTCAGTCGGCGTGCCTCAAAGCTCCACCCCAAACCGGACTGCAGTCCGTTACTAACCTGACACAGATATGTGGAAACAATGGGTACACATAATGCACTAAAATCAATACTTTCGAGTAAATCAGAACGAAGTCAAACGCAACAACATATTTGTCAAAGTGTATTAAAGACCGTGATTTTGGTTTTGCCCTGCAGTCACAGCCGACTGGCATGTTCATTGCATGCACAACAACAGTCAGGATTAAGGCCAAGAGGACTCTGTTGTCGTTAACATCCAATGAACTAGCAGCACATGCTGGGTGCAGTCCAATCCCTGCTCAAATTCTGTTTTTGAGAGTGAAGTTTCGTATTGTATTTTCGTGTCAATGCATTTGAATATGAAAAGGCTGTGGTTCAGGGATGATGTGGCACATTCATTGTATCTCTTTTTAGATTTCAAATGCCTATTTGCTTGATTTAGTCTATTTAAAGACTAATCTGCACGATGGCACAGTGGCAATTTTAACTGATTTACAAAATTTTATAGATTTAGCTTGAGTTACTTCTTTGGCTAAACGCTCCCATGCAACGTGGAGAGAAAGTGTTCTCCGAGTGGGCGTGATATGCCCCGTGGGCTCAGCTGAGCCACTCAGAAACATTAAATCGTGCGTTTTCTTGACAAAAATAGTAACAAACATCACTATCATTCTGTTTATCAGTTTTAGCTTTTAATCTTACCGCCTCTTGATTATTTTTTGTCGAGTATTTTCGATTTTGTAGCAGTAACAGCAATTGGTCAAACAAAAAGTTTTCTTAGCTTTAACACATTGCATTGCATCACCCCTGTTTCTCCCCATTTTGCTTTTCATAAACAAATGCATTATCAAATCGCATGTTTTTTAATTGTTTCTGAACTTAGATTTTTCATTCTATTGTCTGATCGCTCTCATCGCGCGTTGCACATAGTTAATGAGACAATGGAGACTCATTTAGCTGATTTTATCACAGGCTCTCTTCGTCGAGTCTCAGAAAATAGATCGTTTTAGTTTAGTTTCAATCTCTTGTTGCGCGAATGCCGACAAGGAGATATTTAACAATTAATAGCAAGAGTTTTCATTTCTTATCTGCGCTGTTGTTAACCATGTCTGATATGTGGTTATGTCTATTCAATAAATTCACAAACTCCGGATTTACACGGTCAAACATTCGGGTTTTCCCAAAACAATTCTAAACAAGACAGAATGAATTTGACTTACCACAACAGCAGAAGAAAGAGAAGCTCAAACCTCTTGATGATTTTAGAATCCAATACTTCGCTGAAAAACATGCTGCTCGTTGTTCGAGCACTGCAGCATCACGTCGCCGGGTCACCAAGCTGTAAGACCGCTGAAATCGCTCCAATGGCGGCAGCGAAGAGCGGGTGAAGGTATCTGCGCGTTCGATGTTCTCAGCTGGGCAAAATGGATCTAATTCCAATTCCTCTTTATCTGACTCCATTTTATTATAATTTAGAATTTAGATTAGAATGCCAATTTGGTTATTTGGTCATTCATGTTTAATAGTTAGTCACACATTTAATTATTCCGTTTAACCCTTTGTGGAAAGTACCCATTCATGATCTCATAGAGATCGTTAATAATTCCAGAGTAAGTCAGAATAAATCAAAATGTAACAATTTATTAAACAGTCAGGTATAATTCCAATTACATAATCAATTTAAAGATCCTCAAAACATCGAATACTCTTAAGTAAAGAGATGCGTTCCTGACTTTCCATAGGTTACGTAACGTTGGCTGGACACAACGTTACGGGCGAATCTGATTACAATATTGCGCCTTGACTCTTCTGCTACGCTACCTTTAGTATTCAGACCTGACAATAACTTCTTTCAAATGTTAACATATGTTAACAAAGGGAATTTACATTTAATCACTGTCTGTATTGATACAGACAGACCTGTATTGACAGAAGACCAAATGGTTGAAAGCCACACCTCCAATACTATATATGCAACATCTCTTTAAACTCTTAAAACCATTGTTATCTTCTTGAATATTTCTGTGGGGATGAGATATTTGTACCAGTCACACTAAGACATTTCCAATGATATCAAACACATATATATTGTTTAGTATTTGTTCATTTTTAGATCATATAGATTTTTGGGTATATTTTCAATGGTCACAGCCATTAGGAAGTAGGATGGGGGGAGAGATAAATACATGTAAATTAGAGCCATTCTAAGTTGATTCACTCAGTGTGACGTCGTCTGCAAAAGTTTTCTTTGTCCTCAACCAGACAAGCCGGCATAACTTTTTAAAGCCTTTCACTGTTTTCAGATATTTTACATATACATTTTTTTCAGGATCCTTTGATGAATAAAAGTTCATTTCTTTAAAGAGCACCTATTATGGCATTTAAAATGTTCCAAATATTGTTTCAGACGTCCCCAACAACAGTTTTGCATGCATGCAATGACAAAAAAGACTTTGTTTTTCTTATAATATGCATTTATTTTTACCTGTTTTGACAGCGATTCTCAAATGATTCGTTTAGCGATTCACTTTTCAAAACCCCGCCTTTACGTGATGCTAATCTGCGGTGATTGGTCCGATGACCCAGTCAGTTGTGATTGGTTTAGTCTGTGCAGATATTTTCGGAAACGGAACACCCATCACCATAAATGGTTTTCGGTTTAACAAGTTTAAACGCGTATAAAGTGTATGAACAAACATGGCATAAATTTTACCCTATCAATTCGAGCCTGAATATGAAGGGGAAACGTCTGGAGATGCGAATGATCAACAAACTCAATCGCAAACACCACGACTGGAGCAGGATATTTCTCAACGGTAAGCATCAATGTAACGTTAGTTGTCACTTCAGGCCAATGGAGCGATAACTCGATGCATAAACATAAAGTTTTTACCAAAAAATAAATAAAAATGCAGTAACGTTACATTACTACGAGGTATGACTCTATTCTTAAAGAAAACTCAGAAAACAACGACAAGCAATTCACATATCTCAATACAATTGTCATTGATGACCTAGAAGCTAAACGGTGCTTACACAACAAACCAAACAATTATTAAGCATGCTACATAAAACATAAAAGCAACAATTATTAATAACACTTACAGTTTGTGATACGGAGGAGGAAGCTGATGCAAATACACTTGGAACTGAACCTTCCTTCAATATCAGCCGGCTCGTGAATCCAAGTTTGATTGCATTTAAGTTGGTAAAGCAATCGTCTTCAAAATGGCGTGAACAAAGCACAAGGCTCGGACTATACTCCTGTGGTACAGTTGTATATATGAATTGTAGCCACTTAGTCTTCAAATGCTCAGATGAAAAAAGTTTGCTTTTGAGTCGCACTTGAGAACACAGCGTCTCGCCATGATGTTTTCTAGTTTTCACTGGCGTCTTGGAGTGCAATAAGTGGGCGTATCGTATTCAAATAACTTGACAAGTTGACCTCATCTAGTCAGAGAAAAAGCTTCGGTCTTCTAACGATTCATAAAAATGACTCAGAGTCAACTCTTACTTTTGAAAGACAATAACTTTATATACGGTGCACTGTCATATTTCAAACTTTGCAGGATGTTTTTGTTCACTTAGATCTATGTTACACACTACATGAAAGGTACATTTCAAAATTCCATGATAGGTGCTCTTTAAATAAATAAAAAAATCTCCAACTGAGACGAAAGATTCAGCTATTGTAGCCCACACTTCGCCTACATCTTCTCCAGAACATTATAGTACAATAAAAATGATAATGAAGTGTGAATGCCACTGCTAGAACAGCATTGTGTTTGCTTGTTTAGGTTTTGTTTATGTAAAGGTCACATTCAGTGTGAATTTGTTTGTCATCAAGTGAAACCACCTTCTCTTTGAACCATGGGGAAAAAAGAAATGTGCAAGTCATAGTCTGAAACGTCTCGGTTACGTATGTAACCCTCGTTCCCTGAGGAGGGAACGGAGACGTAACTTCAGTGACTGACGAATGGGGGTTTCGCTTAGAAGCCTATCAACTTCGAGATCTAGAAAGCGCCAAATGGCAGTGCCAATGCCATGGGCATGCGGAATTTGCATAGCGGACTCCGCCCCACCGTGTGGGTATATCATGAAGAACGCTGGCATGATCGCATTATGTTACCTGCTGAGGAGCCAAGACTGAACTCCCAGACGTTTCAGCGGTACAGCGGATGTGGCAGAGGGACGTTACGTCTCCGTTCCCTCCTCAGGAAACGAGGGTTACATACGTAACCGAGACATTCCCTTTCGTTCAGTCACTCCGAGTAACTTCAGTGACTGACGAATGGGGGTCCCAATATAATCACGCCACTCGGATGTCTTCCAGTGCCCTGCTTAATTGCGAGTTCCTTGTCGTAAGACTAGTATGGACGAAGGACTCCCACTTAACACAGGAACACCAAGGTACACTGGGAAGCATATTCCAGGTGGAAGTATGCGCCAAGCTGCCTACCTATTCAGGGTGACGCCATTGCGCTCGTTTTGTCATCTTACTTCCGGCTGAGCGGGACTTCTATTTCCGGCTGAGAGAGCAAGTTGTTACTAGTCGTAATTTGTAGTTTACTTTACAGTAACGGTAAATGTAAATATGTCAAGTATTATATGCTCAGTTAGGGGCTGCCATAACAATTGGAATAAGAGGAGAAAACAATTGCAGCAACAATGTTATGAACACAATGTGAAGCGGTCGGAGTGTTGTGGTGCACTTTACATCACCTAAAGACGAGGAGCACCTGAGGCAATGGCGGAAAGCGCTAAATTTAAAGTGCCCACCCAAGCGCTCTTATGTGTGTTCGTACAATTTCATGGACGGGAAGCTGACTGATGAACACCCCGAGAAATGGCTCGGCTACGATGTTCCGGTAAAGAAGTCACGCCGGGTGCTGAACAGATTGACAGATTCAGTTAAGCCAATGTATCTAGCTATGTGCTTCTTAGCCTAATGTTAGATTTGCGAACTTCATTCTATGAATACATTTAACCCTTGTGCGTCAATTAAAAAAAGTTACACAGAGTGGGCACAAATGTCTGACAAAAAAATAAATAAACAGTCATAAAAATTTGAAGTTTGGTCTCATTTTAAAGAAGACTAATGAGTATTGTTAAAGTAAAATTTTATAAAACATGTTGAAAACTCTAAAACAAAGTCATAAATCTAAGCAAGATATCTCAAAAGTAGCTTTCAGTAAACACACACATTATATATATAAACAAACAAACAAAGATTTTGTTTGCGTGCAGTACCAGATTTTCCCCATTAGATGCCAGCATAGCTCCACTAGTACACACAGTGGTTGGCTTTACATTTATTCATTTTGCAGACGCTTTTATCCAAGGCGACTTACAAATGAGGAATACAGATTTGTGATTTGCATTACAGATTTTCTCTCTCAGATATTACAAGCACTGTATACATGTATGAAATGTATGTATACAGTCTCATTTTAATGCATCTCTACCTCACGCACTCTCCTGTTTAAGTATGGGTGCCATCATATATTGATTCATGATGTATTTTAAGTACTAATGTAAAAATGTTTATGGTTATATTATTTCCACAGATGCATCGATGAGTGTCAGTGATGAAGTGGATAACTATGAGGATGATCACGTCCACATGGCCTGGAACTGTGATGCAGAAACACAATGGGAAGATCCATCAGTCTCTGACCACAACTACGCTTCAAAATCACAACTCAACATGAAGCCACCTACATCTGAAATTGGAACACAATGCATTGAGTCGGTGCCCTTGAACATTTGTCTGCTGAGAAACGACCACCTTTGTCAGCTCTACACAGGTTTGACATGGGATGCATTCCATTCAGTAGCTGAGCACCTTACCAGTACATACACCAACAACTTCCAGGTACACACTTGGGATCAGCTTCTGATGACTCTGATGAAGCTGCTTCTTAATCTATTGCAGGGTGATCTTGCTGAAAGGTTTGGCGTTTTTCAGTCCTTAGTAAGCAAGGTGATTTCATGTTGACTTGACATCTTAGAGGAGAACATGATATGTTACATACCATGGCTCCCCAGGGAGACAATCCAGGCAAAAATGCCCCAGTGTTTCAGAGAACAGTTCCCAAATACAACATGCGTGATCGACAGTTCAGAGACACCATCTTCAAAATCCACGTAACCTTGACTCTAGAGGTGAGTCCTACACCAATTACTACGGCCAGAACACCATCAAATACCTGGTCTCCATTGCACCATGGCAGACAGAGGCTTCACCATTACCGATCTCCGATATGAAAGGAAGGTGAAACTTGTCATTCCAGCATTCACCAAGAGAGGCATGCAACTCTCTGAAGAAGACACCACCAACACTAGGCGCATCGCCAGTGTATGTGTCCACGTTGAGCGGGTCATATGCAGACTGAAAAATGTAAAAATCCTTTCTCAAACAGTTCCAATTCATCTCACCCCTAAAATTTATAAAATTCAGAGAATTTGTGCAGCCCTGTGTAACCTTCGAAGCGACTTTCTGATTTAGAGGATGAATAAGTGTTGATTTGTAGGTGCATTCCACGTCTGTCGATACATTTTACTGTGGTATTGCTTTAACTAATCAGTGTAAATCGTGCAAGTAGTTATTTTTTTAAACCTTTACAATGTGACCAGATGTTAACTGCTGTGAATAATTATTAATTAACCGTTACAACGTGACTAGATGTTAACTGTTGCAAATAATTATTAATAAACTGTTACAACGTGACTAGATGTTAACTGCTGTGAATAATTATTAATAAACTTACAATGTGACCAGATGTTAACAGCCAATAATTTCTTATAAAACCATATAATGTGAGCTCTGTAGATTCCCCTTAAAACTTAAAGGAATTAAAGTAATCTGATGTGAAGGAATAAGTAATGTCAAGTTTACAAATTAATTCCATTTTGGTTTATTACATATGAAAAAGAAATGGTGAAATATATTAATATAAATACATTAAATGGTGAAATATAGTAGAAGGCATCTTTAGCTTCTGAAAATGACAAACACTTTTTAAAAAACTGATTCAATTCAATTTATTAAATTATACATTTTCTAAGACACAAAATTACAATGTTATCTCGTTTAACTTTTATAATTTTTCATAGCTGCCCCATCAACTCCTTCAGACAGGACAAAGTAATTAAATATGTCCCCATAGGTTACCCATAGGTGATGTGACTTTTATACTTTTATTGCCTCCAAATGGCCTGGCCGTAATCGGACACCGCACACACACACCCACGAGGAACACACGTGAAATGTTCACCAGGACCCTGGAAAAATAGATGGTTGAAAGCCACCTCAAAAACATATTAAATGTATACTTTTCTGCTTGAAGTGTTTTTATATGTGTCTGTAATAATTAGGAGAATTATATGACTGTTAACTCAAGCTGTGTACGACAATAGACAGTGGAAAACCTGGATTTGTGTGTCCACCTCGCAGACCAGTGGTTCATGGCGTCTTTAGAACCGGGAAAACTCCATTGTACCGAATCTTGTAAAATAATTTAAAGGACATGCATTATTACAAAAATGCCAGCTTTGTAAAGAAAAAGGCATGAACCTGTCTGCCCCGGATAGTAGCCAGGGGGAGGAACTCAGCCGAACTAAGAACTTTGTTTTGCGCCGAAAACGCTCAGATCGATTGGACCATCCAGGAAATGGGCGTCGCTCCACCTGATCTACAAGTACCAATGCGACCCTCATTCCAACGCCTTTGCTAGTGCATTGCATTGCAATCCGCCACCCGCTTTACTGCCCCGAGGGCATTCTTCAGAGAAGAGGATACAGCACGCTTCCAAGGGACCCGGCCGCATCCAGCTGAACTCCTTCTCCGAAAACCGAGAGCCACACCCAATCGACCTCGGAAAAAAATCGACCTCGCGCGGGACATTTGAACTCAGAATACACGCATACACGCGACAAGCCAAAACAAAAGCAAGTACTCTTATTTTTACAAATCCAAAACTGCTGTTGGAAGGTCGTGTTATTGCCCTTTTAGGGACGAGTTCAATTCATTGAGGGCTCTTTGTAACGAACTGAAGTGAACGCTGTAATTCTCTCTCTCTCTCTCTCTCTCTCTCTCTCTCTCTCTCTCTCTCTCTCTCTCTCTCTCTCTCTCTCTTTGTTTTCTTTCATTCCTTTCGTTTAGGTACCATCTATATTTCTACTCTCTTTATGCATATTTAGTATGTACTTTCTGTGTGAATTGTAGTGTTCTCTTTAGTCTGTGTTTTTAACTTTCAAAATATATTTTTGAATTGAATCTGTTATTCCTCCACATACACAAAGTCAATGAAACTTACGATTTTGAACGTTACCTAAAGCTATCTTGTGCTACTATTGTAGTAAGACACACTGTACGAACATATGAAATATTAATTTGTCCTGATCAGTAAAGTTAATGTTTCTTATATGTGCTCGTAAAGCAGTAATACCTTATTGGGAATTGATTTGAAAGTCTATAACTAATTTGCAGGACAAACTTAGTAAGATAATTTCAAGCAATTCCGTAAAGGTTACTGGATTTAATTAAACATTTTCCTTATCGGAAAATTTAAATAACGTAATGAACGACGACTAGCAAATTATATTCATAAACTCATGAATATTATATCCCTTTTGAGTTAATTATTCCCCGAGATATTAGACTCATAGTCAATATTGTTACAAGCTGCTGACCATAAATTTAGGTAGGGTATATTTTGGATCTTTTTATGATAAACATTTGTAAGCTTTATATTGTAATCACTGAACATACACAGAACACTTTTGGCAGAGGTTGTGTTATTCATCCCGAGGGTAGATATAACGGCAGTGAATAGCGACCTGCATCAAGCTTTTTTAAAAGACGCAAAAAAGAGGGTCTCTACTTTCATTCATTTGAAACTCCACAGAAGAACAGAAATGAACTAGTTACTGACCTAATGCAGACTAACCTACACACAGCTGAAGCGGATTGATCATTTCAGTCTGGAGAAAGGTCCCAGCAAGCACAGAACATTCCCCTAACATTAGTATTTGGTCCCATTTTTTATTTAATTTTTTATTTACCCAATACATTTTTTTTAATTCCCAGAATGTTGCAGTGAGGTTCATTTTAAATAATCTAAAAATATACTGAACATCCTCCAATGGTTATTTTTAGGTTATTTTGCAACCATAAAATAACATTGTCAGAATGTTGCAAGGACGTTATTTTAAATAATCTAAAAATAACTTATAGTACAGAACTTTCCCCAGTGGTTAGGTATATTTTTAGGTTGTTATTTCGCAATCATGACCTAAAAATAACTTACATGACTTTACCTAATGGTTATTTTTAGGTTACTGTGAAAAGCCATGTACAATTACCTTCCAAAATTACCAACCTACACTCAAAAAAGTCATTTTTAACACATTTAGTGAGTGTGCTCAGGGACAACTCGTGTTGTGTCAAATTTTGAGCGTTTCGAGCGCTTTATAACATGATGTGTTGAAAACAACACAACGAGATGTGTTTAAAATTAACACAAATTGGACAGATTTAAACACGTGTGTGTGCTCAGGGACGACACATGTTGTGTTGATTTTAACACATGTAGTGTGTGTGCTCAGGGACGACACATGTTGTGTTGATTTTAACACATGTAGTGTGTGTGCTCAGGGACGGCACATGTTGTGTTGATTTTAACACATGTAGTGTGTGTGCTCAGGGACAACACATGTTGTGTTGATTTTAACACATGTAGTGTGTGTGCTCAGATGTTGTGTTGATTTTAACACTAGTAGTGAGTGTGCTCAGGGACGACACAAGTTGTGCAGATTTAAACACATGTAGTGTGTGTGCTCAGGGACGACACATGTTGTGTTGATTTTAACACATGTAGTGTGTGTGCTCAGGGACGACACATGTTGTGTTGATTTTAACACATGTAGTGTGTGTG
This sequence comes from Gobiocypris rarus, assembly GCA_023029165.1. Classification (NCBI taxonomy): domain Eukaryota; kingdom Metazoa; phylum Chordata; class Actinopteri; order Cypriniformes; family Gobionidae; genus Gobiocypris; species Gobiocypris rarus. The sequence goes on from CM040933.1 coordinate 22,991,656, forward strand.
CTCAGGGACGACACATGTTGTGTTGATTTTAACACATGTAGTGTTGTGTTGATTTTAACACAAGTAGTGAGTGTGCTCATTGACGACATAAGTTGTGCAGATTTTAACACATGTAGTGTGTGTGCTCAGGGACGACACATGTTGTGTTGATTTTAACACATGTAGTGTGTGTGCTCAGGACGACACATGTTGTGTTGATTTTAACACATGTAGTGTGTGTGCTCAGGGACGACACATGTTGTGTTGATTTTAACACATGTAGTGTGTGTGCTCAGGAACGACACATGTTGTGTTGATTTTAACACATGTAGTGTGTGTGCTCAGATGTTGTGTTGATTTTAACACATGTAGTGTGTGTGCTCAGATGTTGTGTTGATTTTAACACAAGTAGTGAGTGTGCTCATTGACGACATAAGTTGTGCAGATTTTAACACATGTAGTGTGTGTGCTCAGGGACGACACATGTTGTGTTGATTTTAACACATGTAGTGTGTGTGCTCAGGGACGACACATGTTGTGTTGATTTTAACACATGTAGTGTGTGTGCTCAGGGACGACACATGTTGTGTCAAATTTAACACACAACCTGTGTCGTTTCTTTAACACATCTTTGTGTTACCTGTAACTCAACTAATGTGTTATTCCTCTTACACAGAAGTGTGTTGAAACCTTTTACACACTAATGTGTTAGAATGTGACAGAATATGACATAGGAGAAATGCCTCTACAGATAAATGTGTACGCCTGCGTCTGTAGCCCCGCCCGCTGACTCGTGAAGCTAAAATTTAGTCCTTGTTTAATTGGACTAAATGTTTTAAATAACGAGGAGTAGGCCTAAAATAATCTATCTAATCTTTTATCATGCAGCGTGTCAGCTATGCATCGATGCGTTATGAAATTGTTGCGGGAGCAAATTAAATGTAATATCAATTTAATAATAAAAGTAGGCCTACTTTTATTATTAAATAGATATTGCATTTAATCCATATTTTTATACATGCATTGGAAACGCTAAATCCTCTTGATAGCGTTAGCTGATGCATTTTGAAAGGCTATCTACAATAGCCCATGTCTGTCATTGCAACACGGAGGTTTATCGCACATATTTCACTCGTACAGGGTAAGCAGTCAAGTCGCGCTCGACAATAGGACCGCACAGTGTGAGCACTTAAACCGTGAGCTTTGGCTCTAGATCGCATGCAATCTACTCGTACAGTGTGGGTAGGCAACCTTTCTGAAATCGCACAGAAATTCAGTGTATGCCTGCCTTAACAGTGATTTGTAGTTGATGATCAGAAGATCATGCAGGTGTGTATCTGTGCAGAACACTAGTGGGTGTTTCCCCGTCAGTGGGGCATGTCAGTTCATGATGGGCATTTTCAATCTCTTCAGCTGATTGGCTCTAATCCACTGGGGGCTTGGTTTAGGGATGGGCCTTCATGTGTTTTGCAAGTCTGTTGAAAAATGATTGAAAAACATCTATTGTAGTTTGAAATTGGCCAGTGATTGGTAAACGCCCATTTTGGTTTAGCATGTGCACTTCTCAGTCTATTTTATGCTTCTTTATTAGAGAGAAAACACAGGTGCATCCTTCATCAGTACTGGCGAGCACATTGTTCCTTTAGTAGGAGTAAAGAAGGATGAAGATGGACAATTTAAAAAATGAGAAGCACACTCCTGATAATGTTGACATTGATTATACATTGAGTTATTGTTGAGTGCATAATCACCTGACCTGTGCCTCATCTCCTGCTCCCTTAATTACTAATCATGTAATTACTGATATTCCTAGAACACTTTTAAATATAGGGAATATAACTGATCTCTGTTCAGTTTAGCCTGATTCCACTGAAACACAAATTATTAAAAAAATGTCTTGTGATTATTGAGAAAGTGGCTGACATGGCTATTTTGTGATATTTCAAGAGCTTAAGGTCAACATAAGGTGAATCTGCAGCTTTAAAGGGATAGTTCACTCCATCATTTACTCACCCTCAAGTCTTTCTTCTGCTGAACACAAACAAAGATATTTTAATGAATGTTGGTAACCAGGCAGCAATTGACATCCATAGTATTTTTTCCTACAATAGAGATCAATGGCTACCATAAACTGTCTGGTTACCAACATTCATTAAAATATCTTCTGTTGTGTTCAGCAGAAGAAAGACACTCATACAGGTTTAGAACAACTTGAGGGTGAGATGCAGACAGAATTTTAATTTCAGGGTGAACTATCCCTTTAAATATTTTTTTTGTTGAAAAAACAAAACAAAAAACTAACATATTCTTCAAGGTTTTGATCCCACCCACTAACAGGTGTTGTGATGAAGAGATAATCAGTATTATTCTTTTCACCGGTCATAGTGTTATGCCTGGTCGATGTATATTGCTCTAATTTATCAGTTATCGCATCCACAATATTGTCTGGCTTTTCCCCAATGTTCTCCTGAAGCAGATGTGACTGGGAATTATCAGAACGAGCAGGAGCTTCTGGTTCCATTTGGGTTTCAGAGGATTGAGCCCTTTGTTTCAGTAATTGATCTACATGACGTTTCCAGGTTCCAGCAGCACAAACATTGATGATGAAGGAGACAGATGTTCTGGACACCACTCCAGGTATCCATTTTCTCTTTTTTTGTTGTCACAAACAAGGTCAAGGTCTCCAGCACAACTCGTCCCAATGTGCCTCGCTTTATATTATGACCAAAAAGTATGTACTCTTTTTGTGAAGAAAAAGTACCTACTTTTGAGTGCAGAAGAGAAGGCAAGCTTTGGGACATACTACGTAGTCATTTTTAACAGACTGTGTCGATTTACCGTCTCATTTAGACGGTTTAGTTACATGCATACCATCATGGTTTAAACTGCCTTGTCAGACATCGGCACAGTTAAAATCCTCCACTTTCAATTTCTTTTGTAGGTTGATCTGCCATTTGTGTGTCTTTGAGACTCTCCTCATGTGTTTGCAGTTTAAATATAATGATGCATTTAAAAGTTAATGGCCAAACGTATCATTACAAAAGTTGCAGGTGAAATATAATGTGGATAATATTAAATTATAAATATTAAATTATAATAATAAATATTAAATAAAAAATATATTTTCGTCAGGTTAAATACTGATAACTGATCACTCAAGCCCCTTTACCTAAACCTCTCTACTTAACCATTGGACTCGCACATCCGTCATGTTTGTAGTTTGTAGTAAAGAACCCTATGGTTCTATATAGAACCCCAATGAACCCTTTATTCTAAGAGTGTAATGACTAAAATGTTTTCATGAAACCTGAATGGTTTTCCTTATTGAAGTACTGTAACAGCCTACAGTCCTGTTACTATTAATTACAGTAGGTCGTAGAAGTTTATATTAGCAGTTTTATTACTACTATTATGTTCACTGTGAAAATATGGGAAAAAATTCCTCATTGCATCCTGTAGTGGATTGTTGGCGATTATTCACTCAAGGAACAATGCATTTGCTTGGGAGCACATGATGAACGGTTGTTGTTTTGGACTATCGGTTGCGCACTGAACTATATATCATCGTCATCATCATCATTTTTATTATAATCATCTATGATAAGTACAAAGGACATTCATCGAAAGACAATTGTGTTTCTAATTGGGAAATTAATTGAGTCAGATAAAGTTTATTTTCATCTATAATTCTCTCTTGTTGCTATGTTGTTTGTCTATATGCCAACTGGTTGCTTTCATACAAATCTCGGTCTCAAGTCTGTTGATTTCTTTGGTTTTGTTTTTCATTGTTTGTTTGTTTTTCTTACGTTTCAGTAATAATTTTGCATACCTCATCTATTTGTTTATTTGGTTTATGTACAAATCCAATTCCAAAAAAGTTCAAATTGTGAATAAAAACAGGATGCAATAATGTGGAAGTTTCAAATTTCAATATTTTATTCAGAATACAACAGAGGACATATCAAATGTTTAAACTGAGAAAATGTATAATTTTAAGGGAAAAATAAGTTGATTTTAAATTGCATGGCATCAACACATCTCAAAAAAGTTGTGACAAGGCCATGTTTACCACTGTGTGGCATCCCCTCTTCTTTTTAGAACAGTCTGCAAATGTCTGGGGACTGAGGAGACTAGTTTCTCAAGTTAAGGAATAGGAATGTTGTCCCATTCTTGTCTAATACAGGCTTCAAGTTGCCCAACTGTCTTAGGTCTTCTTTGTCGCATCTTCCTCTTTATGATGCGCCGAATGTTTTCTATGAGCGAAAGATCTGGACTGCAGGGCTGGATCTTTCTTCTACGCAGCCATGATGTTGTAATTGATGCAATATGTGGTCTGGCATTGTTGTGTTGGAAAATGCAGGGTCTTCCCTGAAATAGACGACGTCTGGATGGGAGCATATGTTGTTTTAGAACTTGGATATACCTTTCAGTATTGATGGTGCCTTTGCAGATGTGTAAGCTGCCCATGCCACACACACTCATGCAACCCTATACCATCAGAGATGCAGGCTACTGAACTGAGCGCTAATAACAACTTGGGTTATCCTTGTCCTCTTTAGTCCATATGACATGGTGTCCCAATTTTCCAAAAAGAACTTCTGACCACAGAACAGTTTTCCACTTTTTCCCACAGTCCATTTTTAATGAGCCATGGCCCAGAGAAAACGCCTGCACATCTGGATCATGTTTAGATATGGCTTCTTTTTTGAGCTATAGAGTTTTAGCCAACAACAGCGAATGGCACGGTGGATTGTGTTCACCGACAATGTTTTCTGGAAGTATTCCTGAGCCCATGTTGTGATTTCCATTACAGTAACATTCCTGTATGCGATGTAGTGCTGTCTAAGGGCCCGAAGATCATGGGCATCCAGTATGGTTTTCCAGCCTTGACCCTTACGCACAGAGATTGTTCCAGATTCTCTGAATCTTTGGATGATGTTATGCACTGTAGATGATGATAACTTTAAACTCTTTACAATTTTTCTCTGAGAAAATCCTTTCTGATTTTGCTCAACTATTTTTCACCGCAGCACCGGGGGAATTGGTGATCCTCTGCCCATCTTGACTTCTGAGAGACACTGCCACTCTGAGAGGCTCTTTTTATACTCAATCATGTTGCCACTTTACCTAATAAGTTGCAAATTGGTCCTCCAGCTGTTCCTTATATGTACATTTAACTTTTCCAGCTTCTTATTGCTACCTGTCCCAACTTTTTTGGAATGTGTAGCTTTCATGAAAACCAAAAGGAGACAATAATTGGCATGATGTTTCAAAATGTCTCACTTTCAACATTTGATATGTTATCTATATTCTATTGTGAATAAAATATAAGTTTGAGATTTGTAAATGATTGCATTCCTTTTTTATTTACAATTTGTACAGTGTCCCAACTTTTTTGGAATCGGGTTTGTACAAACTTTAATTCAGATAAACCAAAATGTACTACTGTGAGCATATTTCCTTAAATGTTGTTAATATTATTTAAGGTGCATACCTTACTTGTGGTTTGTGGGCCCCTCCCTTAAAATTATCATAAGCGGTATTTTGCTACCTTATCTAGCATTTATGTCGTACAGGAGGGTCAGTCATACTGCTCTGGATGGGGATGAGGCCATGCCTGATGAAGACTCTGAACCTTTTACCCAACGACGCCGTAAAGGGGTGGAAGGTTAGGACGATTCTAAGGGCCCAGGCTGATTTAGGGCCCAGAAGAGCAGACCCCCTTTTTCTTTTCTTATTTATTTTCTCTTTTTTATACATACATTAAATGTGCTAGTAGGGCCCCTCATGCACTAAATGTGTATTTTGTCCGTTTTGACCACAGATTTTATATTTTTTTTTTTAATTCCCCCCACCCCCCTCACAATGGTTCATTCCACCTGCGCGGTCCGAGCTAGATCGCTAGCGTCTCTTGATTATTGCACTTGCTATGATGAAGCGCAGACAGTGACACACGCAGGCATGTCACATCAAAAGTCGGGGCATCAAAAACGGAAAGAAAAGAAGGAAAGAGAAGACAGAGAACGCCGAAGTCGACAGTATGTCACACAGTTTTTCAAAAAGAAAGGCAGCTTGCCCTATTCCTGTAACGTTATTCCAAAACTTTCAGAGTTACTTATTTTGTTGCTACATTACCTGCTTTTATCTAGCTAGATTAGTAAAATAATTACTGAATTATGATTTACATCCAACAATACATCTCTGCTGTGCTGTCTCCGGGTTGTCTCGTAGACACAGATTCAGTGGCTGCTGTACACCCTTCCCCCACGTCCCCAGTCAACGTCTCAGACGAACAAGGTGAGCCTGAGCACGAAACTTCACGAAGATTGAAGCCTATAAACACGTCTTATCTACTGTGTTCGCCACATGATGATAAACAAAAAATTAATCTACACGCTTCAAAAATTACAAAATAAGTTTGCCGTGTGTCGTTTGTTCTGTGAAGTGACAGTGCTGCTGCTACGATCGATGATGTTCTTAATATGAACAAAATGCCCCAGAAAAAATAATATAAAATTGAATAAAACGTGTCTGTAGTAACAATTGGCTATAAGGAGTTTACAAAATAGATATTTTAATATTTTATATTAAGAAAATTAAATATGCCAATAAAAATAATGTTTATTACGTGTGTGTGTGTGTGTGTGTATGTGTGTTTGTTTGTGTGTGTGTTTGACAGATGCAGAGCCAGCTTTATTGTCTGTACCTCCTACTAATGACCCAGTCCTCTCAGTGTCAGGTAAGGTGAACATATACATGGTCAAAAAGGAGGTAGTAAAAAACGAATTAGGTTTTGGATTGTCCCATTTTTTTTTCTTGTGTTGTATAGCTATATGTTTCATATAATATTATTCAACAATTCAGCTAAGAAAATATTAATTCTTTCTAAGCTGTAACTTGTTGACTGGGGGACAAAAATGATTTTTTTGTGAACCCCACAGAAACAAGAGAGAGACAGAGAGTTTTGCCAGGAAAGAGTGTGGAAGTTGAGGAAGCAGTGAGAATAGTGGAATATGAGAGCACAGAGGGAGCCCTAAGTGTAAAGGAAGATGAGAGAGCAGGGGAAGCCATGAGAGCAGACTCAGAGGAAGATGAGAGAACAGGGGAAGCCATGAGTGCAGAATCAGAGGAAGATGAGAGAACAGGGGAAGCCATGAGTGCAGAATCAGAGGAAGATGAGAGAACAGGGGAAGCCATGAGTGCAGAATCAGAGGAAGATGAGAGAACAGGGGAAGCCATGAGTGCAGAGTCAGAGGAAGATGAAGAAGAGACTGTTGTGTCAGATGATCCTGGTATGTGGCCAGCAAAAATTAGCAATGCAGACAGAGAAAAAATTGTGAAAAAAATTGTTTCTTCTAAAGATAAAGAACACGAAATGCCACATGATTCAAAAGGTAAAGACTTCCCCGAATACCTCAAGTACACAAAGTCAGGAAATTGCAGGGAAAAGATTAAGAGAGACTGGGTCATTTACAGCCAAAGCACAAATGCACTATTTTGTATTCCTTGAGTATTATTTGGTCATGAGCTAAAGAAACCTTGTATGAGCGCACTAAGCAGTCAACATGGTTATAAAGTCAAAGACATAACATGGCGTTGAATGTATGATAAATTCCCTAACCACGAAAGCAGCAAAGCACACAGGGAATGCTACTTAAAATGGAAAACCTTACAACAGTCTGTAATGGCAGCTGTCCCTGGGGGAATAGACAGCAAGCTGAAGAAGCTCATACAAACAGAAATAGACAAAAATAGAGCTATTCTGAAGAGGATACTAGATGTAACCTTGTTCTTGGCCTTTTGAAATTTACCCTTTAGGGGTAAAACAAAAGACTTGGGGGACATTCATAATGGCAACTTCTTGGGCACCCTTGAGATCCTGTCCCATTATGACCCACTACTCAACGAACATCTACAAAAAGTAAGAGACAAAAAAACAGGAACAAGATTGACACACTATTTAAGCTCAGATATTCAGAACGAATTTATTGAGTTATGTGGAAAACGAGTGTTAAGTAGTATTCTTAAGGAAAGGGAGGAATCAGTCTACTATTCAGTCATTTGCGATGCTACTCCTGATATTTCACATACAGAGCAAAATGTATTACTCTTACGATATGTAGGTTTTGATCAAGAAAACAAGAAGTGGGAGGTTTTTGAAAGGTTTTTGGAGTTTAAAGATTTTCACAAAAAAACAGGAAGTGAAATTGCAGACATGATTGTAAATGTGCTTAACAGTCATGGTATAGATCTGAATGACTGCAGGGGCCAAGGCTATGATAATGGGGCAAATATGTCTGGAAAAATCAAGGGGGTTCAAGCCCAATTATTAAAAAAAAATAAGCTGGCTACTTTTTCCCCTTGTGCATCTCATACTCTGAACCTTGTTGGTGTGCATGCAGCTCAATCAAGTCCAGAGGTTACCAACTTTTTTGGCTTTATCAATCGCCTTTATGCACTTGTTAGTGCCAGCCCAGAGCGATGGGCCATCTATAAGGCAAAAACGGGTTGCACTTTACATCGTCTGTCAGACACTCGGTGGAGTGCAAGGCTTAAGGCTGTTCAACCTATAGCCAAGCACCTGCCCAGTGTCCTAGAAGCTCTTGATGCCATTCTCTCAACCTGCAGTCTGACACCAGAGGCTCGGTCTGAAGCCAGCGGCCTAAAAAAGTATTTTGAAACTTTTGATACTGTTTTTCTGTTGACTGTTTGGGTCAAAGTTCTGCAAGCCATTGACAAAAGGAATATTATTCTCCAGTCAGGGAAATTAACTCTTGAAACAGAGGCAGAAAATATCAGAGCTTTGCAGGAGGAGATGCAACATCTGAGGGATGAATGGGAGAGTTTCTTTTCTGAAGCATCACTCGTTGCCCAACAGATGAGCATTAACCCTCTGTTCAGATCAGGATTCAGCCGCCAGAGGAAAAGAAAACGGTTTCACGATGAGACCGAGGTAGAGGGAGCAAGGGAGCACAGTGCAGACACCATATTCAGAAACACTGTGTTTCTTCCCATGATGGACCACATAATCAATGACTTAAGTACCAGGTTTGCCACAACAGCTGAGATCTTGGATCAGTTTTCTGTAGTTGTAAAAATGGGTCAGTTACATGATGATCAAATCCATTCTGTATGCCAGCCATTGATTTCAAAATACAATACTGATCTGACTTGTGAATTTGAAGATGAAGTCAGACACCTCAACTCTGTATATAGAGCCACTTTCTCAAGGTGTCTGTCACCCATTGATCTGCTCAACGGCATTTAAAAGATGCAGCTGCAGAGTATTTTTGGGCAGGTCTGCATAGTTTTGCGAATATTTTGCACACTGCCTGTGACCGTTGCTGGTGGCGAGAGAGCATTCAGTAAGCTGAAACTGATAAAGAATTATCTGAGGTCTGCTATGTTGCAGGATAGACTTTGTCACCTTGCCATACTATCCATTGAAAGCAAACTGGCAAGAAAGCTGAACTTTGATGATTTGATACATGATTTTGCCAGCAGAAAAGGCCATTATAAAGTGATGTTGAACATAACTTTGTTAGACCTGGATAACAAACAGTACTTCAGGTACTACAGGTTCAGTACTTGTTTAGTCCTGGACTGGTTTAGGCCTGGCATTACTCCTGTTGTGTCTTGATTTTGAGCCCTATTGGCCTAGCTAGTTTTATTCCTGGACTGACTTAATTATGGGTTAGTTCTAGCCGATGTTTCCTGATTGAGCACTTTGACCCAGCTAAAGCTTGTTCATGTAAAGTATATGTCAATATGTGTACATTATGTTCTGTTGTGCTTGCAATTGCAATTTAGATAATAAATGTTCTCCCTTTTATGTAAACAAGTACATCTTTCTATATTTTTTTCTGGTTTTTGTTGGATTTGTACTCATCTTTAGACATTTTAACTATGCAATGTGCTAAGTATATATTTTAAAGTATACAGGGTATGTTTATTGGGTTAAATTTTATCTGTAAAAATTGTAGGGGGCCCAGAAATTTTGTTTTCCATAGGGCCCAGAATTTCTGGCGGCACCCCTGCTTTTACCACACGAAGGGAACCCCTGAAAGATCTAATCAACACCTTCAGTGTCCTATATATTGATTCAGATGAGGAAAGTAAGAGAATAAGGGATAATGCTCCAGACATTCCTGACCGACCTCCATTTTCCACCTCCACCACCACCAGAGATGGATGATGAACCATCAACTTCAGTCACATCCAAAGTAAAAAACTACTAGAACTGCTTGTCCAAGAGCTGGGCCAATCTGTAGTAGCCTGGCTGAAGAGACGAGATCGTCAATTGGACCAAAAAGTTCAATCTCTTATACCGTCTATATCCACTCCTATTGCCTCAGACCCTAATTTCACAGTTCACGTTTCCCTTTCTAAAAATAGAGATGCAACATACAGTGTGCAATCCAGTCACTTCACATTACAGTAAGCAATCAATCAATCCACATTACAGTATAACCCCCCAGTGAAACTTGATTTCCCCATCTTTAGTAGTACCCAAGAGGATGACCCTGTAATTTTTATTGAACGCTGTAAAGAGTATTTTGCTGCTCATCCCCTTAGTGATTGTGAAATTCTTGCTGCTTTATCGGCTGTACTGTAGGACTGGTGGATGGCAGAATGAAGGAATGTGTATACCACACATTTTTGAAAGTAATTTCAAAGTAATAATTTCACATTTACTCAAACTAAGACCAGACTTTTAAGCCAGAGGCATTGGAAAAGTTATTAATAATTTGGAGTTGACCTGAATAATATTCTTTAAATATAAGGCTGTGTCATTTGATTGATTACTGTGGAATCATCAAAAAAACTCAAGTTGTTCAATGTCTGAATTTTTGATTGCGAGAGTAAGCATTTCAGCCGCCAAAATAAAAAGTAACAGTGACATGGGACAACCTTGCTTAATACCTCAGTTTATATTAAAGTGTGCAGTAGTCCCTTCTGACAATGAAACAGAACAGTTAATATCAGGCACCATGACATTTTAAAATAAAAGACATGAAAACATATAAATAACATATGTGACCACATCACTTTCAATGCCTGTTTATATGAAGATGTTAGAGGTTTGATGGTCGATTGGAAAAGACTTCTTTTTGAAATGTATTTAAAACTCAAAAATATGAAAATACTCCATTTGTTTTGACATATTTTATTGATTTGTTCATAATGTGGATTCAAAATTGAATATCTAAAAATCAAGGGTGAGATTTCATACAGTTATGTTTGCATGTGGTTTACTCGCTTTGTTTTCTAAGGCAGAATATTCAAAGCAGGGCTTGATTTGCCTCTGTCCATATTTACTGCAGACGGTTCATTCCAGTGCATGAGTAATCTTTAACAAATGTAGTTGGTGGGATTTCCTTCTTTGTGGAATCTAATTATCACACCAAGTATAAAGTTAAATTGTTCATCCTCAGTTTCATTATTTTGACAGTTATTTTTCAACAAGGAAGGCCCCGTTAATTTTTCAGTATTATCTGACATCTGTCGTTTATCTGTTATATCTACCTGATGATTACATGAAGATAAATAGACGTGGTTTTGCGTATGTCTAATGGAAAACTGAATAATTATAAAAAACATAGTAACATCATAATATTGATGTGACTGTGGGAGGATTAGCAGAAATGTTGCCCACGACTGACCTTTCACATTTATATCATGTCAATTAACGCTTTGCGATTGTCACACGCATTGCCTTGGGCCAGTGTAGCAGAATGAATATGAGAGCCAGCTCTCTGATTCCATTATGGAAACTATAAAGCAAGGAATCCATCCAATGGAGCCTGTAACATATGCAAAATAGTTTGAGAAGCATGTCAATAGATCACGTCATTCATTGATGGGTCGGCTCACAGTGGATATAAATATAGCTTAGGAACCAAAATAGGTTTTCATCTCAGGTTCAGGATATGAAACCAGGATGGATACACACCTCTATCTTTGATGGATGAACATGGAGAGTGAACGTAAGACTTGAAGTTAATCGCTGGAGAACAGGACACAGGAGAAATCACTGGAGAGACAGGTAGATAGTCCGTGTTGCATAAACAAAATCAGACAACTAACTGAGGTGAGGTGTGTGCTTATGATGTGAGCTAATGACTGATGCTGACTGGACAGAAATACTGTGAGTTTTAAAATCGTGATAATCACACGCGATTTTAATAATTACATTTTAAACGATATTACTAAACGTCACTACATTTTATCGTGAAAACCGGTAATCGTTTCATCCCTAGGCCAGACTAAGCACACCAATAACAGTCTCACATTGAGAGGTACAGCAGCACTTTGACCGACGATGCATGGACTCCACTAGATCCCTGAAGGTGTGCTGTGGTCTCTGGCACCAAGATGTTAGCAACAGATACTCTATCACACTGCCTTCACCAGCTTGCCTTCTTCCCATAGTGCATCCTGGTGCCATGTGTTCCTCGGGTAAGCGATGCACATGCACCTGGCCATCCACGTGACGTAAAAGAAAACAATTCATCAGACCAGATCACCTTCCATTGCTGTGGTCCAGTTCTGATAGTCACAGGCTTTTGGCGGTGGACTGGTGTAAGCATTGGCACCCTGACTAGTCTGCAGCTATGCAGCCCCATACACAAACTGTGATGCACTGTATTCTGACACCTGTCTATCAGAACCAGCATTACCTTCTTGAGCAATACTCTGAAAATGACAGATTTTGCTTGATTAGTTACATTTATATAGCACATTAAGGCACTCAAAGCGCTTTACATATAGAAGATAATACCCTATTCCTCGTATGGAATCATGCAGAGCCCTCTGAAACAGACTTCCATTGTAACCATTGGGTTGACGGTCCAAATAAATTCAGTTATATGGAGAATAATCTTTATATGTTTCCCCCATTTAAAAAAAAAAAATAAAAAATAATAACTTTTGACTGAAGATGCATGAAATGCTAATTTTTAAGCAAACTAATCCTTTAACATGGGGGAGATAGAGTTGAATTCCTTTTGGAGCCCATCTCTAGTAGCCAGTCGAAGAATTGCAGTTTATGTCACTTCCTTGTTGGCTTCTAGAGATTACGACTCGTAGTTCAAAGCATTGTGTCCCTTGATCTTAATTCATGTGTAACTGCATATAGTATCTTGTCATTTACTGAAGATACATGAATGTATACAAGTGTGATAAAAAGGTGACCTTGAAATTGTGTGCTTAAAGGCAATTTAAGCCAGGGAAATTGGGTGCACCTAAATTGTGCCGTGCACTTAAAGTAAGGCACACAAGTGTAACCAGGGCAAAATAGTTAGTATGGCACCGTGAACCTGCTAAATACGTTTAGTATTGAGACCGTAATGACCAGACACAAACCTATTAAGATAGCTTTTTATTAATCATATGGCACAAGTTATTGTTGGCCATAGTCCTTTACATTGATGGGGCCGACAGACACCTTTTCCCATTGTAGATCTGAGGAACAAATGATTAGTGAGAACTGAAGCCATGAATGACAACAACAATTTAGAGTCAGTCCATACCCGTAAGAAGCTGATCACTTCCACTTCTGAAGCTACAAGTGGTGTCACAGCAGGCACACACCTGGTCAGAGCCATCTGCAGACGACCAACTGACCAAAAAAAAAAAAAAAAACCTCAGTTAGGCTGACAACCAATTTCTGTACACCCATCTAGCAGGCAACATACCCATTAGCAGAGAATGAACAAGCTTTTTGCTCAGAACTTGAGGTTGCTGCAGCCACCTTCAAAATGCATGTGATGTAGACCTGCAAAGACAATTGTTTGTACACCATGGTAGCAGATAGTACAATGAGCTACACAACTAAAACATACCAGCCCGCTGTCTGCTTGCTGGAACCTGAACGCCTCTAGTTGAAACCGTAGCTTATCACCTTGAGTCCGAGGCATAAAGTGAGACGTGGAGCCTGTGAGCTTGGCATCAACCAGGCACCTGTAAACAGAACCCAGTTAGAAAACCTGCAACCCTTCTGGAAGCTGGTATGCATGAGGTAGCACCGCTTACCCATTATTCTCAATAAAGGAGTATCTGGGGACAGAAGCGACATCAGGGACTGCAGTAGCCACACAGTGGTCCACAAACACACGGACAGGAACATGGCTGTACAAACGCACTGATGCTTCAAGATTTATCATGTCACCCAGGAAGTACTGGTTAGAAGGTCGCTCAAACATCCAGTCATCTGCAAAGGAGAAGTCTTAGCACAGGTTCACAAGCATGCTACAAATCTGTTTGGAATACACCAACCAGTCATGAGCTTGAGGGAGAAGACAAAGACTTCCTCCGCAACCTTCGTTGAGGCATATGGGATCCAAGTGGGCATTAAGGCGTCGCTGCTCACATTATGTGCTCTGTAAGAGTTAAACAAGCAGTCATCTCATGGCCATAAATGATGGGCTCAGCAGATCCAGCGAGTCTCCAATTTAATCCTCACCTTGGATAATGACACTCGATACCTACCACCGCACTACTGCTCCTGACAATAGGAACATCATATGAAACCTCTTGTGGGGTGTAGATAATGTTGAACATATAGATAAGCTCATCCTCAGTCACCTAATAATTAAAAAAAAAATTAAGGTTAACACAATCATGTTTTTTTTTAATAAACTGTCACTGTGAGTAACGTCAAAAATAAAACCCTACCATTGATGTGCTGCTACATCCATGCAGTTCAGACTCAAAGATGAGCACTTGAGCTGAAGGATCCTCTCCAGTTGCAGTGCAGCCTCCCAGTGTAAAAGCAGAGGACAACTGTGGGTCCCCAGTCCCAAAGAAGTCCTTCATCACTTCCACATATACTGAATTCTCTCCACACTGAACAGCTACACTGTTGGCAGGGATAGGATGCGGCAACTCAAAAGGAATGTCAGGTTGCTGTGGTTCCTCTGGTAGACTTGGAAAGCGCCACATCAGTTTCGCCACCGGACCCTGCAACAGCTCTTTTGATTGAACACCCATAAGATCTTGAGAAGGCTTTCCAAAGTCAGTTCTGACTGGAGTCTGGACAGGAAACTGAGCAGGGAACGTTTGTGGTGCAAATACAGGTTTACTGGGAATCAAAGGCATCCTGGAATCAGCCTGCTGAGAAGCTTGAGCTAACGCCCTGGGCATAAACTCACTTGGACTGCGATTATGTGCTGCTCTTGCTCTCCATTGTGCATCAGAAAATCCAAGTGTAAGCATAAACACCAATCCAAATCCAACCTGCCAAACCCCCATTATTGCCAAACTTGTTTCAATGACACTTTAGGGTGCTACCTTCCAAATTTATACAGATGTAAATCAGCATGGCTCCACCTTTCTCCTGACAAGCATTATTTTTCTCTGCACCTGCCAATTTACTCAATCAATATGTCACAGGTGAAAGTCATTGATTCTTTATTAGTCAGGATAAAATGAAGTACCAAATAAAGGCATGTTATTAGTAGCTAATCAATTACGTCATTTGATTCTAACAGCCCTGGGAGCGAGAACTTTTTTCTGTGTTCTTACGGCGTATGTAACTGCCTTTATTTTAATCAAAATGACAAATCAATTCTCTGAAACACAAACAACCGAACACAAACATGTATTTTTGTGTCTTCCTTTTTTATTAATTCAGAAACATGGCCACAGAGAGACTTGTACACTAGAGTATCCAAAATAATAAAGTTGATTATGTTCATAGTCAGGTTTGAATTGTAACAAACGTTCTTCCCTCACATCAACATCAATTTTCACAAGCCGGGACTGAAATGGTGCAATTTAATTCAGAACAAAAGGAATGCAAGGTCATATAATAGATTACATGTCTTACACATTTCATCCCTGTTACAACTGTCATAATTAGGTTGATCAGAGAGTGGATTAATTGTAGGGTTTATTCCTTCTTGAACTATATTAAATGCTGGTCAGCACCAAAAGACAATAATTCGAACAGTCTACTTAACAAATTTAATTTAAAACATTAACAGATTTGGAAAAAAATAAAAATAAAATAAACATTAGTGTCCTACGCAGTTTACATTGTAAATACAGTGCAGCATTTCTGTGTCAGAATGCCAGTTCTGTATTGGCCGACAATGTTCACGTGAGCACCATAACGCATGCGTGTGATGCTGACGCAGGAGCTGGCCAATAATGAGGCGCCATTCTGACTTAGAACACGGAGAGTCTGATCTGTATTTATAACATAAACTGCGCAGGAGACTGACGCAGACTAGAAGAGATCATTGAATAAAGTCGTTGTTTTTTTGTTTTGTTTTTTTGCACACAAGTATTCTCGTCGCTTCATTACATTAAGGTTGAACCACTGTAGTCACATGTACTACTTTAACGATGTCTTTACTACTTTTCAGGGCCTTGAAAGTGGTCGTCGTGTTGCTGTCAATGTGGGGTCAGAGAGCTCATGGATTTCATCAAAATATCTTAATTTGTGTTCCAAAGATGAATAAAAGTCTTATGGGTTTTGAACCACATGAGGGTGAGTAATTAATGACAGAATTGTCATTTTTGGGTGAACTAACCCTTTAAAGTCCCCATAAACCAGAAGTAGCAACTGATTTTTCTTCAGTGATGTGACGTGTTTCCAAGTGAAACTGAATATTGAAAAGAGGGCGGGTTTTACTTCAGCGCACCTCCTCTCCATCTCTCACTCATTGCAGACTGACGGTTGGACGGGAGTGGTTAATGATATTCAAACCCAAGCCGTCAAACTGACGTCATCGAAAAAGGAACACCATTCCAGACAGGAAGTAACTTTTCAGATTTTGATTAAACATTACGACAAACTATTTTTTTCTGTGTATTAACTTGCACAGATTGATTGTTCGCCCTAAAACCAGTAATGTGTGCTAAACAGGGGCGATGCACCACCAAAGTGCGAAAGGGACAGATTTTTCAATCACATTCAACCACAGAGTTATGCTAGCTGTCACTATTATAGAGTTGTATGCCTCTTCTCCTGGTTTAGCAGGTGCAATCAAGTTATGTAGAAGACTGTATGTTTTAGACTCTATGTCCATAACACTTAAAAGTACTGGTACTTGTTTTTCCTCATCAATGTCATTTTGTGAAGTGATTAAACCGCTCAGTTTAATGTTGTCCACTGCTTGGTGGCCTCGTCAAAAGCATCAATATGCCCAATAGTCCTGAATTTTCTCACTGTTCGGTTGCTGCTGATTATAATTCCTTGATATTTGACCCTAGATTTGATTGGTAGGCCTACACCACAAATTGCTGTGAGATGAGAATCTTTCAAAGTATTAGGGCATTGGAAAAGTTATTAATAATTTGTAGAGTTTTGGAACCTGGACACTATTCTTTCAATATATGGCTGTGTCATTTGACTGATCACTATCAAAATAAAATTTTAAAATAAAAGACATGAAAACATAAGCGAAAAACAGATGTGACCACATCACTTTCAATGCCTGTTCATATGAAGATGTTAGAGGTTTGATGGTCGATTGGATAGGTTTTCTTTTTTAAATGATTTTAAAACTCACTCACTCATTCATAAATAAATAAATACTCATTTTGTTTTGACATATTCAATTGTATTGAGTTGTTAATTAATATATAATATTCAAAATTGAATATCTAAAAATCATGGGTGAGATTTCATACAGTTATGTTTGCATGTGGTTTACTCGCTTTGTTTTCTAAGGCAGAATATTCAAAGCAGGGCTTGATTTGCCTCTGACCATAGACGGTTCATTCCAGTGCATGAGTAATCTTTAACAATGTAATTGGTGGGATTTCCTTCTTTGTGGAATCTAATTATCACACCAAGTATAAAGTTAAATTGTTAGTTAGCCTTTATAGTTAGGTAAACCAAAAATCTTTAAATATTCATCCCCAGTTAGATATTTCATTGTGGTTTTGACAGGTATTTTTCTACATGGAAGGCCCAGTTTATATTTCAGTATTATCTGACATCTGTTTTATCTACCTGATGATTACACTAGGATAAATAGTCGTGGTGTTTGCGTTTGTCTAATGGAAAACTGAATAATTTAAAAAACATAGTAACATCATAATATTGATGTGACTGTGGGAGGATTAGCAGAAATGTTGCCCACGACTGACCTTTCACATTTATACCATGTCAATTAACACTTTGCGATTGTCACACTCGCATTGCCTTGGGCCAGTGTAGCAGAATGAATATGAGAGCCAGCTCTCTGATTCCAGTATGGAAACTATAAAGCAAGGAATCCATCCAATGGAGCCTGTAACATATGCAAAATTGTTTGGGAAACATGTCAATAGATCACGTCATTTATTGATGGATCGGCTTACAGTGGATATAAATATAGCTATAGGAACCAAAATAGGTTTTCATCTCATACTGGACTGTTGTCAGTTACTTGATGGTTTTTAGATGTATCCATATATAAAGGTAATGTAATGGGATAGTTCACAAAAAAAAAAAAAGAAAATGTTGTCAATATTTACCTGCCCTTCAAGTTGTTGTACACTTGGAGGGCAGGTAAAAATCTGGGTAAAAAACAACCCAATGTTGGGTCAAATATGGACTAACCCAGCAATTGGGTTGTTTTAACCCAGCGATCGGGTTGTCTTAAGCAAATATTTAACCCAACCGCAGGGTTAAAACAACCCATTCGCTGGGTTAAAACAAGAATTGTAATCAAACAGCTGAAGGTATTGATTTTCATATTCTGGGGAAAAAAAATAATATAAGAAAAATAAGTCGATGGCTACCGTCAATAAATCTTTAAAAGATCTTCTTTTGTGTTCAACAAAAGAAATAAATTCATTCAGGTCTTGAACAACATGAGGGTTAGTAAATGATGACAACATTTTATTTTTCGGGTCAACTATCCCTTTAAAATAGACATTATTATTATTATTATTATTATTATTATTATTATTATTATTATGATTATTATTATGATTATTATTATCATCGTCATTATTATTATTATTAATATTATGTTGAGTATTTATTTCTATATTGATTGGGAACATTATTTATAAGTTTATTTATAAATTTATAATAACTTTAAAAATAGTTTTTATTATATATAGATGTACATTCATTTCCATTATGTATTTTTTATTATGTACTGTCTATTTTACGTCACTGTCTCATTACAAATATTGGAGGTATTTTATACTCATAAACACGCCTTTTATAATAATAAGCATTTTCTTTGGTTTCCTTCAACTGTTCGATTTTGTGTTTTCAGTTGATGTTGCTGCAGTCTGGACTGTCCGGCGCAGTCCATAACCAATGCTCCACATGCAACTGTTACGAGTATGTTCTGTTGTTTTCATTTTGTGTTTTTTTGGCTCAGTCCCAGTGACAGCTTTTCACCATATTATGACCTTTAACAAATACAGATGTATTTCAGTGCATGTACAACAGAGTAACTGAAAATGGTAAATATATAGGACACTAAATAAATCAAAAACGTTTCTTGAATATTCCTTTTTCTAGTGGCCCTCCAATAATAGCCTACAAGATGAATGATTAAACATCAGGACAAGAAAAAAATCTCTAAAAAAAGATTAATTTAAATTTCATTTAAACATTTATTTGAAAGGGATTTCAGAAATAGTAATTTTGATAACTTGTGCATGGAGATGATTTTTATTTTTTAGCATACTTTTACGCGGATCACTGAACAATGGACTGTAAAAAAGTATATCATTTATGTAAGTAAATATTTATTGCCGTTTTCACAAGACCCCATTGATTTTGTACAACATAATTACCCTCCACTAACCTCTTTCCCACATTGTAAAATTGCATACATTTTTTATTTAACACATAAGGTCACATTATTATAACATGTGCGTAGGTGAGGGAATGGACACCTTCACAGGGTCTTTCTCATTTTCTCGCTGCAGGCATTGAGTAATGTTTACTTTTGCTTTGTCGAAGCAACCCGGATAAAAACTATAAATATAGCTCAAACTATTAAATTCTTCACATGGATGTCCTTCGATGTCAACAAACTTGGTTATCGTGAGAACTAGCATTTTCTCGACGTAGTGTCCTACGTCATACGCTGAAACGCCAGTCTCTCGTGAATGTGCTTACGGCAGTTAGCAAAGTTAAAGATTACAGTTTCTAAAGGTTTAAATATGGATATTTTTCTTACAAACCCATCGATTTACTTCAGAAGGCCTTTATAAACCCCCCGGAGCCGTGAGGTGCCCTTTTATGATGAATAGATGCACTTTTATGGACTTCAAAACAGAAACAGCCATTCACTGCCATTATAACGCTTGGAAGAGCCAGGACATTTTTTTTTAGTATAACTCTGATTGTAGTCGTCTGAATGAAGAATTTCTATACTCCTGACTTGAGAGTGATTAAATCATGGGCTAATTTAAATTTTTGTGTGAACTATCCCTTAACGACATTGAAGTCAGTGAAATAATGACATTTACAGGTGCTATATGTAAGTTTTTGACTACTAAAGCATAAAAATGGCATCTTCGCAGATATTTAGGAAACATGCTGAATTTTCCTAAACTGAAAACCCTAATAAGTTGATTTAACTCAATTGATTTGAGTAAAATCGTTCCCTCAATTCAATTGAGTAAGGAGTCTTCCAAACCTTGTATATTTATGTTAACTTAACTTGGTGCTCACATTCACTGTACTTAAATTGTTAAGTTCACAAAACTGGGTACACCAGAAGTTCACCATGATGGGTACTACCAATCAAAACTCCCCCATTGATCCCAGCATGCATTGCAGCATGAATAAATTATGCATCTGAATTGTGTCAAATTTTCTTTGAATCTTACTTTTTGCTTTTACTTTTGCTGTTTTTGTTTTGATGTTTTTGTAGCTTGTTTTACGTTCAGAGTTGATCTGTTTATCAGAATGTTTTTTTTTATTATTGTCACCATTGTAGAGATCAATACGCTGATTCTTTGTGTCTGTGTATGTCTAGCTCTAGATCAATTTTTTTTTTCAAGTTATTAAAAAAAATAATAATTCAGTGTATGAAACTCAACAATGGTGACAATCAAAAATTATTGAGGATCAAATATTTAAAGAAAATTTGTCATGCAGCAATGCATGCTGGGACCCATGGAGGAGTTTTGATCTCTGCATGAGATCAGGGATTCTGTCAATACATAACGATGTTATCACCATCACTGTATAAACAGCATCTCTTGATGATATTTTCTCTTGACTTTGTGTTCCATAACAAATGTGTCTCACAAACACAAAGCAGCCAAAGAACCACTCATTTTATACAGTCAAGGGTCAAGAGCCCAACTAAAGCAATCACTTATGTCCATGGTGACTTCCAACGAAACTATTATTTTCATTAAAACAGAAATAAAGTAAATCTGGTTATAAGTTAGTTCACATATTATTGTTATGTTTAGTAACTTACGTATTTGTGTCATCTGCAGTTAATTTTCTACTCAAAATGACACATCCATACTCAAAGCAATCATTCAAATGGTTGTAATCATGGCAATATTATAGCAATGTACCATTACAATTTAACCAAACGATTTTGACTCCTTCTGGCTATTAAAAATCACACAAAAATAACTTTATATCTATATATTTTTACTTACTGAATTTGAGATTGCACACAATGAAAAAGTCTCCATCTTGATTTGGATCAGCAACAAGCAACAGACCAGGCGAAAAGGATCCCCTTTTGTAAATGTCCTCCAATCTGTGAATTAGTTATCTTGTTGCTTGACAGAACTGCATGGCCAATCACATCAAAGCAAGACCAAAGTGAGCTATTTACATTATTTATGATTTTGAGTTCATACTTGAAATCTTAAGTTTATTTATTTTGTAGGTTAATAAGTTATACTAACTTATATTGTTGAGTTTCTGGACAAAACTAGTAATATCTAGTCAAGATTACTTGATTTGTTTAAGTAAAGACAACATTTGGGTTTACAGTGTACTTGTTTCTTTGAAAAACAATGCTACAGCCAGTTATTTGTTGTTTTTGTTTTGGTCTGTTTTGGTCAATTTACCCAAATAGTATTTCGACACCACAGGTTGCCAGTTGGCGGAAAACACAGCATATTGCTGCCACGGAAGCCAGCAAACAAATGGCTCAGAGATCGCAGATACTAACCTAAAAAAGCCTCGGCATCCATCTAAACATCTCTATGAACGGGATTATATTAAAAAGCAGATAACTGACTTTGTGTAAGTCTCCTTGAGAGACCTCACCTGCTATTTTCCTTAAACTGGCAACCCGCGTGAGCATAAAGTCTTGAGGCAGAGGGGGGCGGAGAAAACTATATTTTTAATTTGGACTACAGTACCCATTTCAACCACTAGCTGTCATTCCTACATAAAGCACATTTAAAGCCATATACAGAGGAATGACTGAGAGGATGGAATTCCCTCTCTCTCATTGTATTGTATACTTCTGATGGTCTGTCAGTGCACACAAGCTGTTCACATCTCCCACAGACTCTCATAATGGTATTTTGCCGCAAGCTTCAATCTATTGTTTAGCATTTGGCGCATGAGGAAAAAAACAAGAAGAAGAAAACAAAGCAGGTGTGAAATAGATATTTTAGTATTATTCCTCCAATAAAGAACACTCAAAGAGTTGGGATTGCGCAGTGTTTTGTATTGAAATTAATTTCCTTTGAATTTGTTTTGTTGAATTATGTAGAATGTAGGCTGCATTTCAATTACTGTCTGGTATAATATGAAGGTACATATTATTATATCTTTTAATGTTTTTTAAAAACTTGAAAGCTTCCACCGACACTTTAAGATGCCTGTATCTGGTTTGTTTATTAATTTTCAATTTATTTAATCATTATCTTATAATAGTTATTTACATAACAAGAAATTAGTATTGTACTTACTATGTGGGATGGAAGGCTTCACCAGATGAGATGAGGAAGATTTATTCCTCATACTTAAAACATTGCCACCAATTTCTTTTTATTTGCATTTATAACAGAAGACTTATGTTTTGTGTGGAAATTTGGTGTCCAGTGTTTTTAATTTGGTAAACTTGATTAAATGTGCTGTTCTATCAGTTTTTACACTACTGATACATTTTATATATCAGAATAATGTCAGATTTCAGGTACACTGGCCATTGAATATTAGCCTATCTGAAGTGTACGCCTACAAATGGAACTAATAGTCATCATCATATTTTCCCCATTAATCACAATACATGAAGAAAATGATTTTGCGTTACAAGTACCGTATTACAAATTCTTGTTTTATTTTGCTGACAATTAGAGAGGGGATTTTGGGTTTATAAATTTATATATATATATATGTGTGTGTGTGTGTGTGTGTGTGTGTGTGTGTGTGTGTGTGTGTGTGTGTGTGTGTGTGTGTGTGTGTGTGTGTGTGTGTGTGTGTGTGTGTGTGTGTGTGTGTGTGTGTGTGGTCATGATAAATATATGAATATGAGTATATATATATGAGTATATGAATATATAAATTGAGAATATGCTCTCAACAGCCAATTTTTTTTAATTAATTAATCGCCATAGTTTAATGTAAAAAAAAAAAAAGAAAAAAAAAAGGTAGGCCTTTTTACTCGCAATTTCAAGTTTATATCTCACAAATCGTGTTTTTCCTTTTATAAAGGTTTGTTTGGAAAGTTTCCCATTTCGCCACTGAGATTAAAGAGCATGCAGTGCACTCTTATTCTGTCTTTCTTGTTACCTCACTTCCTGGCCCTTTCTCTTTCCTTTCCGTGTCGGCCATTTGTGATAATCGGTAAGAACACCATGAGCTCTTGCTTACAATTATATTTTTGACTGTATTGTGCCAACGTTTACAACGTTTTTCTTCTACAAATAATGCACGGAACTGTTCTACACAGTATGTGTCCGATATTCGGGTTTTCTGCGCGTTGTATTGTGAATAAATGTGGCAGCAGGGCTGAGTCGCTATACATGTGGGAGAGCTGCGCTCATCGCGGCCGCTCGACAGACCCTTTGAGTTCACTGTCCGGTTGAAATAAATGTCAAAAATGTTGAAATAATTGTCAAAGGCTTAACTATGCCTCCAACGTGTTAAGAAGTTTGTTTGATTGACTGATCTCATTGTTTAATGCAGACTGAGCTGATTGACAGTCATCAAGTAAAGACAGGATGCAGAACGACGCTGGTGAATTCGTGGACCTGTACGTCCCCCGTAAATGGTGAGTTTGTGAAAAATATCCATTTTATTTCATATTTATACTATTGTGAATGGTGCTCAAAACACAAGCCATCTTTTGTTCTGTGTTAGAGTTGAGTTTTATCTTTGAAAGTCACATAAGCACAGTTTAATACTGGTTATAAACAGTGAGTGCACAAATCTGGCAATATATTAAACACTATTTTTATTTTTTATTCCCAGCTCTGCTAGCAACAGAATCATTGGTGCCAAGGATCATGCGTCCATCCAAATCAACATTGCTGAGGTTTGAACATTAGGAAACGAGTCTGTGTAGATACATTTATAAATACAATTTACACAAATATGAAAACATAGGAATTTATTACAATTGGCTATTAGTCTATTATAATAATATAATCGCACCAACACAACTTGTGATTTTATTAATGAGCCTCTTGATCTGTTTGTTACAGGTGGACAGGGCAACAGGCCGGTTCAATGGCCAGTTCAAGACTTATGCCATCTGTGGTGCCATCCGTAGAATGGTATGTATGTTCAATCACACCTAAAGCCCATTCTAATGCATCGTTACATCATGTGAGGGATGCTGAGTTTGTGTAAAATTTGGAAGGTGTTTATAAAAATGTATGGTCACATCAACGTTTGCGTCGTCTTCTACAGGGTGAAGCTGATGACTCCCTCCTGAGGCTTGCAAAGAACGACAGCATTGTGGCAAAGTAAGCTGCTGTCAGTGGACGACTGCTGTTGTGTTGTTCCTCTAAGAATTTCCCATCGGCTTGTAAATGCTCTCTGAAACAACTAGTGTTTATAGTGTTTATCTATTGTGATTGTGTGAAGTAGTATTCATAGTAAGTTTTTCCTATTCATCAACCCCCATTTTTTTGTTGTGCTTTTACCAGCTTCAGTGAGCACTTTATGGGGTTATTTTGCCCCCCAAAAAACCCTCATGTTGTTCCAAACCCATTAGACTTTAGTTCATCTTAGGAACACAAATGAGAGACGTTTGTATCTCCAATGACAACTACGCAGCTGCTTTGACACTTCAAAACGTAGTGCTCGTAAAAATAAATGGTTTAGTCCAAATTTCTGAAGTGATACGATCGCTTTATATGAACAGAATTGCATGAGACTGAATTTAGGCTTTTATTCAAATATCATTGGTAAACGGAAGCTCGTCTGTACTTGCTTGATGTGTGAGAACAAACCTCATTGGTTCTTGCAGAAGCTTAAACATGATGCGTAACACGAGACTGTACATCATTGGTTCATGTGGAAGCGATGAACCTCATTGGTTGTTGCACATCAATCTAGCATGCTTGAGCTAGATTGATGCTTGAGCTGCATTGATCAGGGGCGTAGTTTATGGGGAGGTAACCCCCAATATTCAAATCCATCAGTTACAACACATTAAAAAAATGAATAAAAAAATAAAAACAGGCAGCACACCAACGTTCAACCCCCCCAATGTTCAAACCAACTCTACGCCCTTGCCGTTGATCCATGTTTATATGTGTATAAAAGTCTAAATTCAATCTGTTCATCATATAAAGTGACTGTCTTTTCAGAAAATTTGGAATAAACTGCTCAAGTCATATGGGTTAGTTTTAGGATCTCTTTATCAACGTTTTTAAGTGTCAAACTAGTTGCATCAATTGTCCCTATAGAAGGACAGAAATCTGGTTTCTTTAAAACATCTTCAGTTATGTTCTGAAGTTTTACACGTTTGGAACAACATGATTGTGAGAATTAATTTAAATATTTGGGTGAGCTAACCATTTAAGAGTGTCTTAGCAAATATGTGCTAATGTGAAACTTTGTATTGAAACAGCTTTGAAGATTATTTTTTATAATCATGCAAAAAACTTTAAAAATCCTTTTGAATGTAATAGCTGTCATAATACTCACTGAATGTCTACAATTGTTGATAAAGTGTGTGGTTTAATTGCTGCTGTTTAAATCAAAAGGCATGATGCTGATTATTATTCTAATGATTGCGTTCTCTCTCTACAGGAACATCTAAGTTTAAGGATGGCTTCTGGAAGTTTCTTTGTAAAATAAAGACGTAAAATTGGACTCCTGTGTTTGTGTTTTAATAGTGTGAGTGTATTAGAGTTATTATTCATGACCCCTAGGCTCCATGTGAATAATTCAAATGATTAACTATTTGAGGATTATTGTGATTAAATTAGAAGGGCGTTTAATTGGTCATGACTCATGGGAAAAGGGAACACATTGTGGTGAGAATATTTGTTCTCTGACAGATTTCCTAATATTCACTGTTGATCAATGTGTCTTTTGAATGAGCATCAGAGAGCAAGTGATGTACATGTGGTACACCATCACAACAAGCTTTTGGATAGGTTAAACATGCAACACATACAAAGGTATGCACTAAAATAACATCATTTATTATAATTAAAGTTGTTAAAAAAAATTCTACACAATATTTGTCGTTACTGGCAATAGACAGCGATTGCCCTCCGTCCAGTAGAGGTCATTGTAAGCTCAAACGCTCATGTTTGAGTTCCATTACGCGCAAATCTTTCTAACTGCTTGATTGGGACTCAGTTCCTCCTCTAGAGGGCGTTTGGCGGCCCAGAAAGCCAAAGCTTCATTGTTCCACATTATAATTTCTTAAGACCATAACACTAATAATAAATGTGTTTGAAAAGTTAAGTGGCGTCTTTTACCACTGTTTTTAAATAATCAAACATAACGATAGCGCAGTTATTCACAAGTTGTCCCTATACAATATTATTCCACAGGCCTACTTGAAAGAGTGGAAGACTGATGCAAAATCTCTGAGTATAGTCCGAAATGGGATTCATATTTGTATAATTTTGATTAAATTTCAAATAAATAAATCGATATTTACTAAATCCCCCAACTTTGTGGTGTTAATACACGAATTCTGTCATAGAGTCTGATTTAGTTTGTGTATTTTTATTTTTTGTACACTGAAAGGGCCAATTGGAATGAACGCCCCGCGTTAAGCCCCGCCCATCTAAGAACTTACGTTGTAGTCGCCAATCTAGTCTTTTAACATTATTTCTACTCTTCAATGGCCGTTCTCCTGCAGACACACTGAGGATTTTGTAATCCACGCGTGGAAGAATGAATAATATCAAACTGCACGCACGGCTATTTTGATTACGTGTTCGATTCCGTTACGGGCTACGTTTTCTCTCAAATGCCGGGGATTATTTCCAGCTTTAACGTTAATCGACCTTGCACAACCTCAATATAGAGGAGAACTGCTGTCTGTTTGACAGCTCTCAAGTGCATCTTAATTTTTTTTATATATTTTCCGTTTGTGAGACTTCTTCTAAATCCAAACGTACTTTTTTATTCCGTCTATAGTCGTAGTATCAACATTTCGAGCTTGTTTATAATAGTAGTAAGTTAATTATTGTCAGTGTATTTTTTTAACGCGTCTCGGACAACTCGTCCTTGCAAACTGAATCCAAATCGTTGTCTCTTCATAAAACAACAGCAGAGTCTAAATATCTAGATTTAAATCTAAATCTAGATTGAACTCTTCTTTTGTTCACAATTTCAGACTCAAGTACACACAGCGCCTGAATGGGAGTGAAATTCTCCCACACGGAAGTGACTTACACACGTTAGGCCAGTGATCACTGTGTGTGTGTTTTCTTAGTGTCTTTGTATTAGTTG
Source organism: Gobiocypris rarus (assembly GCA_023029165.1). Classification (NCBI taxonomy): domain Eukaryota; kingdom Metazoa; phylum Chordata; class Actinopteri; order Cypriniformes; family Gobionidae; genus Gobiocypris; species Gobiocypris rarus. The sequence goes on from CM040933.1 coordinate 23,019,461, forward strand.
CGTTCAGTGAATTAGTTATTAAAATGATCCCTGATAAGGCACCAGGCGAGGACGTGTTACATGCTTCAGAGGACTTGAAGAAAGAAGCGCACATCCCCACTTTTGAGAAATACAAAGAGCTCTACATCAAATCTGTCGAGTCTCCCGAGGGTGAGTTTCGTGCTTTGGGCAGGTTATGAACAAGCTGTTATTTTGGGGAAGAAGAAGAAAAAAACGTCACTAGGCTGTGTTTCAAAGCCCTTGGTAGACAGCAGTTTTGGATATCTATAACCACCTATGCTCTATTTTTGAGCTTGGTGTATTACTTTTAATGTAATCTTTGCTTTGAGTCTTTTATTGTTAGAATTAGCCAACAAAGCTTTAAATGTCCATGTATATTTAATGAATAAAATATAATTGTTTCTTTTTTAATAATAATATAATTTGTGAATTTTTTATTGTTATTGTGGTTGTCAAATATGTAAAAGATAAAAATCTATTTAAGACCAAATTACTCAATTTGAACATCTCTTTAAATACTTTGAAATACTTTTTTTTTAAAAATAATAATTATAATACTTTATATATGAATTAATTCATTATTATTATTGTTGTTGTTTTAAATTGTTCAACAATAACCTCTGCTTTTACTACTACCAGTGATAGCTAGTAAATTGGTCTGGTTCACTGTACACAAGTTCTGAATCAGCGTTTGTTGTGTCCCGTTGTGTTCAGAGTTCTGGGGAGATGTCGCCAAAGAGTTTTTCTGGAAGACAAAATACACCGGGAAGTTCCTGGACTACAATTTCGACGTGACCAAGGGTGAGATTTACGTGAAGTGCATGGAAGGCGCCACAACCAACATCTGCTATAATGTTTTGGACCGCATCGTCCATGAGAGGAAACTGGGTGACAGAGTGGCTTTTTACTGGTTAGTATTTGTGAAGTATAAGGTTTAAATGTTTCAGTTTTCCCCGGAAGTTGAGCAAGTGATGTTAAAGGATAAGTTCACTTTTAAATGAACTTTTGCTGAGAATTTACTCACCCCCATGTCATCCAAGATGTCCATGTCTTTCTTTCTTCGGTCGAAAAGAAATTAAGGTTTTTGATGAAAACATTCCAGGATTTTTCTCCTGTCCAAATGACAGTTTCTGTGCAGCTTCAAAGGGCTTTAAACCATACCAGACGATGAATAAGGGTCTTATCTAGCAAAATGATCTGTCATTTAATTTTTTTTTTTTTTTAAGTTTAAGTTTTATAAGCACAAATGTTCGCCTTGCTCTGGTCTGTGATATGTGTACGTGACGTCACGTGACGCTTGTCGTAGGCGGAAGTACAGAGTCGTTGTTTACAAATGTGCGGAAGGAGGATTCAAAATCGTCCGAGATCGTTGTTTTACCCTTTAACTCCTTTTTTGTAAACAGCGTTTGACTGAGTATGTGCACGTTCAACAACGACTACGACAAGCGTGACCTTTTCAACGTAACTGCGTATTACTTGACGTCACGTACACATATCACAGAACGGAGCAAGGCGAACATTTGTGCTTATAAAACGTAAAAAATATATATATTTTTTTAAATGACTGATAGTTTCGTTAGATAAGACCCTTATTCATCATCTGGTATCGTCTGGTATGGTTTAAAGTAGTGTTGTCAAAAATATCGATATTTCGATATGTATCGATACTGAAATATCTGAAACGATACGATACTCAGTTTCTACAGTATTGATACCAGCTGCGCTCTCCTCTCCGACCGACAGCGAGTTGACACGCACCTGCATATTCTCATTCAGCCCGGCTAACCCTCTGAACACGAGAACGTGTGTTCTGCTGGATTTTTCCTCATGACGGCGTGTTAGTGTGTGATCGGTATGAACAAAAAGACAAATGATCACTCACTGCTCTTAACTGATCAACTTTAATGGTTTCATCTGTAGGCTGTAAAGCGCAGCGCGGGACGTGCTGGCGCTGCCGGACTTTGACCTGAAGCGCGCGCACAGCACACGCCTTTCACTGAGACAGCATGCGATCGCGATTCAGTTCAAGGATTATTGGGTTTGAATGATCAAATAAATGCACGATGAGTCCTGACGAGTATTCAGGTAAACACAGTTGGGTATGTCTTTACGAATGATTAGGAGTTGAGTAGGAAATCGGAGGTGTTCCAATTTATTGGGTCCGTGCAGCTCTTAAAGGGCCGGGCCTAATATTCTTTGTGATTAATGTTTATCAAACAACAAACTAGAAAAATAGAAAATCACCACATAATTGACTGAATAACTTAAATATATGTATTAGGAATCTGTGTACAATTAATTTATAGAGTGAAGACTAAGCTTTTTTTTTATTATTTAATTTCTATCTTGAATGCTACTGTTAAATAGACTGTAGCTGAAAAATAAAGCACTGTTTGTCATTTGAATTTTTGCTTTTTTTTTTTAACAAAGATAAAATTAAAAATAACTATCAATATTGTAATTATAAAATTACATTAAAAAAATATTAAATTACTTATATTATGAAATAAGATTTTGTTCATCCCAACCTGTTCAGAATAGTGAAAGATTAGTGAATGTCAACATGACTGATAATGTGATGTTTGTAAACATCTCTGTAAAGATGTTAAAGCTGGCATGTCATTATTATTGCAATAAGACGAGGGAATGGTCAAAGAGCAGGGAAGGAACATGCTGGCCAAGTGAGTGTATGTTTTAGTTTTTTTTGTTACATATATAAAACAATGTATAGTAAGTTCTGACAGATTATTCAATTACTTTTACTGTTTGTTTGTTTTTTTGCCGTGGCATCGATATCGATGTATTTTAGTCTGGTATCGTAACAAAGTCATAATTTTGGTATCGTGACAACACTAGTTTAAAGCCCTTTGAAGCTGCACCGAAACTGTCATTTGGACCTTGAACCGTTTGGGGTCCATTGAGTCTATTATAAGGAGAAAAACCCTTGAATGTTTGCATCAAAAACCTTAATTTATTTTCGACTGAAGAAAGAAAGACATGGACATCTTGAATGACATGGGGGTGAGTAAATTATCAGCAAAAGTTTATTTAAAAGTGAACTAATCCTTTAAGAGTCTCTTGTATTTTGAGATTGGTGATGTCAATGATTTGGTTTTCATCTACTTTGCCAGTGTTATTATCCAAAATAACACACAGTACACTAAAAGTGCCCCTATTATGCTATTTTAAATGTTCCTAATTTAAATAGGTTAACATACATCCAGGGTCATAAAAGGCTTTCATTTTCTCATAATAGCCTATACATTTAAGCATCACCTCATTTCTCAAAGTCTGAAAACGTTTGTTCGAAGATTCACTAAACCCCTCCTTACTGCCAGTCTACTCTGCTCTGATTGGTCAAATGGCTCAGTCTGTTGGGATTGGTCTATTCTGCTCTGATTGGTCAAATGGCCCAGTCTGTTGGGATTGGTCTACTCTGCTCTGATTGGTCAAATGGCTCAGTCTGATGTGAATGGTCTACTCTGCTCTGATTGGTCAAATGGCTCAGTCTGATGTGATTGGTCTACTCTGCTCTGATTGGTCAAATGGCTCAGTCTGATGTGATTGGTCTACTCTGCTCTGATTGGGCAAATGGCCCAGTCTGATGTGAATGGTCTACTCTGCTCTGATTGGTCAAATGGCCCAGCCTGATGTGAATGGTCTATTCTGCTCTGATTGGTCAAATGGCCCAGTCTGATGTGATTGGTCTACTCTGCTCTGATTGGTCAAATGGCCCAGTCTGATGTGATTGGTCTACTCTGCTCTAATTGGTCAAATGGCCCAGTCTGTTTGTGATTGGTATACTCTGCTCTGATTGGTCAAATGGCTCAGTCTGTTGGGATTGGTCTACTCTGCTCTGATTGGTCAAATGGCTCAGTCTGATGTGATTGGTCTACTCTGCTCTGATTGGTCAAATGGCCCAGTCTGTTGTGATTGGTCTACTCTGCTCTGATTGGGCAAATGGCCCAGTCTGTTGTGATTGGTCTACTCTGCTCTGATTGGTCAAATGGCCCCGTCTGATGTGATTGGTCTACTCTGCTCTGATTGGTCTAATGGCCCAGTCTGTTGTGATTGGCAGGGGTGTCCAAACTCGGTCCTGGAGGGCCGCTGTCCTGCAGAGTTTAGCTCCAACTTGCCTGTTTGAAGTTTCTAGTATGCCTAATAAGACCTTGATTTGCTGTTTCAGCTTTGTTTCATTGGGGTTGGAGTTAAACTCTGAAGGACAGTGGCCCTCCAGGAGCAGGATTGGTCTACTGAATTAAACAGCCATTACCAATCTGAATTTTAGCACCAGGGCTTCCTCAGCACTTGATACACGATGATACGAACAATACACAATGTCGATCCAACACAAGTAAAGTGTTTTCAAAGGATTCTTTCTTTTAGGACACAATAACTTTATTTGTAGTGGACTTTGATCTTTAAAACTTTGCAGTTATTTTAAATCACAAACAGCTTTTTTACTCACTATATAAAAGTAAATATTTGTAAAAGCATAATGGGGCACATTAATACCTCTGAAATAACATTGGATTGTGATGGTTCGGCCTAGCCTAGAAATCTAGATGCACCCTAGTGGCAGCAAATCTAATTTGCCGCGAGTGTAGTGTAGCAACTGTCGACAGACCTGCGAGCTGGAAAAACCAAACTCTGGTCAGGCCAATCACATCGTGTGTAGAATAGGTGGGTGGGCTTAACATAATGACGGCAGAGTTGCGGAGGTTCCGTGTGCTGCTTGTAAACAAAGAAGCTGACAAACGCCGGTCTTTCGAATCGGTTTTGGCCGCGACTCTGGAAGACTCGAGTTAAGCTTTTCATTGAGAAAAGAACAAAGAACGGTACTGAAGTCATTCTTAAGAAAGGAAGATGTGTTCGTAGTTTTGCCGACTGGATACGGCGAAAGTTTAATCTATTAACTAGCTCCACTTCACATTGCTCTTGTTGGTTGCAGCGCTATCCAATTACCGGCAGAGGGACTTTTAAAGACAACTGTTTATCCCGCCCCTCGGATTAAGCCCTGTCAATGGTGAGTCCCCAGACCCAACATCTTGATATGGGTCTGGCTTGTCAGGCTAGGTTCGGCGCTTACCGAATTTCAATCTAGAACTTTTCAGTAACCAGTCTGGTACTGGTTAAACCAAAGGTTAAACCACACTTGTATTTAGGTTAGGACCTGTATATTAAGCCACAAACCCAACCTAGTTGGGTTAGTCCACTTTCAGATTACCTGAGGCGATACAGTATTGCTGGGCTGTTTTTATAATCATATAATAATTTAATACAGGCTTGCTGACAGACAGGGGCACATTGGAGCTATTTTAGTGAGCTTGAACTAGGTCCCACCAATAGCTGTCCACCAAGTGTATCTTCAGTGTTGCATCTTCATAGGCTTCATTTGTTCATGTGCATTGCAGTGGATCAGTTTATCTGTGCTGAAAGCTGTCCATGCAGATCAGGACTTTTTTGGCAGTCATTGTTCCCATTCAGGATCTACAAAAATAGCCTTCAAGCTCTTCACGTGTAATGAATGTTGCTTGTGGCAGTTGTTCATTCCCTGCTTTTGCAATACCAGTTTAGCAATTGTAAAGTCTTCAATTTCTTCATCATTTCTCAACACATAAGTTCAAATCATTACAGAATTAGGTTTGAAACACTCAGGCATGAATCTTTTCAGCAGTTGTGGTCTTTTGCCAGACTTCTCCTTTCTGTGTCAGAATGCAGCAGTATTTTAAGAACGTCTGCTGACATCTAGAGTCAAGGAAAGATAAAAAGTTAAATGTTAACTGTAGGGGCTATTCAAGGGCACCTTTCACGCCAAAATAGTGTTATCAGAGGTTGACAGTATTTGGAACAAATCAGAAACAAACATTGATGAAGTTAGAATTGAACATGTCTCAAGTTCATACTTTGCCATTGAACATAACACAAGGATCATACATGAATGATTATGACTGTGAATGAACAAACTAAGTTAAAAATTGTGTAAGAGAAATACGCTATCGTTCAAAAGTTTTGGGTCGGTAAGTACTTAAGAAGTCTCTAATGCTCGTTTATTTGCTCAAAAATACAATAAAACTAATATTCTGAAGTATTATTACAATTGCGAATAACTCTATTCTGTTTGAATGTTTTAAACTGTAGTTTATTCCTGTGATGGCAAAGCTGAATTTTCAGAATTTTGGGCATAACGTGCAATAAACCAATCAGAGTCTCATCTCCAATTCCTTTTAAAAGCCAGTTGCGCTTGCAGCGTGACTGATTCCCAATTTACATGGTGTGGAATTTGTGAGCGGAATAACTGAACGCTTCTCCAGAGAGGAATATTTTACTTTATTTTTAATATTTAAAAATATTTGTGTGCTGCTGCGCGTCCCTGCGTGTGTAATAAGCAGAGTGTACACGCGTTATACTATACAGGCGTGTATATAGCCGCACATTACTAACACGTCCTTTAAATTACACCAAAAATTCTGTGCCATTGACTTTCGACCAGGTTTTTGTTAGTCAATGGCGCAGTCGATTTCAGTTGCCTCGAAATGGCAACGTGCCAACAATGCGCCCGAACACACCTCGTTTTCAGACCAATACACCCATGGGCGAACCAATGGGTGCGAGTGCATTTGCTATTTAAACAACGTGGTGCTGGACGTGAAAATGATAACTGCATCAGGATGAAAAACTAGTACAAAAACACTTGTTGCATCGCATTGCACCGGGTGTATGATAGGGCCCTTAATCGTCAGTGTCACATGATCTTTCAGAAATCATTCTAATTTGATGATTTGGTAATTATTGTTGATCAATTATAACGGTTCTTACTATTACCAATGTTGAAAACCGTTTTTGATTAATATTTATGTGGAAACCATGATATATTTTTAAAGGATTCTTTGAATAAAAAGTTCAAAAGAAAAGCATTTATTTGAAATGGAAATCTTGCTTTCTAAAAAATAACTCTTTATTGTCATTTTGATACATTTTATGCATTTTTGCTAAATAAATAAACTTTTTTATATATAAACTTTTCAACGGTATATGACTAATATTTCTGGCATTGATTTGAACAGGGAGGGTAATGAACCTGGAGATGAGAAGACCGTGACCTACAGAGAACTGCTCCTGCAAGTCTGCAAGTTTGCTAATGTCCTCAAGTCACAAGGTAAAACACAAACACAAATGCTGTTGAACTGGTTAAGAATAGTATAATAGTGACCAGCAGCAGGTTAAAGATTTGACACCGATGTAGTGTATTAAGGCAATGTCCTCTTGTCTGTCCCTTGCTCTCTTTCTTTCTCTGACTGTGCAGGCGTGAAGAAAGGTGACCGTGTGTCTATTTACATGCCCATGGTGGTGGAGCTGGTGGTGGCCATGTTGGCCTGCGCTCGGATTGGAGCGGTTCACTCTATTGTGGTCAGTCTTTTGTCATTTGTGATTAATTCCCTTTGTCTTTCCTTGGAATTTAGCTGGAGCACTGTGTTTAAAAACAACAACAAAAAAAAACATGTAAAAACAAAGGTCCTATACATGTTTTGCAAGGTGTGATCTTTATCAGACTTTTTTCTCCCCCACTTTTAACACTTGTCTGCTGACTGTTTGCCGAAAAGATCTTGCGCTGTATCAGAAATTTACTACAAAAGATAAATGTTTTTTTGCAGCATTATATTTATCCATGTTTTTGTGTTCACAACCCAGTTTGCCGGTTTCTCCGCCGAGTCACTATGTGAGAGGATCATGGACTCTCAGTGCCGTCTTCTTGTAACAGCTGGTAAGGAAAGCATGCCGAAAAAATCCGACATAATTTACTCAAAGTATATAATCTCTGCTAATCCCAAAGTTAATCAGCTGAGTTTCCACCTAACTGCAAAAGTGCTGCATTTCACAATGTTCACAAGTCTGTGGATTGAAAGTGGCAGTAATCGTATTACTATCAAAGGCTATTTAGCTGGTTTCGAATATAGTTTTTTTTATTTATTTAGCGTTTAGAGTTTGGCATGTTGGTCATGAAAGGAGAATGAGGTTTTGGGGTAAATATGACCTGGTTGAATCCCATAAGCCGTTATTAAGCTATTTTTAAAGGCTGGAATAGGGCTGCACAATAATGGTTAAACTGATAATCACAATTATTTTGCTAAAAAAAAAATATATATATATATATATATATATATATACACACACACACACACACATACAGGTCCTTCTCAAAAAATTTGCATATTGTGATAAAAGTTCATCCATCCGGGGCCGGGTCGCTGGGCAACAGTCTAAGCAGAGACAACAGTCTAAGCAGAGACGCCCAGACTTCCCTCTCCCTAGCCACTTCCTCCAGCTCTTCCGGGGAACCCTGAGGCGTTCCCAGACCAGCCAGGAGACATAATCCCTCCAGCGTGTCCTAGGTCTTCCCGGGCCTCCTCCCGGTGGGGACGTGCCTGGAACACCTCCCTGGGAAGGCGTCCAGGAGGCATCCGAAATAGTTGCCCTAGCCACCTCAGCTGGCTCCTCTCGATGTGGAGCAACGGCTCTACTCTGAGCTCCTCCCGAGTGACCGAGCTTCTCACCCTATCTCTAAGGGAGCGCCCAGCCACCCTACGGAGAAAGCTCATTTCGGCCGCCTGTATCCGGGATCTTGTCCTTTCGGTCATGACCACAGCTCATGACCATAGGTGAGAGTAGGAACGTAGATTGACCGGTAAATCGAGAGCTTTGCCTTACAGCTCAGCTCCTTCTTTACCACGACAGACCGGTACATCGACTGCATTACTGCAGAAGCTGCACCGATCCGCCTGTCGATCTCTCGTTCCATCATTCCCTCACTCGTGAACAAGACCCCAAGATACCTGAACTCCTCCACTTGGGGCAGGAACTCTCCACCAACCTGAAGTGGGCAATCCACCCTTTTCCGACTGAGAACCATGGCCTCGGACTTGGAGGTGCTGATTCTCATCCCAGCCGCTTCACACTCGGCTGCGAACCGCCCCAGTGCACGCTGAAGGTTCTGGTTTGAGGAGGCCAACATGACAACATCATCCGCAAAAAGCAGCGGCGAAATCGTATGGTCCCCAAACCGGACACTCTCCGGCCCTTGGCTGCGTCTAGAAATTCTGTCCATAAAAATTATGAACAGAACCGGTGACAAAGGGCAGCCCTGCCGGAGTCCAACATGCATCGGGAACAGGTCTGACTTACAGGGTCATACAGGAACGAACAGCCCTAAGCAGGGGCCGCCAACCCCATACTCCCAGAACACCCTCCACAGGATGCCACGAGGCACACGGTCGAATGCCTTCTCCAAATCCACAAAACACATGTGGACTGGTTGGGCAAACTCCCATGAACCCTCCAGCACCCTGAAAAGGGTATAGAGCTGGTCCAGTGTTCCACGACCGGGACGAAAACCACACTGCTCCTCCTGAATCGAGGTTCCACTATCGGCCGAATTCTCCTCTCCAGTACCCTGGCATAGACTTTCCCGGGGAGGCTGAGAAGTGTGATCCTCCTATAGTTGGAACACGCTCTCGGTCCCCCTTCTTGAAAAGAGGGACCACCACCCAGTCTGCCAGTCCAGAATACTGTCCCCAACCGCCATGCGATGTTGCAGGCGTGTCAGCCAAAGACAGCCCCACAACATCCAGAGACTTGAGGTACTCAGGCGGATCTCATCCACCCGGTGCCTTGCCACCGAGGAGCTTTAACCACCTCGATGACTTCAGCCCGGGTGATGGGCGAGTCCACTTCCGAGTCCCCAGCCACTGCTTCCTCAATGGAAGACATGTCGGTGGGATTGAGGAGATCCTCAAAGTATTCCTTCCACCGCCCAATGATATCCCCAGTTGAGGTCAACAGGTGCCCATCTCCACTGTAAACAGTGTTGGTAGGGCACTGCTTCCTCCTGAGGCGTCGAACGGTTTGCCAGAACCTCTTCGAGGCCAACCGATAGTCTTTCTCCATGGCCTCACCGAACTCCTCCCAGGCCCGATTTTTTTGCCTCCACGACTACCCGGGCTGCAGCCCGCTTGGCCTGCCGGTACCCGTCAGCTGCCTCAGGAGTCCCACAAGCCAGCCAGGCCCGATAGGACTCCTTCTTCAGCTTGACGGCATCCCTTACTTCCGGTGTCCACCACCGGGTTTGGGGATTGCCGCCTCGACAGGCACCGGAGACCTTACGGCCACAGCTCCAAACAGCCGCATCGACAATGGAGGTGGAGAACATGGTCCACTCGGACTCAATATCTCCAGACTCCCTCGGGATCCAGTCGAAGTTCTGCCGGAGGTGGGAGTTGAAGATCTCTCTGACAGGGGGCTCGGCCAAACGTTCCCAACAGACCCTCACAGTACGTTTGGGTCTGCCGAGTCTGTCCAGCCTCCTCCCCCTCCATCGGATCCAACTCACCACCAGGTGGTGATCAGTTGACAGCTCCGCCTCTCTTCACCCGAGTGTCCAAGACATATGGCGAAGGTCTGATGACACGACCAAAGTCGATCATCGACCTCCGGTCTAGGGTGTCCTGGTGCCACGTGCACTGATGGACACCCTTATGCTTGAACATGGTGTTCGTTATGGACAAACCGTGGCTAGCACAGAAATCCAATAACAGAACACCACTCGGGTTCAGATCAGGGGGGCCGTTCCTCCCAATCACGCTCCAGGTGTCACTGTCACTGCCCACGTGGGCGTTGAAGTCCCCAGTAGAACGATGGAATCTCCAGTCGAGCACTTTCCAGCACCCTCCCAGAGACTCCAAGAGGGCCGGGTACCCAGCACTGCCGCTCGGCCCGTAGGCACACACGACAGTGAGAGACCTATCCCTGACTCGGGCGCAGCGAGCGACCCTCTCGCTCACCGGGTGAACTCCAACACATGGCGGCTGAGCTGGGGGGCTTTAAGCAAACCCACTCCAGCTCTCCGCCTCTCACCATGGGCAACTCCAGAGTGGTAGAGAGTCCAGCCTCTCTCAAGAAGTGTGGTTCCAGAGCCCAAGCTGTGCGTGGAGGTGAGCCCGACTATCTCTAGTCGGTACCTCTCGACCTCCCGCACAAGCTCCGGCTCCTTCCCCGCCAACGAGGTGACATTCCACGTTCCACGTAGAAGATCATTATTTTCCATAATTTAATTATAACAATTAAACTTTAATATATATTTTAGATTAATTGCACACTAACTGAAATATTTCAGGTCTTTTATTGTTTTAATACTGATGATTTTGGCATACAGCTCATGAAAACCCCAAATTCCTATCTAAAAAAAATTAGCATATTTCATTCGACCAATAAAAGAAAAGTGTTTTTAATACAAAAAAAGTCAACCTTCAAATATTTATGTTCAGAAAAACGAAATCTTCATCTCCATAAAGCTTTTCAGCAGATGGAAGCATGAAGTGCTCCAAAATCTCCTGATAGCTAGCTGCATTGACCCTGCCCTTGATAAAACACAGTGGACCAACACCAGCAGCTGACATGGCACCCCAGACCATCACTGACTGTGGGTACTTGACACTGGACTTCAGGCATTTTGGCATTTCCTTCTCCCCAGTCTTCCTTCAGACTCTGGCACCTTGTTTTCCGAATGACATGCAAAATTTGAGCGACAGTCCAGTGCTGCTTCTCTGCAGCCCAGGTCAGGCACTTCTGCCGCTGTTTCTGGTTCAAAAGTGCCTTGACCTGGGGAATGCGGCACCTGTAGCCCATTTCCTGCACACGCCTGTGCACGGTGGCTCTGGATGTTTCTACTCCAGACTCAGTCCACTGCTTCCGCAGGTCCCCCAAGGTCTGGAATCGGTCCTTCTCCACAATCTTCCTCAGGGTCCGGTCACCTCTTCTCGTTGTGCAGCGGTTTTTACCACACTTTTTCCTTCCCACAGACTTCCCACTGAGGTGCCTTGATACAGCACTCTGGGAACAGCCTATTCGTTCAGAAATGTCTTTCTGTGTCTTACCCTCTCGCTTGAGGGTGTCAATGATGGCCTTCTGGACAGCAGTCAGGTCAGCAGTCTTACCCATGATTGCGGTTTTGAGTAATGAACCAGGCTCGACTGGGAGTCTTTTGCAGGTGTTTAGAGTTAATTAGTTGATTTAGATGATTAGGTTAACAGCTCGTTTAGATAACCTTTTCATGATATGCTAATTTTTTTAGATAGGAATTTTGGGTTTTCATGAGCTGTATGCCAAAATCATCAGTATTAAAACAATAAAAGACCAGAAATATTTCAGTTTGTGTGCAATGAATCTAAAATACATGAAAGTTGATTTTTTGGGGGGGAGTTTGCCCACCCTTTGCAGCTATAACAGCTTCAACTCTTATGGGAAGGCTTTTCCATCCTGTGTCCATTCTCAAACTGCTCGATAGTGATGAGCAGATCGAGGTTATATCCAAAGATAGTGAAGGCATGTTACCAATGCAAGATAATGGAAATGTCAAATTGTCAACATTTTCAGGACAAATAACAAGCAGGCCAATATCACAACGGTTATTTTGTATTAATTAAGAGAAGCAGATATCGTTGTCACAATTCAAATATGATTAATCGTGCAGCCCTAGTCTGAAAGATAAACTAAAGCACTATGTTCAGTACTTTGCTGAGTTTTATGAGAATTGGGTTCTTCATATGGTTCATTCTAAACTATAATGATCATTATGTGTTGCGGCAAAATGTCAGGATATATACAGAGCCTGATGTATGTAGGCAGCGCCAAAGTCTTTGAGCTTGGGAGTGGACTATAACCATAAAATAAACATTTCAGCCATGATAAGACCAACATCTGTTATCACCTAATAAAAGTTTACTGTCTTTGTCTTTTTGGGATTTTCTGTGAAATGCAAGTAAATGAAAGTTGTTTTATTGTGTGTTTCTTTCTCAGATGGGTTTTACCGCGGTGATAAGCTGATCAATCTGAAGTTTATAGCTGATGAAGCGCTACAGAAATGCAGGGACAAGTATGATAAACTAGTCGTGCAATGATTATCATTTGTGCACGTGCACACAGTGGCAACTTTATTAGATTTCATTTTTGTCAAATGTTGAATAGTAGCAGTAGAGGGCCTTTCTTGAGCAGTAGAGGGCTTTTCTACTCAAAAGTTTTTGTCTCATGTCAATGTTCATTTTGAGGAAGAAATGCTGGACTGGACAGTAATTCCTTGCAGCAGTTTAGTCACACAGTGAGACCATTTTAGATTTTAACATGATAACAAATCAGGAAACATTTATTACAATTTAATATCTATTTTCTATGTAAATATATTTTAAAATGTAATTTATTTTTCCTGATGGCAAAGCTGAATTTTCAGCATCATTATTTTTTTATTTTATTTTATTTTATTTTATATGTATAACGTACAAAAGGACAGCATTTATTTGAAATGGAAATCTTTTGTGACATTATAAAAAGTATTTATGGTCAATTTTGATCAATTTAATGCGTCCTTACTGAATAAAGATATTAATTTCTTTAAAAAAATTATAATAATCGTACTGACCCCAAACTATTTCCTCAGTTTTGGAGAATGGAAGTGGGGTTCATATTGGAAACTATTTTGAGGAAGAAACACTAATAACAGACACCTAATTAAGTGGCCACTGTAACTGTGTACATGCTTAACATTGTGTCTCTTTTTTCACTTGATTCCAATGTCTTTCACACCGTCAGGTCTTTCACTGTGGAGAAATGTATAATGCTAAAACACCTCACAAAGGAAGATGTGGCCTTACCGCCAGGCTCGCTGTCACCCCCAGCGAAACGCGCCTGTCCCGACCTGCAGGTAAAACCTGCAAACCTCTGCACCACAGCCATACAACTAACAGGCTTCACACTCTTAGTTTCTTTCATGTTAATGATTCTTACTCATATGGGCATCTCCACATTGCTACAGGTGTTTTTGTAATTTATCCATCTGGTCAGTACCTGGATTGGAGACCAACTGGGAAAACCATGTTGCTGTTGGTAGAGATGTTAGTGAGACCAGCAGTGCTCTGTGGTCTGTGTGGGTCCTAACGCCCCAGTATAGTGATGGGGACACTATACTGTCAAAGAGCACTGTCCTTCTGATGAGACGTTAAAACCGAGGTCCTGACTCTCTGTGGTCATTAAAAATCCCAGGATGTCCTTCGATAAAGAGTAGGGGTGTAACCCCGTCATCCTGGCCAAATTTGCTCATTGGCCTCTGTCCATCATGGCCTCCTAATCATCCCCATATATACGATTGGCTTCATCACTCTGTCTCCTCTCCACCAATCAGCTGGTGTGTGGTGGTTGTTCTGGCGCAATATGGCTGCTGTCGCATCATCCAGGTGGATGCTTCACATTGGTGGTGGTTGAAGAGATCCCCCCTTTCTAAATGTAAAGCGCTTTGAGTGCCTTAAAAATTGCCGATCCCAAAAGAGACCAGGGTGACCAATTTAATACTGTTCAATAGTCTGGTGTCGGTAAGATTGTTTTAATGCGTCTGAAAGAAGTATTTTATGCTCACCAAGACTGCATTCATTTAAACAAAAATACAGTTAAAACTTGCATTTTAAAATTCAAAAATAATTATAAATCATTTAATTATAATTATAATAAATAAAATATAATAATGATAATTTATTTTTGTGATGTCTAAGTTGAATTTTCAGCATCATGTCTTGATCCTTCAGAAATCATTATAATATGATGATTTGCTGCTCAAAAACATTTATTATTATCAATGTTGAAAACATTTAAAGAACGGCATAAATAAAAAAAAAAATATATATATATATATATATATATATATATATCTTTGTAACATTATAAATGTCTTGCTGTCACTTTTAATCAATTTAATGCATCCTTGCTGAAAAATCTTTGAGGGCAATCATTGTCCTGTGTGTTACAGGTCTTGTTAAGGTTACAGGTGTTACTCTTGGTTACTTAACAAAGGTTTGTTCTAATGTTGTAAATCCATAAAGGTCTGGCATGATTTCTCTATTGTGCGGAAGACCTTTGAAACAGTTGAACGTTTTATGTGTGGCGCTCACCGATGCAAGCTGACCTCTTTTAAACCTGTAATTCTAATAATGTCAATTTGACTTTTAAGCAAAAGGCTTTTTTTTTCTCCATCAATGTGAGTCCATGTCTGTGTCCTTTTCCTCTTCCGGTGCGAGTAATCTCTCCATTAACCCCCTTTAGCAGGAGAAACAGAAAGAAAGAGTAAGGAAGGTCCGCTCCCCCCCACAGGTATTTCAGATCTCCTTTGTGCATAACTTGTTTTTTTTCTTATTAACACCTGTTTGTGTGCTGATGGGCGGCTCTCTCGCTCTTAGGGATGACTCGAGACCTTTATCACTATCCTCACATTCTCACACAACACGATATGTGTGTGTGTGTTTGCTTTTGCAAATGCCTTTCACCATTTGCACTCATCAGACTTGGCGTTCAATTATAAGGTCATAAATTAAAGGCATATTCTGACTTATTAACAACTTAATGAGCTATTAATGTCTTTTTGTATCTGTTGTATTCAGTCAATTACCTATGATAATTGACTTTTTTAAATTTCCTTTGAAATAAACTAAGTGATTACTGAAAATAATGTGCTGTTGTAATCAACAGCTGACCATAGATGAGGTACTTAAGTTGACATTAAGTTGAAAATAACCTGGAATATAATTTTTTTGTTCTTTTTTTGAGAGAGTAATCTAGTTTACAGTCTTGTGAGTGTTAAATCTAAATGTAAAATCTGCCTTTATGGATACTTTTTATCAGTGATTTGTGATGAATTAAAAATATATATATTTAAAATCTTACTGACCTCAGACTTTTGTATGTCAGTGTTTATCGTGTTTATTTCTTATTTTGGATTTTTTTTTTTTCTCTCCAAGACTGAAACACTTTTTTCATGGTCAAGTATTTGTTTGTTCAGTAACACTTCATAAAAACGTTAATTGACATAAAAAACATTTATGACTATAAAATATTAAATAATGACTTAATATTTCATTACATACAGAGATGTAAAGAGTTTGAAATGTCAAATACTGACCTGTTCAGCATTCTGATTTTTGTTAATGGTTTTTATGAAGTGTTTTGACTTCATCGTGATTTGATCGCCAGTTCTGATCCATGAGCTAGCGCTGAAACCTTTTACTGTGCCTAGTAAAAGTACTGATAGCCATATCTATGTTCAATGACTAGTGTGTCCTTGTGTCCATGTTTTAAATGATCTCCTCACATACAATTTGCGATTTCATCACAAATGTATCTGGGAAGCTCTTATATCATGGTAGTGACTAGACTCTAAAAGCTTGGTGTTAGCAGTTTTATGTGCTGAAACCTCTTCCGCTCAGACTATCTAATGGATTTGATGGTTCTCTCTGTGTAGTCAAACGCTAACTCTCTCCTATTAGCTCCATGCAAATGCTCTTGTCACTTAAATGAACTCCCAGTGCTCGTGTAGTGTTCCCTTAGTCTCTGAACTGCATGAAAAATTAGATCTTTAGACTTCTCTGTTGCATTCATGTCTCTTTTTGTGTGTCCGTCTAGTGTTTTTGTGTTTTGTGTTATTAACTAAACCTGATCTTTTCAGAGGCTTTCTCTTTCAGTTTTGAAAACGCCTTTGACTAAAGCAGACGGGCATCTGTGCTGCATTCACTTTGGTTAGATCAGCCTGACTGAAATAAATATGAACGTGTGCCTCTAATTAACGTATTATATGCATTTTTTTTGCATACAGCACACTTTTCATTTCATCTTTTGCTGCTTTTCAAGTCATTCTGGAATAGTTGGGGGACGCAATAAGCACTGAAATATATTTTTTCCTCCCATCTAATTTTTTTTTCCCTTCACCATGTCCCTTTATGGGCACCGTAGTTCATAAGCACAATTGTGAAGCTTGTATTTTTGGTTAAGTGATTAAAATGCACATGATGGGACTATTTATTTTTTATTTTTTTAATCATTAATTCAAATAAACCTAAAATAAAATATATTATTAAATAGAAAAACTTACTTCGCAAAAATGTGAAATAATTTTTTATTTACTAAAATGACTACTAAAACGGAAGTAAAACATTTATTAAAGCGAAATAGAAAAAAAACATTTTGTGCTGAAGAAAACTAAACATAAAAATATTAAAAACTAACTCAAAATGTAAAAAAAAAAACAAATACTATTATAGTATAAATGATACATGACGCTGATGTAATTCCTGTTGATGGAGTTTGCTCTGTACAAATGATGCTTGTAAACGAGGAAGTAACTGGCATATCTTTTTATCGATGGTTGTGACATCATTTAAATAAATCCTTGCCAGGAAATGAATCATTTAGCCAGTTTATGAGATGAAGGACTACCAAACCGTGTTTCCTTAAATTACTTACAATAGATAAAGCATGTTACGCACCTGATGTACATTTCTTTTGCTTATTATTTTGTTGCACTACTTCTACCAAACAAGCAAAATCACTTGAACACACATTGTTATAACTACGATTATAACTAGGAACTTCCCATGACTTGAAAGCAGCGTTTATGTTCAATCCAGCAGTTTATAACCTCCACAGACTGATTTGATAACATCAGGTTCCCTACATTTTGTATTGTTCTCTGAAGTGTGACACCAGGAAGAGTGAACACAAGTTACACGAGCCGAGTTAACTATGAGCGTGCTCTGTGCTGTGATTGGTGCAGGTGCCGTGGAACCCTGAGGTGGATATGTGTTGGCACACTCTGATTGGTGGAGCGTCGGAGGAGTGTGAGCCTGTGTGGTGTGATTCAGAGGACCCGCTCTTCATCCTCTACACTAGTGGCTCTACTGGGAAACCTAAGGTAGCTCCTCCAAACAAACCCAATCCTCTTTGAACTACTTTTACGCGTATTTGCTTTTGTATATATATCTCTTATTTGTCCCTCTTTTTCTCTCGCTCTTCTACTCCACTAGGGTGTGTTGCATACAGTGAGTGGCTACATGCTCTACACTGCGGCCACCTTTAACTTGGTGTTTGACTATCACTCTGATGATGTGTACTGGTGCACTGCGGATATTGGTTGGATCACCGGTCACTCCTACATCACATATGGACCCTTGGCCAATGGCGCAACCAGTGTGTTGGTAAGGGGAACATCCTGATGAACACTTTTTGTGTCTGATGTAGTCTTTGTGATTCAAAAGTAACATTTATATTACACAATAAAGGCCTATGTAGATGAGTCAACTTCCTTCTGTTCCTAGTTTGAGGGTCTTCCCACATACCCGGATGTGAGCCGAATGTGGGAGATTGTTGATAAATATCAAGTCTCCAAGTTCTACACAGCACCCACCGCCATCCGGCTACTGATGAAGTACGGCAGTGAGCCCGTTCAGAAGTAAGTTTGGTGTCTATTGTGTCTGTCCTAGATTTAGTACAGGAGAGAGGGTTTCTGTAGTCATGGAACATTTCAGAGCGTTTTCACAATATCAGACCCTCTTAAAATTGTGATTTACAGGCCTGGAGAAATCATTGAAATTAATAAAATATGGAAATAATTTAAAAAATCTGCTACCGTTCAAAAATTGGGGTCAGTATAAGTTTAGTTTTTTTAGAAATGGAAGAAATGTAATACTTTAAAGTGAAAGACAGTAAAGGCATTCACAATAGGGATGCACTGAAATTCAATTTCTGGGTCGAAAACGTAAATTTAGGATGCACTTGGCCGAAAGCTGAAAATAAATAACATTTTATTATATTTATATTATAACATTTAATTTAGGCAGTTTTATCTCAACTTGTTAATAACAGAACCAGTTTGTTGGTGAAATGCAAACATTTAAACGACAATAAACTGTAATAATTTGTTTTCATGACAGATTTATTTAAACATGCATAAAATAATGAGGTTCATGCATAAAAACATGCATAAACTAACAGGTTGAGTAAATGAATATAATTAATGTATGATATAGTGAATATATTTAGCAAATGGCTCTTTTCTAGATTTATTTTTTTCTAGCTTACTAATGAGTTTATATCTTTCAACATACCTTCTGGTGTTCACCCATTTTATTTCATGCTGTTACCAGTAGTAAAGAGGAAGAGATGATCGGTTCATGGGCGACATGTTTAACCGTTGTAAACGTCTGTTTCAGTCACTGATTAAAAATAGCTGTTTCAGCCGGAAAATTTCGGAAATTTATATTAGAAAAATTTCTAATATAAATAAATTATGTTCTTTTGAACTTTCTATTCATCAAAGAATCCTGAAAAAATATTAAGCACAACTAAGAGCACAGCCCCCCCAAAGTTATGTTCAGCTATCAAAATATGTTATGGCCTGCAAATATTTTTCATTGACACTGTGTATATGTAGTATATACAATGTAGTGTTTACAGTATAAAGTATAGTGTTTAGGAATAATTATTGACGGTATTATTAATGTTTATTTATAATTGCCATTGCTTGGTAATGTTATCCACTTTCTCCCATTTCCAGATAACACTTGATGATGTAACTTTATGATAACAACTGTAATGAATACTAATCAAGTGTCGCTATATCGCATCATCTCTTTGTGTACAAAGTCTGCTAACAGAGCAGTGTTTGTAAGTCCATTCGCTGCGCATTGTGTGCCGTATGTGCCAGCTTTCTGTTCTCAACCAGTATTACGCAACCTTGATACAGTACCAATAGTTACATCTACTCAGTCTTTGTTATTACCATTTTCCACATTTTACAAAAATAGTCAAATGTACAAAGCAATACAATGGTCAATGTACAATGGTTTGTGTTGTCAGGTTTAAGCGGACCTCCCTGAAGATTTTGGGGACCGTAGGGGAGCCCATAAACCCAGAAGCCTGGCAGTGGTACTACAGTGTGGTGGGAGAGAAGAGATGTCCGGTGGTGGACACCTTCTGGCAGACTGAGACGGTATGAACTGAATTATAGCACTTAGACCAGAGCAGTAAAATCCATGTTGCTTTGAAACAGTCTACCATAAGGTCACTTGTCTTTTTTGTATCTTCCTTAGGGTGGGCATGTGATGACCCCTCTGCCGGCAGCTACGCCCTTGAAGCCTGGCTCTGCCGTGAGTGAACTCTGTGCTATGAATAAATAATAAAAAATAGCAATGAATAAAGATACACTAGTTTTAAAGGTTTGGGGTCAGACAACTTTTTTTTTTAAATGTTTTTGAAAGAAGTCTCTTATGCTCCCCAAAGTTGCATGTATTTGATAAAAAATATGGTAAAAACAGTAACTATTTTCTATTTAAATACACTATATTGCCAAAAGTATTGGGACACCCCTCCAAATCATTGAATTCAGGTGTTCCAATCACTTCCATGGCGCCAGGTGTATAAAATCAAGCACCTAGGCATGCAGACGCTTCTACACACAGAATGAATGAAAGAATGGGTCGCTCTCAGGAGCTCAGTGAATTCAAGCGTGATACCGTGATAGGTTGCCACCTGTGCAATAAGTCCATTTGGGAAATTTCCTCACTACTAAATATTCCACGGTCAACTGTTAGTGCTATTATAACGAATGTTTAAGCAATTGGGTATAACAGCAACTCAGCCATGAAGTGTTAGGCCACATAAAATCACAGAGCGGGGTCAGCGCATGCTGAGGTGCACAGTGCGCAGAAGTCGCCAACTTTCTGCAGAGTTAATCGCAACAGACCTCCAAACTTTGTGTGGCCGTCAGATTAGCTCAAGAACAGTGCCTAGAGCACTTCATGGAATAGGTTTCCATGGCCGAGCAGCTGCATCCAAGCCTTACATCACCAAGTGCAATGCAAAGCATCAGATGTAAAGTGTGGTGGAGGGGGGATTATGGTGTGGGGTTGTTTTTCATGTGTTGGGCTTGGCCTCTTAGTTCCAGTGAAAGGAACTCTTATTGCTTCAGCATACCAAGACATTTTGGACAATTTCATTCTCCCAACTTTGTGGGAACAGTTTGGGGATGGCCCCTTCCTGTTCCAATATGACTGCCCACCAGTGCACAAAGCAAGGTCCATAAAGACATGGATGAGAGAGTTTGGTGTGGAGGAACTTGACTGGCTTGCACAGATGTTCTCGCTCAGCATCAGTGTCTGACCTCACAAATGCACTTCTAGAAGA
Source organism: Gobiocypris rarus (assembly GCA_023029165.1). Lineage (NCBI taxonomy): Eukaryota > Metazoa > Chordata > Actinopteri > Cypriniformes > Gobionidae > Gobiocypris > Gobiocypris rarus. The sequence continues at coordinate 23,040,506 of CM040933.1, forward strand.
ATGGTCAGAAATTCCCATAAACACACTCCTGAACCTTGTGGAAAGACTTCTCACAAGAGTTGAAGCTGTTATAGCTGCAAAGGGTGGGCCAACTCCATATTAATCCCTACGGATTAAGAATGGGATGTCATCAAAGTTCATGTGCATGTAAAGGCAGGCGTTCCAAAATGTATATAGTGTATATTTTAGATTGTAATTTATTCATGTGATGACACAGCTGAATTTTTTAGTATAATTACTCAAGTCTTCAGTGTCACATGATCCTTCAGAAATCATTCTAAGATGATTTTCTGCTCAAGAAAAAACGTGTATTATTGTCAATTTTGAAAACAGTTGTGCTGCTGCACAGTTTTGTGGAAACCGAAAAGCTTTTAATTGAAATATTTTGTAAAAAATGTAAATGTCTTTTTATATCACCTTTTAATAAAAGCATTTATTGTCAACAAAAAAAAATCTTACTGACCCCATTTTTTTAAACAGAAGTGTATATATTTGCACAAAGTAACAATTAAAGTTGAGCTGCATTGACAGCATTTGTTGCATTATGTTCATTACTACTGTTTCTACAAAACAGACATGCTAATTTGAGATTAATGTGGTAGAATCGCTTACTAACTTCTGTATGGTGGTTATATTTGTAGACATTTCCCTTTTTTGGGGTTGTACCTGCTATTCTGAATGAGTCGGGGGAGGAACTTGAAGGACCAAGCGAAGGCTATCTGGTACAGTGATCTCTTTTTTTTTCTTTTTTTTTTTTTACGTAATTTCTTTTCCCATACTTTGTATTTTTAGTTCAAAACTGATTTGATTACAAGTTTAAAACACAAGAGCTGTAGAGTGTTCATTCCTCTTCTCTTCCTCAGGTGTTTAAACAGCCTTGGCCAGGTGTGATGAGAACCGTGTATGGAAACCACCAGAGGTTTGAGACCACCTACTTCAAGAAATTCCCTGGCTATTACGTGACTGGAGATGGTAATTTATGCTGATTCGTTTTCAGTTTTACAGTAAGCGTGCTTCATGTAATTATGTGAAGTGAGAGTTTGTGCTTTAGTGAAGAGTGTTGTGTGTCCGTCCAGGTTGTCGTAGAGATAAGCACGGGTACTACTGGATCACTGGAAGGATAGATGATATGCTGAATGTATCTGGTGAGTAGAGGATGAGGACATTTGTACATTTATTGTTTTGCACAATACCCATCAACAACAAAAAAATCTCCTGTTGTGTAATTTTCCCCAGTGTGGAGTGAGTGTATGTGTGGCTTGGACTTGCAGATGTTGAAATAAAGCAGATTAATGAGTTTCGAAGACAAGTTAATGATGAAATTCAGGCCACACGTTATAAACATTTGTCTCTTGCATGTTTTCTCTCTTAACTGAAATGACTGTAGAGATTTACAAAGCGCTGGATTATACCAGCACCAGTGCAATAAATGGCTTGTGATAGAGCAAAAGCTTATGTATGTTGCTGGTGGATCTGTTTCTTCCAGGGCACTTGCTGAGCACTGCAGAGGTGGAGTCGGCTCTGGTGGAGCATGAAGCCGTGGCTGAGGCAGCTGTTGTGGGGAGGCCACACCCTGTCAAAGGCGAGAGTCTCTACTGTTTTGTCACCCTCAATGACGGAATCAACTACAACCAAAAGCTGGAGACAGAGCTTAAAAAGCAAGGTATGTTTACTTCAATGCAAAATTTTTAATTCCGTCATTTATTCACTCTCATGTAATTCGAACCCCATGTGATGCTCTTTCTTCTATAAAACACACAAGTAGATGTTATCCAGAGTGTTATGTTTGGTTTGTTTCTGTTTTGTTTGGTCATATTACTCTACTGGTAATCTGCCAGAGCTCGCAAATGTTCCTATTTTAATTCTAATATTCCTATTTTATAAACTATTACTTTTCTTCCGAGCTTGTGTCTGCTGTTTAAATTATAATGACTTGACTAATTATTGAATAATGATTTTTGTTTAATCATAAACTGATTCATTTCTTTTTTTTTCTCTCTTTCAAACAGTGAGAGAGAAGATTGGTGCCATAGCTACGCCTGACTACATTCAGAATGCACCCAGCCTTCCAAAAACCAGATCAGGTATTAATATTGAATGGGTTATTTTTTAAATTATTATTATAACTTCAGTATATATGATGATACTTAAGTGTTCTTTGTTTTGTTTTTCTTTTAAAGGTAAGATCATGCGTCGCGTCTTGCGGAAGATAGCGTGTAATGAGCGAGATTTAGGTGACGTGTCCACATTAGCTGACAGCTCCGTCATTGAACAGCTGTTTGAGAACCGCTGCTGTACTGCTATGTGACCACCAGGGGCATCAAACACAACACCACCATCTGGGCCCAATGCAAGCTTCAGTTCTGGAAGGAAAAGATTGAGTCTGAGCTTAAAATGGAGTTTAGGATAATGCTAGTGGGCAGACAGAATGGGAAAAAAAGACTTAAGACTTTAAGAAATCTCTTGGAAAACCCAAGGTTTGGGAGCGGCACAGTTTTAACCGGATTTACAAGAATCACTTGTATTTTAGAAATCATTGTTTTTCCCTAAAAGTGTATTTTTTTATTTGATTATATTTTTCTTCTCCTTTTTCCATATTCATTCATCTTTATATGACTACACTGTCCTGCTTTCAATGTGCCAACATAACCTAAAAACAGGTTTTCATTTTTGTTCTCCACTAAAACGGTAAATAAGACCGTGACCATGTCACGATTTTATGTACTATGTAATAGCGCTGTTAAATCTCTGCTTTGGTCGAAGATTTAATTTTTAACATTTAACTTTCTATACAAGCCAAAGCATGCATTAATATTTACCAGAATAACATGGTATCATGCAGGTGTTTCAACTAAAAAACTATGTATGTTTTACCCTGGAACAGTTTGCGACTTTGTGATGAAAGCTTGTGTGTGAACTGATATTATATTTCTCCAGGAAAGTTATGAATGAGCTTTGGTTGACTGCGTAAAGGCTGTATGTTCATTTGAAAACATACTCAAATGCAGTAAATGGCATTTGACAGTGATGTTTTTGTCATAGTCCTCTGAAACTAAGAAATCTGTTCAGTGAGCTTTCCATTTATTAAGTCATATTTCAGAGTGTATGAATCTGCCATTTTTTATTGTGAAAGTATCCTCTCATAAAAAAGGTCTGGAGATAAGTGATCAAATTCCTGTCATTTCATGTGTGTATGATGCTCTCATGCACCAGTTCTGGATTGCATTTGTTACTACTGTAACTTTTTTTTTTTTTGGTATTGTTTTTGTTTTGTTGGTAGAGTTTTGGATTTCATAGCTCTTAATTTGGATGAGTATTAGCTGTCAGTGCTTCTCTCAACCCTCTAAACTCTCACTAGCCTCTATGACAAGCAACTGAACCTTTGAACTTTATTAAAACACTTTAAAAGTGAATTCAAGTGCTGCAATTTTGAAATAGCTTTTTGTGCTCTGTGTGTTGTTTCTGCATGTGCTTTACCCTTACAATGTTTATTATCTGATGAATTATGATTAATTTCATTTGTCTTATTTTTCAAATCTTTATTTTATGGTGGAGCTGCTCCTTAAAGTCTCAAGGGTTTGTGGTCTGTAAGATATAAAGTATAAATTATTACTTTTATTAATTAAGGATGCATTAAACTGAACACAACTGTAAAGACTTTAACATTGTTTAAAAAAGAAATTTCAAATAAATGCTAGTTTCTATTCATCAAAGTATCTTGGGGGGGAAAATATAAGTTTCCACAAATATATTAAGCACAAAAAAAACACAACTTTTAAACATTGATAATACATGTTTCTTGATAATAAATCGATAAAAAGAGCAATTTTTTATATTAATTAACATTTCGTACACCAAAACAATTTTGTAACATGACAATTCACAAGTCTGTTTTTGCTACTGTACCTTTAAGACTTAGTGAGTTGAACTCAATAAATGAACGAATCATTCACACACAGTTCAATTAACTGACTCGGTGTTGTCGCAGAGTTAATACCTCTCTACTTTGAAATATTATCAATGATGACTTTAATTTCAGTCTGTTATTGTCACACAAATCTATCATGGCACAGCGTTAAGTCGTTTGGTCAACTTTTATGGTATATTTTAATGCTTTTTTCCCCTATGGCCACAAACTGTTAATTGGAAAAGACGTAAGTTAATTGTGTAAATGTTTGTTCCACGGAAGAGTCATACGGTTTTGTAACAACATGAGGGTGAGTAAATAAAGATTTGCATATAATATAATTTTAAATGTGTATGTATACTTACCATTCTATCTTTTTCTTTTTTCCCTCCTTTTTTTTTTGTACGTGTTCCAGTTACACATAAGATCAACAGTCCTCCACAAGATGGCAGTGATTCCAAAGTCTTCACTTCAGGAAGACAAAGAGAAAAGAGGTCCTCTCTTCTACTAAGATCCAAAGCAGGTTTCATGTCATTTTCCATTTCATAAAACCCTTTTCCCTTTCTGCATGAACTACACACGTGTCCAGTTAATTAACCCATAAGTTCATGTTATGGTGCTCTTTTCCTGGGTGAAAAGCCCACTGGCCATCTGGTATTCAAGCCGTGTGAAAGTGATTGAATAATTCATGCCGCACTGCTCAGTTTGCTGTGAGGAGCAGAGGGCAGTCCACTTATTTTCCTTTGTGTATCTGTGTGTATATAAAGGCCAGGGAGTGGGTTATTGATACTATTTTTAACAAGAGATGATGAAGTGATATTCATAGAACAACGTATGGTTTGATAATCATATTAATAAGTGTAGAAACAGATGAATCCATGCATTTGGCGACAACAAGACTGAGTGCTTGAGTGTTTTGAGTATTTTATACATATGTCTGCAGCTGGTGAACTGCTATTACTCACTTCACAAACTTGTTGATGTTATTGATCTTCATAACACAAGTCTGTGTGTAATTCTGTCCTGTCTTCAGTTCATGCCATTTCGACACCATCTTCACACGCGCTTACTTACACTTTCGCCCTCTTCAACAGATTTTCTCCTCTTTTTTTTATTATTACCATTTCATATCTCCTCATTTCACCTTCCATTTATGTCTCTTCGTCCTTTCATCTTTAGGCAGTATGGATGTTTGTTCTATGGTACTTCAGGGAGGCAACAAGCCCTGTATCGTATAATAGCTTAATATTCTTCAGGAGGTTTAGCAGTTCAGCTGAAAGCTCTACGGCCTCCTTGTCTTTTGTGTCTGTATGGCTGAAGGCAGTCAGGTCTTGTGTTTGTGTGCACTGGGATTTAGATTCAGATTCAGATCAGATCAGATTCAGATTTACTTTATTTGGCACACAACCAGATACACAAGTGCAACAGTAGGTGCAATGCTTTCTTAGGTGCTATTCCAAGCAACATAGTAACATGACACAAGACATATGACAACAAAAACACAACTGTATACACAAGTGCAACAGTAGGTATTCTTACTGCTCCAACAGCAAAGTGACAAGACATGGGACATACGATGACCAAGACAACATAATCAGCTAAGGGGTTCACACCAAGGCAGCCTTCAATTGCGGCGCCATCTTTGAACCAGAATATAGAAAGCAGATTCACAAGCATACATATGCAACAAAACATAACATAGCATGAAACAGTACACGTGGTCACGTGCTGGGATTTTTGTGTGGGAGTATGAAGGCAAGGGAGAGAAGAGAGAGAGATTGTGAGAGGCAGACGGATGGAGGGGGGCTGGGATGGGGAGGGTTATGTATGGTGTGAAGAGTCAGTGATGTGTGGTGTGAGTGTGAGAATGTCAGCCAAAACTTCAGATGTTTTCAGAGTTCAGTTCAATGGCTTGTCCTTGAAGAGAGATAAGGCAGTGCACAGGAGTGATAGCAAGAAACCGTCTGACAGGCTGACCTCCCAACCGAGAGAGCTAGAAGGGGAGAAGTTACTTTAATTTGTATTAATCCATTTTTCTGATCTTCGGTAATTTGTCCGGATCATAATTAATCAAACCATTCTGATCCTCAGCGTTCTTGGCGAACCGGTTCATGCAGTGACTTAGACATTTCATCCAGCTTCGCAGTCAGACCGGTCAGAGTCCGTAAAAGTTCACCAGCCTGACCCCCGATGGAGCCCACTCTTGCCTGCGCATCCGCAGTCCTGACTGAGATGTTACGGTTCAGTTCATCAATCATTATCACTCTCTGATCTAATACCTTCAGTCGGTCACACACATCCCGAAGTGCCCGTTAATTTCCGCAGACAGCGGCTGGGTGAATTTACTGGCAGCTGTCTTACCAATCTTCCGATAGGTCAGGGCAATCCCAAGGCCGAGGAATAGGGACCCCACTATCACAATTCCAATTATGAATAAATCGTCCTCCACGGACAGAGCTTCTAGACACACGGTTTGCCAGGTGTTCCAGGCGTCCATCGTGTAGCCCCGCAGCGAAGGTCCCGTCCGGGCAGGTGGGTTCTCCCGGAGCACCCTTTCTTAGTGAAAAATCTTGTCAATCGCGCTGAGGACCAGTTAATCAATTCCATTTCAGTATTCTCAGGAGCCCAGCCAAGCAGGAGTTTGGAAAAAAGACCAAAGGACAAAGCGCAAGAGCAAGAGCGGGAGCAGAGAAAACACGTCTGCCCTCTATGAGTACAGGAAGTTTATTGTGGCAAGAGGAAGGGGAAAATGCACAGTACAAAACGTGGTTTGATTCACTTGAAGCTATATCTTTGTTGTTGGAGGTGCTTTAATAAAAAAGAAAGCCTCTTATTTTACTTCATTGTCAGTTATAAGTGATTATAAACAAACATATTTCAGTTTGATGTTCCATGTGGCAAATATGGTTTACATGAAGATTACAAACAGCTTAAAACAGCTTGTAGGATATTGGTTTGTGAATTTTGGAGGATTGTGGAGAAATGCTCTTTGTATTGTTGGTCAGGTTGTAAGCAAATTAGTTGACAAGGTCAGAAATTTAGAACTACCATTTAATTAAAATGTTTTCTTATATATATAGTCTCAACAAGGCTGCATTTATTTGATCAAAAACAGGAATATTGTGATAAGAAGCACAATCGTTTTCAACATTGGTAATAAGAATTAGAAATGATTTCTGAAGGATCATGTGACATTGAATACTGGAGTAATGATGCTGAAAATTCAGCTTTGCATCACATTTTAAAATATATATATTCAAATAAAATTATTGATTTACTTTTGAATTATTGAGTTATTTTAAATTATAATAATATTTTACAATATTTCTGTTTTTACTGTATTTATGATCAAATAATGCAGCCTTGCTGAGCATAAGATAATTCTCTCAAAAATAAAATATACTTTTGAACATTAGTAAATACTTACATTATGGTTAAAGTGCTCAATTCTTCCGTAAAGTTTTTATTTCGATGTGTAAATCATCCTTTAATTATGGGACTGTTACAGGTGAATTCAAATAATAATAAAAAAGTCTATAGTCCTATCAATATCAGTAATCAACGAAAGCATACAGTAATTTTACAAAATTGGGTGTACTCTATTGATAAGATTCTTACATGCACATTTTTATCTTTTACATGTTTTATACCATTAGATAGGCCACTTTTCTACCCCCTACTCTAATATGAGACATATGGCAGGAACATACAAATCTACAATTGGCAAAGAAGCAGATGCTTATGACTTGATACATCAAGATTCTTGGCTATAGTTTAATCATAATAACTGGCTCTGATATTAAGATTTATACTCTGAAACTAATGATTTACTTTTAGTTTATTATCCACACTTAGTGTATTCAGCCTGACAAAAATGTCATGGTGCCATTGTCACCCCCACACCCTGTTTATATCCTCAGGTTAAGCCTCCTGTTGAAGCTGTCTGCATCGTTTCGTCTGGCAGACTGTGGGACACCCAGGGAGGTCTGTGTGTGTGTGTGTGTGTGTGTGTGTGTGTGCGTGCGTGCATGCGTGTGTGTGTGTCGGCCCAGCTGTCATCAACATTTGACCACTGAACATATGCAGCACGGAGCTGCTGCCGTTGTTTCTCTTAATGGGCCTTCATTATACACACACTTGTCACACTCCGGGATGCAGACAGGCCTGGGACAGGTGGGAGAATGGAAGGACCAAAAAGATAGAGAGCAAGTAACAAAAGGAGTCATGAGGGATGCGAGAGCCAGAGTGCTACATACTAAAAATACAGAATTAACAGAGATGAATTAACAGGGAGGAGAAAAGAGCACAATGATAATAAGAATATGAAATTTTCAGGGGGGAAAACAATGAATAGTTTGTTAATATAATGTATAAAAAATAATACTTTTTATAATAAAATGACCATATTCTGTGGACTAATTTTTGAATAGGATAGATCCTATTCATATATACTGTATATATATAGTGGGATATATATATATATATATAAAAAATTATTTTCAGGGAAAAACAATTAATACATTTCAATGTAATACAATACTTTTTTATATATATTAAAATTATATTTTTTTAAATAAAATGACCCGACTTTGTGGATTAAATTTGAATATTGATAAATTGTAAATAGATATTTATAAAGGACAATCTTGTGAAATTTTAATGGAAAACCAGATAAAAAATATTGATGCGGAGATGTATGAACCTCTTTCTCTTCAGAAAAGTCTTTGTTTGCTCTCTTGTTGATATCATTGCTGTCTAGAATCTGTTGAGATATTAAAAAGATCTAATTTGTTTTCTTCAGATAATCCCCAGTAAATCTCCAGTGGAGTTTCCCATTCATTTCCCCAGTACAGGGTGTCAACAAGAGTGGTGATATTCCCATAAAAACACAGTTTCAAAGATGAGGAGGAAAAAGCCCCATTACACACCAGGTCTTTCAGTTTCCCCTCTGCTTCTCTGCCTCTGTTGCAGTCTAAGGGAGAATGAAACTGAAAATTAGGCGGATACAAAGAAATAGGGTAGATAGGAAGAAGAGAGAGAGAGAGAGAGAGAGAGAGAGAGAGAGAGAGAGAGAGAGAGAGAGAGAGAGAGAGAGAGAGAGAGTTGTGCGTATACTGCAGCACATGAACATGAGAGCAGCTGGTGATCTCAGCTGGATATCTGCAACCTCAATCACAGCACAGACTGTTCACTTCACTGTCTGCCATCACTGACGGCCGTCCAGCTCACTAAACTCAACTGATACCACAGGTGCTTAATAGCAGCTTTTAGATGTGTAAACAGAGACGATTTACTTCACTCCTGTAGCCCTCATGTTAAATTAATTATCTATAACTCTGATGTCACTGTAACAAGCTAAAAGCTTTAAATTTAACGTCCTTACGTATGTAAAAAATAATGCATTTACAGTGGAAGTCTATGGGACAAAGCACCGATAAAATCACTTACTAAAAATAATAAAAATCCTATTACATACATATAAAGGTATAAACCTGCCAACTTTCTTGTTTTGCTCTACAGACTTGCATCTATTGTAATTAATATTACATGCAATACTATTCCCTTCCTTTTAAAGGGGTACTTCAGTGCTGGGAAGATGAATCTGTATTTAAACTCGGTCATTAATGTAGTAGAAATGTGAAATTATTTTTGAATTTGGTGCCTTCTAGACAGAGAAAACACAGAAAATTTAATTTTGTCTCATGGGGATGAAAGACAACAATTCCCAGAATCCACTTCGCTGCCCTACGCTAGGCACGACATGGTCTACTTGCCCACCATGTTCATTTTCATAAAATCAGTTCAGTTAAAGACGCTACAATTAAAAACTGAACGTGTCTGTTCAATGTATTATGAGTGAGTCGATTGAGTGTCACGGCACAAAAACAGCAGGAGTCAGATTTCATTCATCACATGAGCTGAGCTAATCGCAAGATTCGCGGCTGCGGCCGCATTCACAGCGCGTGATCAGTCTGGCGCATTTTCAGTTCATGTCTTTGGAAGCTTAATTTCATAGGAATTCATTTGAAAAGTTGAAACACTCACTGCTCTCCACCGCTCCGTTTACATGAATCTCTGCAGCTCCCGAGCCGAGTGCTGTGAGTGCGATGTTGAAAACATGCAGAAATAGCGCCTCCTGCTGGCTGTAGTCTTTGGCCTCTGGACAAAAACTCCTCAGATGACGGTATTTGCGTAATCGGAGGAATTTTCCAGAAATAAAATACATAATTCTCTCGTCTCAGGGTCATATGAGGGGGGAAAGTATGACAATTTGAATATACTCCTGGGTTTCTACTGATACAAAGCTTAATGCTAATCGCTGAAGTAACCCTTTAAGAGCAAAACAATGCATATGAGCACATCATCAGCTGTTTCTTTAGGAACCTACATCAAAGAATGACTGAACTTGTCGACTTCAAAGAGTAAAGAGTCTTTAAAAAAGTAAGGAGCTTGATAATGACTTTAAAGGTAGCTTATTTCCACATCTGAGTAGCTCAATGCAGTTTTGTCACTCTCTCTTTCTCTCTCACTCTCTCTCAGTTATTGTATGCAGGAGATGTTTCAGAGCAGCTCACAGCATCTGTGCAAACTTACCTGCAGTAAATCATGCAGGTTCCTCTTGCTCTGAAACTGCTGAATCAGCAACTTCATTTTCATGCGCTTACATTTAAGAACAGACTCAAAACGGGGCTGTTGAAATTGTAAGTTGTAAGATCTTCCATGTCGTGTTATGTGTCAGAAATGGCTTGCCAGAGCTGTAGGCCTATTTATTTCTTTATGTAAAATTTCTGTAATGACAGAAAGCGAGAATGTGTCCTAACTGAAGAGTATCCAATAGCATTTAAAAGCACCATTACTGATGATCAATAGAAACAGATTATTGATCTACTGTATTGAACACAGATACTGTGGATGATTTCCAGTTAGTGACTATACAGAGTTACAGACCCAGAATATAATAATATAACTGACGCAGACATGGAAACCAGATGCCGTGTCACGAGTAGCCCTACCAGTGGCGTAGGCAGAATTTTATTTTTGGCTGGGCCTGGGAAAAAGTCAGCTTGTTTCACTTATAGGGTCCTTCACTTTCCTAAACACTGATCAGCCATTATGCCCATATTATGTCCTAATATTGTGTTGGTCCAAAACAGGCCTGACCCGTCGAGGCATGGACTCCACTAGACTCAGCAGTATGCAGGGTTTCCCAGCAGAACATTGCCCAAAGCATCACACTGCCTCCACCGGCTTGCCTTGTTTCCATAGTTCATCCTGGAGCCATTTGTTTCCCAAGCGATGTACACACCCGTAAAAGAAAACAATACTTGAACTATAAAGTTAGAACAAAGCTGCGTAGAAAGAATCTCTCGCATCTGTTAATTTACGAAAACAAAACACTAAATTCAAACACATTTATCAGTTGTGAATTGTCATACAACATCAACAAACAACAGCACCTAGAGTAGCTACAACCCTTCCACATACAAAATAACATAAAAAAGATCTGATTTTCAAAACAAAACTGCTTACCTGTTACAGAATGTGCTGGAAACTGGAATTGAAAACTGCAAATTATTACTCAATGGATGAAGACACATAAACTCACTGACACGAAAGGTCTGGATAACGCCTAATTGCCTAACATAGATGTACGTCAAACTTATCAAGCATTAAACAAAAACACATTTGATTTATTTTAGGATTTGAGATGTTATAATAATAAATATAAACTGAAATATTCCTCATAGTGGGCAAGCCTATGCCCGTCAGGCTACGCCCCTGACCCCTACTAATATTCATCAGAAATTTCTTACAAACTGTAACAAGAAAGAAAACTTATTTTTTATTGCACCATCTATCTATTATTTCTATCTCTTTCTTGTTTTCTCTCTTTGGTTTGTCTCTTCCTATCCGTCTCCTTTCATTCTGACTTCCTGGCTCATTACCTCATGGGAAACATCTCCGGCTGTCAGCCATGAAGTTATCCGTGCTTGTGAAAGACATTCCCTAGTTAGGAGACTCTGCTGTTACAAGGCAATTGTTTCAGACAGCTTGAAGGCAGTGCACAGAGAAATGGTGCCGTTGTGTTTCCCTCCATACTGTCAGAGTAGCATTGTAACTAGGGCTGTGAATTAGATTTTTTAGATTTGTATTATTTGGGGTCGGTAAGATTAGCTAAAAAACAGTAAAAACGGTAATATTGTCAAATATTATAAATTATAATTTAATGATGTCAAAGCTGAATTTTCAGCATCATTACTCCAGACTTTCATTGTCACATTTTAAGGCAACCAGGTAACTTACTTTAAAAATATTTTTTTATAGTGTAGCTTGACATACTTCATTTAGGATTTAGGAAGCATTTAGATATCTTTAATATTCACTATGCACTTATGCTGGCATATTTCTCGTGTTTACTTGTATTGTATTCTGTACTTCAATAATCTTAAATATTCAGGAAAGTTCCCCAATTCCACAAGGCCTCATGCGTGACTATCCGTGAAGGTCATCGTACTTGAGGGATGGGAAATGAGGGTGGCCAGAGGCAGTTTGGGGCTTTGGCTTTGTTCCCTTAGAGGGCCTCTGAGACAGAAGTAATTAAGAATAGATTATTGCATTGCCTTCATGTCACCCGTACAACTGTCTGTGTACATGTTATGACTGTAGGCGTTTATATTTGCATGTATTGTCCTCCAGAGGATGATTTTATTGGACAGTGGACTGGAAAGAGTGTTCAATGTCTTTGTAGCTCAGGTGAGCGGAGGTGCTCAACAGCATTTATGAATTATGGATGGTGTTCTTGCTGAAAGAGAAGAACTAAGAGTGCTGAATTTGATCTGCCGTGAAGTAGACTGTCTGCATTTCAACAAGTAAAACACATCCTGCATGTTTTGATTTATATAATCTATGTGTGTGCTGTTGTTGTTGTTGTACATTTGCTAATTTTAATAAATATATGGAAATACTACCAAAAGCCAATTACGCTTTCAATGCCATCAACATTGATTTCATTTTTTCCCCACAGTGTCTATCTTTTTTTATGCATCTCTATCGGTGTCTTTTTAAACAGTAATTTCATCCCCATCAACTCATTTCTCCTGTCATTAACTAGCTTCACTTGGAAATCTGCCTGCAGTTTGAGTTTGTCAGGCTGCCAGATTCTGATAATAGTGCTGAGACAAGAAACCTGAATTGAATGTTGTTGTTCACACAACTGAGATGAATCTACTGTCATGTGGTTTAGTCCTGTTCTCATCTTACATGCCACTTTAATGTCTTTGTCATTTCCACATCATGGATATGAAATGGTCCCATTTAATGCACTTTGCTGAAATCCCAACAGTAGTATTCATCGTTTTGTTCAGAATCTCAATGCTCAGTATGGTTCAAAAGATATTGATCAGTTATTAAAATGTGCCCTTTTAAATTTATGGGGGGATCAATTGTTCTCAAGGGGTTGTAGTTTAAATGGTCAGACTGCTTCATCTCTCATTCATTTTGATGCCAAGTGAAAAGATGAAGGCAGATATTCTCAGTTTTCCCCACAAACATTCAGTTTGTTCCAGAATGACTGGCAAGTCTTCCTGAAAGTCTGACAAAGTCAGGGAGGTTAAGTGAAGTGTTCAGAAATGTAATGTTCAAATTGTCATATTTCGTCTAGTTTTATATAGCTTTATGATAAATTCTGAAATGTCTAGACTCTAGAGAACATTTATGATCATTCATCATGATCGAAGCCTTGCTGAATTTCAGATCTTACCCACTAGATTTTTGAACTCGTTAACCTGTTATCCTGTTCTAAATACAAACATACGTGACAGTAAAATGTCTGAGGTCGCGCCATTTAAACCTGGAAATAAAGATCAAGTGCTCAATGCTGTCAAAAGGGGAGACATACCAAATACATTTGGAAAATTCACACAAATTCTTTACATTTGGAAAGTTTAGATTTTTCTATTATATTTTTTGACTGTTTATTATGTTTTGTCTTTAGTTTGGAAGTTTTTCTATTTGTGAAAAAGCCTCTATATACAACTACTCCTGTTTCACAAAACCTGTTTTTTTTTAAACAAGGACACATTCATTAAATTGATCAAAAGTGACAGAAAAGACATTAATAATGTTACAAATCATTACAGAAAAAAAAAAAACAGGTAACATTTTTCAACACAGTATTCAACACTGATAATAATTACAAAAAAATTTAGCATAAGAGACGGTCATGAGAGACTGGCATTCCAGCGTATTTTTTTTATATAACTCAGGACGTTTTTTAATATAACTCTGATTGTATTCGTCAAGCCTAGGATGGCTTGAGGGTGAGAAAACCGTGGGATCATTTTCATTTTTGGGTGAACTAACCCTTTAAAAGTAATTATACTTCTTTATCATTCTTCGTGTTGTTGTTCTTGGTAAGATCAAGTTGATTTACATACACAACACTGTTAATTATATCTGCTACGCCTCTTATCTGTATTCCTTTAGTTGCCTTTCTTGTAGTGAAACTGTCAATTATTCTGCAGCTGAAGGGTTGATCTGTCACTACGGGATGGGTTTTTTGGGAAATTAGCAGATTCTGTGCGTCTGTAGCACAGATGTGAGTCCTGAGGTAATGGCTTTTCATTTACGCACAAACAGGCTTGTGTGCAGGGTGTAATTCTCTTTCTCTGTCTCGGTCTCTAAAGAACAATATTAAGTGCTAAGGCAGAGCTGTCATACTATGTGGCACAGATAGGGGGTGCTGTAGCGCTGAGGTGAAGTTTCTTTGGATTTCTTTGTGTATGGTTCAGGGTAAAAGAGAGAAGGGGGAAACTGAGCTTAAATGGTGCCAACTGGATGAAATAACAATGTTTAAAATTATGGGCTGACACTGTCAAGAATTGCTTGATAACAGATTCTGCATTTCCATTTCCCATCTGTGTCTCTCTTTCTCTCCTTCTGTGTGAAGCTAAAGCATTTTTCACAGGTCAGATCAATCTTTCATCTTTTGGCCCCCTCCGCGTCTGCATAAAACACATTCACAGCAGATATTCCCAGCAGCTGTGCCAACGGCGCTTATGTGCGCAGATATTGTGTTATGGGTAATCCTTGATATCACATGAGTCCCTTAGAAACTACAGCATTTATCTCAGTCAAACAAAAGGCAGGGCTGGTGATGGATTGCAGTTAGAGGAGCTCACCCGTGGCAGCATGTCCTTACATGGCTCTTGTAAACGCAGCTCTGTTGTTCTGCTCACTTACAGACAGCTATGCGGTTTATGTTGTTCTGTTGATGTTTTATTATTCTGAAGGTGATGTGAACTCTGTTTTGGCCAGAAACAATGTAAATCTTTGTCTCACTATCTCTCTTACCCTCATTGTCTCACACACACACACACACACACACACACACACACACACACACACACACACACACACACACACACACACACACACACACACAAATGCATTAGATCTCCTGCCCTGCCTGTCTAGAGAATGCCAGGCTGTTGCCGTGGCAACCAGGACACGATTGTGCTTCAAGCTCCTTCATCCCTGCTGAGCCCAGCAGTACAGAAAAAGAGCAAGACTGTATAGCATATCACCGGCGGAAAAACACAGAAAGACCCATAGAGTCATGGGAGACCATCAGAGTTTCCCTTTTAGACTGACTGCAATTCTGTGTATTAAATATAATAATGTATATAATAATAGTTCTCTTCTTCCCAATTGTCAATAAATTGTAAATTATATGAATCTCATTTGAGCATTTGTTTATATATATATATATATATATATATATATATATATATATATATATATATATATATATATATGCTGTCAAACAATTAATTACGATTAATCACATCCAAAATAAAAGTTTGTTTACATAATATATGTGTGTGTACTGTGTATAATTATTATGTCTATATATACAGTAAATACATACATGCATATAACTATTTTTTCTTAAATATATGCATGCAAAATATTTATATATAATATAGATTATATAAATATGTATACAGTATGCATGCAAATATTTCTTAAATATATATATATATATATATATATATATATATATATATATATATATATATATATATATATATGTATTCAAATACATAATTATTCACAGTACACACACAATTGTAAACAAACTTTTATTTTGGATGTGATTAATTGCAATTAATTGTTTGACAGCCCTAATATACACCGATCAGGCATAACATTATGATCATGTGAAGTGAATAACACTGATTATCTCTTCATCACAGCACCTGTTAGTGGGTGGGATATATTAGGCAGCAAGTGAACTGCAAGACGGCGGAGGCAGTGTGATGCTTTGGGCAATGTTCTGCTGGGAAACCTTGGGTCCTGCCATCCATGTGGATGTTACTTTGACACGTACCACCTACCTAAGCATTGTTGCAGACCATCTACAACCTTTAATGGAAACAGTATTACCCGGGGTTGTGGGTCTTTCAGCAGGATAATGCACCCTGACACTAAGCAAAAATGGTTCAGGAGTAGTTTGAGGATCCAAATTTCCCAGATCTTAATCCAATCGAGCATCTGTGTGATTTGCTGAACAAACAAGTCCGATCCATGGAGACCCCACCTCATGACTTAGTTCACCAAAAAAAGAAAATTAGCCCATGGTCTACTCAGCCTCAAGTCATCCTAGGTGTATATGACATTCTTCTTTCAGACAAATAAAAGTTGAGTTATATTAAAAAAGTCCTGGCTTTTCCAAGCCAGGACTTTTCTTGTTTTTGAAGTCCATAAAAATGCATCTGTCCGTGCGTCAAATAACTGCTCCACACGGCCCCGGGAGGTTAATAAATGCCTTTGGAAGTGAATTGAAGCGTTTGTGTAAGAAAAATATCCATATTTAAAACTTTATTAAGTAAAGTTTCGGCCGATCGCCTTCCTTAATTCAGTTTATGGAAAAAGTGTTGAAAGTGCCTCTGCCGTTCAAAGGCTTACGCTACCAGGTACAGACAGTCGCGTACGCATCTTGAACTCTGAGAAGGCACTTTTAACACTTTTCCATGGAACTTTAGTTCAAAACGTTTTGAATTGTTCTTAAACAATGATCGATCATGGGAATTTGTGTAAATTGACATCTCTATACACAACTATATTTTTTTCAATATGACACCAAGGTAAAGCCATTTTTTTGGACATACCGGAGAAACATAATTACATGGTGCATGCATATGATAATATTTGAAGGTTCCCATCTTATACCACCAACGTACTTGCATGCTAGTCTAAAACATACAAACAAATCACATGCCACCTCCAGAGACATCTGCCCATTTACACTGGAGTGACATTTAGTCATTATAGCCTGGGGAAAATCATAAACCTTAATAAACGCTGATGCAATTTCATCCTCTGTCAACTCAGTGCTACAAGAGTGTTTGGTAAAACATGACTCTACAAATGGCCACAGGCAAATCTCAGAGATGAGAGCAATCTCACAGCATCGCTAAAGGACACCACCTGTCTGACAGAGATTTATAACTTGACAGAACCAAAGCCTGGTAGATCATCAGCTTCAACCATTTTACAACTGCCTACATTGAATGTGTGAAGTTGCATTATGGATTTGATCTGAATATGGGCTCTTAAAACCTCCCAAGCGCTCTGTTTATCACAACAGTATGTAGCCGTCAGCTGAGCCATATGGCTGTGCAAACAATCTCTTCCAGGCGGATGAGACTCGCTATTTCCTATTCAAGTCACTTGTCACAGTGTCTGTGTGCTATTCAGATGCTATTCAGATGCTGCTTGTTGAGGGGAGGAGGCGGATCCCAGTCTGTCATTTTCAGCATGCCGCCTAATTATTATTGCCGTATGAATTGCCATTTGTTTTGGTGAGTTGTTCGCTTGAAGTTTTGTATTGGGGATGTCATTGAAATTATGGCAGTCTCTCAGTCTAAACTGGGTTGCCATGAGATGTACAATTGTCTCACTGTCCTGCTGCTAGAACTGGATTCTTCAAGGGATAAATACAGACACAACGAGTTTCATGAGCCTTACAGGCCTGTCATGCTGTCTTCTCCTCTCTCTCTCTCTGTCCTATTGTGTTCCTTTTAGTCTAGCGTGCTTCCCTGGAGTGATACAGTGCAAGGTCAGCAAAAATATAGCTGAATGTTTTACCCTCACCCACCGTTTCTCTCCTGTCTCTTCTTTCTCAAACAGCTTTGACTTTCTACTGTGAATCATTCAGGATGCTGTACGTTTTAACATGCACTGGAAGCCTTTTTGCTCAGGACAATGGGAAAGTCAAACACATCCAGCATCAGCCTAAAGCTATTTTAAACTCAAGTGTGCACTACACTATATGGTGATTCAGGAAAAGGTGCCTTACTGCAAGGAGTAATACGGTGGTGTACAGGGAAAAGAAACAGCTTTGAATGATTCGGTTGGAGTTAGTTAAGCGAGGAGCTCATGTGGGCAGTCGAGTTTGAACCTGGCTTGCAATATTTCCTGAACCCTTCTCCTGATCATTTAATTTCCTCTCTCTATATTCTTTACCTTTACTTTAGTGGTTCTCAAACTGGGGTCTGTGAATTACTGATCATCTGAGAAGGGGTCCAAATTGATTGGATTAAATATATTATTATAATTGACTAAAAAAGCACCAACTATAACTTATCAATTAATTAACTAATTGTGTTCAGTGTTGTTCTTGTTAAAAAATTATTTGTGTTAGTTAGTAGCTGAAGTAAAATAAAACATAAATATTAGATGGAAAAACTTAAACATACAAAATAGAATTTGGAAATTTGTCTGGAAATTTGGCAGCTAACTGAAATAAGTTTATTAAGTACTAGTAAGTACTAAAATGACAGCTAAAACTTAAATAAAAAACTACATTTAAAATTTCCTGAAAAAAAATGACATTGACAAAAGCACAACTAAATTACTACAACTTAAAGGGATAGTTTACCCAAAAATGAAAATTCTGTCATTAATTACATTCCAAACACGCAGACATTCGCTCATATTCGGAGCACAAATTAAGATCTTTTTGATGAAATCTGAGAGCTTCATCAAAAAGATATTAAAATATTAGGCAAGGTAAGGCAAGTTTATTTACAAACCCAAACCAGAAAAAGTTGGGACAGTATGGCAAATGCAAATAAAAAAAAAAGAGAAGTGATTTCTAAATTTACTTTGACTTGTATTTCATTGCAGACAATATGAACACAAAATATTTCATGTTTTGTCTGGTCAACTTCATGTCATTTGTAAATATGCATCCTTTCCTGTCATTCAGACCTGCAACACATTTAAAAAAAAGTTAGGACAGTAAAGCATTTACCACTTTGTAATCTTTACATTCCTTTTCACAACACTTAAAAGACGTTTAGGGACTGAAGACACCAAGTGATGAAGTGTTTCAGGTGTAATTTTGTCCTATTCTTCCTGCAAACAAGTCTTAAGGTGGGCAACAGTACCGGGTCTTCGTTGTCGCATTTTGCGCTTCAAAATGCGCCACACATTCTCTATTGGAGACAGGTCGGGACTGCAGGCAGGCCAGTCAAGTACCCGTACCCTCTTCCTCTGCAGCCAGGACTTTGTAATGTGTGCAGAATGTGGTTTTGCATTGTCTTGTTGAAATATGCATGGACGTCCCTGGAAAAGATGTCTTCTTGAAGGCAGCATATTATGCTCCAAAATCTCTATGTACTTTTCAGCATTAATGGTGCCTTCACAGAAGTGCAAGTTACCTTTGCCAAGGGCACTGACACAACCCCATACCATGGCTTTTGGACTTGTTGCTGGTAACAGTCTGGATGATTCTTTTCTTCTTTGAGCACACAGCGTCCATTCCTCCCAAACACTACCTGAAATACTGATTAATCTGACCACAGTACATGTTTCCACTGTGTGATAGTCCATCCCAGATGCCTCCGAGCCCAAAGAAGTCGACGGCGCTTCTGGACACTGTTAACATAGGGCTTCCTTTTGGCACAGTACAGTTTTAACTGGCATTTGTGGATGTAACTACGTATTGTGGTACTTGACAAAGGTTTGCCAAAGTAGTCCTGAGCCCATGTGGTGATATCGCTTATAGATGAATGACGATTCTTGATGCAGTTCCGCCTGAGGATCGGAGATCACGGTTGTTCAGCTTAGGCTTGCGCCCTTGTCCTTTACGCACTGAAATTCCTCCAGATTCCCTGAATCTTTTAATTATGTTATGCACTGTTGAATGTGAAATATCCAAATCTCTTCCTATCTTTCTTTGAGGAACATTGTTTTTAAAACATCTCGATAATTGTATCACGTATTTGTTGGCAAACTGGCGATCCTCGGCCCATCTTTGCTCCTAAAGGATTAGACCTTTCTTGGATGCTGCTTTTGTTCCAAATCATAAATCACCTGTTTCAAATCACATCATTATTTAACCATTTTACCTCATTACTAGCCCTAAATTGCTCCTGTCCCAACTTTTTTTGAAATGTGTTACAGGTCTGAATGACAGGAAAGGATGCATATTTACAAATGACATGAAGTTGACCAGACAAAACATGAAATATTTTGTGTTCATATTGTCTGCAATGAATTGTCAGAGATTTTTGTTTTGTTTATTATCTTATCTAATGTTTATTAGCTTCTGAGGAAGATAAATTTGCAACCATTTGTGCCACTTCATGTATGATGTCTTCTGTGAACTCCTTTGGATTCTGTTGAGTGAAACTGGCCAGACAGTCAGTGGTTTAATTCCTCTCACAAGCCCTGCCTGGCACTGAGAGTCTCCTTTCTTTCCTTCTCTGTACACAATGGTAGGGGAGAAGTTTACCTCTATATGTTTCCATTTAAGGAATCCTCCCTTGCATCTGGCCTAGATATGTAAACGCAGTGTCCTTTGCTGACAGCATCATCATACATCTCTCCAGGAATGTAGGATCCACAAAAAGAGACCTGGAGCAACTATAAATATGAATACCTCCAATAAAAATTCATGATGAAAGAAAGTTTTTGGGTGTCTTCCAACCACTAGTAGCTTTATATTGTTTGTGGATAATCACACTTTGAACTCTTCCCCAAGTGAACATGAAAACAGAGCAGCACGATTGTTTTGTTTTTGTCTGAACGCAGCTGTGTGTGATTTATGAGGGGCATCAAGAGCACACTGATGCTTTCAGCTGCTGAATAGACATGTTTTGCCACATGCTCTCTTACATAACTGGCAGGACTGAGGTTGTTGAGGTCAGTACACAAGGCAGGACACAATGTTATCTAAAGACACAGACACTTTTTTGTTGCATTTTCTGCAAATGTGCAAAAATTGTCTCTAGGGGTACAGCAGCTTGTTACTGGGGCAGTACACATCTTACACAGTACACATCTTTGTACCTCAGCTGCCCCTAAAATTAGTAAATTAGTACTTTAGAGTAGTAATATTAAGGTACTACTATGACCCTTTTATGGCTAAGTAAGGTACAAAGATATCCCTTTAAGGCTACTTCCCCAGTGACATGCTACTGTACCCCTAAAGGTACAATTGTTTCAAAATCTGTGGAAATAGTTTTGAGCATGCAAATTGTGTTAAACAGAGCTGAGCTAACATTTATTGGCAGCTGGAAAAAACGAAATAATCCAGATAGGCAAGGGCTCAGAAATACTTGAAATCTGCATGTAAACCTGACCAATAGGGTCTAATTATAGGCTCAAGTATTTACACATTATAAAAGTAACAAAACAAAACAGAAGAAGCAAACGAAAACCCATAAACCTAAAAAAAAAAAAAAGACAGGAAACCAGTATACAAATGAAAGACTTAAAAATAGTATTTTTTGTGTATCAGTTTACTGATCATACAGTATCTGCTAATAAACTGAAGATTTCTGCACCAGTCACTTATGAAACCACCATTACAAAGCCTCAGAATTGCTTGTTTGGGGTTTTGGAATAAGTGCTGTTTAAATGATGGGGGCTGATGATAGCTCACATTACTGTTAAAACCACCATCTCTCTGCCCTGCTTTGATGTTTGCTTTGTAGTTTTGCTAATGGTTTGTTTAATGCGTATATGAACAAGCGCATTTCCCTGTTTATGCAAAACCACATAAAGAGTTTGACTGCTGTAATTTATCAATTAATATGTGAGCTTTTCTCTCTCTCTCATCACTCTTTCTCTCTCTTCATCTCTGTCAATTCAATACAGAACTGGAAGGCATTAACAGACACTATAGGCAATAGTATATTGCTATAGTATATTGTACTATGAAGAACTACATTGGTAGGTTTTCTGAAGAAAATGTCTATGGCACTTACCAGTTCAACGCAATGTGATTGCGACAAAGTTCTCTGTGTTAGCATGCTTAAAGTGTGCGTTTGGGAGGTTGTTCTGGTGATTACTACTGTAGATGGATTTGTACTGACTCAAGGCCCCAATATAGGCGTCTTCTAGTGAAATCGAAGAATTAACTGTTGTGACTTCATTTTGAAAAAAATCTAAAGGAGGTTTGTTTGGTGTTTGTTTCGGGAATTCAAAACAGCTTGCCAAAGCGGACTTTCCGTGAACGCTAGTAAACACCTTCAAACTACCATGGCGATTATGTAATAGGTGGGTGTGGCTCTGAGGTCCCGCCTTCTTTGAAGTGGAAATCAGTGTTGTCAACTTATAAAGTTAACAGATTTGCGACTTCTCAGACCCCTTGAGCAACTCGAGCAATGTTCTGGACTGCTGGTTAACATGTAGTCATCACTATATCATTCGCTGTCCATTGTCTGACAGAAAATATGTAAATGAGAACATCTTTATTGAACATTGAGCTATATATTGTAGAGCACGGATTAAGAGAGAAAACGGATGTAAATTGCACAGTTGTGATATGTATACCTGAACATAGTTCAGAGAGGCTATACCTGTTAAAAGACAACTCCGTTGAAAAATGAACCTTTGAAGTTGTGAAGTTGTCCTTTAATAAATCCCACAAACATCAGTCTCTGAATGTATCTTTTAGTTGGATGGGTGTAGATCAGTCTGTGTCTCTGGCCTTTCCCTCTGAGCTTTTAATATTTAATAGTGTTCTGGCTGATCAGAGATCAGTCTGCTGGTATAAATGTCCTGATCGTAATGCTTTACCATCTGACCAGCTCTGATTGAAACTGAAGCCTGGCTTTAATCCATGACATTTCACCTGTCAGTCTGCACCGTCCAGGCACTCTCTGTGTCTCCCTGGAGCCGTCGACTTACTTCACGCTGCGCTCTGCTAGATGTCATGGCTCGTCATTTTAGACTGTTTGCGTATAAATCACTTTACGCTCGACGCCTGCTGTGCCAGCATCCAATCACAAGATATTATTTACACAATAATTATTTACACAAACTGTTGTGACATTTGGATATGCTAATCTGTGTTAACACACCTGCTGCTCATGGGCTGATGTCAGAGGCCCAATGAAAATCTTTTTTTAAGATTCTAGTTTGGGACAGATCCGTTTTATCACCAGGGGAATATTTATTTTAACATCTTTTTCTGGTTTAAATGCAAATTTGCATGAATTGTGTACCTCCCATTGTTCAAGAAATACAAAAATTATAATTTAAAGAGAATGCCTTTCTATTACAGTCAAGGCTCGACATTAACACTTGTCCGGGACAAGTGTTTTTTTTTTTTTTGAAGGGGCAAGGGAAAAAAGACAAGTGTAACCTGATTAAAACATCAATAACAAAAAAATTACTAGGGAATAACTAAAACACGAGAATAATTCTTGCGCAGCCTTTAGAGGAGAAATCAAAATAAATGAGCAATAGACAGAAAGTCAGTTAACATATTGCGGTACAATTTCAAAATGCAGTTTTTATATTTATTAACATATAATACAGTTAAGCAACATTACATGACCAAGAGTGCTGTTTTTCTGAATACCATTGAAAATGTGAAATTGATTTTATACAGTTTCATAAACAAGTAGTTTAATTAAGTCTAATTGTAGATGCAATATTGACTTCAAACTAGTATCCCAGCAGAACCACAGTGCATCTCACAGCAACACACAACCGTCCCTGCATCCCAATGTCCGTACAATCCATCCTAAATAGTATGTGAGATTAGAATAAGTGTGTCCCAAAGCATAAGCTGCGTCCGAAATCGAATACTTCTCTACTATATAGTATGCGAAAAACAGTACGGGACATACTACTAAGTAAAACATAGCATGTCTGAATTCATAGTATTAAAAAAAAAACAGTAGGCGAAAAGTACCTGGATGACCTACTACTTTTGGCGAGATTCTGAATTGTGCATACGAAGGACACTTTACTATCCCATGAGGCCACGGGAGACGATTTATGAATGGAGGTGAAGGGACGTAACTGACGCTGTTAGGTCACATGATAACAAGATGGTGGATGTAGTATTTCCGGATTACATTCATACTACACTCATATAGAACATACTTTCAAATTCAAATGTAGTACCTACTCACATAGTATGCGATTTCGGACGCAGCCATAGTACTTTGAAAAGAGTATGTCAAAAGTCCCTGCATGGTCTACTATTTCTGGTAGATTTTCGAAGTGTGGATCCATGCACTGCATAATCTAAGGCTAATATTGCCCACAACCCATTGCACTTTGGAGGAGGATTTGGTTCAGAACTACAAACAAGTAAAACAAAAAACTACAAAACATGTTGGATATGCGTGACCAATGGTGAGAGGATTAGATAGAGGTTTGAGTGATAATCAAAGTTTAATCCGTGTTATATTTCATCTGCAATAACAATGTAAAGATTTGTTCTGCTATTAACTTTTAAATGCATCGTTATGCATTAATATGAGGAGAGTCTCCACGTGAAAGACCCGCGACTGCAAATCAACAAGCTCCGATATCAAAAAAATGAAATGTGGAGGATTTTAACTGTGACAAGATGATTGACAGGCCAGTTTACGGTGACAGGATGCAACAGAGAGCAGCTGTTAAAGACGCAATTTTATGACGTGATAGTATGTCCCAAAGCTTGTCTACTCTTTTGCTACATACTTTTTCTTCACAAAAAGAGTATACTTTTAAGGTGTAGTGTAAGTAGGCGAATTGGGACGTAGCGCGTGTTTTCTTTACTGAATGTTTCAGTGTTTTAAATGAATCAGTTGAGTCAAAGATTCAATGACCCATTCATAAATGGCCAAATTGAATCGTTTGAATGAATGACTCAATGAATCAATCATTAAGACAGTTACCTGCCGCCAGCTACTGGTGGTTTAGTTTCAAAGTATCATTTTTTGCAGTATTTCTTATTTGTATATTCAAAAATATTTAAAATAATCTCATAAAATTATTTAATGTAATGTTGTCATTTTTCGGTGTACATTATTTAGTTTGATTATTCTAATTGAATTTATTGATCAAATTTAAGGATGTAAAATGAAAGATGGAGCATACATTTAAAATGTTTAGGGAAACAATGCCCTTTTTAAAGCTAAAAAAAAAGCAATCTTGCTAAATAAGAAGATTTAAATGTGTCAAAGCTAACTGAACACTGATGAGAATATTACTTCAAAATAAATTATTTACAAAACAAAAAATCCTTTTTTTCCGGACAGACTACTTTTCTACTCGGACAAGTGAATTTGAATGTGAATTTCCGATGGACAATCCCTGAGTAATTTCAGAGTCTCTCTTGATGTTAAATTTAAATCTTCTCTAGTCTCTTAGGTAATTTTCCATCGTTCTTGAATTTTGGTTCTTTTATTCCTTTCATTTTTATTTCACATCTTTTACTGACACTCTAAAGAAGGCTTTTAGGCGCAATCCAAAGCTGAATCATCTGCTCTGTGTGTCAGAGGGAAATCTGAAAGAGCAGCTTGAGTGTTTTAAAATGCAACCAATAGAAATGTGCAAACTCCTACTGTGGCAGCTGCTTATGTATCCCTCACTCTTATGAAAATATAAAGGTCTAGTTCACTGTACACAGTGCAATAAAAGTAGACCATAAGCAGCACCATTCAAGAATAAATGTGTAATTACTTTATTCAATGACTGTGAAAAGATTTACTGCATAATAAATCATAAAAATGATTCTTTGGGGTCTCAAAATAGCATCAATTAATCAGTCCCAGTAGTGAAGACACTATCTCGGCTGAATGGGCACACCATGGTTTCCCAGAAACGCCTCTGAAGTTCCAGTCATTAGGTCCGTCTCTGAGTTACAAGCCTGTATCGAACAGCCTGTGTGTTTTCAGCACTTTGTCTGATCTTACAGACAAGTGCGCATGGAGGAAGATGGATGTGAGGAGCAGTCCAGCAGGAACATATCTCTGACTTATAGCACCTATTGACTGTTGTGCTGAGTGATGGCATTGTTAACGTCTGCGAGGGAGAAAAAGCCAGGAAAGGGTCAAATTTACAGTCGAACAGCCACCTATCTGACCAGTGATGAAAAACCTAGTATTGATTCTACCTGGTAATCCTATACAGACACGCTGTTGTTCAAAGCACAAGGTGAAATGAGGGGAAGAGGTTTTACGCCTGTGAAAAATCTCTCAGGATTACAGTATTATAGAGATCGCTTGATTTGCAGCCTGTTACAGCGTGTTTGAGCTTTATGCCACTTAACCAGTCCCTGTCTTTTACAGTACATTAGCGGCATACAGTACATGTGAGCTTTTATGTATTTGTCTTACAAATATGGTTCATTGTTTTCCTAGACACATTATGTAAGATCCTTAGATTAAAACCACTAGAACAATGTTATATATTTTGTTGACTTGTGTGCTTGCATTATCCCAAACGTTTCCATTTCCAACAATGTTTAAATCCAGAGAAATCAGCTAATTTAACCAGTGTTACGGACCTCGTCGTGCTTCGCCTATCAATGAGATCATACCCATGATTTCTGCAGAAACCACGGAAAAACTGAGCTGAAAGACTGAAGAGAGGAATCCTTTTATTTTTAATATTTAAAAATGTGTGTGTGCTGCTGCGCATGTGTGTGTGTAAGGGTACTTTTGGTGCACACCGAGTTCGATTGACGTCAGAGTTCGGTTCGTTTGGATGGTATGAACGCTTACGCTGTCTTCCGAAACTTGGGTGCGCACCTGCAAAGCATACTCGAGTCCGCTTAAAAAGGTTGGTCTGGGGTTCGGTTCATGTGAACTCCGGTACGGTTTGCTGCTGATGTGAATGCAATCGTACGAAATTGCGGAAGTGAACTGATATTAATGACGTATGATTTGATACAAATGTGTGTTTTGTGTGTGTTTCACTCATTTTCCTGACGAGCGTGACTGACATACTGCAAGCAGAGAGCTGTAAATCTCCTTTCTTCTCATCATCAGTATTCTCTAGAGCATTTGCAGTACATTCGCGGCAGATAGACGCAAGTTCCATTACCTACTGAAGCTTTGGTACAAAACCAACTACTCAAAAACAAAAATATAAAAGTGAGGTGAGCAACACTATTAATTTTGCCACCTTCTCGCTCGCAGTCCTTACCAAGCAACGGGGTAAACAGCTGCTGCTTTGATGACGCAAACGCACCCCGGTTCGGACCCAAATAATATAATATGTACACAGTCCAGGGGGAGGGGGGAGCAATCAAACTGGGGTTCGGTCAAGGCAATCGAACGCACCCTCATAAGCAGAGTGTACATGCGTTGCGGGCCCATATTACTAACACGCCCTTTAAATAAAAAACTTTAGACCAGGTTTTTGTTGGTCAATGGCACAGTTGATTTCAGTTGCCTCAAAATAGCACAGCATCAACAATGCGCCTAAACACACCTCGTTTTCAGACCAGCACGCCTATGGGCGAACAGATGGGTGCTAGTGCATTTGCTATTTAAGCAACATGGCGCTGGACATAAAAATCTCAGACACCAGTGTTTCGTGCCGGTCTCGCTCATTAGCATTTGCTCCCAAGGGCTCTCGGTGCATCCTCCTTCATACTACCGTAATGTTAATAAAACTTTAATATATTCTCCTATTCATGAACTTGATTTCTGCCTTTCCATTGGCTGTGGAGGTGAAGAGTCAATACTACAACTGATTCCACGCTCATTCACAACGTCTCCAAGCTATGCCTTTGTTTTGAATCAGCAACATCTAGTGGTGAAATTTACATACTGTGCCTTTAAGACAAAATAATCCTGAAAAAATACAATGATTTCCACAAAAATATTAAGCAGCACAACTTTTTTCAACATTGATACTAGTAAGAAATGTTCCTTTAGCATCAAATCATCAAATTAGAATGATTTCTGAAGGATCATGTGACACTGAAGACTGGAGTAATGATGATGATGGTCATTTTAAATAATAATATTTTACAATATTTACTGTATTTTTAAATAACACAACCCATTTCAAAATCACAAGTCCAATTTTTGAGGAAAAATTATATAAAAATAATCTTAACAAGCCACATGATTTGATGTATCATTCATGCCTTTAACTCAAACGATGTCTGACGAGTTACAGTACACGCTGAAGTTTAATACTTAAAGGTTACGGATAATTAGTAATATTGAAGCTTTCCTTTGAAATTGCCACTAATAAAATCTTGACCTTGACCAATGTAATCAGCTGATCTCAGCTAATTAGAGAGATAAATAGAAAGAGAGAGAAAGCGAACGAGAGGAATACTGATGTACCATCTGTCTATTTGGTGGAAATTCCCTCCTGAATGTTCAGAGAAACTCAGACAGATGAAATTAAAGAGAACAATCCCAGCTGTGAGATGTCAGTCCAGTTCCTGTGGTTCTCTTCTGATTGTTGTTAGTCCTGTTTTGGATTTTAAATGCTACACTTAAAATGAGCTACATTTTAAAAAAAAATGATTCATTAAGTGTTTAAATCAGGCGACCGCAGGTTTTTGTGTAGTCGAACTACAGTTTTTAAATGACATTTTATAAAGACTTCTTGTATTAGCAATGACTCAAAGTGCACAGTAAAGGTCATAGTGACACTGAAACCTATTTGTATTCACTGTCCATTGATCCTGGTAGAGTAATTAAGATATACAGTACATGTCCTTTTAGTAAGGATGTATAATGCAGTATTTGTGACTTTAGAGTCCTATGCTTATATTTATAAAAGTCATTGATCCTATGAATCTATATTACATTTTATATTGTCCTGTTAGATTATGATTTTGTAGAACAGTGATTGTGACTTCTCACCATCAATGCTTTGTTGAATACAATATTTTGTCCTGCATGCACGCACGCACACACACACACACACACACACACACACACACACACACACACACACACACACACACACACACACACACACACACACACACACACACACACTCACACACACACACACACACACACACACACACACACACACACACACACACACACACACACACACACACACACCAGAGATAAGGAAGTGCTGATGTTAAATACTGAAGAGTGTGTCTCTCATGTCCAGTGGACAGTCACGCAATCAAAAGGTCAGTGACTATCAGACAGGCCAGCAGACTCACACAGAGTCCTGTCCTCCAATCAGAGCTCTGATCTGACAGCATCACTGGTGTAGTGAGGTCAGGAGAGGTCGTGATTCTTCAGTGCATGCAGATGACATGAGAATGAGAAAAAAAAACTCTGAGAGAGCAGCTGGGTTTATTTTAGGTGTTCACTGCTAGCTGAGGGAATGTGAGAGAAAGGTGTGTGTGTTTGTGTGTGTGTATGTTTCAGCCGTGCATTAGCTCAGCCCAGCTGGTGGTGAGAACGCCGTGGAAGGGACCTGAGGGGCGCTTGACATTTTCACTTCCTGTCCTGACTAAAATATGCACTGCGAAAAAAAGAAAGAAAAGAAAAGGTGTGCCATCTTATTGAACTTTGATGCAAGAACTACACAAACAAAACACACGCTCACTGAAGATGGCTCCTAGAGAAAAGACAGACTGCATGGGGAGTGTTGTAACATGTTTTTCATGATGATGATTTTCATCTCAAACCTTGAAAAAATATTCACATATTTTTCTGCTACAAATCAAAGTTGTTTAGAAATCTACCGTTCAAACGTTTGGTTTTGATTCAAAAAATGTTTTGTGTGTTTTTCAAAGAGGCTGCATTTATTTGATCAAAAATACAGTTAAAAAATATTATTCCATATTTTATAATGTACTTTATTCCTGTGATCGAAGCTGAATTTCCAGCATCATTACTCCAGTCCTCAGTGTCACGTGACCCTTCAGAAATCATTTGAATATGATGATTTCATGCTCAAGACACTTTTCTTATTATTATCAGTGCTGAAAACAGTTGTGCTGCTTCATATTTTTGTGGAAATTGTGATACATTTTTTTAGGGCTTTTTGATTAATAGAACGTTCAAAAGAAAAGCATTTGAAATAGAAATATTTTGCAACAATAGAAATATCTTTACTGTCACTTTTGATCAATTGAATGCATCCTTGCTAAATAAAAATATAAATTTTCTTTCAAAAACCTGACCTCTAACTTATGAAAACTGTGCAAATAAAAGAACAAACTCACACCTAGTGGATTGTAACACGGATTTAAAAAAAAATGGATGTCTTAAATATGTGCAGTTTATTGTAACAATCAAATTTGCTTTTAAAATATTTGTTGTTTTTTATTAGTTTGGTCCTGTAGAAGTACATTAGAAAGTTTTACAATTCTTTCTCTCTGTGTAGTCCTGATATTTCTTGGTGTTTTTACCTTGTAAGTGAAATGCTGATGATTTATACAATACCAGTTCTACTGTTTAAAATTCATGTTACGGCTCCCTTTAAAAAAAAAAATAATAATTCTAGGAGTAATAGGGTCGGTAAAATGAGTAACAAGGGTCATTAACAAGCCAAATTATAAACCAGATATGACAATAAAAAATTGTATTACTTGTCCAGTAAAAGCTTTATATTTGAACATAGACTTTTAACTTTTACTCGTATCACCTCATGAGGACAGTGTTCATGAATGATGGTATAGCTCATTTCTAAATGGTTAAACTGTTGGTGTAATGTTACAACACTCCCTTCTCTCCAGGTGCTCAACATTACGATCACACACAATGACTTATAAATGAGAGGCTCATCAATCATCTAAAACTCTTTTTCTTCCCATGCGTCCTCTCAGATTCCCTTTCTTCTTCAGTCTGTCTTATTCACCTGTCACCTTTCAGTTTCCTTTTCTTTGAGCTAAAAAGGCTTTCAGAGCCGAGCATGTGTGGGCGATCATTTGATGTATAAAACTGGCAGATTACCAAGACTCTTTAAGGAGACTTCTCTCCTCTCTTACTCGCCGTAATACTAAGAGAACAGCCTACACACATCCCACAGTTCTATCAGTTAAAGAGTCCTTACAGCTCCGCCTCATGAAGTGATTGTTGTATATCAAATCTCCCCCAGGTATTTTCTTCTTCTCTCTGAACCATCATTGATAGTCTCTCAGAGCTTTAACTTGACCATCACTCATTAATTTCTAATCAGTCATGATAGAGCCAAGAGATTTCGACTGATACCTGTCTCTATTTTTAATGAGTAGGTGGATCTCATGGCATTGGAGTTCGGTTGGAGTGTTTGTAAGGGCTGTTTGCTGTGATTGATCTGGATGGCAATTGAGGTTTTCTCGGCTCACAAAATAAACCCTTACAAGTGGTCCACTTTGTGTTGACATCCTGATCACCTTACATGTACACCACCTTTCAAAAGTTTGGTACGTTTTTTTCAAGTCTTTTAAAAGAAGTCTCCTATTTGATCAAAAATACAAAAAATTTATATTGTGAAATATTATTACTTTACAACTGTTTTCTATTTAAAGAGTATATTTTTTATATGTAATATTTTTGTATGTATTTCTGTGATCTTCCAGCGTCATTACTCCAGTCACATGATCATTCAGAAATTATTCTAATATGCTGATTCTAATATTCTAATATTCATTCTAATATGCTGATTTGATGCTCAAAAAATAACATTTCTTACTATTATCAGAGCTGAAAACATTTGATGGTTGATTGAGAACAGTAAATGGTTAGTTCACCCAAAACTGAAAATTCAGTCATTAATTTCTCACCCTCATGTTGTTCCAAACCCGTAAGACTTTCAGTCATCTTCAGAGAACATGAAGATCTTTTGAATGAAATCTGAGAGATGTCTGTCCCTCCATTGGCAGTCTACACAACTGACACTTTAACACTTCGAAAAGTTCATAAAGAGACTGTAAAACTAATCCATATGAATTGAGTGGTTTAGTCCAAATTTTCTAAATAGTATGATGACCTCTTATATGTCAAAAGCTCAAGGAAAATTAGATTTCTCAGTTCATGACCCCTTTCATTTCATTTCTTTGTTAATACAAAATGCAAGGACAGGCAATAGCCGCGTTTCCATTGCAGATTCGTGCAAAACTTTGGCAATATTTTCTGAATGTAGATAAACTATTGCAAAATGACGGCGTTTCCATTAACCCATTTTATAACCCTTTTTTGTCTTTTTTCTTTTTTTCCTCTTTTTTTCCCTCATTCCAAAATGTATGCCACGTATGTTGGTAGGTTTATGTATATCCTAGCCATTGTTTTTTTATCGAAAGAACCATAGGCGTGTTATCCAAGCATTAATGGCAAGGAAAGCACCTTATACTTGGGAGCGGCCATGCATGGGCTGTTTTTGGGTGTTTCTCCCTCGTATCTGCTTCAAGGTCTTAATGATAATTTGTGGCATTTCTTTGTTGTTTAGAATCCAGTATTCCATGAATTATTTTGTCATTTATGCGTTTAATAAAAAGCTCTCTCTCATCTTCTGTCCAAACATACCGCGTCATCTGTAATGAATGATCGACTTTTACGTATGCCAGGTAACGTACGGCAATAAGCAACTTATTAGTGAGAATTGGACCCTAAACTAAAGTGATACAGAGTAAATGTGCCTCTTAGTTCTGCAATGCATTATTCAGTTGTGTTCTTTTCTGTTTTCTGCACTGCAAATGTTATTAATCACATTGATGTATTCATAATTAAAATCACTGAACGTTTTTGGAACGAGAGATAATGGAATAAATACATGCATTTTAAATTGAAAGTGCTGTACAATAATATTTTGCATTAATGGCTAGAATGTAGTAAATATTGCACATCGGAGTGCTTTTGGAAGTGTCAAAATGTTGTTTTGTGTGTGTGTTCATTATTCTGTTAAAAGCAATGTAGGTGTTGCAGATTTGATGTGTAGGTGATTTTAAGGACATCAGGACCACACAGTAGTGTGGAAGGTGACCTGACTCAACTGAAGGCAATTGCTAAGGTGATACAGCTATTTATCATATCATTACCACCACCAATGAACGGCCTCGCACAGACGAATCCCATCATGGGATTCTCCTCCATTAGCACCAGTGCATGCTGGGAAATATCTGCTGCTGTATCCTGCCACGTTGCTCCCTCCACGTTGACAACTGTTTCCATGGAAACAAGGACAGGGCTCTGGAGGGAAATAGATGAGGGGTGCACAAAGTGAGAGAGGGAGAGAGAGAGAGAGAGAGAGAAAGTAAGGCTTATGTTTAGTTAAGCAATCCATGGGCGGCAGTATTGAACTGTGAAGTGGCCACTTTTGGGTTTTTTTGAACACTAGATGTAATAATAACGATGAAGTATAGTTTGTGAAACATATTAACATAATTCATTATTTTAATAATTCATTATTATAGAGTGAAACAGTCAGGTTCTGGAAGTAAATACTCAATTCATTTTCTCCATGGGGAAATAGTTTTTTAAACAACAAACTTATAAACCTTTAAAAACAGACCTACTGTTGTTCATCCATGATATTTGCTTCTGTTGAAGCCATCAGTCCGCATTATTTCAACTTATTTTTAAATGCTGTTAAAATCAATGTTTAACAGCAGAATTCTTGGTGGAAAAAAACTACATTACCCATAATGCTGTCATCAAAATTCTACCAATCAGTCAGTCGCAAAATAGCTGTTTAGCTCCGCCCACTCCCATGAAGCACCACGATTTATGTAATCGAGTCGATCTCTCTAAGCTTTCAAAATACTTAAATATTTGTGTTTATATATATATATATAACCTTAATAGAAATTGTTTTATACATATAATCAACATTTGTAAATGAGTAATTTCATAATTCTCCATAATTTTAATTTGATTATGCTGTTTGCAATGCTTCATGTGATTGTAGTTCTGACCCTCACTAAAGCTGTTAAGACAGTCGTGTGCCTTTATTTTTTTGTGCGATTTTCAAAAGCTTTTTTGCTTCAAATCTTGCATCAAGTGTGTAATGTGATTCACCTTGTAGCTGGTTGGCTTGGTTCGTGGCTTATAACTCTTTAACAAAGACTTTTTAAAATGTATTATTATTATTATTATTAAATACTTAAAACCAATACTTAAGAACCAGCGCTGCTGAAAAAGGATAAAAAAAGGACTTGTTCAATACTCTATTGTGCAAATGTTTGTAACAAAAATCTTTATTTTTTTTATAAAACTATTGTTATATATGCATCAGTGTGTGATAAAGAACGTGAGGAAGGACATAGCCTCTCCTCTCTGAAATTAGTTTGCACATGGATTTTTTTTCCACATGCTAATTAACACAGTGTGAATGAAACCACTGCAGACGAAGGCGCCTCCCGCTTGGTTTCAACACAACACACACGCACACAAACACAGAATGTAGTCCTGCTGTAAGTGAGAAGCTTGTGATCCAAAAGTGTTGACACTGTGAGTTCTGCTTTACCACAGACAGCTGAAACATCTGCTGCATTCCTTGTTTGTGCAAACACAAACAAAAAAATTAAAGGGCATAAAATTGATTACTGTAGAATCATTAGAGTCTGTGCTATAAAGTAAATTAGCATAATTTTATCTGTAAATTGAAATGAGGTTAATAAAAGGTGTTAACTTAACAAACTAAGCCTAAACTAAACTTTAACTTCAATTTATACTAAACTGAACACAACATATAGGGCCCTATTTTAATGATCTGTGCTCATGGTCTGAAGCGCATGTTGCAGATGCCACTTATGGGTGTGTCCGAATCCCCTTTTCCTAGTTTAGCGACAGAAAAAAGCGTCTGGAGTGCCAGGCGCATGGTCCAAAAGGTTTGTGCCTGTCTCCTAATAAGTCATGGGTGTGTTTTGGCCGTAACGTGCAATAAACCAATCAGAGTCTCATCTCCCATTCCCTTAAAGCCAGTTCGCACTTGCAACATGGCGGAATTTGTGAGCGTAAAGACTAAACGCAATGCACCTGAACACACCTAATTTTCAGATCAGCACACCCATGGGTGAACAGATGGGTGCGAGTGCATTTGCTATTTAAACAATGTGGCACTTGAACGTTGAGATGATAACTGCGTCAGGCTGAAACTAGCAAAAAACACTTGCGTCGTGCCTGCCGTCACATTGCGCCGGGTGTTGCTCTTAATGTAAGATTTCAATCATAAAGAGAGTCCAGAATATTATATACCAGCAGTCACCAAGCACCTAGAACACCCTAGCAGCCAGCTAGAAATGCCCTATCAACTGCCCAGTATATTTTAGCAACACCAGAGCAACATCCTGGCATTGCAGTTATGGTTCTACTGAGCTTTTCTTTAAAAATATTACAAATTAGTCTTTTCTTTTTGAAGTGTTAAAGTGCTAAGGGTGCTGTCTGTGGAATTTTCCTGCCTGTTTATGACACTGAAGGTGCAAGACGATAAGGCGAAGCGTAAGAAAATGCCTGACAGAGGGAGATACTTGAAATGATGGCTGTTATCCCTTATGAAAAATAAGTTTATTCAAGTGTGCTTTTAGTATTCTTCTTTTAAACCAGGCAAATCAAACTCAACTGACCTGGGGGCCCTTATACAGTCTGGATCAGGCTGGGCCGCATCAAGAATTCCACAACAAAAAAAAAGTATTTCAAGTATTCCAAAAAAAGGAGCACAACTGATCCAAACAGTTCTTCAACATGAATGTTTCTGCTGAACATGAACTGTTCCTCTGAATTTGAACATTCCTTTCTGAACATAAACGGTTTTATGATTTTAGGTGAACGTCAGAAGCTGATCACATATCTGAAGAGCTGACACTATTTTTGAAAATATAGCCTATAGATATTAAATCATTATGTAATAATGAAATATGAGGGACCAAGTCCAAGAAATTCTGGTTCTAATTCTAGTTGGAAAATAAACATTTTGGGACTATTTGCAAACAATATTTGCATTAATTTGTGTCAAATATATCATTAGTGCCGAGATTCTTCGCATTAGTGAATAAATATATAGGTCCACTGGCATCACTTGAATTGGTTAATGGTCTGGTGGTAGAATTTTTGTAAACCATGTCAGAGGTTCCGGGTTGTAATCCGCTCATATATAGTTTTTTTTTTTTTGATGTTCATCAGTGATTGTATATTAAGAGCATTGACATATTTATGTGTATTTTGATTTTTGATTTCACCGGAAAGTCCCTCTCCACTACGGCATTAACCGATTGATTGACATGCTGCCATAGATTGACGTGCTCGTCTGTGTGTGAAGACTGTGCACGAGCCAAAAGAGAATGTAAACCCCGCCTACTTTGATTTGATTGGCCATCTCAATCATTTTGAAATTGACAAGCGCTGTTAGACCACATTCGTTTCGACTGTCTGATCAGCCTCACATTCTGTTCCTGTCAATCACGCGGTGTCAACCAATTATACTGCATGAGGAAGGGCCTAGCCAACTCACACACACATACATACACAAAGTGAGGCATACTTGCATTTCTGAAAAAAAAGGTGTGGCACGCAGCAAAAAGATGCTTTTCAGAAATATACTTAAAGTACTTAAGTATACTTGACCAGTACTGACAGAAAAGTGTAAGTAAAATTGGCCTTTACTCAAACTTTGATCAAGATATAATTAAAAGTATATTAAGTATTCAAAGTACACTTGTCTTGTTGTTGTGTTTACTCTTTTGATTGAGTAGCTACCATTGTTTTCACTGTTATACTGAAGGGGTCACTATTACACTTCTTTTAATACAGAATCTCTGGATCAAAACACAGGTGACGAAGAAGCAGAAACAAGCGATAGAAAAGTAAAAATCTGAACCGCATGATGTCTTTGACTAAAATGCAATTTTGTTTAAAATGTTGCTTTTTTTAAATGAAACTTGCACATTCAAGTGTTCACATTCAAAAAAGGATGCATGAAGCTACAATAATGTTTTTAAAACGGAAAGAGTTAAAAGTATTTCAAGTATAAAAAATGTATACCTAAATAGGAACATAGTACCATACTTAAAGTACAAAAATTATTTATACATAGTAAACTATATACGTATGATGTTATGTTCACTTAAAGCTTATAAGTATACTTACAGTATAAAACTACTAATTATACTAACTACTTGTAGTTTACTGAGAGTGTGTTTCCAAGTGTACTATAAAGTGGGCCAATTTAGTCCCAAGCAGTATCGAAACACTTACAAGTTTACTACTAGTACATTGATATTAATATACTTATACTTGACCATTATACTTAATAAAATTAACTTAAATACTTATTTTTCGTGAGGAATGTTATAAAAGTAACATGACAAGTGTTTGAAACAGATTTGTAAGACACATATCTGCAAAGCGTTTCTTCTTGCGAAGGAAATTTGTGTCAGAAGGGACTTTTTTCTTCCTCTTTTCTCCTTAAAATTTGATTTTACGTACCACAATAACACCTGCAAAACATTAATGTGCTGATGAACATTTGCATGTTTTGAAAAACTGCCAAAAAACACAATGCTACAGGAGATACACACAGCGATTGTACAAAAGCTTTAGTTAGTGAATTCTGGGTATTCCCCAGTAATGAGCTGTGGAGAGTGTGTGTGATGGATGGGAGAGTCTCCTGTCTCCTCTGCACTGGTTGAGATTGTCCTACTTTATCAGTACTGTGGCTATCGCTCCTGCTATCTTTCTTTGTCTCACTCTTTCTGTTATCAGCACTGGGCTTGAGCGTTGCTCGAGGTCAGGGCAGAATTTTGCGTTTTGTCCTGTTCAGAGACAAATCTTGTATTGATATGACACTGAAAAATGAGATTTCTGTAATGAAGAGAGGTGATTAATCAAAGTAGATGCCTGCAGGCCTGTTAAATGTTGATAGCAGGTTTTCCTTTGTTTGTTTTTGCATGTGTTGAGGAAACGGAATTGTAAATTGAAATTGAAATTGAAATGTGAAAATCTTCTGGTTTCACCCAGTACATCAAATTATTCCTGTGTTTTAAAAGAAAAGGTGCTTTGTCTTAATTTATAACTTTATCATACACTGTATAGGTTTTTGAAGCTGTAAATAAAAGCAAGATTATTGGTGTACGTTTTACAAGAAAATATTATTCCAGTCTTTATGCTTGAAAAAAAATTTCACTTGCCATCTCATTGAAATAATTTCCACTCAGACATTGCAATTCAATTTTACAAATAACACACCTACACCTACACCATTTTTTCCAGTGTACGGTGCACTTCCTGCAGCAATCTATTTAATATTTGAAGGGTTGAAGGGAAAGATATATTTTCTCTTCCAGGATACCTCCACTTGATTCTTCTTTTTAAATTCTTATTGAACAGCAGTGATTGTATAGCCAATAAAAGCTTTGAGAGCAAGTGGGACCAGTGCTATCCAGTGGAAATTATCTTTAGCCATTTGCCCTCCATACATCTCTACTGTAATTGGCCCACAAACACCTTGCATATCAGTATTTATGGAAACTCAGTGAACCTGAATTATTAATGAAAAGCAGATTCAAATGAAGAAACAATAAATGCTTATTAATGTCAGTGTAAACAATTAAATGCTGAATGTCAATAATAACATTTAACCTTTTTCTTATTTTATGAAAATATTCAATATGCAATGCTCTCAAAAAGAATAAAACCATGTCCAAGGACAATGCCTAAAGAACAAAATAGTTTTTCATAATCACAACAATGCTGATGTAATTCATATCAAATAATGGCTGTGTTTGTAACTGAATGACACTGTTAAAGGCACAATATGTAGTTTTTCGCCTCTTGAGATCGCCTATTAAAAACAAAGGCATAGCTTAATGATGATGAGATTGAGCGCGGATTCATGGGAGATGTGGTCTTCACCTCACAGCCGATGGAAAAGAATCGGGACCGGATGGGACTCGGGCAGAAATCGTGTTCATAGATGCGATTATTAACATTCCTGTAGTATGAAGCAGAGCAGGGCTGAGTGTTGTGGGAGCGCAACGGAGCGAATGCTAATGAGAGACGAGCGCGACACACGGCTTGACAGCAGCTACATTTTAATTATGCCACAATCGCCGATTCCGCTTCTTCCGGTCATGTGTATGTGGGGTAACACACCACTGTTGTTATCATATGTATCATATTAAATACATTTGAGTGTGTTATAGTACATACAGTTATGTACTAGCGTTACTGTGCGTTCGCTCCGCGGCTGCTATGAGACACTTGTTGCACACTGCAGTAAGCTAGATCTTCACGGTAAATCAAGAAAACCAGACAGAAATAATAACACTAACTGTGTTGAGCTAAATAACAATGATTCGTTTTCTGTCAATGAATATATCAAAACAATTGTTCCCTTGTCTAATAAAACATATAAAAAAGTGAGAGTAACGCGGGTATGATGTCATTGATGGGTGACACACGGACACAATCAGTGTCCTGGTTAAAATTGCTTATTTCTCTGGATTTAAACATTCTTGGACACATCTGGGATAATGAAAGTACATGAAAATTAACAAAATATATAACATTGTTCTAGTGGTCTTTTTATATTTTAATATCCATTTAAATCTTACATATTGTGCCTTTAAGGTTACTGTTAGGGTGTCCCTCAATGCTCAGTCCCCATTTTTAATTTACAAGCTTCTTCTTGGAAAAATGTGTATAGCTGATTAAGGTTATGATTTATATAAGTGTAAATAAATGACTGTTCAAACTGGTGTGGTTCAGCAAACCACAACCTGGAAATGACAGAGAGATGGAGTATCACACAAGCAGTTTCATGCCAGGTGGTTTTGTGTCATTCTAAATGGACCGAAAGAGAGATGTCTTTAGGGTCAAGGGTGGGTGAAGTGAGCGTGGGTCTATAGATGAGGGGGGATTAAACATCTCCTTTATCTTTTCAATCCACGTAACCCCCACCATCACCTCTTCTTTATCTCACCTTGTAAGACAGGGATATTAACCATCTGAATCCAAAGCTCAATACCAGAACTGCTACACTGTTTTGAAAGCAGGATGTGCTATGTGTGTGTGTGTGTGTGTGTGTGTGTGTGGCATTCAGTAATACAGTGCAATTCAAAGCAAAACAAATAGTCCAAAAATATAGCACTTCATCTTGCCTTTAGTTTAATTGCATGCATTAATGGTAGGGTGGTTATTATATCTAATTCTGTATTTGCATATTGCAGCTGTGTGTGTGTGTGTGTCTGTATTAGTGTATGTGAGTGATTGGGACAAGGAATGCCTTATGCATGCACAGCCTTGATCTTTGCCTGCATTTGCTTGAATTATGTATTTATCAATAACATTGTGTCAGTTCATGCTCAAGGAAAGATTGAGAGGAGCATCTGAAAACACATTAGTAATCATTAAAATGCTGTCAGTATTTTCATCTTGACCATCCCTTTTTTGCCTCTCTATTGAGTTTTAGTCTAAATATGTCCACAGCAAACCTGTGATGAATTAATTATGAGGAACACCTGGCAGATCTCTCTACAGACTGTAGTCCGAGTCAGAAGAGCCCACACCATCACACACAGATACTGTGCTATAATTTTATACACAAACCACTGTTCAAAAGTTTGGGGTCAGTGTGTGTGTGTGTGTGTGTGTGTGTGTGTGTGTGTGTGTGTGTGTGTGTGTGTGTGTGTGTGTGTGTGTGTGTGTGTGTGTGTGTGTGTGTGTGTGTGTGGACTGGTAATCCCTACGGTATGGGGACAAAATGTCCCCACAAAGATGGCAATATCCAAATTTTTGTCCTTGTGGGGACATTTTTTGTCCCCATGAGGAAAACATCTTATAAATCACACTAAGTGATGTTTTTTGAAAATGTAAAAATGCAGCATGTCTCCTGTGATGGGTAGGTTTAGGGGCAGGGGCAGTGTAGGGGGATAGAAAATACGGTTTGTACAGTATAAAATGCATTACGCCTATGGAATGTCCCCATAAAACATGGAAACACAACATGTGTGTGTGTGTGTGTGTGTGTGTGTGGTCCTGGTAAATCCTACTCTATGGGGACAAAATGTCCCCACAAGGATGCCAATATACAATGAGGAAATGAGGAAAACAGCTTATAAATCGTACTACAGCCCTATTCGGACGCTAATCGTTTTTTATGTGGACGTCCGTAAAAATACATTTGCATGCCACCTCAGTGATAAAGCTTTTGCATTCAGATGGCGATTTATTCACGGTGGAGGAGCGATTTTTGTGATCCTATGAACCCGGAAACGCGCTCCTCACGTGGTCAGTAGCATGATTGTCTGCTGTAAATAAAATGTAATATGCTTGGAAAAATAAGAATCAATTCATTTAATTCAATAATAGGAAAATACTATTCTGATTATTATGTAAATCTTCTGTTTAAAAACTAGGAAGATATATATGCATTATATTTCAAATGCTTTACCGTCTTGTATTTTATCTCAAAATGATGGTTGTCGTTTAAAAAACGTGAAAATGAGTGAAAAATACATGAGGTAAACATAATGCTGCTTGGTTATTTTAACGTATATAATTTCTGCCATAATAACGGCCCATTTCAAATGTTTGCGTGCTTTCCTTCTCTTTCTCTTTTGAGTGGTGATGAAATATTATTCTTGTAAATACTTTACACCATTTTGGTAATAAAAGTTTTGGCTAGACCTTTAAAATGCATTCTAATTGCAGGAAGCGCAACCATACGGTGCTCGCAGGTGTCAAAAAGGATATAAAAGGTGACGTTTGAAATAATCTCTTCTTGACAGCTCAGAGTTGGACGACAGTTAAATTACCACACAACCTTGGTGTTTGTCAAAAACAGTAGGTAATTCGGGATTTTTACGCCAGTGTTGGAAGACGAACTCTCAAATTCTGGATTCGGTCAGCAATAAAATCACAGACTAACCCCTGTAAATGTTGAAAATACCTTACGGCCCTATGAGAAACAATTACCGTCCGAATAGGGCTTAAGTGATGTTTTCCTGTGATGGGTAGGTTTGCATGTTATTTTACAGTACTGTGCAAAAATCTTAAAAGAACCAAGAAATGGGTTTAAACCAGTTATGTATATCTTTTGCTGTAGTGTGTCAGTAGGAAATATCAATTAACATTTTCAAACATTTCTTTTGCCATTTGTATGCACAAGGAGTCTGACAACATCCAGGTATGTTCCACACGGAGCTCACGATCATCAAGTCCATCTGGGATTACACAAAGAAACAGAAAAACTGAGACAGAATAAATCCAGAAGAACTGCGGCAACATCAGACTCGATGATGGTGAGATCAGATCTCCGTGTGGAACACACCTGTTTTTCAGACTCCTTGTGCATACAGATATATCACTGGATTATAACAATTAAAGGCAAAGGAATGTTTGGAAATGTAAACTTATATTTCCAACTGACACACTACAGCAAAATATATGAATAACTGTCTTAAACCCATTGAAAATACTAATGTGCATAAGACTTTTGCACAGTACTGTAAATTGTAATAATACAGGTCCTTCTAAAAAAATTAGCATATTGTGATAAAAGTTCATTATTTTCCATAATGTAATGATAAAAATTAAATTTTCATATATTTTAGATTCATTGCACACCAACTGAAATATTTCAGGTCTTTTATTGTTTTAATACTGATGATTTTGGAATACAGCTCATGAAAACCCCAAATTCCTATCTAAAAAAATAGCATATTTAATCGACCAATAAAAGAAAAGTGTTTTTAATACAAAAAGTCAACCTTCAAATAATTATGTTCAGTTATGCACTCAATACTTTGTCGGGAATCCTTTTGCAGAAATGACTGCTTCAATGCGGCGTGGCATGGAGGCAATCAGCCTGTGGCACTGCTGAGGTGTTATGGAGGCCCAGGATGCTTCGATAGCGCCTTAAGCTCATCTTGAGTGTTGGGTCTTGCGTCTCTCAACTTTCTCTTCACAATATCCCAAAGATTCTCTATGGGGGTTCAGGTCACGAGAGTTGGCAGGCCAAATTGAGCACAGTAATACCATGGTCAGTAAACCATTTACCAGTGGTTTTGGCACTGTGAGAAGGTGCCAGGTCGTGCTGAAAACGAAATCTTCATCTCCATAAAGCTTTTCAGCAGATGGAATCATGAAGTGCTCCCAAATCTCCTGATAGCTAGCTGCATTGACCCTGCCCTTGATAAAACACAGTGGACCAACACCAGCAGCTGACATGGCACCCCAGACCATCACTGACTGTGGTACTTGACACTGGACTTCAGGCATTTTGGCATTTCCTTCTCCCAGTCTT
Organism: Gobiocypris rarus; assembly: GCA_023029165.1. Lineage (NCBI taxonomy): Eukaryota > Metazoa > Chordata > Actinopteri > Cypriniformes > Gobionidae > Gobiocypris > Gobiocypris rarus. The sequence continues at coordinate 23,083,875 of CM040933.1, forward strand.
CCTCCAGACTCTGGCACCTTGACTTCGAATGACATGCAAAATTTGAGCGACAGTCCAGTGCTGCTTCTCTGTAGCCCAGGTCAGGCGCTTCTGCCGCTGTTTCTGGTTCAAAAGTGGCTTGACCTGGGAATGGCACCTGTAGCCCATTTGCTGCACAGCACGCCTGTGCACGGTGGCTCTGGATGTTTCTACTCCAGACTCAGTCCACTGCTTCCGCAGGTCCCCAAGGTCTGGAATCGGTCCTTTTCCACAATCTCCCTCAGGGTCTGGTCACCTCTTCTCGTTGTGCTGCGTTTTTGCCACACTTTTCCTTCCCACAGACTTCCCACTGAGGTGCCTTGATACAGCACTCTGGGAACAGCCTATTCGTTCAGAAATTTCTTTCTGTGTCTTACCCTCTCGCTTGAGGGTGTCAATGATGGCCTTATGGACAGCAGTCAGGTCGGCAGTCTTACCCATGATTGCGGTTTTGAGTAATGAACCAGGCTGGGAGATCTCAGGAATCTTTTGCAGGTGTTTAGAGTTAATTAGTTGATTCAGATGATTAGGTTAATAGCTCGTTTAGAGAACCTTTTCATGATATGCTAATTTTTTGAGATAGGAATTTTGGGTTTTCATGAGCTGTATGCCAAAATCATCAGTATTAAAACAATAAAAGACCTGAAATATTTCAGTTGGTGTGCAATGAATCTAAAATATATGAAAGTTTAATTTTTATCATTACATTATGTAAAATAATGAACTTTTATCACAATATGCTAATTTTTTCAAAAAGGACCTGTATTTTTGATCAAATAAATGCAGCATTGGTGAGCAGAAGAGACCCTAAATTTATAAGCGGTAATATTTCCTGAGAGAACAAGTGGAGAGATATATTTACTACGATATGTTGCAATAAAAATAATATTTCCAGGGTATTAATGAGATTCCTGAAAAAAACATGTATTGTATTTCATACATTTGTATAATGTCTAAAGATTCTTCTCATTATGGCAGAGCTCATCAAATGTTTTGCTGTGCTCTGTTTCTCTATTATGTAATGTCCTTTCAGTGACTGTATGGAGCACAGGTGGTGTCAGCTAAATGCATTATTTATGAGGGTCTAATGTACAGACCACCAGAGCTTCAAGAGTACCTGAAACAAAGATACTAAAATAGTGTATACTGTTTCTGCAGTAGGCTATACAGTAGAGATTTTGTGAATTCATGGATAGAATATCCGTTTGCCATTATGTCGAAACTACGTCCCACGATGCAATGCACTTGACCTTTCATTTCCGGTGTGATGGATAAGTAAAATGTAAACTAATTGTTTGTAAACTGAGTGCCTCTTTAATGCTCACTTATAACATGATGAGGTTGTGTGGCAGTAATGTAGTGTACTATTTAAAACATGTAATGGAATTCTGAACAGTATTTGATGACCGTATTTATTTTGAATCCATGACTGAAGATTAATATGCTTAACTTAATTTTGGCATGTAATACACTTTATGCATATTTTACAATGAGATTATTCTATCTGTGTTGAGTTTTTAATGTATTACACAGAACAAATGCAGCCATTCCTTGCGATCAATGTGAGGGTGAGATAGACAATGTGTTGCTCCATGTGATAATTGCATGAAATGTAATGTAGATTTCCTAAGATTCCTAAGTCCCCTAGAGAGAGAGAGAGAGAGAGAGAGAGAGAGAGAGAGAGAGAGAGAGAGAGAGAGAGAGAGAGAGAGAGAGAGAGAGAGAGAGTCTTGTTTTTTTCCTTCTGCCACTTCTGCCATTGACCCAGATTTTCTGGCATAGCATGATGGCATTTTGGCAAGAAACAGAGAGAGCAAGAACAAGAGAGAGAGACAGAGGCTTGAACACCCGGCAGAGGTTGAGTGGAGTTCAAACAAGTTTAATCCTTAAAATTGAAGTAGTTAGCATATGGTTTAAGTTTGTACCCTAACCTCTGGAGTGTAGTTGTGTATACTGAGTAGGAACTGGTCATGTTTTTACTGCACTGTAATCACACAATAAGAGCCCTAATTATGGGTTGATGTTAATTGCCATGATTCTGTTTGGTCTTGTGAGGCGGAATGAGTCCTTTTCCTGTCTGGGACTCTGCGGATTTATTTAAGTCTCTGTGTATGTTTTATTCTGTTTTGTCTTTGCTCTTTTAACTCATCTGACCTGATTTTCAATTTCTGTTTTATCATCCTCTGTTAAAAATGAACTAGCGACAAGGCGAACACCCACAGAGAAGAGAAGTAACAAATTAAAACTTTTTAATATCTCAGAGCAAATGGAGACTATTTCTGTTCTTTACTCCTTCATCGTGCGTTGTGGTGCACACCAAAAGCGAAGTGAATACGCATTACTCACTCTAGATTACTTGTTTTTCACGTCATTACGCACATCAACAACATTTCTTTATGCACTTTTTTCTGTCATCAACCATGTTGGAGATAACAACTATTGCTGCTCTGTACCTGTTGTGCAAGTCCCAAATACGCCGGAAAGCCAAATGCCGACGTGTCTGGGTTCTAGCATATTTTTACCACCAGGTATTCCAACTTCCTCCCTTACTTTTCTCGATGCTAGCTCCAGTCTCTGTATGAATAATAAGTTGTGTCATACATTTCGGGGTGCCCTACAATAATGCTCCCCTCAATTTTTTGATACAACTGGTCAAACCAGACATGCAAAAAAGCTCTTTGCTGATTGGCGAATTTCCCGCTCGAGTTGAAATTTTTCAACTTGTGTGAAAGACGCGATTAAGGCGAAAAGCAACGTTCGCAACAATCGCACCAACCAATTTGCATTTTTGCATTGGCTTTGTATGTAATCTGCTTGCGCAAATATTTACATTTGCTTTTGATGTACACACACCATTAATGCTTCAACTTAAACTTATTTCAGTTAGTTGGTAAAGCAGGAGACAATTTCGTGTGAATTTCATGATTTTTAGAAAAAAAAAGTATGCACGAAACTCCACCCCTAAACCTAACCATCACTGGAGCATAAGCAGATTGTATACAAAACGTACAAATGATATCATACAAATGCATGCAAATTATGAGATTTTCAGCAAAAATATGAGATTGTGTTGAAATAAACCCAATGAGAACATTAAATCTTCTGAGCTATCAAAAAAACCTCTGCACCATAAAACGTTCCTCTGGGCATTTTTTTTACACTCTTGCCTGACAGTTTTTAGTCACAGAGTGGCTGTGTGGCTATCAAGCCTATGTTTACAGAGAGCATGTTTGATTTATCGCTCTCATTTTTTTTCACTATGTCTGCTCAACCTGCTTGTTTTCTCCCTACTTTCACTCTTAGGAAACGCACACCCTTCCTTCACATAGAGATCTGTGGCCAAAACATACCTCAGTACTATCTCAGTGCACTTCGCCTCAGAGCCTGCATCCTGTGTTTGTATTTTATCCGCCTTCCATCAGTTTGAAGGCTGACTGATGTGATCTGGCAGAGTAATTACAGCCGACTGGAACCGTTTCATGCAAACAAAACACACTGGCTTTATTGATGTCTGCCATCATTTATTTGCTAATTGGTTTACCTTGTTGGGTTATCAATCGTTTGCTTGCGAACATATGTAGACCTCAGATGCAAAGCAGACTGCAGAAGATTTACTAATCAGAGAAATACCCAGGCTACAGGCATGTACATGCTTCTGCTGGCTCTTTTCTAGTAAGTTTGCTGCAGTCAACAGGGACGCTCTCATTTCCCAGCTTTCCTCCTCCAGAATGACCTCTGTATTAGTGCGGAGTATGATTGATTTGGGTGGAGGGTTTCAGTCTCGTGGGATCTCTGCCTAGCAGGTCAAAGCACTGATAGCACTAGCTAAGTTTGAGAATTGGGTTTGGTCTTAATAAGGAGGTTTACAGACTCGGCACTCTGGGATTTCAAGTACTGTTGCCTTAAATGCATGGCCATTAAGAGGAATCAAAAGATATTTTATACTCTTTGTTAATTTCTCTTGGAGTGACTCATTGGCAGGGCCGTGCCCCCTATTGAGGACTCCGAGGTCCAGACCTCAATAATTTCCCGAGGAGTTTTCAGTGAAGGTTGTGAAATAATTGCCTAATATTAACTCTACTTTGGTGCTGCAAGGATGGTGGTGTTATTTCACAAAAAACTAGGGTATTGCCTGACTCCTTCTGGACTCCTTTCATTCTCAAGTAATCATATTATATCTTAATAAAATGTGGACAGAAATCCACCATACTAAAATATTAACCCACCACAACGGCGATTCGCGGCGATTCTATTTTACAAACATTTTCTATTTCTGGAGCATTGCGGCTGAAACAACATACATAGTATGACCATGATAATCTCAGTGCAGATCATATACTCTATTTTATGTAAAAAGAATTGAATGTGAGTTTGAATATTATTTTTCATGACATCAAGCATTAGCGTCAGTTCTGGCAGATCACGTTAGTCAAACTCGCTTGCTGTCTGTCAGCTGATCACGTCTTCCTATAGGAATACAACGTCTATCACCGCATACATACAGCATATATAGCTCCTCAGTACTATCAACAGCTATTGCGTTTATCCGGAGCTCATTTACCCTCCTCCACCCCCAAATCCTTCTCTCGTCAGTCAGGATTTGGTATTCTAATTCCCCTTGAATCAGACTAAATTCTTGAATTATTTCGTACATTAAATATCAACATTAATGGTATCTGCAATACTTTATGTTAGTTCTGTTCTGTTTACCCTAAGGGGGGCCTTATTGCTCTTATCCATGCTAGGCTGCATGGATGCGCAGGGAGTTCTTGCCCAGAACAGAACTATACCGGCAATCCAAACTATATGCTAATAGTCAATCAATCATTTTTGACGATAGTTGTCCTGACAGAACTTTATAGCCTACTGAAATCATAAATGACTAATTCACCTCAAGGTGAATCAAGGTCAACTCAAGGTAAACAAACAAGTGTATTATATGATAGAAAAGTTTGTATCAATCACGAATGCAAGCTTGCAGAGAGAGAGAGCCCGTCCACACGCTCTTCTAAATAGCTTTTGATTGATTTAGTCGCGTCTCGGTTCGAGTCAGGTTTCGACAGATAGCTTACCGCTGGCAATGGCATTAGCCTGTTTAAATTTGCTTTTCAAAGCTGAAATTTCTGCCAAAGGCCAACTCAAGCAACAGAACTAGCGAGCAGCATCATGAACTGTTTATTTCTCCTGCATGTTTTGTCTGTATGACAGGGTTTGGCAACTGCCATATTCTGTCATAGAGAAACACCATCCCTGATAATGCACACTGCCAAAATAATCAACCTCCCCATCAATAGTGCTCGTCAATGTCAAAATGTTTGAGATGACCAATCAAATCAAAGTAAGTGGTCTTTACGTCCACAGAAGCTGCCGAGCGCAAATTCCAGCACGATGCTTCAGTTCATAAAAGTGTACGATAAGATGCAAGTAGCTAAACGAAACATTTCATATTTGACAGCTGTTTTACGATAGAAAAGTTAGACGACCGACAGAAATAATCAGCGATGCAAACTAATAATAACTTGTCTAATTTTGCAATTTTTTCAATTGAAAATATAACATTTACACGATTCATGTTGTTGTTTGTGACAGCTATGGAAGTAATTGTGTTATCTCACAATTCTGACTTTTTTTCTTGCAATTCAGAGTTTACATTTTACAGTTCTGAGAAGAAAAATTTGGAGATATAAACCTTCTCAATTTTTTTCCACAGATATAAGATATAGATATAAATGTTATAGGTTTAAGTGTTATCTGTAAATATTATAGGTTTAAATATTTCATGCTGTAACTAGTGGACTAATACATTATGCCCTCTATAAACTGCATATGTGAATATTATGTAGATCTATTGTTTACAAGTCATGCTTTAATAGTAGGGTAATTGTCGAAGGTTTCTTCATTCCAGTCTTAGACAATGATTTTCTTTTTTTTTTTTAAATGCATTCTGATTCTGATATCCAAAGGCACAAGACATTTTGTCTCTTAATCTGTTGAAGTAGAAGCAGCCTTTTGATCTAATACAGCCATGAGTATTGTTGGGAAAGATGCAACAAGTTTTTCACACCTGGATTTGGGGATCCTCTGCCATTCCTCCTTGTTCAATTGGGTTTAAGTCAGGGCTCTGGCTGGGCCATTCAAGAACAGTCACGGAGTTGTTGTGGAGCCACTCCTTTAATATTTTAGCTGTGTGCTTATTTTAGAATGCGGCCCAGTCTGAGGTCTTGAGCACTCTGGAGAAGGTTTATATATGTACCTGTGCAGCCTGTACTTGGCCGCATTCATCTTTCCCTCTATTGCAACCAGTCGTCCTGTCCCTGCAGCTGAAAAACACCCCCACAGCATGATGCTGCCACCACCATGCTTCACTGTTGGGACTGTATTAGACAGGTGATGAGCAGTGCCTGGTTTTCTCCACACATACCGCTTAGAATTAAGGCCAAAAAGTTCTATCTTGGTCTCATCAGACAAGAGAATCTTATTTCTCACCATCTTGGAGTCCTTCGGGTGTTTTTTAGCAAATTCCATGCAGGCTTTCATGTTGCACTGAGGAGAGGCTTCCGTCGGGCCACTCTGCCATAAAGCCCGACTGGTGGAGTGATGGTTGACTTTCTACAACTTTCTCCCATCTCCTGACTGCATCTCTGGAGCTCAGCCACAGTGACCTTTGGGTTCTTCTTTACCTCTCTCACCAAGGCTCTTCTCCCCGATGGCTCAGTTTGGCCGGACGGCCAGCTCTAGGAAGGGTTCTGGTCGTCTTCCATTTAAGAATTATGGAGGCCACTGTGCTCTTATGAACCTTAAGTGCAGCAGAAATGTTTTTGTAACCATGGCCAGATCTGTGTCTTGCCACAATTCTGTCTCTGAGCTCTTCAGGCAGTTCCTTTGACCTCATGATTCTCATTTGCTCTGACATGCACTGTGAGCTGTAGGGTCTTAAATAGACAGGTGTGTGGCTTTCCGATCAGTATAATCAAACATAGCTGGACTCAAATGAAGGTGTAGAACCATCTCAAGGATGATCAGAAGAAATGGACAGCACCTGAGTTAAATATATGAGTGTCACAGCAAAGGGTCTGAATACTTAGAACCATGTGATATTTCAGTTTTTCTTTTTTAATAAATCTGAAAAAATGTCAACAATTCTGTGTTTTTCTGTCAATATGGGTTGCTATTTGTACATTAATGAGAAAAAAATGAACTTAAATTATTTTAGCAAATGGCTGCAATATAACAAAGGGTAAAATATTCATTATCCCAAATGTTTCCAAGAATGTTTAAATCCAGAGAAATAAGCAATTTTAACAAAAACGCTTTAATATATTATATTTTATTAGACAGGTGAGCAACAAAAAAACTAATCATTTTTTTATAGCTCAACACAGTTAGTCTCGTTTTTTCTTGATTTACCGTGAGTACCATGTTTTACCATGCCTAATACCGATCTAGATTACTGCAGTGTGCAACAAGTGCATCATAGCAGCCAAATTTACATTTCAAAATGTATCTAATTTGATAAAACAGAGCTGCGTTACCCCACATACGCATGACCAGAAGAAGCGGAAGCAGTCGCCTGCGGCATAATAAAAGCTCCATTGCTCTCAAGCTGTGTGTCACACTTTTCTCTAATTAGCAATCACTCCAGCAGCATTGTTCCGCTTCAGTGGCTTTCAGCACCACCCTGCTTCATACGACAGTAACGTTAATAAATCTTTAATACATTAGCTCACACATGAATATGATTTCTGCCCGAGTCCCGTCAGATTCTTTTCCATCAGCTGCTGAGGTGAAGACAACAACTCCCATGATTCTGCAAAATCAAAGTGTCATCAAGCTATACCATTGTTTTGAATAAGCGACCTCTAGTGGCGAAAGTTTCATATTGTGCCTTTTATAGTCTCTTATTGGCCTGATTAAGCAAGTTGTCAAATAAAAACACAAAACAATTTAATAAAACATACACATACACTACATACACTTCATATTTAATGGTGTTAGATGATTTTTTATTTGCAATTGGTTTGTAAAAGGTGTTTTTATGCATGTTTGGGCTGAGTTTTTGTTGCATTTACACTGTTCTAACCAGCAGGCGTTGATAGCATGTGGAATTCCGAGCCCTTTGAAACAGTGAATCATTTTTGCAAAGCAATTAGTTAAATGATTCAGTTTCAAAAGCTTAGATTCTCACATCACTAGGACTCTTTTTCGCATTCCAATTGTTTCACCTTCCATTTTCCTCATGTTCAAGGACACAGAAATAGCTATTTTCTTAGTGAACAAATAAACAATTAGTAGCCAATAGCTGACAAAACCATACTTGACAGCTTGTACGGAGGTCACTTACTTTGCAGCCAGTAAATGGTTAGGAAAGGAAATGAAGGATGAATGTTAGCACAATGAAGCTCAACTGCAGACACAAACTACAAATGCTGCTACTCTCTACTAGCAATTGCAGGTGGTATTAGAGGAAGGATATTCTTATTATGGAGAGGGCATTTGATTAGACAGAAATAGATACATTTTGTATATATCTGAAGTTAATTGTGTAAACTTGTAGGGTTATACTTGATCTTCAACACTTGAACACAAGTTTAATAAACATTTTGAACAAAAAGCTGAGAAAATCATGTTTTTTCAAATACGACAATGTGCTTAAGCAATGATTTTATTGCATGTTTCTGCCCCTTTTTTTCTGTTTTGATATTTCAGAAGATGTGTAATAGCGTCCCATACCATATATCAGTATAAACATATAAAAATTAAAACAAAAAATTCCGTCAATGGCGGGAAAGAGTTAGAGTCCTATTTTAAAGCATGGTCTGAAGGGCGTAATGTGCATTAAACCAATCAGAGTCTCATCTCCCACTTTCTTTAAAAGCCAGTTGCGCTTGCACCACGGCGGAGTTTGCAAACAGAAGACTGTAATAAGCAGAGTGTATGCGCATTGCGCACCTATGTATAGACGCATATTACTAATACGCCCTTTAAATAACAAAAAAAATACTGTGCTATTGACTTTAGACAAGGTCTTTGTTGGTCAATGACGCAATCGATTTTGGTTGCCTCAAAATAGAAACGCGCCAACAATGCACCTGAACACACTATAGTTTTCAGACCAGCACGCCCATGGGCGGACAGATGGGCGCAAGTGGTGCTGAACGTAAAAATGATAACTGGCTGAAACTACCAAAAAACACCAGGCGTCGCAACTGCATCGCATTGCGCTGGGTGTATGAATTGGGCCAGAATGTACATAAACTGCAGCCACAGCTGCTTTATTAAGTATTGGCCATCTCAGACAAAGCACACATTCTCCCACTTAAAGGTGGGACTGTGTATTTTACCTGATCACTCTGTGCAGGGCTTTACAAGATAAGCAGTATCACTCTCTTCTTACTTGACCTACATAAGCTCCAGAGGCCACCTCAGCCAAGCTACTGATTTCCATCTAATCAGAATGAGCTTACAGAACATCTGACTCAGCACCAGAGCCAGTGAAGAGCTTCACTGTGCTATCGACGTGTCTGTGCGGGAATTATAATCATCTTGAGTTTTCTATCAACCCTGATATATTCAAAGTAGTCTAATGCCAGGGTTTAAGATGAGTGTAGAATCACTAACGGTGGCCTTATCAGATATCATTGATCCATATCACAGCTGTGCAGAGAGTGATATTTTTCTATTAAAATTTCAAATGATTTTTCTCATAACAGAGTGGAACTAATGAACTTGTTGAGGCCAATGTCACTCCCTTGAAATTGTCAGAAAAACTTATTTTTAAATTATTTAATAATAATAATTGTAAAATAATTTGAAGTCTACAAGTGTATTTGTGGCAACAATCGAGTCCCCAACTTAATGTTAAAAATAGACAAATATAACAATTATTTTGTTTATTAGGAGTTCAAGCACGAAGCGCTAAAACCAATTGTAATTGTTCAATTTTCCAAGGATCATCGTTCTCCCCTAAAAGTAATTGGGCAGACCAAACCAAGTCATAGAGACTTGAAACTTTGAGGGCTGGTAGGACTCACACCACCTACAACATCATGAAGGCTCGCCTTGATTGGCCTGATGGGGGCGCTACAGCGGTCAAAAAACGAAATGGCTAATAACTCCTAAACCGTTAGGCATAGGCTCAAGTGTATTATATCGCTGTAATCCTTGGCTCAAAATGGTCAAAACAGTTTTCTTGGTATTTTGGATTTTTTTGTAAAACCTACTTTTGCGAACTAATCCTAGGTGTTTTGCCTGATCAGAACCAAACCAGTGAATATCAATATTTATCAAAAAAAGTTTTGATTCACGGTTGCTAATGGGAGGAGAGGCTGCTCACTGCAGAGAAAATGGGTGGAGCGTACATGTAGAACTCCCCACTAGAACTCCAAAGAGGAGGGGCGAATGTAATTTGTGCCTAAAGGGTGGAGCTAGAATATCCAACCACACCCTAACCCTACCCACAACTCTATCCCTCCACCCCATTGGAGCTCTAGAGATGAGGAGCTAAAGATCATTTGACTCTGCAGTGACTACCACTTGAATGGGAGCTAAAATGTTCGATGTGGGTAAGGCCACTTTTACTAAAATGGCTATAGCTTGCTAACGGAATGAGATATTTTTACCAAACTTGGGACATGTATATGAGCTCAATCTGAGGTTTGACTTGGTGGCGCTACAACAGGGAAAAAACATGAAAATGGCTATAACCCCCAACCGCTAGTCAAATTGACTTAAAATCTTTATCCAAAGTGCCATGATAGTCTATAAAGACATTGGTTTATCTAAAAAAACATGGCCGCCACCGGCAAATTCATTTTGACCACCTATTAGACTGTTTCCGGAAGCCAGTCGGAACAAAACTCGGAGAACATGTTTGACTCGTAACTCTAGAGGTCTGTAAGAATTTTGAAAGAAATCGCTTACTAGTTGGCACTAACAAGTTTTATGCCACTGTAATCACATGGTATTTCATGTTGTAAATGGTATTTTCCTTCAATGATTTAAGTGGTTGCATGCTTGCTAAATAAAACGTAATAACCTTTTACGCATTTGTGCTTAAAGGCCTTAAATCGTTTAAACCACGGTAATTGCTGCACGCAGCTATACTTGAACTATTGTTTTTTAAAAAGTGCCACATGCCAAGTTCAACCAAGTTGAACTAAAAATTCTGTTTCTCAGACTGAATGTGTGATACTATTAATTTGAATAAAAATTCTACTGACTATAAGTAACTTTGCATATCAACTTATTCTTTTAACCAAAACCCTAACCTAAGAGTCTACTACAGTCAACTAATTCTCATGAGAGAAATAAAGTGTAAGCATAATAATTTAAGTAGAATTCCATGTTTTGAATCAATATAACCCAATAAAAGTAATGGTGTGATGAGTGGTGAATGGAAAATGGCTGTTATTAAATAAAAATCATTTAAAAATAAAAACTTAAAACTGTGAAAAGGGCAAGCAAGGGCCAGATATTAATTCTAAAATGTAAAAATGAACACACACACATGACTCACTAGGTTGTTGTACTGTTGATTTAGTCTTACAAATTTGTATGGGCAAGACAGCAGTGGTCACAAAATACATGTCATGCGTCTGTGTTTGTTTATGCTCAGCGGAGAATGAAATGGAATGTATTATTGCTTTGCATCACAGCTTGAAAGGAAAAACTCTTATATGACATTCAGAGCCACAGCTTTTCCCTTATGGTTTCTTTTTCCTTTTTCTTCTCTGCCTCCTGCACTGAATCACACTATGAATGTTAATGCCAGTGTCATCCCATTGCGACAGGAAATCGCTTTTTTTTGAATGATGCAACTGTTTGGTCACATCCTGTATCTCTCTCCGCACTCACATTCAAATGTAAACTAGATTGTTTTCAAAAAAAGGAAAATCTTGGCAGACAGGAAAATGACCCTAAAGGAAATCACAGATGTTCTCAAGTGAATATGACACCACACACACACACATGCAAAAACACAGAAATTATCTTGAGTTTGACTTCCATGGCCCCTTTGTCAGTTGGTGTGTGTGGGGGAGACGGAATCCAGCTGGACCGAGACTCAGTCCACAGCTGGACGTTACAACCTAGAGCTACATTTAACACACCACTCCGTCACTCTCTCTACTCCAAAGGGAAGAGACATCAGTCATTTCTTCCACAAGCGATGCATCACCGTAAACATGTATGCATGTTAAGAGAATGTGCTGAGATTAAAGAGTCGAAATGAAATAGCTCTAGGAGTGCAGATTTTCTTCAAAACGTTCAATTTCACATATCAGATAACATGAACAGTTACAGCATGCTGCTTATTTTTTCAGCTAATGCTAATTTATTAATTGTGACAAGTATAAAATAATATTTGCGTCACCAACTGCAGTCGCCACCCCTATGTAAAAAAAGGGTCTAACAAGAAATTTTGAGCACTTTTATTTTCAAAATGTTTTTATGTATTTACACAAAATGTATTTACACAAAATCTTCTCATGTGTTTAATTCAGGTCAGGAAAGGTACAGAATTCAAGCTCAAAGTTGGCAGAGACATTCAAAATTTCTTACACGAGGATAGAAAGAGTAAAAATTGTGTATTTATTTACAGTATATTTGATTTCAAGTTAAAACATTTAGAAATGTTCCTCCTTTTCCATCTGACGTCAACCTTTTCATTCAAAAGAGATTTCAAATGGAAACAAAAAAAATATACACACATTCTCTTTATAATAATTTAGCAATTGATATTGACAACGATAAGCAAGGTGTTTTATATATTGCTAGGCATTATAACAGGGTGACGGGAATGGAAAGGCCAGTTAGAGAGCTGCTCCCATGAAAACAACTCTAGTTAAATCTAAAACCACCAACCACATGACCTTTTAAACTTCTGTCAGTGTTTTAAAAAGAATAGCTATAAAAGTGTCTAATTGGCATCATTTACATTCTTCCGCTAAATTTGGGGAAATTTCAAACCATCAGTGAGGTTTGATGTGAGACTTCAGCATTTGATAAATGAACTGTGCATGGGAGCACTAAAACAAAAAGTTCCTAAACTACGGTCATTCCCCCTGTTTTTTTCAGAGATCATTTGACCAAACTCAGAATCATGAATACCAAGACTTAAACGGTTAAGGGACACTTGAAGGGACAGTACACCGTTTGTCTGATATGTACAAGTGAGCAAAGCAATTCAGGAAACATTCAAACAGGTTAAAATGGCTTATAAAAAAAGGACGGACTGATTACATTTGCAGATTTCACTTGTAAATGTCCTCAAACTGTATTTTGGCTTCTGTAATCAATTACACTATACACTATAGATTGATTTTGCACTTATTTTAACTTTATGAATACAGACTTAGTCATTTTTGTCCTTTTCAAGAAACAGAGGGGTTCAGTAGCTAACAGCAGTCTTCTAAAAAAACATCCATTACATTGCCATCAGTAGATGGTTCCTCAAAAACCTACTTCTAGCAGATATCTTGTTGCTTTAATTTTAAAAAAGGCACTCAAGTGACCTTCAAAATGAAACATGAATGGGTTAAATGCAATACAAGATACAGTTTTGAGTTAAGAGGTAGCTGTGGGACATATGGCAAGGCTGTGACAGATAAAAAGGTGACACTTTCCTGAATATAATAGGCTGGGTTTCTTTCTTTTTTTCCCTTTCTTTCTTTTTTTGGCCTGACACTGGAAAACTGAGAAATGATTCAATAATTTCTGATTTATAAAGAGAGCTGAATAAACAAATCCTTATGGCTCGAGAAATGCATACAAAAATGTTTCCTCTAATGTTCTGTCATCAAAGCTAAGAAAAGCACCAGCAAAAAGGACTAAACTTCAGTTTCTGCAGCACCACTCCAACTGGAGATTGGAGAAAAACATTACAAAGCATACTTGACTCGGATACAGGAGCAGTTACAGGGAGGCACACACTCATATTACAGTAACTGCATAGCTACGTGGAAAAACGGTCAGATTATGGATTACATTTTGGGATTATCTGGGAAAATCTCACTAATCTCACTATTGCAAATTAATTAGCATTCAGTGTTTCAGCCTTAAACATATGTTTATAAATGTGATATCTGCATAATTAGTATTTTGTGGGGCTTTCAAATATGTTCTGTAAAATAGGATTATGGATTTTAGTCAGGGTAGACGACATTCAATTTGGCATGAGTGAGGTTGTAAGGGATTGACGTACACTCTGGCTCTGTCCCAAGTGAAACACAATGGTGTACAGCAGGGATGGGCAACGACGGCCCTGAAATGCCACTCCAACCCTAATCAAACACACCTGAACAAGCCAATCAGTGACTTCAGGATTACTAAGGCTACAGGCAGGTGAGTTTTTTTTACCAGGGTTGGAGCTAAACTCTGCAGGACAGCCACACTCAAGGCCTGACGTTGCCTATCCCTGGTGTATTGGATGTCTCATTTGTCATTTTAGGTTTCTGAAGGATGCTCACAAGCGCCCCCTTTAGACTGCTATGAAACTTTTTGCTAAGCCTGTATTGATGCAGACTACTACCCAACAGTCTATGCAACATTAGTTCATCAACCTTTTGAATCAGAGGAGGACCACAATGATTTAGAGTGATATTTAGAACAAGGTTTCAGGTCACTAGATTTTCTACAGTCACATCTAATTTTCACAACTCATGTTTTCCAGAGTTTTTCCAAAACACCCAATATTACAACCCATTAAACTGACTATACTTATATCCCTTATAGTTTCGTTTTCATGCACATCAAATTAAAAATGGCGTCTACCGTAACTAAGGTCCATTAGGTTTTATCTCAGCACAATGATGGCGAGGTAGACATCGAAAATAATACACCCAGCAACATGTCTTCTGTAGAAGCAGGGGGCAATGATAAAAATGACCATTATACTTTAAAATTCATGAGGACATGGAAAGAATGGAGATTTACATGTTAGTACTCTGTACAAACACTTATACAGTACAAAGTACCAAAGCAAACAAAACTGCTATCCTCCTACTTTACCACTACCAACGTGCTCTTCGTAGATATCTTCAGACAGCATTATAAGAATATTAAATAAGGACAGATTCATAATGCAATATCATCAATCATATCATCCAGTCCCTTTTTTTGAGGAATCCAGGGGTAGATTCAGAGTTTCATATTTTGGCTGGTTTAAAAATGGAAGATGGTCCCAATAGTTTATACAGTGGTATAATAGAAACAAACTTTGTTGTTTGACGATTGTCTGTGGAGAACATGAAAATGAATCCAAATTGAGACCTTGTTGGTTTTAGGTGGCAACACTTTTCAAGAAGAAACGTTTTTTCTTAACCATCAAAGGCAAAAGTGGTCCATTGTAGACTTTCGACAAAAACAAAACAAAAAGTTGTACATGAACTCCATCTAAAATCCATCAATGGCTGGTTATGGGACAATGTTACAGCTACTCCAAGCAATTCTATTTGTAGGGAAGAGTAAGGGCCACTGTGCAGTTGTGAGGAGAAGTTTTACTCTTACTGAAGGCCATGTTGAGGTTCTTGGTTTGTGTAGTTCAGCTGCATGCTATATGTTTCCTTTATATCTACATGAATTCATTAAGACCTGGTGTCAACTTGAGTTTGGATTACTCAAGTTCTCCTTTGGGAATCGAATGGCTGGCTAAGCTGTCTTGTTGGCTGGATAAAGAACAGAGAAATTGCTGAGTTTAAGAAGAGTTCTGATTGAATGACTGTGGAATGGTTGAATTCACAATGTGGACTTACAATGTGAAATCAGTGGAATGGTGGACCTAAAGGCGAGGTGTACTCTCTCCCCTTCCTTGGCATTAACCTGTGCTGGTTACACTGAGGTCTGGTTTGGAGACTCTCCAGATGCAGGAATTCTCCAAGGTCCCATTGTTGTAACCCTGAAGTCTTTTTATTTAAGATATAATGTATGTATGTGTTTATTTAAGGGTGTGTTTGTGTGCATTGGCATGTGGCAGTGGATTTGTGTGGCAGTTTGTGTGGTGTGAGTTGTTTATTTTCGATAAGAAGAGGCCACCCTCATCCTCACTCATTACTGGTATCAAATCGCTCTTCAGTTCCCATGGATGACTCTAGCACTCGATGATTGCACTGGCCATTGGTATGTCGTGTGGTGGAGCGGGAGTGGCGGGCAAAACAGGAAGTGACGGTTTGTGAGTTGCAGTCACAAACTGAATCCTGCAAAGAATAAAAAAAGACTCAAAAGTTAAAATAATTAATTGATTGATTCAGGGTTTATGCTTTGGAGGAAGAGGGAGTTTGTCTAACACAATTAGTTGTTCATGATTAAACTCACCTCCAAGGTACTAGAGCTTGAGCTCATTGCATCTTTTCCATTGGCTACCAACTCGTCTCTTTGGGTTTTCATAAACCTCTTATTAACGATCTTCGTGATGTTGTCTGTGCCGATCAAGGCTCCGGGTAGGCATTCAGGCTTTGGTTCATCCATCGTGCCTGCTGGTGAAGTCCTGCCACAAACATTGCGAAGAAACTCCTGGACCATGCCGTACTTCTGAGCTCCTGCTTCTCCCAAACCGATACCTATGCTAGGAGAGGAGGGTTTCCCAGCGGCTTGTCTCCCTGGGCACGGATCTGCTTTCCATAATGATTCAACACTTCCGGAGTGTTCCACCACACTGAAGAGACTGGTCAAGCCATCATTTAGGCCGCTAAGCACTGGGCTGTCACGTGTGGTGGTGGAACGTGCCCAGGCAGAACCGACCTGAGTTCCACTACGGTTATGCAGATTCCAAACACTGCGATCCCTCGAGGATGTTGAGGAGGTCTCGAGTTTGGAGGAGGAGGTGGAGACTCTGCGGGTGAGCTTAGGTGAGCCATATTTTGGTGAGCAACAGGGTCTATCTATGCGACTGTGCACTTTCTCCAGAGATGAAGAGATCTGTCTGGAGCGTACAGATGCAAGTGAGGTGGATGGACGAGGAGACCATGTTTTCCCTTGAAGGCCTCTAGTTGTTGAAATGGGACCATCAGTTTGTAGGCCAATGCTGACAAACTGTGCTGTCTGCGTTCCTGTACTAGAAACACCAACTGTCTGGCTCCCAGTATCTTTGCTGCACTTCCTCTCCAGGGAACTGGAACGAATGGCCTGTCGTACACAGTTTGTCATCTCCTTCATGTCATCGCTAAGGTTGCCTGAAATCTCCAGTCCATGGAATGGTGCAGAACCTCCTGTTCGTCCTTCAAGCAGGTCTCTGTGCTGTTGTGAAAGTGAGCTTAACCACTGCTCATAAGAGGATGAGGAAGTAGCGGATAAGGGTGGAGATACAGCAGTCTGACCTGATAGATCTATCATGGCTGTGTCCCTAGATGATAGTCCTTGCTGGTAATCCTGATGGGCCTTTTCTTTGACTGGCCTCCTCTCCATTCTCCGCACTGTTGGAGGACTGTAATAGATGCGAATACCCGTCTTATCTGGAGCGGTGTAGCTTCTCTGGATGTAATCCTTGCTCAGCTCCAGTCCTGGGAAGCTGCTGTTTGAGTTGGTGCTTGGACAGTCCCATGTCTTAAACTGGTCACCCTTCTCCAATATTGCTGAATCGCTGGTCAGGTACTTCCAATTCTTCTTGTTGAGATCACTTAAGTCTGTGCGAGCCAGAATGGAGGTAGGAGCAGTAGAGTGGTGATGTGCAACATTGCACTCTTTTACTCCACTGACCATGTGACCAGGAAGGAACAGACTGGTGTCCAGCAGACTCTTAAATTCCGAGAGGGAAACTGATTTGGTCCTGTTAGGAGAGAATGGAGATTATAATAAAGCAATCACGTCTAATTAAAATAGGGATGTAATTTAGATCTTATGGAAGTAATTTTACCTTTGTAGTGCTGAACTGCTTGTGGCTACATCTGCTAAGGTTTCCTTCTCAGACATTTTATCATGAGGAGACTGAAAAGGAAATTATCTATTTTAGTAAAGTTTTACAGCATGACATGGCCATCCCCCCGCCACAGTACTCCCATTCATTCATGTGGTATTACTGAGTCAGCCGATATTCTCTTTAGGAAATGAGGTCATTCAAAACAGCTAGTTTCCTCTGTAGGGGTAATGATAGTGGTGTGGTTCATCACGTCTATTTAAATGACCCAATTTCTCTCAATGAGGCATGTTATTAGACTTTTCTCATTACGGATCTCATATGTAACAAATAAATTAGAGCACAGAGCTTGATTGCCACAAAGAGAGTGGAAAAAAAAAAGTGGGGAAAACTATATAGTATTTCTTTTTCCAGCCATACTTACAGTGTGGTTAGTACAGACACACTGACCACGCTGTTTCAGGCGTCTTTCCAATTAGACAACACAAGCTGTGCACAGCCACATGGATTCTCTCCGTTCTCTCATTACAGGACCAGATTTGTCTGTTTTGTTTATTTGTATGCATATGTGTCTTATTCACATTTTGCTTTATATTTTATTTTACTATCTGTGTACTGTTGTTGTCTCTGTGTTCTGGAAGCTTCATCTGTCACCAAAACAAATTCCTTGTGTGTGAAAACATACTTGGCAATAAAGCTCTCTCTGATTTTGATATGCAAAACCAGCTATTCCAGCTGCAAGTGATGCAACACACAGGGAGTCTGCCTGACGGCGCTCTGTGGAAATGTTTAGAGATATTGTCATATCCGCCCATTATGTGAGGGGAGCCCTGAGTCAGTAAAGGAAGTGTGGGGATGAAATATGTGCAAAATATGCCATAATGACATTCTCACAGACCCATGTACAACAGATTAAAAGGACTCAGAAAAACATGAAAGCAGGGGAACAAGCTTTGG
The DNA here is from genome assembly GCA_023029165.1 of Gobiocypris rarus. Lineage (NCBI taxonomy): Eukaryota > Metazoa > Chordata > Actinopteri > Cypriniformes > Gobionidae > Gobiocypris > Gobiocypris rarus. Next base: position 23,102,695 of record CM040933.1, read on the forward strand.
TAATACAAAACAGCTTCACATGCCTTTAATTCACGTGTAACCATAAAAGTTAATCTGCTCCCAAAAATAAAAATTCTGTCATAATTTCCTCACCATCATCTAGTTCCAAACCCAAACAAGTTTCTTCTGTGGAGAACAAAAGAAGAAATTCTGAAACATCTGCTGCTTTTAGAATTTATAATTTTGTGTTTAATTGAAGAATTCTGAAACTGAAGACTCTTATTGAACACTTTGTGGTGTTTTTGTGTCCCCTGAAACTTGAAAGTAGCCTGACAAGCCAGACCCACATCAAGATGTTGAGTCTGGGAACTCACCATTGACAGGGCTCAATCCGAGGGGCGGGATAAACGTTGTTTTTCAAATTCCCTCTGCAGGCAATTGGATAGCGCTACAACCAACCAGAGCAACGTGAAGGGGAGCTAGAGGATAGACTTTCGCCGTATCCGGTCAGCAAAACTACGAACACATCTTCCTTTCTTAAGAATGACTTCAGTACCGTTCTTTGTTCTTTTCTCAAAGAAAAGCTTAAGTCCAAGTCTTCCACAGTCGAGGCCAAACCGAATCGAAAGACCGCCGTTCGTCAGCTTCTTTGTTTACAAGTAGCAAGCGGAACCTCCGCAACTCTCTCCGCAATTATGTTAAGCCCGCCCACCAACTCTATACACGATGTGATTGGCCTGAGAGTTGCTAGAACTTGAACGTGACCAGCAGTCATAAATTCTCCTTTTGTGTTCCACGGACGAAAGTGTGTTTTGAATAAAGTGAAGGTGAAAACACAATGACAGAATTTAAGTTTTTGAATGAACCTTTAAACCTCACATGACATCTGACCTGTGCTCCTTTGCTCTGGGCATCTCGTATATGTTGTTCCCATTGGCTTCTTTCCTGGTTGAAGTGCTCCAAAAGCTCTATCCTCTCTCGGCTCCAGTTCTTCTCGCTGATCTGCAGTTGTTTGGTGAGGTCCATCACGGCAGCATAAGAGTCCGCCAATAAGTGTTGATGCTCCTCTCGCTCCTTCTTTAGTGCCCCGTTGAGGTCTGGAGAATCTTTCTCACCCCCAGTCACAGATGCCTTCCCCATCTTACCCTCCAGCTGATGACAAAGATAAAGTACAAAATGAGAGGCTGAGACAAAAAGAGAATATTTGATGTTTCAGAAGAGTAACCATAGAAACAGCCCAATAAAACACACCAAGCAGTCAGATACTGACAGCAGCACAATTCAGACATCATGATATTTTATAGATATTATTTGCCCAGTACCATTAAATATTCAGATTAATGTGCAATTAAATATGCTTAATTGAATAAAACCAATAATTACATATATTATTAAGAGTAATTCAAATAGACTCTTCTTTTTCCAGGTAATATATTGTATTAACTCCAGGTTGTTTACAGTGGAGTTGTATCAACTCTATATATTTTATTGGCAGTTTTACAACAGCTTCAAATGTGACTCATCCAATTAGATTATGATATTTGGTTATATTTTGTATTATGTTTCCAGCAAGAGTGATTATGAAGCCGGCACCCACTTATCCTCTTTGAATTCCTTCTGCTCTCTCAGTTGGAGCAAATCTTTAGAACTCATAAATTGCATGAGCGTATTTGAGTCAGATTATTAAAACACAGCCTGCTGGGAACTCATCAGACAATCAGTGACTAGCTTCTCACGACATTAATGCCTAATGAGTTTTGCTTTGGATGGCAATAAGAGGTTAATGGGTTGATGTGGTTTATTAAAGAAGATGAAAGATATTTGTTCCAGATACCTCCTCATAAACCCCAATGATTATGAGAAATAAAAACTATTGACTGTTGATGTGGCTTTGCAGACTGTTATTTATTTTATTCACCTTAGACTCACCTAATGAATTTACAATTGTGCAGCATCTTAATAATACACAATGTATAAATGATAAGATACAATGAGCAGCATCAACAAAAGACTTCATAGATATATAATATCAGCATTACTGGTATCAATAACCTGTCTTGTTAATACAGTGATAAATCATTTTCTGTGACAGGTTGTTATTGGTGCCACAGAGGTCACAGCTAATACTAGAGTGTCAAGTCCCACCTCTTCCATTCCTCCCTTTATCGCTTGGCTTATTCTCTAAACCACAGTCTTAGAAAAACAAAGGAAGTGCAGTCAGATAAAAGGGAGGAGCGGCAGGGAGGAAAGGAGCTCTGTAATATCAACCTATCAGAGCAGTAATGGTGAAAGGGGCAGTATCATTAGGTTCTCTGGAAAGCATAGGGCTATAGCTTTAGGTGCAATTTAATGGTGTGTGTGTGGTTGTGTGTACTTATTTTTTCTGATGTAACCTTTACAACAATGAAGGGAGGAGAGCGAGTATTTTAGCTAATCTACACACAACTGATTGCATGTCCCGGCTCTCTACATACCGATTAAGACATCTACAGGGTAAACACACTTGACTTGAAGCTGCAGTGCAATTTTTGCTCCATTAGCAGCACCAAACAGCAAAAATAATAACACTCCTCAAGTCTTCTATTGCATTTTCCTTTGTCTATTTTTTTTGAGTAAAAATCCTTCAAAACGGTTTCACCCAAAACCAAAAAAAATGTTTTTTGTTTAAAATACTTTAATTTCTTATTTGTTTCTCATCTTTAGCCTCTTTTTTTTATCAGACTGATCCACTAACTGTGTCTAAGCCCTGTTCCTCCCCAAGCCCATTAATTAAGCCTTTAAGAAGACCGCAGTCATGAATGTGTCTCAGAGCAGAGATATTAAACTCATCTTTCACCATCATGCCCAGCTACAAGCCTGTAAGCACACAGTCCCTCTCACCCCCCATTGAAATGCCACATTGCTGCTGACAACACTGCAGATGGCTCAGAGCTCTCTTACCAGACTACTGGTGCATGTCCCAACCAACAGAAGATCAAATAACAAAATGACAGGTCACATCCAGCATCCTTCAGCCTGTTTGACTGCAAACTGGTCGTAAGAAACGTTACTGGCTTCAGCGTTCAGAATGAATCTCCCAAGAGGAATTACTGTAATCTGTGTATGTTAAATCAATGACTATGGCCCTGAGTGCAGGAGTAAAATTACCCACTGAGATCAATTCTAAAGTAATTACTTCACACATATAGTGCACATTGCCTATAAAATGATTCACCTTTATAGACTCTTTTAGATTTTATTGTGTTACAAGCCAAAATGTATTTAACAGTATTTTCCCACTCGACAAAGTACTCTATAAATCAGACATTTTATTACATTAATAAAAAAATAAGTAAAAGAAAATTACTGCATGCATAATTATTCATTCCACTACCATAAATATTTAAAAGAATTTGCCTAGTTTTTGTTTATCGTCTTACTGACGAATGTGGCCCCGATCTCTCTGGACCGTCCTGCGTGGACACCGCTGCTCACCTGAGTGATAATGCTCTTGAGTTCCATTCGTTCCACTTCCCATGATGCTTTGGCACGGGCAAACTGCTGTGTTAACTCCTGTGAACTCTGACGCTCCTCGCGCAGCTCAGCGCTCAGATCCTGTAGCGCCACCTTCAGGTCCGACAGAGTACTGCCGAATCCGCTAGGCTGCTGGAGGCAACAGGAGATGGAAATTAATTACATTTACACAGCTGTGAAGATTGGATTATATGGACATCCAAATCTAATGCATGTTAGTGTCTTGCAGAATTGAGGTGTTTTAACCCACCTGTGGGCAGCTTTTCTCTGCCAGGCTGTGCTCTTTGGGTGTAGGGTTAAGTGGTTGCTCCTCAGCAGCAGACATCTTGTTGTCTCCATAGTGGGAAGACAGCCCATCTTCCTCAAGCAGGATACGGAGATCTTTAACACTGTTAACCTGGAAAACATATTTCAAGCATTTACTTCAATAATATTTACAAAGTAGAATATTATTCAAAATGTTGGGGTCAGTAATATTTATTTAATGCTACAATAAGTCTATTACGCTCACCAAGGCTGCATTTAATTACAAATGCAGTAAAACAGTAATATGATATATTACAATTAAAAATAATTGTTTTTAATGTATTTTAAAATATAATTTATTCCTGGGATGTCAAAGCTGAATTTTCAGCATCATTACTCAGTCACATGATCCTTCAGAAATCATTCTAATATACTGATTTGATGCTCAATAAACTGTATTATTATTATCAATGTTGAAAACAGTTGATTAATAAAAGTAAAACCTGACTGACCCCAAACCTTTAAACAGTAGTGTAGCTAAAGGACCGTAAAACCACATGAGTGCAAACCTCTTATTCACTAACCACCCACAATCCAGTTTAACCCTGTTCCAAATATGGATCAAAGTGTGTTGTGTTTATTGTGTTCAGACTTTCTAAGCATGTTCACATCATTTCCCGATTTTCAGTAAATTTCTTCAGTGAATCAGGTGCTAAAACTATGCAAACAGTGTATGCAAATAAACCTGCTTTTGGCACAATTCATTCATAGTGAATCCCCCCCTCAGCTCCATACCTCTAGGATATCCTTGCTCTCAGTGTCTAGTTTCTTGCCGAGTCTCCACTGTTTGAGGAGCCAGCGCAGCTTGAGGCTGATGAGGAGCAGGCTCTCTTTGAGCTGCTGTGACTCCTGCACCAGCAGGTTTCTCTCCTGGCTCCACAGCTTCTGCTGCAGACGCGTCTGGAGGCTCAGACTCTGCAGCTGGAAGTCTCTGCGGAGGAGGTCCTTCTGATGCTCTTCTTGAAGCTAGAGAGAGACATTCAAATGAGTGACTTGAGGAGAAAGATGCCTGAATGGCAATCCGATTTTAGGGTTTATTTAGGGGTATTTTCAGTGTTTGAGAAAGCACATATTCACATGTTTGCACCTGAGAGAGTTTATGTGTGTCGTTGTGGCGCGCCTGTCTCTCCTGTGACAACGCTTCCTGCGCTCCCTGAGCCTTCTCTCTTGCCTGAGACAACAGAGCGTGCAGCTCACCAACCTGCTCTGTCAGCTGGAGAATAACATGAAAAAAAGAGAGAGAGATGGAAAGAAATCGGTAAATCCTGTAGCCGCACAGTAGTTTTAATACAAAGAGACTGGAACAAATGGCAAAACTTGCTGCCTTGTAAATTTCAGTGGTAAAATAATAATTTTTCTTATTATCCTTTCTTTTTTTCTTATTGTTTTAATATATGGAGCAATGATTTTGATGACAATCACCAGATTTTCTGTCTAATCAAATGCTCTCGAGAATCTGAAACATCCCGCCCTGTACATTATAAATAGATACTGAAGCTATGGCTAAAATCGGTCACTTGTTCACACATTTACTATTTTCTACTTGGTGAATGGCACATAGCTCATGGGATAGAGAACGATTCAGACCATGTAAATATGATTTCCATTGGGGCAGAATGAAGTCTGGTTTCATGTTAGTGTCATGCGAACCACCACAGCTCACCTCATACACAGTCTGCTCCGGTCCAGAGACACGATAGCACAGACCGGATCGTATTCGTGAGTTGGTGCATACCAGAAAACGTATCAGACCCATTAGAATTCTGCACTTAATACTATATTTTAAAGCGATATGTAGGAGATCAGGGGGAGAAACAGTTAGAGTTAAGGAGGAAACTGCAGCTTTTTCAAGCTTAACGGCTCTGGCTGAGCTGTGATATAAACTAAACACTATTGGCTATTAAAAAAAGGGGAGGAGTTGCTTTATTTCCCGCCCTGTCTTCCTGTTTCAGCGAAAACTACATCAACACAATGAATAATGCTGCACGTTTCAAGGCACTTCAGCATGTGAATGATTGACTTTCGTGGCAATGCAGTACTGACCTGATTTGGCCAGTGACAATTCTGAGCAATTCCAACTGTCCCAAGCATATTTCTCAGACTACCTGGACTCGGTTGGACTCTTGGATTTTGAGAGTCCCAAACGCTCGAGTCCGAGTCAGAGTAAAAATGCATCTGACACCGTGACAAGTCCAAGTCCACGAAAAGTACCCAACTCTATCAAGGATCTTGCATTCAACTCAAGAACATGACTTGTGTAAAGCCCTCTAAGAAACACATCAGGTCTGGGTGAGGTGAGGAAACCAATCTAAATACACAGGACTTTTTGCATAATTAATAGTTTTGAAGAAAAAAAAAATGACATCCCAAAACCATTTCTACTCTAGCAACATCAGTCCTCCCTAAAATTCCAAACACGAGACCAGAGCACCATCACCAGATCTCAGTTGTTTCTTTTTCTTTGTGAAAATCACATTTGCCAAGTTAGTGGAAATGCTGGGTGATGAATTGTTTGGGCGGATACTGTTGATGCTGCCGGTTTCTCTGAAATGCTGCAAGGGCGTTTGGCACAGCGTGAAGGACACCAAATCACATAATGCATGCTTTCATGATTTAAAGCTTGGCATAATGGACTATTTTAAATCATCTTGTCAATACTTTATTCTGCCTTCAGTTGGAAGACTGCATATTTCTCAGGAGTTTGTATAAATTCTAGTACAAATTAAACAGATCACCGGCCATCTAAACTGCACCAAATTTAACAGAAAAAAATTAAGTAGGCCTTTACTGTGGTAAATTTAGTGTAATGTAAGAGCATAGTGGGATAATGGCAAAACTAAACTATGTTGGCAACGAGAACTATATCTGCTCACATCTCTGCATGGGTGAACAAGTCTTGTTTTATTTATAGATGCAACAGTATTTTTTATATTTTAACCACATTAACATTCTTTAGAGTCTATGAATGTCTCATTTAATAGACTTTACTGTCATCACTTAAACCTTAATTTCCCAATACTCCATGAACCTCAGATTTGAGTGAGCAGTCTGTAGCCTAAGCCTTGTAGCTTTTGAAGTTTGCCAACCATCCTTGCTGCTCTGCATTCTGAAATTACCTTAAGGCCCATTCACAACAAGAACGATAACTATATAGTTCTGAAAATCATTCTAAATATAAAAGAATAGCAGAGTCCACACCACAACTTTAAGGACAACAGCACTGAAAAACAATATTGTTAGAATCACTTCCAGAACTATTTTATAGTATATAACAATAAAAGCATTGTCAGACAATCAGGACCCACCCTGCTTTAAAGAGCTTGAGTATTTAAAGAGGCAGACAACAAAACTGCAGCGCGCTTAGAATAAAAAGAACAATATTGTCCGTTGGTGTGGATGCTGACAGTTATCGTTATAGTGATCTTTATAGTTATCTTTCTTGGTGTGAACGGGCCTTTATCCATGAAGGATGCACAACATGCTGCCTCTGTTTTTATCCAAAAGTGTTAGCTTATGCTTTGGAACTGAGCCATTGTGTGTACAACTCTAAGACGGTAGCAGAACTTGTGTGTGTGCGTCGTGTGTGTATGTTTTAGTGCCTCACCAGATCAGAGTTTGTCTCCTTTAAGTCAGATTCCTCATCTTTGTTGCTGTCTTTGTGGCTGTTGCTCTCCTCCTCTGCCTTGCACAGGTGAACTTTGACCTCACAGTCTGGCTGATCTCTAGAGTCAGGCTGTTGCATGCATGCATGGGCAAGTTAATGAAGGAAAACAAAAAACAACCATAAAAGACGAGCATGATAGAAGACAGACAAGGTCAAGGAGAATATGATGAACGAATAAAAAAGGTTATGTGTAGTGTGGGTATATAAGACAGTGATGCAAAGACAGAACAGACAAGTGAGAAATAAAACACAGGGGAAAAAGAGAAAATGCCACAATGATACCTATAAAACATCACCAGCAAATAAAACTCACAAGACAATGAAAAGTATGTATAGGAAAAACAGTTTGGTCATTGTGGTATAAGACAAAATGGCAGAAAGAAACAAAACAACAAGGAGTGAAAGCATCATCTTTGGTTTGAGGAGGAGGAAACAGTAAATGGGGTAGAGGGAAACAAAAGAATCATAAAGAAAGAAATGTAGCAGCGACCACAGGTCATGGTGCCCATGCAGTGAGGAAAAAGAGGGAGAGAAGGAGGAAGGGAAGAGTCTGGATTGGATCTCAAGAGTTGGGCCTCTAATGGAGCCTAAATAAATGGCTGTTAGATTAAACCTCAAATGAGTAAAAAGAAAGAAATATCTAGATGTTTTTGCCCAATACAACAGTTATATTGGACCCCATTGCCTTTCAGTGTATGGACAAAAACTGTTCAAATATAATATTCTTCAAAATATGCTTTTATGTTCTACAGAAGAAAGAAATGCATACAGGTTTGGGACGATATGAGAGTGAATAAATGAAGAGGCTAAGTTATCATCGTTCATTGGAAATAACTATTAATATCAAATCATTATTTTACACTTTTTGCTAACATGAACGGATTAGCCCAACTTATTGTGATTCCTCTAATCATATGTCAAACGCTCATAGAGGGCAACTGTCCTGCAAAGTTTAGCAACAACCAGCTCCAAAACACCTGGCTGGGGCTACGTCTACATTAATCCGGAAAGATTTAGGTTTTCGTTTCAAAACGATCTCCGTCCACACAAACATTTTCCAAAAGTTTCTCATCCACACTGAAATGTCAGTAGACGCCAAATTCAACTTTCTGCTAATGCGTAAAACCTCATAAAAGCTCACTGAGATGCAGACATCATAAAGTTATCACACAATTCTTCTGGCAGGATCATTTTATTTAGCAAAATATATCACCATTCACTGATGCGTCCAGGTCGCACTCGGTAAACCATTATTATGTTTGGTAATAAGGACAGCAAATCTGAGTAAGTTTTCTGTCATCCTTGCAGGACTGTGATATGAAGTGTGGAAAGTATCATATTTTAGCTACTGTGTGAAAGTGAATAGCACATAACTGGCACAATAGTGGTATAAACACACATATCTATTGGTACAATATGCGTCACATGACTAAACATGCGTCATCGTTTTCAAATACCTCCGTCTTCACAGTCCACACTATGACGCGAAGACAGCGTTTTCAAATGTATCCGCTTTGGAGAGCATTTTCAAAAAGTTTTCGTTGACTTAAAACGCAGTCTCAGTGTGGACGGAAGGCCAAAACGGAGAGAAAAAGATGCGTTTTCAAACGAAAACGTATTAGTGTGGACATGACCTGGAAGTTTCTAGTAATCCTGAAGACCTTGATTAGCTGGTTCAGGTGTGTTTAATTGGGGTTGGATCTTCGTACGTTGCTAACTCAGTTAGCTGGATTTGATTGTTGACGATTTGGCATGATCTTGGGTTGTTTGGTTCTTCGACGCTCATCCTGGACTTCATGTAATCAGGATTAGATTGCATCTTTTTAAGTGGCGTTGATACTTAAAAATCTGTCCCAGCCACTGCTACGTTATTATAAGAGTTCCTTACTGAACCAGGGGCAATAATCATTTTAAATCATAATAATATAAAAATGTATTTAAAAATAACATTGTAATGTTGTGTGGTCTATAATACTATATAAACAGCCACTTAATTGAGAGAATTATTTGGGATGGAATAATTACTTTATAATTGTATTGTTAAAATTATAATTGTATCATTTTATTTACACACATGCTGTGCAGTGAATCGGAGCGGTGCATCTGTATTTGAGTGGTGACATATTATGGGAGTGGCTTGATGCAGCGCAGGAGATCCAGAGAACTTGATCTTGACCCTTCAGAAACTTTAATTAAAGATGTCACGCTATCTGCTTCAAATATAAAATTAAATGAATTGATAATTACAGCATTGTAATAAAAATTTAAATGTTGTACAAATACTAGAAATCATGAATATAAATAACTGGGAATCATGTGAAAAAACCTGCACATTTCATTTATCTATTATAACTTTTATGTTGTTTTGTTCACTTGGCAGTTTTCTTATAGAGGTCCAGAAATTCGTCAAGTTTTTCATCAGGTGTCTTTTTTAATTGTGATGTAGTTATGTTGCTGTCTTTTACTGATTACTGATCGTGGTCTCGAGTATCAATGCATCTGCCCTATTCAGGGAACACGCAGTAAACTTAGACAACTTAATCCAGATATTTTAATCAAATACGCAAATTCGTTTGAAGAACCAAATTAGCCAGAGATCAGTTATCACGATTAGATGATCTGGGATCTGTCAAATCATCTCAGATCTATTAAACAATGTACGAAGAACGGACCCCATGGCTGCATTTCCCAAAAACATCATAATCGTAGAACAATTGCCACCAATGGTCTCTATTGTCAATTTAGGTTTAAGATGCTTTTGGGAAACGCAAACCAGGACAATGGCCCTCCAGGTTGACATCCCTGGAAATAGTCAGGTCAAAGATGTATTGGAAACAGCCATGTCCAAATTCTATAATACATTATTGTACTAGTAAACAAACAAACTTACTATTGCATCTCATTTGAATCTAGACATAAAATACTTAGCCAGTGCCACAAAAGCGGATTCTTTAATCAAAACGAAAACTTTCACAACAAAACAGTTCTTATCACAATAATGATGATCTAACTCCATTAGAGGCCTAAATGCTATCCACTATGAAGCCTTATAATGCACTACAAGCATGCATTGTTGTAGTCGGTAGAGCTGCACGATTATTTCTGGATAAATTGAGAATCACAATTTTTTTTTTGCTTCAAACAGAGATCACCATTCTCCCACAATTCTGAACAGACAACTGACAAAATAACATGCAATTTGCTAGAGGTTCTGACTAAATATCAATTGCTACAGTCTATTTAAAAAATTTTTATTAATCTGAATACATTATTTGACTAAAACATTTGAATGAATGATTCAATGACTCATAAATACTTTTTTTGAACAAATCTCTGAATGAAGTCAATGACTTCACACCAAGTCAATGAATGATTCAATGACAAATACATTTTCTTACAATCACTTTTTGCCACAAGTTACTTTCAAAAAGTGATCCTCTATTTAAATTGCTTCTGTAGACAACAGTGTTTATATCCGAACTATAAACTTTGATCCCAGTACTTCTGTGATAATATGAATATTTGTAACAATACTGTGTGGTTGAAAAGACTGTTTGTAAAGTTGTTTCATACCTCTACATGATATCTGCCTTTTCTTTGTTCAATGGCAGTGTTAACGCAGATTTGAATGTTTCCGCTGTCATTGTCATTTAGGAATGAGATTGTATGTGTATTTGAATCGGGATTGCGTCTTTTAACGGTTAATCGTGCAGCTCTAGTGGTCGAAAAACCTTTCTAAGGGAAAGGGCAATGTAAATACAACTCAATCTTATCAAGCAAAGCAAAAAAAAAAAAAGAAAATAGCTGGTAAAGAAGACAAAACTCCAAGCAAAAAGGAAAGAATAAAGATGCAAGGGAGATTGGGCATGTACCTTCTGTTGGGCCATGTTCTGGTTGAACTGAGCATCTGCAGGGCATGAGCAATTTGATGCAGGGTCTTCCGCCTCAGACATCAGGGCCATCAGGGACATCCCTTCCACACGCTCCCTCTCTGGGGGCTGCCCCAGGGCATCCACCCTTTCACTGAGGGTCTGTAGCTGAGCCTGGAGGGATTGCAGTCTGCCATACAGGGCCTCCACCAGGGGCAGCGTGGAGCTCTGTGTCTGGTTCTTCTCCAGTAGAACCGGTTCCGCAGACTCATTTGTTGTAAGCTTACGATAGACAGCATCTGGTGTGACACTGGAAGGGTCGGGTGATGTCAGAAGCTGAATGGCTGAGGTAATGAGTTGCGCTTGGTCGCGGATAGCGAGAAGGTCTTTTATGCTGAGGCCCTGAGCAGTAGAAGTGTGACTTGTTACTAAAACCTTTGAATTATTTTCCTCCAGAATATCGTTCTGCTCATCCCCCACTGGGCCTTCGCGGTGCACCTGGCTGGGGACGCACTCAGCTGAGTCCCCTGCTTCAGCATCAGTTTCTAAAGCTGGACGTGCGGAACCCTGGTTGGAGGCCAAGTCACAACGTTGAAGGTTGGACAGAAGCACACGGTTCTCATATTGGAGCTTCTTTACTTTGCCATTGAGCTCTGCAATCTGCAGCCTGGCAGCAAGCAGTTCTTTATGGGTGGCTTCGTTTAGACCGGATCCCCCATCTTCAGAAGCACCAGGAATGATTTTGGGTGGATTGATAGTTGTGGATGGCGACGGATCTATCTCAGTGACAGCGGTAAGCTCGGATTTGTAGTGGTTGATCTCGTTCATCAAGAGCTTGTTCTGTTCTTCCATTTCTATCAGAGACCGCCGCAGCAGATCCGCCTCTTCTTCCACAAACTGTAGATGCCGCTGTAGTTCCATCACATTCTCAGACGTGGAAAGCAGCAGGTGACTCCCGACTCCACCTGTGATGCCGACTCCACCTGGGGAATCCTGGATCTTCATGTCGTCCATTTCAGCACGAAGGCCACGGTTCTCCACCTCTAACTCTACGATCCGTCGACTTAGAAGGTTTGCCTCTTCTTCAACAAGTTTCAGGTGTACTTTGACCTCGGCCTCTCGGGTGTGAGGAGATTCAGCGACCTCTTCAACAGTAAGTGAGGCATCAACCTCTCCGTACACAGAGCGATACTTTGCCAATTCCTCCCTCATGGCCTCATTGTCTTTAACCATCTTGGTGAGTTTCTTGCACATGAGAGCTGACTCCTCCTTGGCAAAGTGAAGCTGGCACTTCAGGTCTGAACTGTCCTCTGGAGGCTGTAGAGGAACATTTGCAGAGAACAAACACCTGTTAACTGCTACAATATTGAACAATACCCTGTCTATATATACCCATTTTCCACCACCAAATTGTTGGTGCCAGAGCCAGTGGGCAACATGGCCTTGTTCCACACAGTTCTCGATGAAAAAACTGGCTCTGCACCAGCTTGTTAAACCTGCTGATCTTGAACCAGGAGCCATCTAAGTCAATGGTTAAGGTGAGGTAATTTCCTCACCACATAGTTTTTAAAAAAGCAAACAATTGCAACACACATTTGTTATTTTTTTCACAGTTACTTATTTTATTAATCCACCTGAATTTAGATGTTCAAACATTCTCAAAACTCAAGAAAAGTTGTCAACAAAAGACGGTTTTTGGGGGCAGGTTATGTTACAGTGGGAGAGATTATTTGAAAGATTTGCGGCCCAGTATGATCCCTGCACCACTGCAGTGAAAATGAGGTATAACAGGAAATAAAGGTCTACATTTACAGCAAGAACAACTCAGTATCTCTATTGTGATAAATGCGTTATGTATGTGCAGTGCTACATTGATAACTAAACAAAGACCACTTTGTAGGAGCTTTATTAAGAATGAAGACCACAACCTTGATGGTCTTTAGAAATAATAGAACAATGAAAGCTTTAAATTCATAGCACCTGTTCTAAAAATACAGTTTGCTATCAATGTTGTACTTTACCAGTCCTCTTTCAGGTCATTGTAATATCACAATAGAAGCAAATTAAGTCATAAAATGTATTGTAGTATTAGTGTGTATTACCTGAGGCGATGCTTTTTTATCAGGTTTGTTGTTTGGTCTGGCACCTCTCTTCTTCATAGAGTTCTAAAGGGGAAAGAAGTGATAAATTAATTAAAATGTGTTACAGCATGAATAGCTCTTGTTATCCCACTCCCAAGCCACTGTATATCCACTCTATCACACCATCACTTTGATATTTTTACTGATAAATCATAATTTGGCAGGAAACCAGCATGAAATTAAACTGATACACATCACATTGTGAGGTACTGCATTGTTTCCGTCAAATAAAAAAACTACTCCACTGCAGGAAATGGAGATAGGAGGAGAGGAGAGAACTATCAGATACATTTTAAAAATAAATAGTTGAATCCTGGATGCTGATTGGTTAATACAGGTTTTCAACCATTATAGAATACCATTATAGAATACATAATTTAAATAAAAAAATCTAACAGGATCACTTCTAGTGTAATGTTCTCGAGAACCATGTAACTGAACCCATGTTTGTCTTCATTTAAAACGGGATTGGATGAATACAGACAAACTGCTGTGAAAAGTCCAATTTTCACTTCGTCGTACGTGGGCTGACAGAATGGCACAGGTTAATTGAAACACAGCTTTTAATGGCGCTAAACCTCATTAAAATCAATAGTTTTGTGCTGAAAGAAAATGAAAGCAGTGACTTAGCAGTGTATCGACCATTTTTTCTGCCACTGTTTTTTAATGCAGTTTGCTGAGTCTGTGGGAAAGAAGTCTAAACATAATGAGATTATAGCAACGTCATTTATCCCGCTGCTAACTCACACTGGCCCTGTGCACAGAAGCTGAACACGTCAAGGCTGTACAGTGTGTACATGCTATGTGACAGGTTTTTCTTCTTTCATTGACTCCTCCAGAACAAACACACTCACTCACAGTCTGCTCTGGCGCTCCAAAGTCATGATAAAATTCCATCTCTGCAAGACTGATGCAGTTCTGCCTTTCTAATGCAATGGATGCGTGTCTTTTTTGCTTTGTCACTCATATTTGCACAATTTCATAGTGGTAAGGAGAGTAAAAATTGGCATTTGTGAGTAAATTTGTATTTGTCAGTTGGCCAATAACTTTATTAGGAACTCATAATACATAGTTTAAATTGAACAATTGGCTGACATTCACTTTAAATGACATGCGCAATGCAAACCATCGCAATGCAAACCAAAAAACAAATACTAAACTCATGACTCATGTTTCTTTTAACAGTGGATGATATACCAACAGAAGTTTATCTAGGGTGTGCAAATTCGTTATTTTTCCCTTCCAGAACACATGTGGCAACATGAATGTGGAATATTCCTTGTACTAAGCAACCAAAATGAAAATATGGGGAACAAAATCATAATACGTACAGCTTCACTTAAGAGACTGGCTCAGCTTGCAGTGATAAAATGACTAGTGCCGTTTGTCCTAGGTACCAAAATATATTTTTCAACAAAAATAATGGAGAAGTAATGTAATGTAAAACACAATTTCATGCTTGGCAAGAAATATGCATTTTCTATAAACCCAGCACCAATAACAGGTGTGGCGAAATCATTCAATTTTGACCCTGCCAACAGGTTTTGGACAAATTTCAAAGAGTTTTCTTTTCTTTTTCTTTTTTCTTTTTTTCATTGGTTGTTGATAGGATTTTTGAGATGTGAGTATTGCATTTAAAAGTAGAGGCAGATGAATGTGAGCTTCCAGGGTTTAAGTGGACCAAATGATTGCTGAAGTCCTGCATACGCCACCAGAGAGAATGTCGTTGCTTTCACTGGGAGATCAAGTCATGAAACTTTGATTAAAAAAGAATAATAATTAATTTAATTCAATGTGATTTTAATACGAAACATGGCGAAAGAGGTCTACTCATGTACATCATTGCTTAATTCTGCGCTGCCAGTACACATTAAAACTCACAATCCAAGTACTTTGTCATCTGATCACTGAATTGCTTATCAGCTACCTGAATTTCAACACCATGAAATCTAATGCAGGTACAGAAATCTGAGAACAAGTACACACACACACAGGTCTATTCAGCCGTGCCGTGATCTTGTACCTGCTTGACTTATTCTTATGAAACACACTCTTCCTCTAACACAGGATGTAAGGTAATGTAAGGATATAAGATAATGTCATATTACAGTTGGGATAAAGAACGTGTCACTGTATTAAACAAACTCCATCTATTCTAAAGGAACAATGGAGTATCTTTGGTTTCACCTGCTCATTTGACTGAATTATGAAGACTTGAGTTAACAGAGTGTGTGAAACTGAGAGGGTCTGTAAGTCACGCTCCACTTCACAAACTTGTCAGCGATGAGCATGGCCTGTTGCGTAAGAGATTCTCAAAGGGGCTGGATATTTTATTCGAGAGAGTTTTATTTGTCTGTTTAGACAGGGAACATCATTAGGATTTGAATTGTTTGAATCGTCCAGACAAAAGCTAACACCTGTAATACAGCATGATCTCTCTCTCCTGCCAGCTTCGAATGTGCACATGAATCAATCAAATTCAAATGACTCATAATCTTTGTCAGTATTTATAGTTATTAGTATATATAGAAAATACTATATGGGGAGCATTTGTGTACTCTGCTTAGAGGAACTGTGAGTGTTTGTGTAAAGGGACATTTAAATAGGTCTGTTAATTTCATGAGACCGTAGGGTGTCCCATTTGTAATTTTAGGATTCAGAAGGGTGGTCACCAGCGTCCCCTTTGCAGACAATAAGCGCCCTTGATGCACACTTTTGCTGGGCAATCCAGGAGGATATATATATATATATATATATATATATATATATAAAACAGTGGAATGTGCTTCAGTGGAATGTGCATTTGCATTTATATATATATATATATATATATATATATATATATATATATATATATATATATATATATATATATATATATATATATATATATATACATTCCAAATTTTTGCTCATGTTTTATGCATATGGTGGTATGTTCATGAAATATTGCAATATACTGCCTTTCTTACAGTATTGCAATATATCTCAATATAACCGTAACCCCTGTGATATGCATCACATCTCCAGATTATTGGCAATACACACCCAAATTGTGCAGCCCCACAAAACACAGGAAGCTTAAAAATGCTTTTTAAATTGCAAACACTATTTTTTATCAGAACAATTACAATTCGTTTTTTCAATCGCTTGGATTCTAGACACAGACTACCATATCCCACGATGCAATGCATTAGAAGAAGAAAACGTGCTCGGTTACTCACGTAACCTCGGTTCCCTGAGAGAGGAGCAGTATTGCGTATGGGAAAACTCCTTTTCTCGAGAATATGAAGCAAAAACTTTATTCATAAAGTGTCTATGTAAAACGCAGTGCTGCACAGCCGATAGACCAGCGCGAGCTGCGCTGATTGGCTGTGCAGCGGAACTGCATGAACCTATGGCGAGGCAGAGAGAGAGCGAACCAGTAGGGGTCGCTAAAATTCCCTAAAAAGGTCTCTAAAATTAGCATATCTGAGGCTATATAGACCGTGTTTTGCCATAAGAAAATCAGGTTAAAAATCGACTGAAGCGATACCCTGAGAAGCACAAGCACGCGCGTTACGCAATACTCGTTCCTCTCTCTCAGGGAACCGAGGTTACGTGAGTAACCGAGCACGCTCCTTCGAGAGGTCTCTCGACATGATGGGAACCCAATTTGAAACGCCGTGCGTGCTTAACTGACCCAAGTGGCCTGAGGCACTAAGATGGGTAACAGTGAGTCACAGGAGACCAACAGAGTGGGTCCTATAGCGGACATAAGAGTATATAGGCCGGATAGCATCGGGCCATATGATAGAATTACGACCGGACATAGTCGGGCCTTAATATATAAGTGTAGACATATTATGAAAGCTCGTGCTTGTGAGAGCTTATCATGTATGCATAGCAGGGAGACCGGACGATCGGGTCTATACCTATTAAATGGGGATAATCCCGGCTTGTAAAGCGGGGACTTCCAGTTTATAAAATCTGATAAAAGTGGACGGAGAGGCCCAGCCTGCCGCACAGATATCTTGTAGCGGAATGCCACGTGACCATGCCCATGACGAGGCCATGCCTCTAGTAGAATGGGCTTTAATGCCCAGGGGGCAGGTTAGGTCTTTAGACTTGTAAGCCATAGAGATGGCGTCCACTATCCAGTGTGACAGTCTCTGCTTCGTGGACGGCATAGCCTTTAGTGCGGCCACCGAAGCACACAAAGAGCTGTTCCGATCGCCTGAAGGGGGCGGAGCGCTCTATATAAAGTCTCAGCGCTCTGACTGGGCAGAGCAAATTGGCCCTTTGCCTTGCGACGCGGCAGGGCCAAAAGAGAAATGACCTGTGCCCTAAAGGGAGTAGAAAGCACTTTAGGAACATAACCATGTCTAGGTTTGAGGACGACCCTGGAGTCGTTAGGCCCAAACTTGAGACAGGAAGCACTCGTGAGAGTGCGTGTAAATCGCCCACTCGCTGACTGAGGCCAGTGCCAGCAGAAAAGCGGTTTTCAGCGAGAGGTGCTTTAGGCTCACAGACTGAAGCGGTTCAAAGGTAGAGCCCTTTAGAGCTTCCAACACTGTGGCAAGGTCCCATATAGGTACTGAGGGGGGGCGAGGCGGGTTCAGCCTTCTGGCCCCTTTAAGAAAGCGCACTATAAGCTCGCTTTTCCCAGTGATTGTCCCGCGACCTGAGCGTGATAAGCTGCTATGGCGGCAACGTATACTTTGAGCGTGGAGGGGAACGACCCGCGCCCATTAGCTCTTGGAGGAAGGTGAGCACTTCTGCCACTCGCACGAGCGCCGCCGAGGCTCCGTGCTGTACACCAGTTAGAGAATACCGACCATTTCAGTGCATAGAGCCGCCTGGTTGAGGGTGCTCTAGCTTCAGAAATAGTATTCAGAACTTTTTCAGAAAGGTTCGCGGGTATTGGTTGATGGGCCAAACATGGAGAGCCCACAGTTCTGGGTGGGGATGCCAAATTTTCCCTTGGCCTGCGTGAGGAGGTCTTTCCTCAGCGGAATCGGCCATGGGGCTGTGACTGACATGAGAGCCAGTTCGAGACCCATATTTGATTCTTCCACAACGGGCTATTAAGAGCACTGTGGAATTGGTTTCCTGATCTTTTGATGGCCTGTGGCAACATCGCGATCGGAGGAAAAGCATACAGAGGAGACTGGGCCAGACATGGGCCAGCGCTGCCTCTGTGTTTGGAGAAAAATATTGGGCAGTGAGCATTGTCTTTGAGGCTTAAAAGGTCTACTTTCGCTTGCCGAAGATGCTCCATATCAACTGAATCGTATGCGGGTGAAGAGACCACTCCCCGGGGGGAATACCGCCTCTGGATAGCATATCCGGACCCTGATTCAGAATACCTGGCACGTGAGCCGCCCTTAGGGAGCTCAGGAAGTGCTCTGCCCATAAAAGGAGGTGATTCGCCATGGAATGTAGGGAGCGTGATTTCAGCCCGCCCTGGCGATTTATATAGGATACCACTGACATGTTGTCCGCTCGGACCAAGACATGGTGGCCCTTTATGTACGGAAGGAAAGCTTTCAGCGATAGGATGACCGCTTTCATCTCTAGACAGTTTATGTGTAGCCTTTTCTCTGTAACTGCCCACTGGCCAGAGACTGGCATGCCCTCGTGTAGGGCGCCCCAACCTAGGTTGGAAGCGTCTGTCGAGACCACTTTCCGTTTCGTGACTGTACCCATCATAACACCTGTTTGATACCAGGTGGTCGCCTTCCAAGGAGCCAGAGCTTTGACACAGCTGTGGTTCACTTTGATGCGAAACTGGCCTGATCGCCATGCGTGAGCCGAACGCGAGGGTTTAGCCAGCGTTGGAGGGGACGCATGTGTAACAGACCCAGTTTGAGTACTGCTGATGCCGAGGCCATAAGACCTAGCATTCTTTGAAAACGCTTTGAGGGGCACGTAAGCACCAGCTCTGAAAGACTTCGCCATGTTCTGAATAGAGAGGGCGCTGTGACGTAAGCCGCGCCCTCATCTGTATTGAGTCTATGACCGCACAGAAACGATATAGTTTGGCTGGGAGACATTGAACTCTTGGCGATATTGATCCTGAGGCCCAAACATTCTAGATGGTTGAGGAGCCAGGACTTGTGTGTCATCAACTGTGCCTCTGACTGAGCTATGACAAGCCAGTCGTCGAGGTAGTTGAGTATCCGCATGCCTTTCAGCCTCAGCGGGCTATGGCTGCGTCCATGCACTTCGTAAAAGTGCGGGTGACAGGGATAAGCCGAATGGCAGAACCGTGTATTGATAAGCCTGACCCTCGGGCGAATCTCAAGAATGGCCTGTGACGGGTGCTATCTGAATGTGAAAGTATGCATCTTTCAGATCGACCGTGAAAACCAGTCCCCGGCGAATGTGCGCGAGGATTTGTTTCACTGTCAGCATCTTGAACGGGCGTGTCATAAGCGCTTTGTTCAGATGTTCGAGGTTCAGGATGGGCCGGAGGCCGCCATCCTTTTTGGAACGAAAGTAACGCACTGTAAAAGCCTGACTCGCTTTGGAGTGGGGTGCACGGTTTCCACCGCCCCTTCTCCAACAGTTTCGATACCTCGGCGCGAGCACGTGACTCGCGCTGCCTTTCACTGAGGTCTCGACCACGCGCGAAAGCGCCGGGGTCTGGCGAACTGTAGCGAGTAACCTCGCTTTATTATGTTCAACACCCAATTTGATATGCCGGGATGGCCTGCCAGGCCTGGGCCCGTGAAGCCAGGGGCTGAATTTGGATGGGGCGGGCCGCTTAGTGATAGGGACCCGGTAACCCGTGTGTTTTGTGCTTGCAACACCGTGGGGATAGTGTTTATGTATGGCGGCGCACTGTGTAGTGGGCGCATTACATTTTTGGCACAGGACAGCGTGTGGGCTGTGTGGGGGTGTTTGAACGTAGGTGTGCTGACTGTACAGTGGGCACATTGCCTACATAAAAGAGCTCTTTTGAGATTTATTTGGGTCGCCGTGAGAACGGCGTTTGTGTGCAGGCGAGCGCGCTTTTGATAGAGGGCTCGTTGACTGCGAAACTGAGTCGGCAGTCACCTGATTGCAGGGAACTGTGAGACTGAGAGAGTGGGGTGGGGTCCAGCCGGCGGGACCTGGCCACCTTCTTTTCCTCTTTGCGGCTAGGACGGCCCGGTGGCTCGGGTCTCAACGCGCGGCTTTGGGTCGAGGTCCCGGGACTCGGGCTGCCTGCCGCGGCTTGCAGAGCGTGAGCGCTGCCGGATCCTGGATCCCGAGCGTGGCCGAGAGGACGGCGGCGCTGCTTTAGCGGGCTGGGTGGGCGCGCTGGCGGCCAGAGGAAGAGTTGGAGCGTTTGGGCAGAAAGTGTTTCATGGCCTGCGAGGCTTTCTGAGCCTGTGAAACGCCGGCGAAGCCAACGACCGCCGGACCGAACAACCCAGAGGAGGTAATGGGAGCGCCCAGAAAGGAGGCTTTATCCACGCCCTTCATGTCGGTGAGGTTCAGCCACAAGTGGCGCTCCAGAACAGTCAGGCTGGCCATGGTCCTACCGATAGCCTGTGCGTTAGCCTTGGTTGCCACTGCAGGGCTAAATCGGTGGCGCTGCGCAGGTCCCTCAAGGCCTCAGAATCAGGAACAGACTCGTCCAGAGAGCGGAGAAGTTTGGCCTGATATACCTGGAGGACGGCCATGGTGTGGAGCGCTGAAGCAGCCTGGCCAGCGGAGGCGTATGCTCGACTGGCGAAAGCTGATGTAGAGCGACATGGCTTGGAAGGGTGCTGAGCCTTGGCCTGCCATCCTCTGGAGGAGGGCGGACAAAGGTGCGCGGCGACTGCTTCCTCGAGGGGAGGAAAACCCTCGTATCCTTTTTCCCTCGCGCCGTCAACCGAGGAGAGCGCTGAGGAAAAGGCGGATTTAGCGCGCGAGAAGGGGCTTTCCAAGCCTTCGTCATCTCGTCGTGTACCTCCGGGAAGAAGGGGGCGGGCTTGGGAGGAGAGGAAAGGCGACGACCTTGTAGGAACCACTCGTCCCAGCCTACTCCGTGGCGCTTCAGTAGGGTGGGACCACTCGAGCCCGAGGTCTTCCACGGCCTTAGTGAGCACCGGACCATCTCCGTGTCAAAGCTGGCTTTGGCGGTAGTGGCAGTCTGCGTCCGGCGGGCTCCGAGACAGAGTCTGACCACTCGCTGCCAGATGCAGTCAACGAAAGGCTGTCCCCTCCTCTTCTTCCGCTATTGGTCCACCAAATGAAACGGAACAGGCCACAGTAGGTGAGTGGCACTGTTCCTCCTGGATGAACTCGACCGGCGAGAGCGAGGCACGTGGAGAGTTACTCGCGGCGGTCGCTCGGACGCCGGGAGGCCTCTGGTCGCGCGCGCTTCTTCTTGCGCGGTCCGAGGAGCGCGGTGGGAGCGGAGACATCGAAGCTGGCGAGGCGAGCCCGAAGGGTCTGCAGAGCCATTTCGTCACACTCGGGGCAGCCGCCCCTGTTGAGTGCAGTCTCCGGCGTGGTCGCGTCGAGGCATGCCACACAGATGATGTGGCGGTCGCCGCCGAGAGGTGCTCGGCATGAGGCGCAGGAAGGGCGAGGCATTTGCAATAACGCCGCGCTCTTTTAGAAATAGTTGCAACGGCAACACACAATAGCACAGACACAGAATAAAGGATATATGCCGGATGGCGCAGCTGGAACGGCAGGCGGCTGAAGGCGGAGACCAAGCGGGAATCCGACGTCCTCAGGGCTGCAGAGAAGTTCCGCTGAGTGCTTTTCGACGGCGGGGCTTCACTCGCCGGATGGCGCAGCTGGAACGGCAGGCGGCTGAAGGCGGAGACCAAGGGGGAATCCGACGTCCTCAGGGCTGCAGAGAAGTTCCGCTGAGTGCTTGTTCGACGGCGGGGCTTCAATTCCGGAGGTCAACGAAGGTATCGCTGAAGGAGATTAAATCTGATTTCCTATGGCAAAACACGGTCATATAGCCTCAGATATGCTAATTTTAGAGACCTTTTTGGCGGGAATTTTAGCGACCCCTACTGGTTCGCTCTCTCTCTGCCGCCTCGCCATAGGTTCATGCAGTTCCCGCTGCACAGCCAATCAGCGCGCAGCTCGCGCTGGTCTATCGGCTGTGCAGCCGCACTGCGTTTTACATAGACACTTTATGAATAAAGTTTTTGCTTCATATTCTCGAGAAAAGGAGTTTTTCCCATACGCACACGAGAGACCTCTCGAAAGGGAACCTTCTATATCCAGTGTAACAAAATGAAAGTAATATTAGCAACATTTTTCTGTCTTGACTTACTTTAATGGACTATCAAATTCAGATATTTACACAAAATTGGATTAAAAATGCAAAATAATTAAAATTTCCAACTGAATGCCATTTGCAGAGTAAAATAAACAAAATGTCATGTGACAACAATGCATTGCAGCATGCTATGCAAATTATTATACAACTGTGTAAAATGTTTATAATTGCAAATGCGTTCTATTAAACATACTAATTAAAAAGTAGGCAGCATGCAGTGTATACTGTGCAGGGCTTCGTAAGCTAGACATAACCGGAGAGAGAAGCTGTGGTAAATCCATTGCTTTTCTGCAATTCCCAGACCGCAGAGACACGAGTCCCCGACCGCTCCAGACTATAATGGGTTCCCATGACAACGGCTTTTGTGAGCAGTTCCCCTGTAGAGTTCAATGGAACAAATTGATGAATAAATGGGGGGAGGAAGTTAGGAGAGGGGAAACAGGAAATCACAACCTTTCAAATCCATTTGACATGAGCAGGCCCCTCTCCTCCTGCACAAACAGGCAAAACAACCGCAGAAAACCACCACTTTCCCCTCTTCCTCCCTTACTAATTGCACTAAAACGCAACGAAGGTAAAAGCCTGATCGTTAGCATAGCATTTTTCATAAAGCAACTGAGAGCCTGCAGGTGTTATGTGTTTCCCACACACATTTCATCCTTCTGCACGTGATTAGGAAATTAGATATTCTGTCTCTTTGATCCATGGCAACAGAATGTTTATTAGTTCACAATAGCAGGATGGCAGTGATAAACATCATGCATTTAAACAAGTCTACATCTCCCTCCAAAACCTCTATCCAAACATGTTTTATTTTCCTTTAAATCCGAAAGCCATATTGTAGTGTTTTCCTGTCCACACGAATTTGAGGCAGCTCGAGACCATCATCCACTACCACCTACTTCTGTCCGTCCCAATACCCACATGCTGACATTTGAAATGATGACAAGTAAAATAAAAGGGGCCACACTTTTGAAGAGTTTTGAAGACTTTTGTTTTTTTTACCCTGTTTATAATATTAGCCAAGGTATCTTGGAACAAAAACATGAAGATTTCATCATGATTTGTTTTTTAAAGACCATTTGCAATCCGTCTTTGATGGTTCAAATTAAACTGGTTGTTTTTTGGTACTGTGCCCTCTTGTCGGCAGACTCAAGTAAAGTGGACGCGTGAAGTACAGTGAACGGGCATCTGTATACTGTATCCAGTGTAGACAGCATCAGTGATTACAATTGATTCTATTTGCTTTTGACACAATGCAACCGAACGCTTGCATCTGGTGTCAAGTGTCAGACTGAATCGGCAAAGTCCCCCAATATCCAAAAAGAGGTGTTTTTGGAGCTTGATTAAATACATGCTTTGTTTATAATGAGAAAAACCTTTACGCTCTGAAACTTGCAGGATGTTTTAATGGTACAAAGACCTCTATTTAGTCAAAAGATCAAGGTAAATTTGATTTATCATATCATGACCATAGAAAAAAGATGGACGACACCCCTTCACTACCTTCCATTGAAGAAAAGTGAAGCCACCAATGTCCGAATATGGTGCTGACATCTTGCGCTGATTTGGGACCTACGTCTGAGCATTAGAGAGCAGGAAGTAGAGCCGGAATATCAAAACCCAGCCCACACTCCCACAGTATCTGTTAGTACAGTTTACTGCAGAACAACTCATTATGTTTTTGAAATAAACAGTTATGGAAATGTAGAAATTAAAGCTAAAGCTCCAAGCCTCAGTGACTACTTCACTCAGAGAAGCTGTCAGTCTCAGCTGTCAATCATAGTGTCACCCCTACTCATCACAACCCACCCCCAACCCAACCCAACCCAAAACGAAAACTTATTTAAAGAATTAACACTTGAACTTACATCAGCGTGATAACAACAGCCTAAAATGACAGAAACCATCTTGAACATTTCTTTGAAGTGTAATTTGATTCTTTATTTTGTCTTGCATCCATGGAGGGACGGCGGTTTATGAGCTATACTGGGACCAGCCACCTGGGGGGGCGATTGAAGCGCTTGGCTTCACTTTTCAGGTCATGTGCGGCACGCTTGATCATGACCCTTTTAAGACCTCTACATGTAAATGACCTCTGTTACAATTGGTGAACCTCTACATGCATCGATAGAGCACATCAGAGTAAACGTCAGTGCACATCAACCACTTTATTTTAAAAAAGCAGGGAAAATCCTATTCTCTATGATACATCACTTTTAATGGAGTCCTAATGGTGTGCTCACACACACACACACACACACACACACACACACACACACACAGGTGCATGCAGCTTCTCTGCCTGCCAGGTACTGCTGCTTGCACCTGTCAGCAAATCACTGTTGCCGTTTTACCAATGCTAACACAATGTATCACATATTGTGCTCATCCTGTGTTTGGATTACTTATTCAGGGTAAAGTTTGGCATATAGCAGCATTTGCCTCTAGCTTTCTCACACTCAAGAAGAGTGACATATGCTTCTGTCCTTTTACATCCTTATCAAGCCTGAGTGTTAATTAGAGCTGGGAATCACTTTTATAATTACATATGAAGCCCAAGAGGGAAAAACAGATACAAGTGTTACCCAGAATAGAGAAGTAACAGATGGAAAAAAAGAAAGTGAGAACGTGAATAAAAGAATCATCTTAATTAGATGACTTCAGATTAACAAACTGACTCACTGTCTAACATTATAGTCATGTTTGACTTGAAGTGGTGCTGCACAGACTGATCAAGTACCACGAGAGTGTTTCGAAAGCATTTGGAGCCGTCTGCTCTCTAATAGCTGTCATATGTCAAACACCGACCACCTCAAGTCGAACACACTTAATAAATATCTAGTTCAGTCAGAAGATACAGGCTGTTAGGTCCTTTTCGTGCAATCTGCAATCACATCATTACTGCATTGCACAAGCTGATTGGCCTCTGCTGATCCTGCAGCCAATGAGATTGCTTGCTCAACATTTAAATTGTCTGGTTCATTGTTTGCTGTAAATTAGTCCTGCAGCGCATTATTAGAGTTCCTCTGAAATCCTCCACCTCTCCAGCTCCACCTGCCTAGATCTGCTACAATTCTTAACACAGCATGTCTGTGTATATATAGTAGCAAGTCCATATTTGCTCTTCAGCAGCAATAATCAACAAAAAATTTAATGTTCATGATGACTGAATTTCCAGTCTTAAGTGTCTCATGATCCTTCAGAAATCATTCTAATATGCTGAAGAAACATTTTTTTCAGGATTCTTTGATGAATATAAAAGGTCAAAAGAACAGCATTTATTTGAAATCGAAATCTTTTGTAACATTGTCTTTACCGACACTTTTGATCAATTTAATGCTTTAGTAAAAGTATTCCTCATTTACCACTTGCCTGAGATGCATTGTAGAACAAAGGCATAAAGGTAATTTGGGTTGAGGAACACCGTTTTGTTCCATCTCTTTCTGTTACACCTTCTACATGGGCACATTATTAATGGGGCTGTGTCAAAGGTCCGTTCTGCCTCTTTCTTTTCTCTTTGGCTTGTGAGAGTTTAATCTATAAGCTTCTGTTGTGTGCAAACCCTTCACAAAAAAGCCTTGGCGCCACCACAACAGAGGGCACCAGGCTCTCTTTTATTCTTTCTTCCTAGAGTGCACTCCAGTACCATATATCAGTCATCAGCATTTTCAACATTCAAATGGAAAAATGTATTAATCATTAATTAAAACACTGCTGACCTGATTAGTCATCTAATAAACAGGTGTAGACATGTGAATTCATGTTGACATTCTGCCATCTCTTAAAGCGGTGTGTTTGTTCCATTTGGTAAAGTTCAGAAGATTAATGATGGAGAAACGGAGAAGGAAAAGGTGATGAATCACACCTGTACTGAGCATGGGGTAATTGTTCCCAGGTGTGGGCCAATCAAATCTAACTATAGCAGCCTGTTTCTCATTAACACCACTGACACAGCAATCAAAAGCAGTCACGGCATGTCTTACATTGTGGATATATCCAGAAAACAGAAAATCTGTAGGCTATAGCTGTAGCCTAAGAGAAAAATTGACACATCACATTAAAAGTTATTTAAAACATTTACAAAAATTATAATTGTATAATACAGGATAATCTTGAACATTTTTAATATTTACATTTATGATAACTGACTATAAACCGGTTTAGAATCAGCCTAAAGGAATCGGCCCCTTCATCTTTGACCTGTCCTAGATACCAAAAAGCTGTGGATAGAGTATCTCTCTTTGTTTTCTGGATGAAAGATAGTACAGGAGACATCCAGCTCCCCACAGCCACATAAACTGCTCTTTGTCTTTGTATTTGGTCCTCCTCTTTCAAAGGAATTCAATCAGGGAGCCCATGCGCTCGTTAGAGAGAATAGCAAGCACTTGACGCTCATTAGCGTGTCAGATTGCCAGCCGCATGCGCTCTGGCACATGAAAACACTCCAAACATTCCTCTCATTGCACACTTTACTCTCAAATTTGTATTAAGGATGACATTTGGCATTCAGAAAAGGAGGCTGAATCTGGAGGAGGATTCTGGAATCTGTGGAAAAGACTGAAATAGGTCAAATTCCTCAGTTTACATCCATAACAAAGGATGAAAATATATGGGTAACATAGGTTTATAGACATCTGAATGGTCTATTCTTGACTTCTGCATTTTCAGACAGTCTGTACTAGTCCTGAACTAGAAGACATCACAGACTCAATTCGATTTTCTTTTCAATTTGCAGCAAAATATGTCAGGAGAATCTCTCAAATCCTTAGAGGCTATTATATGCCAAATCTAAGAGAGGGAGTGAGCGAGAGAAAGACTAAGCAGGAGAAAATATGATGGACAAGTAACACACAACAGCACTATATCATGAGAGAGAGATCTATAATACCCAGAGAAAGCTATTCATAAGTATTTCCATTTATCTCAGTAGCAGCTGTTTGGCTGGAGCAAGATTCTCCCTGCATGAAGCAACCGATTTGAAATCGGCCATCTTTGTTCATGAGTGCTCAATTTTGGAGCCAAGCTGTCATGACAAGGCTGTTGGTACCACAAAAACACACAGTCCAGAAAACCTTATACTCTATATAATTAAATATATATGTGAACGC
Organism: Gobiocypris rarus; assembly: GCA_023029165.1. Lineage (NCBI taxonomy): Eukaryota > Metazoa > Chordata > Actinopteri > Cypriniformes > Gobionidae > Gobiocypris > Gobiocypris rarus. The sequence continues at coordinate 23,130,501 of CM040933.1, forward strand.
TTAAATGTCAAAATACACATACTTTTGAAGTGTCATCAATGGAGAAAGACGTTATATGGGGTCAGAAGGTGTAGTTATGGTATCTTCCAAGGGGCAAACAGGGCCATGGTAACAACAAACCCCTTGGGGAGATGCCTTATAAATTTAGTTTTTCTGTGGTTCACTAACAAGCACAAAAAATGGTTCATTGGTGCAGAGAAGTCATTGATCAATAGATACACATTGAGATGGCTACAGAGTTGGGGATGGGTGTAGAAGATAATCCTCAGAAGGAAATAGATAATGTTCTAGCAAGCTATTGAAAAATCATTATTAGATTATTGTAATGGTCAAGCATTAGATGGTCATTATGGAGCAACAGTCACTAATCTAGAGTGCATCTGTTTCAATAGGCAACAGACATAAACCAGACTATTTGTCCAAGAGCTGTGTAATTAGATTGTGAGGCATTTAATGGCTTGTTAATCAATCCTTTCTCTATTGATGAAGATAATGGTCTGCAGTTCATAAATATAAACACATTTCACCTCAACTGGTATTGAATGCTTTTGTTGCCAAATACAAATGTAGAATAAATTCAGTATGATAGAATGATGATGCATTATGTATGCTGTATAAGGAGTTCTATTGTAAATGAAGGCATACCGTATGTGTAGGTGTGCACCGGCAACTCTGAATCCCACAATGCAATGCACAATGCTTTATCTTAATAATCTTTTAAAAACATTTTAATCCAAGTAATAATTTGTTTTTTTTAAGACAAAAAAGTATAATCTAATTTTACTTAACATTAATACATACAAATCAGCCTCACTTAAAGGGTTAGTTCACCCAAAAATGAAAATTCTGTCAATAATTACTCACCATGATGGTACCCGTAAGACCTCCGTTCATCTCCGGAACCCAAATGAAGATATTTTTGTTGAAATCCGATGCCTCAGAAAGGCCTCCATAGACAGTAATGTCATTTCCCTCTCTCAAGACCCATAAAAGGTGCTAAAGACGTCGTTACACAGTCCATCTCACTACAGTGGGTCTACAATCATTTTATAAAGCGACGAGAATATAGTTTGTGCGCAAAAAACCCTAAATAACAACTTATAGTGATGACCGATTTCAACATGCATCATGAAGCTATTGAAGCGTTATGAATCAGTGAGTCGAATCAGCAGTTTGGATCGCCAAAGCCATAGCTTCATGATGCAGTGTTTTGAAATCAGTCATCACTATAAGTCGTTATTTAGGGGTTTTTTGCACACAAACTATTCTCATCGCTTCATAAAATGATTGTAGAATCACTGTAGTGAGATGGACTTTGTAACGACGTCTTTAGTACCTTTTATGGGTCTTAAGAGTGTAAAGTACAGTATGCCAATGGAGGCCTTTCTGAGCCATCGGATTTCAACTAAAATGTCTTCATTTGTGTTCCGAAGATGAACGGAGGTCTTACGGGTGTCGAACGACCAGCATAGAGTCTGTTGATTGACAATGGGTCCAAGGATTTCATCCCGATACCTAATGGCTGTCAGGCTGCAATTGTCTAGCCCAGGGGTGTCCAATCCTGCTCCTAGAGGGCCACTGTCCTGCAGGGTTTAGCTCCAACCCCAATTAAACACAGCTGAACCAGCTAAAAAAGGTCTTACTAGGCATACTAGAAACTACCAGCAGGTGTGTCGAGGCAAGCTGGAGCTAATCTTGGCAGGACAGCGGCCCTCCAGGACCAAGTTTGGACACCCCTGGTCTAGCCTGTAGAGGTCTGTGCATCCCTCCATGGATATGCCTCCCCAGACCATCACTGACCCACCACCAAACCAGTCATGCTGAACGATGTTACAGGCAGCATAACTCCACGGCTTCTCCGGACTCTTTCACGACCGTCAAGTGTGCTCAGGGTGAACCTGCTCTCATCTGTGAAAAGCACAGGGTACCAGTGGTGGACCTGCCAATTCTGGTGTTCAATGGCAAATGCCAATCAAGCTCCACAGTGAGCACAGGGCCCACTAGAGGACGTTGGCCCTCAGGCCACCCTAAAGAAGACTGTTTCTGATTGTTTGGTCAGAGACATTCACACCAGTGGCCTGCTGGAGGTCATTTTGTAGGGCTCTGGCAGTATAAATCCTGTTCCTCCTTGCACAAAGGACGCAGATACCGGTCCTTCTGATGGGCTAAGGACCTTCTACTGCCCTGTCCAGCTCTCCTAGAGTAACTGTCTGTCTACTCCTTGCTCTTGAGACTGTGCTGGGAGACACAGCAAACCTTCTAACAATGGCACGTATTGATGTGCGATCCTGGAGGATATGGACTGCCCGTGCAACCTCTGTAGGGTCCAGGTATCGCCTCATGCTACCAGTACTGACACTGACCCAAGCCAAATGCAAAACTGGTGAAAAAGAGTCAGAAAAGATGAGTTTGGAAAAAAATGTCAGAGGCCTCCTGTAAAACCATTCCTGTTTTGGTGGTCGTCTAGTCTAGTGCAGCTGTTGTTAGTTTCATTAACACCAAAGCAGCTGAAACTGATTAACAACCCCCTTTGCTACTTAACTGCCCAGATCAATATCCCGGGAGTTTAACTGACTTGATGCTATTCTCTGATTAAAAAGTGTTCCTTTAATTTTTTTGAGCAGTGTATTTTTCCCAAACATTTTGAAATCCAGGAGCATTTTTGTCACTTTCACCCCCGGTTTCACAGACAAGGCTTAAACTAGTCCCAGACTAAAATGCTTGAGCTGTTTTAACTGAAAGCATACCCTTTAACTGGCATATCTTAAAATGTGTCAATGCCATTGTTTTGTCTCAAGATGCACACCAGTAATGTAATTTTTTTTTTTCTGAGGCACATTTATAAAAGCTACTTAAATATCTTAGTTGAAATAAATCCTAATCCTGCTTAATCTAAGCCTTGTGTGTGAAACTGGACCTCAGTGGGGTTTTTTTTTCCCCAAGAACCTATTAATTTCTGAATGATCAGTATGTGCACAGTAGTGCTTTTACGATACTCTATTCTAAATAGAGCTGTAGTTTCGCTGGCCATATCACCTCAGGTTATTGGTCTAGACGGATTACATCGATAAAGTGGGCAGGTCACTGGACTGTAGTAATAAAACCATTTTGCTAAAGAGAATTGCTGAAAGTGTAATTCTGATGTGATTAAGTGATCAATCTCAATCCAAGCTCACTTCTCAAGCTATTATATCTAAAACAGAAGATCGTAATACAATCACACTTCACACGCTTCTCCAAAAGCAATTTAATTCACATTTTAAGATGAATTATAAATCTATATTTCAACCACAGCATTCCCAAATAAGTGTCTGCAGCTTCCAGCAAGCCATAGTGAATAACCCTTAACTGACCAGTGAGGTGTATGGACACAGATGAATATTGATAGTTAGTCTTATACAAAGGCAATGAAGCGAAGACTGTTATCCAAGCTTTATATAAAATCAATGCACCAGAGAGCATGCACACGCTTTTATATAGCACTCAGTGTGTGTGTCATGTAAGTTGAAGATTGATGGTTGACCTAAATGAAGTTCACGGAACGTGGAGTTCCCAAGATCCTGGATCTGAGGAGGAGACAGGTCTTATATAAGATCTGTCTCATACACAAAATCAAAGCAATAGCTTACTGATCTGATTAGGAAGAAAGCGGAAGATCTGAGAACTAACCAATTAGCTTCACCTAAGAGACCTGTGAATTCGATCAGAGGGCAGGAAGCGCTAGTTGTGTTGTGTAATGATGTAAAGGCCTTGTATTTGTGTAAATCTGTTGAACAGTAGTAAGAACTCATCTTCTGCACAAACAAACACGTCATTTCATATTTCATAATATAATTTTTTTTATTGTGCTCAAATGTGCGATGTTGTATACACATGCATTCAATTTGATAACCATGATATGAATGATTTGATTCAGTAAAATTGATTTTTTTTAGGATAATCAATTGCAATGCAAATACATTTCGTTTAACCTCACTCCTGGGAAACACTAGTGGACGGGATCTATAAATTACACAATTGAAATAGCACTGTGGATCAATACAAGCTCTCTGTGAGAAAATCCCACTCACACAATTGTTAAAAATATCTGTGCCACAAACATGCTTTCAATTGATTATAAATCTATAAAGCTGCTATATGTGGTCGTAAAAAACAAAAAAAAGGGCCCTATGATTCCTGAAATGCAGAAAACACGGATGGAATCCAGTCCTAAAATTTTAATTAATTGTATAACTTGGAATGTAATTTAATCTGGCAATGGACATATACATTTCAACTATAATGCATTTTAATTTACTCTGACAATGCTGGCATGCAGAAGGATAATCCTCGGCATGTGACAATAGCTAAAAGTGTATGTATTTAATTGAAAAAAAAGTTGCTTGTAAATGTACATTTTGAGGTAATCATTCCTCATAGTCACACAGCCTGTTGTATTAAGTTAGGTACTATAAATACAATTAAAGTGTGAGATTTTACCTTTCAACAAACCACCAGATCGCAACCAGAGATTATCCATCTGCATGCCATCAGGTTGCCAACCGCTAGACTAGTGTATGTAAATATTAAACATGAAGGGCCCTATTTTAACGATCTAAGCGCATGGTCTGAAGTGCATGGCGCAGGAACATTTAGGGCCTGTCCTAAATCTACTTTTGCTAGTTAAACAACGGGGAAAATGGTCAGTGCGCCAGGCCCATGGTCTAAAAGGGTTGTCTTTAGTGTCTTAATGAGTAATGTGTGTGGTTTGGGCGTAATGTGCAAAAACTAATCAGAGTTTCATCTCCCATTCCCTTTAAAAGCCAGTTGTGCTTGCACCATGGCGGATTGCTATTTGGTGGATTGGAATTTGCGAGCGGTAAGACTGAACACTTTATTTTTAATATTCATAAATGTTTGTGTGCTGCTGCGTGCAATAAGCAGAGTATGCAAGTTGTGCACCCACCTATAGGCGCATATTACTAACACGCCCTTTAAATAACACAAAAAATACAGCGCTATTGACTTTAGACCAGGTTTTTGTTGGTCATGGTTCATTTGCCTCAAAATAGCAACACACCAACAATGCGCTTGAACACACATCGTTTTCCGACCAGCACACCCATGGGCGAACAAATGGTGCAAATGCATTTGTCATTAAAACAACGTGGCTCAGGACATGAAAATGATAACTGCGTCAGGCTGAAACTAGCAAAAAACATTTGCGTCGCGCCTGGCGCCACATTGCTCCAGGTGTATAAAAGGGCCCTAAGTCTACATGTTATGTGTGTCTGACTGTCTGTGTAAATGAGCGGCACAATTTTGTCTACACATTTTTAAACGTAGACACACACAGAAACTCAAAGGTCTTCACTAAAACACGCCAAAAATTATCTTAAAATTATGACAGAAATCTATTATTGTACGGTACAATGCACTTCTCAAAGTAATAATAACAATAATACTAATTTTATTACTAGTACTAATAATACTATAATAGTAATTATAATACTAGTTTATTATTACAATTTCACAATAATAAATATAAATAAAATAAAAATAAAGTATTCAAACAAGTAAGTATGTACTTGTGTAGATTATGTTTCAGGCCTACAAACAGACTGACACAGCAGGGAACAAGCGTTGTCCATAAACCTGACAGATCTAATCTTGTCCGACAGGCTAAACTTCTTTCAAACAGCTGATCTAAGCTGGTTTCCACGGTCACAATCTTAATACATGACATGGTGCTCCCCTAATGCAGTTTGTGTGGAGATGTATCCAAGAGACAACACTATTAGACGGCCATTATAAGTAGAAATAGAACAGCCAGTTGCTTTACACAAGGTGTGTGCATGTGTGTTTTGTGTGTGTACATGAGTTTTATAAATGACATACATGCACTGCAGCATTGTCACTATCAAATCTAATAACCTCCAGCCTCAGTGCTCAAAAGCATTATATGCGTTTCTGTGTGTGTGTGTGTGTGTGTGTGTGTGTGTGTGTGTGTGTGTGTGTGTGTGTGTGTGTGTGCGTGTGTGTGGACTGGTAATCCCTACGGTATGGGGACAAAATGTCCCCACAAAGATGGCAATATCCAAATTTTTGTCCTTGTGGGGACATTTTTTTGGTCCCCATGAGGAAAACATCTTATAAATCACACTAAGTGATGTTTTTTGAAAAAGTAAAAATGCAGCATGTCTCCTGTGATGGGTAGGTTTAGGGGCAGGGGCAGTGTAGGGGGATAGAAAATACGGTTTGTACAGTATAAAATGCATTACGTCTATGGAATGTCCCCACAAAACATGGAAACACAACATGTGTGTGTGTGTGTGTGTGTGTGTGTGTGTGTGTGTGTGTGTGTGTGTGTGTGTGTGTGTGTGTGTGTGTGTGTGTGTGTGTGTGTGTGTGTGTGTGTGTGTGTGTGTCAGACATCAGACTTCAATCAAACACACATTTCCCTTTCAGTGCTTTCTTTGTCTGTCATTTCTGCATACATAGCACTGAGCTCAATAAAAAAAGAGCTTGCCGCAAACTCGCTCCCAACCAACATCCTCTTATTGTTTGTTTTGCCTGTGCCATTTGTTCAGTCGTGTAATTCTCAAGTTGAAACAGTTGGAGATCACAAGCTCTCTGTCTGAAGTGTACAAACATCCACACACATACAGGCTTAATAGCTGTCCGTATGATATTTAAGTCTTGGTTTAAGACATAATGGCCTCTCATTTAAAAGTGCACACCCGAATCCCACTACAGTGATGTCAAAGAAGATGTCAAATCAAGTAAGCACTGACATCCTAAACCCGTTTGGAAATCGCCCTTTTCCCCTGACCAACATGTTCCGCTGGGTCTGGTGATATGACGCTTAACATTGCTCTTGTCCATTAAATGGCTCAAAAAGAAAAAAGAGGAAGATATGATGAATGACAAACAACAGTCAGAGGTGTGTATCATGCTGCCTTCACATGATATCGGAATTATTGTAAATATTAGTTTCCTACTTAAAAACTTGCACATGAATGCCCTGTCAAGTCAAATTTGAATGGGATGAGCCTGTAATCACGAAGTAGGACATTTCCGATAGCATGTGTAGGTGGCATTAGAGCAGCCAATCCATTGAGTCCTGTGTGTGAACATGAGAAGCACAGAAAGATATTAGACACACATCTGCTCCTGCATTTAATTTGCATAGAGCTGTAGAAGTTTGTATGACAAGCCTGAAAATATTTGAATAGCTGTTTTTTTAGATGGTGCAGACTGGGCCAGGGTGCATAAATGTGTGTGTTCATGTGTACTGAGTCTTGCGTGTCTTGTGTAGTATGTTTCATTTTTCATGCAGACTTTTACTAGAGCATGAAATCCCCTCTCGGTTCCTGACGAGAGAAAACGTATTTGTATATGGATGTATTTCAGATTAAACCAGTTGGACTTCCTGTAATGTAGGAACAGTAAAGGTAAAAAAGTTATATTGGTGTTTACTAAGGCAATCATCAATATTACTATTACTCATATACTTATTTATGAGGAATTTTAGTTCAGTAGATCAGGGAGTCGGCCTTGTTAAGGGCTGCCTCAATCGGAGAATCCTTCCAGGGCACTGAAACAGTCGCTCCCTAAAAAGTCCCACAATGCACCATTGTGTGTCATCATGTGAGCCAACTGACTACACTTAATGACAGACAATAATGTTTTTTTTTATTTTTAATACAATTAATTATATTTTAACATATACACTATATTGCCAAAAGTTTTGGGACGCCTGCCTTTACATGCACATGAACTTTAATGACATCCCATTCTTATTCCTCAGGGTTTAGTATGGAGTTAACCCACCCTTTGCAGCTATAACAGCTTCAATTTGTCTGGGAAGGCTTTCCAAAAGGTTCAGGAGTGTGTTTATGGGAATTTTTTACCATTCTTCTAGAAGCGAATTTGTGAGGTCAGGCACTGATATTGGATAAGAAGGCCTGGCTCACAGTCTCCGCTCTAATTCATCCCAAAGGTGTTCTATCGGGTTGAGGTTAGGATTCTGTGCAGGCCAGTCAAGTTCCTCCAAACCAAACTTGCTCATCCATGTCTTTATGGACCTTGCTTTGTGCACTGGTGGGCAGTCATGTTGGAACAGGAAGGGGCCAAACTTAGCTTCTTTCACTAGAACTAAGGGGCCAAGCCTAACCCCTGAAAAACAACCCCACACCATAATCACCCCTCAACAAAACTTTACATTTGGCACAATGCAGTCATGCAGGTACCATTCTCCTGGAAACCGAACCTATACTCGTCCATTGAATTGCCAGACAGAGAAGCGTGATTCGTCCCTCCAGAGAACACTTCTCTGCTCTAGAGTCCAGTGTTGGCGTGCTTTACACCTCTGCATCTGATGCTTTGCATTGCACTTGGTAATGTAAGGCTTGGATGCAGCTGCTCGGCCATGTAAACCCATTCCATGAAGCTCTCTACGCACTGTTCTAGAGCTAATCTGAAGGCCACACAAAGTTTGGAGGTCTGTTGCGATTAACTCTGCAGAAAGTTGGCGACTTCTGCGCACTGTGCACCTCAGCATGCGCTGACCCCGCTCTGTGATTTTACATGGTCTACCACTTCGTGGCTGAGTTGCTGTTGTTCCCAATTGCTTCCACTTTGTTATAATACCACTAACAGTTGACCGTAGAATATTTAGTAGTGAGGAAATTTCAGGAATGGACTTATTGCACAGGTGGCAATCTATCACTGTACACGCTTGAATTCACTGAGCTCCTGAGAGCGACCCATTCTTTCACAAATGTTTGTAGAAGCGTCTGCATGCCTAGGTGCTTGGTTTTATACACCTGCGGCCATGGAAGTGATTGGAACACCTGATTTCAATGATTCGGAGGGTAAACCCAATACTTTTGGCAATATAGTGTACATCGCTAGGCAGGTAATGAACATAGTCTAGCTAACATAATTTATTTACAGCTGAAATTTTGCACATATGTAACAAGCAATGTATTTATCATTATGTACTTTAAACAAAGCTAAAAAAATATGTCAGAAAGATAACAGCTCTGCTATTGTTCATAAATACCAGTGGTGATGTTGTTCAATGAGGACGTTGCCATGTTGCCCGAAATAGAGTCATCAGTCTCAATGTATAGTGAGCAGTGGTGAGTAGATTAATCTAGATTAAAATGGCTCATTTGAATTCTGCCGAAGGCATTCAGAATATGTGTGCTATACAAATAATGACTGGTGCTTTCACACTTGGTTCGATTGCCTGGACCGAACCCGAATTCGATTGCTCCCCCCTGCTGGACCGTGTTCATATTATATTATTTGGGTCTGAAACCGGGGTGCGTTTGCGTCATCAAAGCAGCAGCTGTTTACCCCGTTACTTGGTAACGACGTCGAGCGAGAAGGTGGCAATATGAATAGCGTTGTTTACCTAACTTTTATATTTTTGTTTTTGAACCGTTGATTTAGTTACCAACACTTCAGTACTCAGTATGGCACTTGCGTCTATCTGCCGCGAATGTACTGCAAATGCTCTAAAGAACGCTGACGACGATCAGAAATTAGATTTGCAGCTCTCTGCTTGCAGTATGTCAGTCAAGCTTGTCAGGACTCGAGTACGGTTCGCCGGTGCGAAGCCAGTGTTCACGCTTGATGTGGTCATTGCACAGCATACACGCAGGTTCGAAGACTCGTTCTCGCTCCCTACAGTGCATTTTGGCTAGGTAGCTATACATCCGCGCTAAAATATCACGGTGAAAGTCATCATAGCTTGCGTAGTATAAATCCAGCTCCCAACCCAACTTTGAGAATAGATTAACGGCGATATTTTTTTTATCACCCGATAAGAGTCTCACGTTAACGCAGCACGTTAACACGGATAACGGCCCACCACTAATAGTGAGTCAGTGTCCTTATTGTCATTACCAGTGCCCAAATTCATGTACACGATGTACTGATTCACGACCTAGGAAGCTAGGGAGCTGATTGAGACTAAGTAAAATCTGTCAAGGACATTCTTTAGAAATGTTGGCCCATATTGATAGGATAGCATCTTGCAGTTGATGGAGATTTGTTGGATGCACTTCCAGGGCACGAAGCTCCCATTCCACCACATCCCAAAGATGCTCTATTGGGTTGATATCTGGTGACTGTGGGGGCCATTTTAGTACAGTGAACTCATTGTCATGTTCAAGAAACCAATTTGAAATGATTCGAGCTTTGTGACATGGTGCATTATCCTGCTAGAAGTATAAAGGGATGGTCGTCATAAAGGGATGGACATGGTCAGAAACAATGCTCAGGTAGGCCGTGGCATTTAAATGATGCCCAATTGGCACTAAGTGGCGTAAAGTGTGCCAAGAAAACATCCTCCACCGCATTACACCACCACCACCAGCCTGCACAGTGGTAACAAGGAATGATGGATCCATGTTCTCATTCTGTTTACGCCAAATTCTGACTCTTCTCAACAGAAATCGAGACTCATCAGACCAGGCAACATTTTTCCAGTCTTCAACTGTCCAATTTTGGTGAGTTTGTGCAAATTGTAGCCTCTTTTTCCTATTTGTAGTGGAGATGAGTGGTACCTGGTGGGGTCTTCTGCTGTTGTAGCCCATCTGCCTCAATGTTGTGCTTGCTGTGGCTTCACAAATGCTTTGCTGCATGCCTCGGTTGTAACAAGTGGTTATTTCAGTCAAAGTTGCTCTTCTATCAGCTTGAATCAGTCGGCCCATTCTCATCTGACCTCTAGCATCAACAAAGCATTTTCGTCCACATGACTGCCGCATACTGGATGTTTTTCCCTTTTCACACCATTCTTTGTAAACTCTAGAAATGGTTGTGCGTGAAAATCCCAGTAACTGAGCAGATTGTGAAATACTCAGACAGGCCCGTCTGACACCGACAACCATGCCACGCTCAAAATTGCTTAAATCACCTTTCTTTCCCATTCTGACATTCAGTTTCGAGTTTGTCTTGACCAGGACCACACCCCTAAATGCATTGAAGCAACTTCCACGTGATTGGTTGATTAGATAATTGCATTAATGAGAAATTGAACAGGTGTTCCTAATAATCCTTTAGGTGAGTGTATTTACAATTGCAATTGGGTGTCCGAAAACATTTTATTCAGTTGCACTTCAGTATATTTTTTAATAAATTATTCCCATAGTAAGTACTCTTTTCACAAGGTACCTCTTGGTTTTTGAGATATCCAGGCCACTTGTGTGCATGAGTGTATATGTGTGTGCTTCTTACTTGCTTTTATTCTCTATTGTTTCCATCATGTTCCAAATCTAATCAAAACCTATGATGCCATGTGCTTTGATGCTGCTGTACAGGTCAGACTGTACAATAGAGTGAAACACAGCAAACACAGCTGCCAGACAGGCTCAAGATATCCCAAACCAGAAGCTATTGTGCCTCCATTTATATCGCCTTCTTTGTGTTATTTAGAGCAATGTAAATATTGGATACTATGATAACTGACTATTGTAAATATTTTTATCTTCATTGATCTACAAAATGTTTGAGGACATTCGCTTTATTTTGGCTGTGTGTATTGTGAGTTCTTATTCATATAATGGAGAGAAAAGGGCAGTTGGAAAAACATCATATAACCACACGCCCTATAATGTATCAGTTATTGGACCATTTATGTACCATAGTATTCTTCAAAGTACCTTAGTATCATGTAAATTCCATTATACATGAATATAGTGATTATTCACACTACCGGCACATTACTTTAAAGTAAATTGATTTGTCTTGAAAAGACAAGGCTCATCTATCAGGAAACACACAGCGCTGTGTTTACTGACCTATGACTGTTCTCATAATCGTTAAATACCCTGTGAGTCAGCGGGTCAGCGTTTTTACTCTAGTTCTGAAAGAACAGAATTACGGCCACCTGCTGAATCCCACATCATCCTGCAAACTTTCAGGAAGTTCTTGGAAAACTCTGAATTTTTTGGAATGCTCAGAATTCCTCATAACATTCCCATGCTTTTCTCTACACAGCAAGCAAGGGTTTTAAAGTTTAAATAGCCCTGACGTATGACACTGTTCATCTCTAAGATAGTGTTCCTCATCTAGTGTTTGTTTCCATCAGAGTGGCTCCAGTGACCCTGCACTTCCTTCCTTTCTCAGGGTTTCCCCCTCAGAGCAAAACAAAGATATAAGTTTCCTGAAAAATATAAATAAAGATTCAGTCATCCTCATAGGACTGTTTCCTCTAGCACAGTCTAGAAAGGGTGAAGAGCTCTGAATTAACAAACAAGCTCCCATTTATACATACTGACACTGGGCTCTGAGTGATAATCTAACACATGTGGGTATAAATACATATTTGGCAAAAGAAAAAAACTGTAAAAAAGACTTGACTCTTTTCCAAACCTCTTTTACTGTACTGAAGCCTGTTAAACACCTGTAAAACAGCCCCTATAAAACAGCCCCTCCACATAGAGGCCACCATCAGAAGGCCATAAACACACAAACACACCCTCTTACACTCCCAAGAGCAGGAGACATGTGAACCTAATCACCCGTGAGACTTCACGGCAGCTGCAGTACCGATCGATACTCGTTCTGTGTTAAATGAAGTATTGAGAGAGCGTTTGAGAAAGAGGGATGGAGAGCATGAAAGAAGAACGGAAAGTCTATGTAGGAAAGGAAAAATAGGATTTTTTAGGGGGTGGGGTTTTATCTAGGTTAAAAAACCCTAAATCAGCAAGCCTTCATTTTGAGCGTTAGTTTTTGTGTCAGGAAGGAGGTCTTTGATGGCGATCTGATGACATCAGCGCGGCCCACTGATGCATTCTTTCTCACACAAAAGGCCCAAAAGTCACTTCAATAACAAAACAATGAGTGATTATGGCTGAAATAGAAATTAGACATTTTCACAAGTTTCTTTTCTGTCCATTAATCCTTGAATTGTATGGTATTTCACCATTGTCATTTGTAAGGTTTAATAATTTAACATCTTAGCACGTTCATGATCCAACAGCTTTAAATGTACAGTAAACAAAAGAAACTTGAAAAACAGTACCTACTGCAGTCTACTTCTACTTGAACCATAGCAAAATCAGCTTTTTACCTTAACTGCACACCCTTGCTTGTCCATAAAGCATGGTGTTACTACAGAAATTGTAACACAAAACAGCCTAACAAATAGCAAATATGTCATATGTGACCCTGGATCACAAAAACAGTCATAAGGGTCAATATTTTGAAATTGAGATGTATACATCATCTGAAAGCGGAATATATAAGCTTTCTGTTGATGTATGGTTTGTTATTATATGACAATATTTGGCTTAAATACAACTATTTGAAAATTTGGAATCTGAGGGTACAAAAAAATCAAAATATATCTAAAGTGTCTAAATAAAGTCCTTAGCCATGACCTTATTATTACTAATAATAATACATTTTTGATACATTTGTGGTTGGAAATTTACAAAATATCTTAATGGAACATTATCTTTACTTAATATTCTAATGATTTTTGGCATAAAAGAAAAATCTATAATTTTGACCCATACAATGTATTGTTGGCCGTATACATACAATACAATATACCCGTGCAACTTATGACTGGGTTTGTGGTCCAGGGTCACATATGTGGTGTGTAATGCAGGGACTTCTAAGAATGTCATTTTACTAAATTATACAGTAGGCTAATTCATAGTTTTTGCTTGTAAAAACACAAATTTGACAGCATATACATTTAATGCAATAAACTACTTGCAATTTTTCAATGTATATCGTACCGTGTGTATGCCATTATTTGCACGAATATACTCATTTGGACAATACATGAGGTGTGCTTAAATTGATTTGATCCATGTTATACAGCTTATCCATCATTAAACAAAAATATCTCACTGCAGAAGTCACAATTGACCAATCAGAATCAAGTATTTCAGAGAGCTGTCCAATCAATCTTAATACATCTCTTTCATCCTAGTACTGTTAACCGAGGGTGTGTTAGCATGAGATATCGTGTTCAGCCAGATCATCAGATCATCTTCTTCTACATGCGATGATCCATCGTTTTTTCCTATTCTTTGAGTGATCTGTTGTCTGAAAGGCTTTACTAGCTCTTCTCTAGAAGTTCAGTTAAGAATGAACTCTCGCTGTGTACCATAAGTGCCCGGCCCGCTAGCCAAGAATTCAGACCTCAAAAACAGAGAGTGGCACGCATCCTGCCCTGGGCTTTCAGCCAATAAGAACGCACCCATAGTGGTGCAGCCGAGCAAATCAGAGCACTGGCACTGACTATCACAGCAGTATACAACACCCTGTAAAATGATTCTCAAAGAAAAGAGTGAACTGACCAATAATGACCGTTGCTTCAAAACAATAATCCTTTCATCACTTTCCATCATGCAGCAGACATAACTAATAGAGCAGAGACCAACCATTGAGCCAATGTAGGCCATCCAGCCAACCATCTATTACTCAGAAGACAAAGAAACATTTATTACCAAAAGAATGCAGGCCAAAATTGAGAATTAACCAAACACAAGGAGCATGCTTTATGTTCCTCCTCGTTAAACTGTCAGTAGAGAAAATCTAATGCTAAATTCATGTGCTCCCCTTCCACCCTCAATCCCACCCACCCGAGTTGACATTTACACAGAGAAAGTCAACAGATCAGTACAAGTGAAGGGCTCTTAGCTCCTGTCGTAACACATAGTGCTTTGACTACAGCGGAGCGCTGCGACTCAAGTTAAACGAAAGTGTCAACATTAAGAGCTCTGCCCCAAGCCAAATCAAGTACAACATAAACACTTTTCCTTTCAAAAAGCTTCCCATGAGCTCCTAATGAAGCCTCTTCTGAGATTCTGAAACTAATTAATGATCCCATTTTTCCCCAATTAATAGCAACTTCCTACAGAACTCACACTTATTTCACTTACTGAAGTTAAAATGGGCAAAAACGGATCCAAATGGTCGCCATCTGTTGCCACACAAATGTGACTTGCGATCTAACATTACTTTGCAGAAAAATGGTTTATTGTGTTTATTATTATTAGTTGTTGTTCTAATGCATGCGGCATTGTTTTTATGATGAATGAAACCTCGAATCCTACGGTTTATTGACATTTCTATATCATCCAACTTATGTATTTTGCCTGGTGCCAATGAAACACGCATGAACGCACACACATTGAAGGAGTCATAACTTGCGACAAGAATATTTTAGAGATTTAGAAGTGAGACCCACCCAGAATACCTTAGCAACCGCCTAGCAATGCCCAATATCACACAGCAACAACCACTCAGATAAACTTTAGCAACAACAAAGCAATGCCCTGACAACCACCAAGACCACCCTAGCCGTATTTTTCATTGGTTCCATATTGCATTACAACACTTTTTTTCCTGTGATAAAATGCACAGCCACTCGTTGCATTTTCCGCAGACTTGAGATTTGTCATACTTGCATAGCTACAGTTCATTTTTAAAACACCCTGAACGTTTCTAGAATGATCAGTTGCCTCTAACCTCTCTAGCCTTCTCCATCTCAGCTTGCAGGACCTGCTTGGCCACCTCCAGATCCTGCAGTTTCACCCTCAGCTCCTCGTTCTCCTGCTCCAGACGAGATCTCTTCTTCTCCACAGTGTCCAGCTCATTGTGCAGGCGGATAGACACGTCCTTCGCCACCTAAAACAATGACAGCAGTTTTTAAATATGGTGTGGTGAAATTAAGATGAAAATTTAAATTAATCTTCAAAAAAGGTACTTTGCAGAAAAATAATTGTGTACTGCTAAATACAGTATCCCCCTTTTCCCTTTTAGCTTTAAAATTCAAACCCATATATACACACATCATCATTTTAGCAACACAAGCCCATTTTTCATTACGGACAATGTTTGTGTGCTTCTATAGAACATATAAAAAGGAGGGATGTAGGTTTGTGTGCGAGGAATGAAGAAAAGAGAGGGTAGCATTCAGTGAAAGGGGTAAATGGGGACTATGAGGGGGTAGGAGGAAGAATACAGTCCCGATTGTGAGTTGTGCTTCGTGAGAGAGGGTTGTCCTCTCTCTCTCTCTCTCTCTCTCTCTCTCTCTCTCTCTCTCTCTCTCTCTCTCTCTCTCTCTCTCTCTCTCTCTCTCTCTCTCTCTCTCTCTCTCTCTCTCTCTGTGTGTGTGTGTGTGTGTGTCTGAATCACAGCCAGGGTGCAGCTGGGTACCCACAATGCTCCTCTGTACCAACACCATGCTCTAATTCATATCAGATCCCTCCATCTCTCATTCTTTCCATTTCTTTATCTCACCAACAGCCTCTCTGCCTTGTTACATCAATCTTTCCTTCAATTTCATTCCTGTGGAGCAACTAACTTTACGTATCTAGCTCAGTTGTTTTAAATTTAATGCAGATTTTTCAGTACAAGCTATTTTTTCCAAAGTGTTGTGCTGTAGTGTGAGAAAATTGTACAATGCTGTTTTGTTGTTGCATTATATTGAAAATGCAATATTGATATTTTGGTTTTACTGTAACAATTCAAATTATACCTATCAGAATAACGTGTCATTATTGTGGTATAACTACATTTTTAAATATCAATACAATTTTTGATTGCAAATTATATCAGAGATACATAGTTATTGACTGTAAAATATACAGTTATCAAAACACCATATTTTAATGCCTGAAACATTTCATTTATTTATTCATTTTTTACAATAAAGTTCTGGCAACCACAGCTTTCAGTTTTTAAATATACTGTAACAACAATAATTTGTATACAGTATCAATATTTCTAATAACAGACAGCCAAGCAAAAAAATAAATCTATGTGACGATTCATGACAGAGTAGAGTAAACCCTAAACCCTAGGCCCATGCAGGGTTTTATGGTAATTGGGTGTCTGTATTGTCATACAAATGCTTTAATTATCAGAGCTCTGTTGGTCCCAGATTATTTGCATTCACTCCTCCCTCCATTCTGTCTGGACGCCACACACCTGCTTCTGACTGACATGTCACGGCCTGTTGTTGTTTATGCAAAAAAAGATGGACACCTATAGATTCCTATGTGGAATTTGTTTGTCTTTGGATTTGATTATGTGTGTGAGTGTTTCTCCTCTCTGATCCTGCTTTTCAGGATTGTTCCGCCTCTCTGCTGTGAAAACGGTCGTTTTAAATGACTCCCCTCCAGATCTGTATCTGGCTGCATCTGCGGGACAGATGCCTGGGCACATTCACACTGTAACCTCAACCTTACCCTGCTTAGAAAAAAAAACTAAAAAAACAAGCTGCCCTTCGGTTAACCTCTATAAGCACACATGCAGCTCATATGAGCCATATGAAGACAGTCCAAGGGCACCAAATACGTTGTGTTGAAAGAAGCCCGTTAACACAGTTGCTAATACATTTTTAAATGGGTTGACTTTAAATGCATCTGCCAGTCCATTTCTGCTTCCACACATATGTCACTCTCAAGTTAATTTTACCAATTCTGCCTTTGCAACTCAAAAACGAGTAGTAGAGTCAGCATAAAATGCCATTTGCAAGCCATTTTACCTACATAATGTGATGCATTTCTGAGTGAAACAGGATATTCAATGAGAAAAAATGTAGGGCATGTAAATGGAGACTTCTCAGTTTTTATTCTAGAAAAAAAGAGACCCAAGTTATCTCAAATGTGCCGCCTCTAGAGTTTCCTCTCATCTTAGGATCTGGGCTTTAAGTGGGGCTTTGTCTTGCTCCATGGCCGTTTGAGTTGACTTTGACGTGTGAATGCAACACATGGATGATTATGCATGTGCACTCCTCGCATAGATGATAATGAAGGGAGAAGGCAGTGGGGTTTCAGAGACAGTTTTCCCGGAATCCCTAGAGTGGTTTGACCGAGAGGGGACCAATCCGGCTACACAATTAGATGTTTTATTAGTATGTGTCTCTTTCTCTCTTCTTATCTCCAGCATGCTGCTGCTAAACTGATATCTAAACAGGCGAAGGCCAAACTGACCAAACAGTATTTTCTTTGCTTATCGGCATCTGTCACCCTTACTTCCTCTTTATTATTCTCATTGTGCGCAGAGGGTCATTTTATTGCTCAGAGGTTTCTATTTTACAGTTCAGGACACAGCACGTCTCATTAAGCTCAAAGTATACTTACATTTTTGCACATACACTTGGACAGCGTTCCTCAAACTCGGTTTAGCTCCAACCCTGATCAAACACACCTGAGCAAGCTAATTATGTAATAATGTATTCAGGATCTCAAGAAAATCACAGGTAGGCGAGTTTGATCAGGGTTAGAGTTAAACTCTGCAGGACAGTGGCCCTCCAGGACAGAGTTTGAGGAACCCAGTGCTAGGATATACGTATAGTGCATGTGGCATACATTTCATCATCAGAAAACAAACATAACTTGATGATATTAAGACATTTTGCCCCACAATGTATATTTGTAATAAGTCACTAGATAAGAATGTTTGGGGTGTGAGTGTGTGCAGTTTAAAATGTCCAAGTATTAAGTTATGTACAAACCTTATTTTACTTATAAATGGGAAAAACACCATCGTAAAAACCCACAGGAAATCTTGAGGGAACCACTAGTGAATACCCAGCAAGCAATAGCGGCTTATTTCGTTGACATGTTTATGTTCTAGATGACTAGTCTACTCTAAGACTATAGTTAGACATCTATTACATTTTCACTGACAGACCAAATTGACCAAAATGACTTGGTTTGCTTGAGCATTATTAGGGTCTCATTTTGTGACATCATGTCCTGCTTTTGGTTCATTTGCATGTCTTTGGTCCGTGTTACATTCATATTTCATTAGAACCAAACCAGAGTCATTTGGAAGTGGTTTGAGACCCAGTTTTTTCGTCCGGTTGTTTGGTGCGCACCAGGGTTCGGATGACAGTAGTGACGCTTACTCAAATGAAACGCACTAACAGAGCAATCGCACAGGGGTTCGCTCTATTACTAGTGCGTTATGTCATAGAATAAAACATGAAAACATCTCGAGCTTGGGTTAACCCTTATCTCAGACATTTTACCAAAAATCCATTGACTTCAGGACGATGGAACCAGAAGTGCTAAAATGCAATCTTCTTTCCGGGTTTTGGCAAATAAAAATACGTCATGCCTGCACCACTCTATTAGTTGATCAACAGGGTTGCATCACTGGGCCAGCCTGTTATTTTACAGCCAGAAAAAAGACATTTGCTCATAATTGGAGTCTACTTTAAAAGACTATTCGTCTTGCTGCACGTATAGACTATTACACTATTAGCGTCAAAACAAGTATACTTTCGAATTGAGCTTTCATTTAAGTATTAAATTTGTCCCAGATGTTTAATCTAGAAATGAAAATACAATCAAATTAGACCATTTTTTAGCAGAGCTCAGATCATTTGGTCTGGGATAAATCTGACTGGAGGAGATTAACGCAAACATCCTCTATTAGGACTGAGCGTCCAATAACATAAAATGTTCATGAATTTTTTTGCCGAAAACTGTACAAACTTTATAACACGGACACGGTTTTGATGCACTAGATTATCTGAATTTAAGGAACAAAAGAGATCTCATTCATGAGTTTTGTTTCCTCCAGCTGTAATCATCGTCTCTGTTTCTCAGCTGTTGTTTTGCATGAGCACATGGCTGGAGAAGCTCAGATGGCTAACAGAGGGAAAGAGGAAGCTACAGTGTTTCTCCAAACCCCATTTAATAAAGCCAGAGCAGCTGATGAGAAGGTGTGGGGCTGTTTTCCATCCTTCCCCTGACAGATCTGGGAGACGTTGCTCTCATTGGATGAGAAATGAGGCCAGTGCTTCAGACAGCAGGAAATGGTGCAGGGATCTTACAAACATTCAAATCCTCCATCAACCCTTTTCACCCCTACCCCCTCCTGACCATGACATCATCCCCTCCCCCTCAGTCTCCAGAGACCAGAGCAAGATGGGAAAAATCTGAACATGGGAAACTCTTTTATGACAGAGTAAGTCCAAAGGGACAAAAACATTTGTCTTGCACTGCCTCTTGGTCAGAAGATCACTGACCTCTGAATGAGGTTTAATTATTTGGAAAGTACCGAACAACAACCGATAAGTGGGTCATGGGTGTTAACATCTAATGTACCATAAACATCAAGGGTTTTACTTAACATATAGAACATAATTAGTAATGTATTGACAGTTTTGTCAATGGATAATAAACATTTGTCAATTTTATTTCAGAATCCTTTAGTTGTCATCATAAAATTGTTTTTGTGGTAATTTCATGGCTCTCCACAATGGCATCATTCTGGGGCAGTGGATTTCACATAATACAATATTTTAAAATCATATTTTTTTGTCCAAGTACTTATATATTTAGTTATTTTAGCCAGAGAACGGGCAACATAATGTATAGTGAATCGGTCTAAACTAAATAAACCATGACTGGGTGATATGCTCAACATCATGATCCCTTTCTGCTAGTTTTGTAGTTTATAACAATGTACAAAACAATCAGCCTAGAAACAACATGAACATTGCAAAAATCCTCGGAGGTATTTTTTACTATAAGCGATAACTGAGACAAAGATGGCAGCAGTTGTGTTTGTATGAGCGAAACAAGAGACATGAAGCATTCTGCTAAACATTGGACGATGGTGAATATTAGGAAATATCTGACTGCTGAATGCCATGATTGACCAATCAGTCATGAGTATATTGGTTTTAGAAAAGGCCATCAGCCACTGTACAATCTTAACTAAATACTGTAGCATGTGTTACACAACCAAAGTATAATTCAAAGTACTGTTTGTAGCACTAGTTATCTTCATAAGCCTGTAAGGGTACAAGAAAACCTGAGTTAGCACTTAGATCTTCACAGTGCTTTGTTGCTGTGCTAAGCTGAACTTAAAGAAACAATGCTCTTCCTCCTCAAAGCATAGTGTGTCTATCACAGTGGTGGCAATGGAGGATTTCAACCAGTTGAATGCACAAGCGCTGTGAAGATCAGTGTAATTTGACCTGGCTGTGCCGGTAGCGTGGGGAGACAATTGACCCTGTGTTAGGAGACTCCTGTCAGCAGTTAAAGAATTCAGCAGAGGCTGAGATGTTTTCGTGCAGACACCACCCCCCTCGCCTTGCCTTGTCGATTGTGTGTTACAGCTTCTGATCCTTACCAGCTGTGTCCTGAGTGGTAAAACTTAAGTATGTGACAGTGTCACTTGTTAAAGACCGCCATAGTCAGTCTCAGTAGCACAAAGAGCCACAGCATTTGCTTGGCAGAGGAAATCACTCTCCCTCCTTTTCCTTCCCTCTGTAACTGTATACAAATCAGCCATGTAAAAGACGAATACAGACAGCGAGGCAGTGCCGATGGTAATGACATCATGTTTATTTCTCTTCCCTCTGACAGACCAGAGAAAGGAAGCATTGTGTCCACAGCCATGTGAGACAGTTGCCTTCTTGGTGCATGACATGCAGGCTAAAGCATGATCTGAAGATGTTTACATCATTGGCTATTTTTATAAGATTCACTTCTGGGATTCAGATGTCTCTTGTGAAAAAGAACTTATGGAAATAATATACTTTAAAAGAAAATGCTTAAGTGCAAACTGGCTGTAATGATTTCGGACACTTAATTGCATGTTATTTTTAGAATTAAATGAAAGTGTATTCAAGTTCAAATTCATATTAAAGGCAATTAGTTGAATTTCAGTAATTTCATAATTACTTTTGTTGCCCTTGAAATGGTACTACTAAATGTACAAGCATTTAAGGCTAACTAAAATCTACTTTAATGTCACTTCTATTGAAACTTGTATGTCATGTATTTAAATATATTTGTAATTACACATTTGTAGTGATGAGGTTGCAATTTAGTAAATTTCATATATATCAACTTCAAAATATATTACATTCTACTGTATTGTGTTTTTAAAACACTACAGAAGAAATTACAATCAAGAACTTTAAATGCCCACTAAAATGCCTTGATACGCACAGCACTATTCAGTGTGTTGACGTAGTTCCACTGAAACAGGACGACAGGGAAAACATTTTTTTTTATAGAATGTTATAATTGTCACTTTTTGAAGGTGAGTAAAAATGCAGCATTTGTGTGTGTGTCCTTTTAAATGCAAATGAACTGCTGCTCCCTTCCCCCTTTCAAGAAGAGGACGGAGCTTTAAGAGCTTGTGTTAGCACTTCGGAGTACCTCACGCAGACATACACTGAAAATGTCCGAAACTGCTTAGCCTTTTATGTTCAAACCGGAGTCGGACAATGATGGAGAGACTCAAGAACAACTGACAACATTTAGAATGCAACAGGGTGTTTCTGAATGGTTAGTTGATGAATTTATGTAGATGATATGGAGTTCTTCAAGTCATTGATTAGCATATTTTGTTATAATAATCTATAAATTGCTTTTGTGGGAACTTGTGTTGTTCCCGGTTTACTGGCTTAGGGTTAGTGATGTCACTAACCTGTGAATAATCTTGTTGTAGTCCTTAAAAAGTCTTAAAAAGTCCTTAAAACCCCTTTGATTTGAACTTTGAGCATCATAACTTTGCAGATGTTGTTTATGCTCAAACAGCAACGGTACACACTAACTAAAGTTTAAAAAGGAAATCATAATCAACCACCCCTTTGAGTACTATTAATTGACCTTTTACTTAGTTTATATTATATCACCTGCAAGTAGAGTTTCTTAAAAACATACTGTTAAGATTTTAAGTTCACTACAAGTACACAGTACTTTATAAAATTAAGCACACTTCTTTTTTCACAACGGGTAAACGCAAATCTTAAAGACAGAATATGTTTGGCAGGTTTTATCTGTAATAAATAACGTAAGCAATCTTCACACCATTTGAATTACATAGCACAGTCGCTCTGACCTTGACATCTTGCTCCAGTGTGCGGATAAGCTCCCCGTCCACTTGTCCGGTCTGGGCCACGCGGATGCTGCGTCTCTCTGCCTTCTTAAGGCGGTACTGCAGGATGCGGCAGGTCTTGTTTGCCTGATCCAGCTGCTGTCTGAGCTCCTGGAGCTGATAAACATCCTCCTCCATGTACATGTCCCTCATCTCCAGCATCTCAGAGCGAAGCTCCTCCATTTCATCCTGATATACACACATAACAAACAATGTGTCATTTTAGAAATGACTGCATTTTGCAAACTTTTGTTCTAAAAATGTAGTATTCATTTTAGGTTTAGATGATATATCTACCTAGGTAAGT
The DNA here is from genome assembly GCA_023029165.1 of Gobiocypris rarus. NCBI lineage: Eukaryota > Metazoa > Chordata > Actinopteri > Cypriniformes > Gobionidae > Gobiocypris > Gobiocypris rarus. Next base: position 23,153,680 of record CM040933.1, read on the forward strand.
CTGGCACCCCCTTTAAAAAAGCACATGGTGACCCTGACCGAGGATCAAGTGTGGTGGGATAACCAATATAAATGAGTTCATTATGCTGTATTATGATTTTCCTCGAGACAGTTGCATATTAGCGTGATGTTTCAAAGCACATGGCTCTAAACCCAAATAAACTATTTATACGTCAAACGGGTAAAAGAGGCGGCTAGATGCGGTGGGCAACCGCGTGCTGTCACACATTTCCAGTGAATATGGGTCAACTACTGCAGCGCGCGTCACGTGCTCCGCACGCGGATAAACAATGGAGTGAAAAGTGGGCGCGGGCGCAGTGGCTGCTGCAGCATCTGTACAAACAGCTGCATTATTCAAGCAACACGAGAGCGAGAGCAAATAACCACTAGCATTTTTAAATGATGTTATATTAGGCAATGCCAGATGAAATAGATCTGATTTCGTCATGGTCTTCTGGTAGTCTATGAAAACCGAGATTACAAAGGAATCACTGTTTCGCTCATGCATAGCCTAATGAATCATAGTAATTCTGTAGAAAAGACAACCCCATCTAACAATGCACAAGGATCTTAAATATATGCCTTGCAATTTCCAGTCTTAGGGGGAACAACACTGGCATGTCTGGCTTAGCATGTCTCTCTGTTCCTGTGGCAGTTATAGCCTACTGGTGACCCTACAAAAATGTGCCATTGCAAATAGTTTCCACCAAAATACTGCAGTTACAATACATTTATTGTGACACCTTTTCATCATTATAAAAAGCATATTGGTTTCCAGACGTTTATCATCTCACAACAATTTCAGTCATTTCTACTAAGTTTGATGAATTTCTTAATTTGAATTTCTTGATTCAGCATTCAGTTCTAAGGTGCATAATAGTGTTAGGCCTATTAATTTACCACTTGTATATGATTTTTTAAATTAACACAGTAATTTAACATTTCATTACAGTGTCATAATCATAAGCAAAAAAAAAATCTTGTTTATGTCGCTTATATTGCATTAAAGTTTCGCTGTTGTAAGAACTGTAGGCTACACTGTAGAAAACATTTAGAAATTCTTCAAATGTTTAGAAAAAAGCCCAATTTTGGTTCTAGCATGTTGCATTATATTCTTGAGATCAGTGTTTTGGTTTTTGGTACCAGCACAGCAGTATTTTAAAGGTGTAACCTTTAACCTGAATGTAGCAACTTTGACGTTTTGTCAACCATGTATGGTCCGATATGACACTGCTGCTTTGATGTTTGTTTTTACAATAATAATATAATAGATAATCATTATCTTACCTTTAAATAATCATTTTCCGACCTGAGTTCCTCTATTTCCCTGATTAATTCCTCATGCATCCCGTCCATTAACTCCTCAGTCAGGTCCGAAAACGCTAGGGATGTGCTGGCGAGCATCCTGCTGTCGAACGAGGTGAGGGAGCGCTCGTCTCCGGGAGAGACGCTCCCCTCTGCGGTCTCCAATCCCAGCGAGAGTCGGTCTTTCTCCACGCTGGTCTTGGTTTGACCACTCTTGTCCAATAGTCCATGTTCTGGTGCTGATTTATCGCCGTCGATCCCCCCGCGGCTGCTGGTCTCGGTGTCACTGCTGAGCGCGTCTGTGGAGATCTTATTCTCCTCGGAGGCGCAGTCGGAGAGCTCGGAACTGCTGTCGGTGGGCGAGAGTTTCCCCGGAGCGCAGCCGGAGTCCTTACTTAAATCATCCGAACCGATGCTGGCGTCCGAAACTTTTCTTCGTCCGCATTTATTGGACTTCGCGCTGCTCTTCTGAGCACCGACCGCGGATAGCGCGGGCTTGCCGGTCGGTTTACTCTTCTCTGTTTTGGTTTCTTTCCCGGTAACCGGGCTACGTCTGGACACGCGGCCGCCTAAATATATGGCCCCCGGTTTAACGCTCAGCGTCGGCGTACCGATACCTCCGCGGATTTTAGTGAGGGACCACCCGGGCACATCTTTAGGTCTTGCTGGAGACGGTGCCCGGTGTATTTTCTTTTTCTCGTTAACTTGTAGCGGCTGCGCAGGCGGCTGTTCCTGTTCGCCGGTGCTGGTTTCCATTTTCTGCTTTTGCCTCTTCTCCTTCGACGAGACAAAATGCGTCGGGGAACCGGTGTCAACCTTTGTCTTGGTCATTCATTCCGTTTACAAGACACGAATGAAGCTGAAATGTACCTCCTCTCCCCAAAAAACAGAAGTTGGAACTGGTAAATGCTTCACACCCGATCAGCCGACATCAAAACCATTGGAAATACAAAAGAAAATGTGATTGCTTGGATTGAGATGCTTCAGTTGTCTTTTATTTACCACGTCTGCAAGATATCCTCCCGTGCGCGTCCTCAGTAGTGAACCTCGGCTGCTCTTCTGCTGAGTGTTAGTGAGGTTTCTTTCTCTCTCCCCGCCCAGATAGCGGCTCTGACCGTGACGAACGGATCACGGAGAGCTTCGCGCGCCGAATAATCACTAGAGCACTACTGCCACCAAGACACGGCACATGAACTTCATTTCACAAACGATTAGAACGGGTGTTTTCGAAATACCGCACTAAAATAGTCTAACAGTAGCCTAGCTATATAATACATTGTGTATTTTGTGAACTATTATAGTTCTTTGCGCTATATTCACTGATTCTGCAGCTCAAAACACACACAGACCAATGAATAACTCGAACCACTCTTATGACTCGACTCTTTTAAGTGAATCATTAAGATACGAGGCAGAAAGTGTTGTCCGATTCCCGCTCGAATGTCTTTTATGAGTCGACTCTCTGTAGTGAATCTTGAATTTACAGCGCGACCATATTCCCAAACAAATTACAATTATGAGACAGATACTTTTTTATTATTATTTAATATTTAATGATTTATTTTTTATGATTTTATTCACTCTGGAAATAAACAATTCTAGTATTGAGTCAAGTTTTATAAAACTTTAGTTGTATGGGTTCTTTTAATCTTTAATGGTCTCATTTCGATGTAGATTCAGCTATACTGTCTTGGCTGATTCAGGAGATACTTCACTGTCATATTTTTGACACGAGGTAATATTTCTTGGTTGATTTTCCAGTCTTGATAATTTCCATCATTACCGCCTAAGAAGAATAATTAATAGAATATTTATCACAGTGATCTCTTGACCCAAGTGTATTGCCTATGTTGTTACAATGGGAACTTCTGTTCATTGACACTGATTTTTTTGAATATGAAATACAGTTGAAAAAAAACTTCCAATTTCGCAATAATGTTAGCTCTTAATTGTATTAATCCTGGTGTGATTTTATTGCATTTATTCTTTAATAGGTTTTTTTTACTCAAAATATTATATTTACTTAAATACAGTCCTTGTGACGCCTAGCCCTGATCTACCCTACTTATCTTTTCTTCTGAGCTGAATACTGCTTGTCTTGCAGTGGAATGGGAGGCTGGATGATGAGGCAGGAATGTGAGCACAGGTCACATGCACCATAATTAGTCTGTAATGATTTCTTTATTCAGAGACTGTGCTCCTGGCTGAACACTGGAGCCTTATTAAGGACCCCTTCTAGGACCCTCACACAGCTGGCACTCCCCAAACTTCACCTAAGAGTTAATGGGTTTACCCACAAGATCACCCTGCTGGAGACAGGACAGAGGAGCTGGTTAGGATCTGTGCTAACTGAGGCGTTCTCAATGCCACATGAAAGAAGGGGATTTGTCCCAATCCTCAAGAGTCTTTGAAACCGAGAGGCTTCACTTAATCTTTTTTTGATTGATTGATTGATTGACTGATTTATTCATCCACGGGTGGTGCGTTCCTGTGTAAATGCAGTGTTTTCTTTTTATGCAAGGTATTGTGCTTTTGTAGTTTGAGTTATCAAATAGAGTAAATTATATCTAACATTGTAAAATCTGTTGGGAAAGATCCTGTAAGAAGAGCAAAACAAAGCACATGAATGCACATGATGCCATTATTTGCTGCTGTATAGTAATGATAAATAAGACATTCTCGGATAATGGAAAATATACTGCATTTATTTCCTGTAATACAGCAATTATCCGTGCAGTGTAGAGACGTTTAGGGATTTTGTTACTGTTATGACTGTATGGCTGTCAGCAGCCTTGCCACACTAGACTGAGGAATGCAAAACCCACAGGGAGACACAGAAAATATCCCCAGAGCTGCTGCTGAATGTCACATATTCTATTTCATGGTGGGCTTAATTAATGTAAAACAGTATTTTAGTCCCCTGTCCTATATACTTGGCCTAAATATCTGTGATAATGATACTAACAGGATTCCCTGCTGTTGTTGCTCGGTCTCTGAGGAGGGAGAGTGTGTGAGGACTGGGACCCCGCAGTCCTCTCGTCTCCATGTAATGGTTGTGGTGGCGACAATGACGAAAGTGGATTCATAAATCCTTAATGGTTTTGTCTGATGAGAAATGCATCGTGTGGACTCTTAGTACATGTAGTTTTACTTAAGAAATACTAAAAAAAAATATATATAAAGTTGCAGAAAATTGAAGAACAAGCCCATACCATTACAACTAAAAGAAAGAAAGAAAACAAAGAAAGAAATAATATATAAGTAAATATTCTTATATAATATTATGTTCAAACAACAAAATTAAAGAAAGATATTTGCAACCCTTTGTGTGTGTGTGTGTGTGTGTGTGTGTGTGTGTGTGTGTGTGTGTGTGTGTGTGTGTGGACTGGTAATCCCTACGGTATGGGGACAAAATGTCCCCACAAAGATGGCAATATCCAAATTTTTGTCCTTGTGGGGACATTTTTTTGGTCCCCATGAGGAAAACATCTTATAAATCACACTAAGTGAGTTTTTTTGAAAAAGTAAAAATGCAGCATGTCTCCTGTGATGGGTAGGTTTAGGGGCAGGGGCAGTGTAGGGGGATAGAATATACGGTTTGTACAGTATAAAATGCATTACGCCTATGGAATGTCCCCATAAAACATGGAAACACAACATGTGTGTGTGTGTGTGTGTGTGTGTGTGTGTGTGTGTGTGTGTGTGTGTGTGTGTGTGTGTGTGTGTGTGTGTGTGTGTGTGTGTGTGTGTGGATCCCTACGGTATGGGGACAAAATGTCCCCACAAAGATGGCAATATCCAGAATCCTTGTCCTTGTGGGGACATTTTTTGGTCCCCATGAGGACAACATCTTATAAATCACACTAAGTGATGTTTTTTGAAAATGTAAAAATGCAGCATGTCTCCTGTGATGGGTAGGTTTAGGGGCAGGGGCAGTGTAGGGGGATAGAAAATACGGTTTGTACGGTATAAAATGCATTACACCTATGGAATGTCCCAATAAAACATGAAAACACAATCTTTGCATGAATTCCAAAATGTTTGTGTGTGTGTGTGCGCGCGCGCGCGTGTGTGTGTGTGTGTGTGTGTGTGTGTTTAAATGTGACATATTTTAGTCACAGGGTTTCAAACCTCACATAAAATAAAACTAGTTATAAAAAGTAATATTATATGTTATGTCCTGAGTTAATCCGCATTTTCCAAAAGTTAAGCATCTCATTTCAATGACCATTAGTTAAATACAAAATTACGCATACTTTTAGGCCCTGTTTTTATCAGAAGCTTAGATTCTAATGAAAACAAGTTTCTTTGCTTTTTCTATGTTGTAGAGTAGACATTAATGGCATTAATGTGCATACAGCAATTATATCTTAATTATATCGTAAGGGTGGTTATTACAACATGATCTGTGTCAGAGATATGAGCTCATTACACAGAATAAAGCAAATCGTTCAATAGATCAACAGTGTTATTGGACCACTAGTGCCATCTTCTGGTCACATTAAGCAAGCACAACATGATTATCACTTCGAATGTTGAAGGCGTGGCAGACAATATAAAACAGACACCTCGAAATGACCCTAGTCTTATACCATAACATTTATTTTATTTTATTTCATATCATTAAATCGACATTTGTAATTATATGGGCTTATTCTTCAATGTTCTGCTAATTAAATATATGCTTTTAGTTGTTTTCTTTACTTATTTAGCCAATCATGTTTTACGTTTGCTTCCAGGCTTCACATTGCTTTTGTCTGGGCGTGATATAAAGATTCACTTTACACAAACTCATCACTGATGAGAGGGCAGATATTTCTATGCAAGCAGAAACAAAGCCATGTTCTAGACCTAGAGGGTCAGTGGGTGTAATTGGCGTGCGTAATGCTGGATGAAAGAGCCCCTTTTACTGTAGTCAAGCCACAGTCTTTAGTCCCCTGAGATCTGTTGGAACAACACTGCAGGAATTGTACAGACAAATGGATGTTTTTTGATGAAAGGTTTATAATTTGCCTCTATACAACTATGATGTATTGCTGACAGCTGATTGGCTGGTCTGTCCTTACACTTTACGCTCTAGACAGAACAAATGTATCTCATAGCTGGATAATACAGTGTAATACAATGTTTTTTGGATAATGTGTCAAAGTGTCATCAGACATCAGTGGTGGTTTCCAACACACACACACACACACACACACACACACACACACACACACACACACACACACACACACACACACATGTTGTGTTTCCATGTTTTGTGGGGACATTCCATAGGCATAATGCATTTTATACCGTACAAACCGTATTTTCTATCCCCCTACACTGCCCCTGCCCCTAAACCTACCCATCACAGGAGACATGCTACATTTTTACACTTTCAAAAAACATCACTTAGTGTGATTTATAAGATGTTTTCCTCATGGGGACCAAAAAATGTCCCCACAAGGGCAAGGATTTTGAATATTGCCATAACGTAGGGATTACCAGTCCACACACACAGTATTTTACAACAGTAGTTTTAGTATTTTCAAAATATTTTCAAAATATTACTGTACATTTAACAAAATTTCATTGTTTTTCTATTTACAAAATTTTGATGTCATGATTTTACAGAATTTCACAGTTAATTTCATAGACATTTTTTACAGTGCACACACACACACACACACACACACACACACACACACACACACACACACACACACACACACACACACACACACACACACATTGTACAATTAAGCAGTGAGGTCAATGCATGTCAGCTGTGCTGCTGGGAACAGTGTTGTAGGCTTATATCAGTGACGTCTGCCTCCATTATTAATGAGAGACATAAACCAAATAGAGAAAATGTACACTGATCAAGCATTATGTGTCCTAATATTGTGTTGGTCCCCCTTATGCTTCCAAAACAGTCCTGTAAGTTTTGAGGTGGGTCCTCCATGGATCAGACTTGTTTGTTCAGCACTTCCCACAGGTGCTCGATTGGATTGAGATCTGGGGAATTTGGAGGCCAAGTCAACACCTCAAACTCGTTGTGCTCCTCAAACCATTCCTGAACAATTTTTGGCAGGGTGCATTATCCTGCAGAAAGAGGCCACAGCCACTAGGGAATACTGTTTCCATGAAAGCTGGTTTGATCGGACCACACGGGCCAGCCTTCGCTCCCCACGTGAATCAATGAGCCTTGGCCACCCATGACCCTGTCGCCGGTTCACCACTGTTCCTTCCTTGGACAACATTTGATAGATACTGACCAATGCAGACCGGGAACACCCCACAAGTGCTGCAGTTTTGAAGATGCAATGTCAACTTTGAGGACAAAATGTTTACTTGCTGCCTAATATATCCCACCCACTAACAGGTGCCGTGATGAAGAGATAATCAGTGTAGTCACTTCACCTGTCAGTGTCATAATGTAATGCCTGATCAGTGCATATTTATAAGGTTTTCATTACACTCAATAATTTTCACAGTTTTAACTTGCTTAACTGTACATTTTCTTCAGTGACCTCTGGTAATGACTGAACAAAGTTCTATGAATTCAATAGGCATTTCTTGGAATGAACATTAGGCTAAAATGAAAAAGGAGTAGCCTGAAAGGTGGTTCATGGAACAGACTGTAATGTATGATAAGCAAGGTTGTGCTGTTCGGTTCAATAACTTGATGTCAAGATAATGTGTAATAAATTACAGGAATGAGAGACAGTTATGAGTGTTGCTCAGAGAACAAAATGTATATCATATGCAGAATTATTGGCACCCCTGGTAAATATGATCAAAGATAGCTATAAAAATAAATCTCCATTGTTAATTCTTTTGATCTTTCATTGAAAAAATCCACAAAGATCGAACCGTTCGTTCAAGTAAAAAAAAAAAGTAAAGTGGGGGCTAAATCACATTATGAAATAAATGTTTTCTCCAACACATGTTGGCCATAATTTTTGGCACCCTTTTATTAAATACATTTTGCATCCTCCTTTTGCCAAGATAGCAGCTCTGAGTCTTTTTCTATAATGCCTGATGAGTTTGGAGAACACCTGACAAGAGATCCTTCAGATTCCCAGATCCATGTTGATGCTGCTTCTCTTCACTTCAGCCCACTCATTCTCTATAGGGTTAAGGTCAGGGGACTGGGATGGACATGGCAAAAGCTTCATTTTGTGCTCGGTGACAAATGTTTGTGTTGATTTTAGTGTTTGTTTTGGATCATTGTCCATTGTCCATTATAAGATTTCTAGCAGAGGCCTTCAGGTTTTGAGTTTGTATCTATTGGTGTTTGCTAGAATCTGTGATACCATGTATCTAAACAAGATTTTCCAGGACCTCCAGCTAAAAACAGGCCCACAACATTAAAGATCCAGAAGTATATTTAACTGTGGGCATGGGGAAATTTTTTCCCTGTTTGCACTAAATCCTGTGGGTTTGCTCACAAAAGCTCTATCTTTTAGTTTCATCTGACCATAGAATCCAGTCCCTTTTTAAGTTCCAGTCAGTGTTTAGGAGGAAAAAAAAAACGTATTTCATAATGTGATCCGATAACGCCCCCACTTTCAATGTATGTACTTGAATGAAAGGTTACACTTTTTGTGATTTTTAAAAAAATTAAATATCAAAAGCATAAACAATGCAGATGTATTTTTACAGCTATCTTTGATAGCCAATAATTCTGACCACAACTGTTTATCAATACAGCATATCAATTTATATATAGGCCTGTAAATCAAATTAAACCAAACTCTTATGATATATGCTAGCATATATTAAGCATATTTATTTATTGTGTTACTTATTTTGTTATTTAAAAGTAAGTACTGTTGAGTTTACAAATGCTGGATGATAAACACATTATTGTGTAACTACAATACAAAAGGTCTTGCACTGACGTAACCCGTCAGGCGACGAAATCCCCGCAATATAATTGGCCGAGAGACACGTCAATCAAAACGTCCATATCGGTCTCTTCCGGCTGTGTGTTCTCAGCCCTGAGAGCCCTTCAGCAGCAACAGCATCATCATCCCTGCCCGAGAGACGCGAAATCCAGCCATCATCACAGGTACCAGATTGTCTTTTTTAAAGTAGCTATTTGGACTCTTTCACAGCAGTAACTAAAGTTATAAAGCAATGCTTTGCAGCGGACGAAACGCTCTCAAGTCGTTACTTAGTAAGTTTGGCAGTTAGCTGCTGGAGCTTTAGCCTGTTAGCATCTTTTTACAGACTCCGGCTGCTCCTCGTAACCTAGCGAGCACTACACAACATTTTGAGTGAACAGCGACCACTGGCAAAAACACAGTGATTTACATGCCTAAACCAGAATGCCCCCCAAAATGCTGTCTAGATAGGAAGCTCACTAGGATTTAGGACACAGCCCTGATTTGCGAGAGTGTCAGCTGCTGGGTCTTTTTGGTAATGAATTTTGTGGTGAAATAAAAAACCAAATATTCAGAAAAGCTTTAGTATAAGGTTGAGTTTTAGAGGTTGAAGCCTGTCGTGTTGAGTCTGAGCCGGTCAGCTGTCATTTCCCCAGCCCTCGTTCTCATTTAAAGTAAACAGTGACGTTTTGTGAAGGGGTTGGTTTCCAGATATTTTCATCTGTGTGTGTTGGTATCGTAATCGGCACCGACATGAACAAGTTCGTGTTGTTCCCTGCGGCTTTATACACCAGCAACTGAAACAATTAGCTCCATACGTGATTGAGACAGATGTTAGCTGATCTTCTTTTCTATTTTATCTTACTTTACTATATCATAAGGCACATTATTTTCTAATAAGAATTACAGGGTTTGACCTGTGGATTTTCAAATAGGATTTTTTTATTAATGTTTGACTTATTTGCATTTTCATATTGACTCATGTAGGTTTCCTGGTTTTAATCTGCATCTGATAAAAACAAATGTCATTTCTATAAAGAAGTTGTCAGCCTGTACTTCGTCCATTACCCGTGTTAAAGGATTAGTTCACCCACATATGAAACTTCTGTCATTAATTACTCACCCTCATGTCGTTCCAAATCTTCAGAACACAAATGAATGGTGTCTAATGCTATTTCATGCATTCTGACTTATTTACACGGTTAAAGGGTTGGATCCTTGTGCTAAACGTGGCCAAGATTTAAAAAAACAAGTTTAAGTATTTCTGTGCCAAATACCCTCTTTCAGGATTCAAGCAAGTTTCGGAAAGTGTTTTAGTTTGGCCCTGTATGACATCATAAAGGGTAGAATTGCTTGAATGGGCACTTCTCCCGGATGAGCGTGTGCACACATCAACCAGAGCGAGAGCATGCCCATCATTGAGATTTGTTCGGGTTAAGGAAGCCGATTTGTTTTTAGACCACAAAATCAACAATAGCTATATTTCCATCCAAAGTTGCGAATGTATCATGCGAAATATTGCAAAATCGTAGGCTTGCTATGATAGTCGGTGTTGCCGGTGTTACCTGTCTTCAGATTCAACACCGGTTACATCACTCACACACACCCCTCCCCCCACCATCGTTTTGATTTTTTTTATAGTAATAAAATAATTTAGTTCAGTTAGAGGCAACAGACCGTAGAAATAAAAACTTAACGTGTCTCCTTAATGAAGCATGTTCAGAGCAACACACACAGCAGGAGTCAGGAGAGCCAAGAGCTGAAAGACCAGATGATCGCGGAAGATTGATTTCAAAACTAAATGTAAAGGCGCCTAATTATGCAAGTTTGTCATTGTACTGTGTTGTTGTTGTGTTTTTCATTAAGAATAATAGGCTAATGAACCCACAATTCAAACAACCTGCTCCCGAATTGGCGCTTATCCAAAACTTAAACTAAAATGTGCACTGCAGTGCGCGGCCACACAGAGCGTGCATTTAGGGCTGCACTATCATCCATTCACAGCCTCACAGAGCGTGCATTTAAGGACGAACTGTCATTCACGGTGTGTGTGCACTGGTGCATTTTTAGTTTATGCCTATTATGGAAGCTTAACTTTCATATGAATTCAATCGAACCACTCGCTTCGCTCCGCTCTGTTATTAATGCCCGAGCGGTCGTGTGCATTACTTCTGGTTATATAGAATTAGGGATTTAAAAGCCCAGTCGGTGATACCGGTATTACCGGTGTTGTCACACGTCAATTAACCGGTGGGAAAATGTCCTCACTGTCACATCCCTACAATATCAAATAAAACATTTACAAAATACAGCATTAAAAATAGGTGGATGGAAACATAGCTAGTGTCTAAAAAAATGTGTTTCTGGTTGAGACGTCTGTGTTATTTTAACATTTCAACTGATTGCAGAACACTTGTTTTCCCATGTAGGTGAAAGTGCATCAGAGATAATGTATCAGATTCTGTTGAAAACCTTGAGCAATACTATCTCTATCTGGCTTTGTCTGTCTTGTTTGATTTCAGGGGACTGATGGTGTCTCCTTTTGACCCTTTGCTTATTTTGATATCGGCTCTAATGTGTGTTTTAAGGGGGTAGTTCAACCAAAAATCTCAACAACTCTAACAATCACAACCCCTCCGATAATCCGGTTGCCATGGTTCAAAAACGTAAAAAACAATTTAAAAGCCATTTCTTGCATATGCATATGTTTTGATTGCACAGTTCCACATCAACCTCTACAGAGGACACTAGGCATTCATTTTTTTTTTTTTCAAACCAAGATGGCCAATAGCCAGTCAGAAATGCCCAGTTGCACCGGAATATCCATCGATTCCTTCCTTCTATCCTAGAAGAAAAAAGTTCATATTTTTCATATCACTGTTAAATTTGATTGAGTATTGATTTTAGATTGGGAGGAAATTCATCATCTGTCCACTAAATTGGATATCATGCATCACTAGCTATATTTCAGCTACAAATCATACTATTACTGTTGACTGTTGTTCTGAAAAATACTTCATCTGAAGTAACTTGTGTTGGTTGTAAATAAATGTATTTGTGTGTTATTAGAATGTAATTTGAAGAAAAGTTCAAAAAAGTAATCTGATTACATTATGAATGTTACTTGTAATGCCGTCACCCTAACACTGCTCTTTTCAGATGAGATTGAAAACACTTGATCGCTAGTTGTTTTCCACAGTCTGAAAACTTAAATAGATCAATGTAAATTTCAGTCTGACGTTTTCTCAGAGAGGAGAGCTATGGTAGAAATGCATAATCAGCAGAATTATCAGCGAATAACGGACAACATACTCCGGTAGACCGGAGGGAGCATGGGCGATTTCTACATAGTCTGAGTTGGGTTTGCTTTCCACAGAGTTGTACCTCTTCCAGATATTTGATATCAGAACATGAGGATGTGATTCCATCAAAGACATGCAACGTTCAACTTGCATCAAGTTCTTCTCCGTCTGCTGGTCTAACAGGAACAAACTCAATTGAGTTTGCAATAATTTAAGCTGTATATTGTTCGTATATAATTTGTGGTTTTCACATAATTTTATAAAACAAAAACACATACTATCCTCTCAAGTTGACATCTGAAAATCATCTTTGAAAAATGTGTAAAAAAAAAAAGTTCTTGTTTTTCATGCCCTAAGAGTAATGAAAACACATTGGGGGGAAAACTCCTCACTGAGGTTGTCATAGTTCATGCATGAAAGGGTTAAGATGGCATTCCACAAATTCACATCCCTTTTCTGCTTTTAAACCGACCGAATCAAAGCTTCACATGGTTTGGACATCAGAAACCAATTAGACCTTGCGAAATGGTTGAGATGCTTTTGAATAGCTGTTTGAAACTTGGTCTATAAACCAAGTCATTGTTCAAAAGGAAATACGGCAATCCGTATTCCGTATTCTAATGCAAAAAAAGTGCATTCGAATTGTTGCTGTGCACGTGAGATGTAGTAATGATGTAAGAGTTATTGCGTTTTTTAACGTTTTGCCAAATGCAGAGAAGACCAAGCCTTTCACACAGAACACATTCTGCACCGCATTTTTGTTATATATGTAAACATGCAGTAGATGGACATCTTTGACTGTTGCATTTGCTTTGTGGCATATACAGTCTTTGACTGTATATGCCAGTCTTTCGAACATCAAACCAACTCTTTGCCAGTTCATTCTTCAAGTGACTAACACCAAATACTTTTTTATTTATAAAACAGGCTTTAACTTTTCAAAAGAGCTTATAAAAATGTCATTTTCTGCCGCATTGGAATTAAAAGCACACCGTTGTTTCTCCATTTTGATTTTAGGTTTACCTCAGAAGCAGTTTGCTTGTTGTTGGTTGCTTGGTAACAGATCGGACAGTTGATTACCGAACTCGATTGAGCGGTTTAAGATTTCCTAACTACAGATAGGATGAGATTTTGTAAGATTGGATAAGAATCCTAAATCAAGTTAAGATTTGCTTCTGTAATACAAAGTTGTGAAAAATCCTACATTAACTTATCACATCTTAAGTTAAGACCTAAGATAGAACGTTTCTGTAATACGCACTCTGGTCCCTATAAGTCATTGCTAGTCTAATGTATTTATTTTTGGCCATCAAAAAAGTAATAGCACATCTTTTCCCAAAAGGCGTGCAGTTAAGGTATCAGTCACGTCCGTAACGCAATCAATACAACGTTTACTAATTATGACTATGGACCCCTAATCCTAAATATGACCCTGAGTAATAGTGACGCTTTCCTTAGCAAACACCACTAACGAATTGTCAAGGTGATTTGTGAGGTGTTTCCTAAAATTGCAGAACTGTAGGTGGCACTTGTCTAGAGATTGTCTAAGGTTTATTATTAAAACATGCAAACCAACAAGTATGTTGCATAAGGTTTATTACATTTGACCTAATAGCGATTCTGTGTCTCCCGTGGTTCTTGTTTGGAAAAATGCTTTCTGAGATAGCAAAGAAGCCATGATAGTTGAAGTAATATGTGAACCGGGGAATTAGAAATGGGTACTGCTTGATTTGCCTCTGCTTTTCATGTTATTTCATAGTTGTCCTGAGGCTATAATAAAACTGCTGGTTGCTTTCCAGTAATCTGTGCTCTGGGAATTCATTGAGCCTAAATGTCAGTCTGCTAGAACAGACCGGGGAAGACATTCAGAAAGCTTTCTTTAATGAACTCCTCAATGGCTATACGTAAAGTTGCATAGCTGGCTAATAGACTTTTACCGCACTAGAAGCGTTCCCTCAGGTGTTGTCTAGACTGAGGTAAAGCCGTCCTGTGTGTCACAGTACAGATCTGTCTCTCAGCTTACACTCTTTGGAAGGAGATGGTCCAAAGTTCAGTTCTATATCAAAAATGTTGCTGCATACAAGCCCATGGGAGGAGACCTGCAGTGGCTCCACCTCTCGTTTCACGAGCAGCTGGCTAGTTTCAGTCAAACATGACAGATGAATGGATGCATGATTGAACTTAGGCTCTAAGATTATTGGAGGAAAGGTGAATGATGGGATTTTTGTTTTTCATGTATGGCAAGCATGAAATGGGCTCTCATTTTGCCATCTTAAAACTGTTGTAAAGTTTATCGTTGATAGTTGTTTTCTTTTTCATGAGGTTTTGATATTGACTATTTTGTCTCTTGGCAGGTGTCCCTGTTTCCAGAGACGAGAAAGAGAGACCATGTTTTAGAGGCCTTGTGCTGTCATCCCATTCTCTACAATGAACAATGAAGACGAGTTCTATGATGCCGTCACAGGTGAGAGATGTTTTTAAATGGCACAGGATGTAACCGTAATCGATTGTACGATTATGATTAAACAGTGTCTATTTATGTCTACTCCTGCTGCTTTTGCATTGTAACCAATCACATGCATGAATGTATTGCCAATGGATACATATTTTAAACCAAAGGTAGCTCTAAAATTTGAAGTCCTAAAGGGAAATAAGTTTATCCATGTAACGCCACCTCTATGACACAAGCCCATCCGGAGCTGTCGCGCGTCATGAAAACATTGACGTTCTCTCAGCACCGTCTGAGTTAACACACAGCAGTATTAAACAGCTGTGTTTTCTGAGGACGATCTCATTTATCCCCTATTGTGAGTGTTTTGGCCACTGTTGACTTTGGCCCTCAGACGTGTGTGTTTATTATGACAGAGTGGTCGCAATGCGGCGCGCCAGTCTGGTGTCGGCTTACCGCAATCTGTTGATAACTTCAATTATGTAGAGCTGCGTTCTGATGGCTTTTGTCATTGCAGAAATGAAATGAGATGAAAATAATGTAATGAATAAATAAACAAGGCAATATGGACTTTGGCAGGTCATTGTGCTGGAAACCTGAAGCCTGATATCAACCAAGTCGCTCATATCAGGTGGTACAGTACGTGAAGGAACCACATTTTATTCCACGTTATTAAATAATTAATAACTGCATGTTGATATCAGACATACAGAAGAAGTCTTCTGCCTTTAATATATATGGTCTTTTTCTAAAATTTTGGGGAAGAGATTTTGTTAAAGACACTTGTATATTATCCTTTTTCAGTGTTCTTTTTATTATTATTATTATTAAAAATTAAAGGGCACCTATTATGCCCCTTTTTACAAGATGTAATATAAGTCTCCGGTGTCCCCAGAGTGTGCCTGTGAAGTTTCAGATCAAAATTCCTAACAGATCATTTAATATACCATTTTGAAAATGGCAATTTTGGGGTGGAAGAAAAATGAGCTGTTCTGTGTTTTGGCTTCTTTAATGCAAATGAGCTGCTGCTCCCTGCCCGAGAGGGCGGAGCCTACACATTCACAGCTCATTCACAGCAGTGAACACGCAAATGAAAACTGAAACATGATACCTGTTTGTTTTAATGATCATCTCTATCGCAGACACATTCATGTGACATTGCAGTTCTTCATCATCATGAAATATTATCATTTGCATGCGTTTTAAAACCGTATCGCTCTCAACTTAAACACACACACATGCTCCTGTTGCATGTGCACAGAGCTGGATGTCAGCACATCCGTGAGTAGTCTATTAAACTAAACTAGTTCTCTATCAAACAACAGAACAGAAACAGAAATTCACTCACTGCTCTTGACTGACTGAACTTTAGTAGCTTTAATAAGAACATATTTCTTACTTGAATGCGGCTGTTAATGCTCTGGCGAGGAGATAAACATGGCGGACTGTGTGAAAAGCTCAGCTACAGCTCTCTGAGGGAGGGGTCTGTGCTAGTATGTCAGTGTCCATCAACACGTGTGGGCGGGGCCTCTGCAGTCCGACGTCACACTGCAGGAATCTGGAAACGGCTTGTTCTGAGACACTTCTTATGATTTATGGGGATTAAAAAAAAAAGGAGTGGGTGGATTTCTACCATTATAGGGTGGTTGTGTACATACACTGCCAACACACATTTATGTTCAAACACCTTATAAAAGTGAATTTTGCATAATAGGTGCCCTTTAAATATTTTAAACACTTATGCTTTAAATATATATAGACCTCTCTCTTTTCTACTTTTTAGTATCATGATACTAAATGTGATGTTTTAAGTTTGTTTTAAAGTATTTAACAAACGAAAGTAATATCTGTAATTTATCAGCTATTGACCATGAAAATAATTATCAGCTTATCAGCGTCAGACAGTTGTGATTTGTATGTAATAATAATAGTAATGTGCTTGTGTGTGTCTCAGGCTTGGATTCAGACGAGTCTTGTGAAGGCACATCAGAAGCCAGTTTTAAAGACGCTGTAGTGTATGACGGTGCTCAGAAGAACAATGGAGCAGTCCCTCAGGAGAACGGAATTAAGAAGCGCAGGTACAGCCAGATTCCAGTGCTGTGACCCATATAGTCTTTTTATGCTCTTTGTCTCTGTCTTAATTCTCTCTCTTGTCTCTCTCTATCTTTAGATTCTTATTTTCACCTTATGTTTACAGTTCATTCTCGTTCATTTATAATATGTGCATAGTTCTACAGTCAAACATATAAGTACACTTAAGAGAGTGTGTGCATGTTCCTGAATAAGAAAGTGTTCTTCTGCCCTTTTAGGTCGTCTCTTCCTGCACCTATGTTCTCCAGAAATGATTTTAGTTACTGGAGCATTCTCAAGAAATGTATTGGACTGGTAAGCATAAATAATTAATCATTTTAGCAGCAAGTTTAGCTTATTACCTGGAATGCATTAAGAATGGGTCAGCATGGTTGACTAGCTGATTAATGTACATTATTGAGCTTTTTACAGCCACCATTAAATATTTTTGTACATTGAATATTGCAGTGTTTTTATAATTGATTGATCCATTCATGTGCCCTCGTAATCTTTAATCAAAAACATTATTTTCCTCTCCCTCTTGCTATATCTTGTCTGATACATCACCAGCGCGAGACAATAATCCCTCACTTCCAGCACCTGCCACTCACATGAGATTGCAGCAATTAGCAAATGACAATGTCCAATCATTTTGCAAATAACAAAATCAAGTCCCGTCTCTGTAGGTGTCTGTCTTGCACCTTAATGCTGGTTGCCAACTGTCATAAAACACAAGCAAACACAGCGCGCAACTGCTACTGTTGCGTAAAAGATATGACAGACGAGACACTCTACCCACTTTCCAAGAAAGTTGGTTTGCAATTGTGGAAGTTTTTCTCATTTCGTGACTTACCCCAGTTGATCACCCCAGTCTGCAGGACTTGCCGATCAACAGTGAGCATAAAAGGTGGCAAAATCACCAACCTGTTCACTAGGTCTGCACAATTCTGGGAAAAATATGAATCACGGTTTTTTAGCTTAGAATTGTTATCACGATTCTCTGCAACAATTTTTTCTCATGAATGACAAAACAAATTGGCCGTACCAAAAATATTTGTTTTGGCACATAGAACATTGCACATCACCACAAGCCTGTAAACATCGAGGCTTTACTGAATAATGAAGAATCACTCTTTAACTGCTTGCCTTTTGTACAATTAACATTCATCTGGCCATTCAAGTAGGTTACCAAAAATAGAAGTTTAACGCACTGCCTGAATATGGCCTGAACATGGCTCTAAATAGGCTAATTGACACGTAATTCAGCATTCTGAGGGTTCAGTGTCTAAAGAAAAGGAGCATAAATTCATCCTTCGCCGCAAGTTTGATTGACAGGCGATCTGATCAGTCACATCACAGAATCTGCCGTTTTGTCCGACAAAGCAGTCAGGAGAGTTCGTAGATTAACATAGATGGACTTGAACTTGAAAAACGTTGTGTACTGACCTCTTTCCGTGGTTGAAACAACATTTCTGTTAGTGTTCATTCATGTTTATTTGATGCTTATCAATGAACTAGAAGGAAGAGATGATCAGTTCACGAGCAGCTTTAACTGAGCGATCACAACACATTAAAGAGCTAACGAACAGTATTTATTGTTTACATTTCTTTTATTTAAATTAAATTGTGAACAGGGTGAATCGAGATCACAATTTTTATAACGATTTATCATGCAGGCCTACTGTTCACCCTCTTCTGCCTCCGTTATCTTGCAGATTTTGCCACTGTACAGAAAGTTGCAATTATTTTGCTAGTCCTGAAACGGGAGATGTTACATTAAAGGTGCCCTAGAATGAGTTGAAACTATATTTTAAATTATTCTCTGATATCTACTTAAAGTGTATGTGGCTTATTTAAGGGCAAAAATTATCCAGATATGGTTTTACAGGTCCATTTACAACCCTAGAAATTGTCCCTAGAATGAAATGGGCTGATTTTGCCTTATTTGGAAGGGTTATGAATAATAATGTAGAGCTTTGCTCTGATTGGCTGTTTCACTGCACAGTTCTGTCAGCTGCGGCATGACAATAGAGAGTTTAGGCATTGAACTACAGAAATGTTTGAGCCTGTTTCTGTACAAATGTACTTGTTTAACACTCAAATCTGTGGTTTGTTTTTAAAAAGAGCGCCTATTTTAAATTTTTTATCTATAGTTTTTGGAGCTGAGATCCAGTTGACCACCGGGCGCTCAGCGCTCATAACGCCCCGCTAGAGCAGCCTTCCCTCGGCTAAACCTTATGACATCTGCCGCTGGCTCTGTCTCTGTAGTGGGTAAACATATTATCAGAATTTGATCACATTTGATCATAAAAACTTAACAAAACGAGACTGGGTTGTGTTTTATGTCGTATTTAATTTTATTATTGTGAAGGTAATCATATATGCACACTTATTGCGTGAACCACATACTAATATGCCTTATGTTTTTTAAAATGAAAACAAAGAAAGGAAGGAAGGGTTGTGTTTTATATTTCGTTTTGTTATAAATATGCAGTGCAGATAATCAATGTACGCGTTGCCTGAACTACATGTGTGTGGCTATTAATAGGTTTAAGATTTTTTTTAAATGAAAACAAAAAGAGGCTAGTGGTGTTTTATAACATATTTGGTTTTATTGTAGCCTCAAATATACATACAGTGATAACTGAGCGAGCTGAGTGACGCTGTAAGAACGCTGCTGCTCCATTTGCAGAATGACCAGACTTCCTCTGGAGTTCGTTGTCCTGAGTTGAACTTGGCAAGTCATGGGCTGGCATATGCAAATGTTGGTGGCGTATATCCCGATTGTTGCGTCAGAGTCGGTGTTATGTTGAGATTTGCCTGTTTTTCGTGGTGTTTTTCATGCACAAGATTTACATATGAAGGAGGAAGCAATATTACTTGAGACTCACGGTATGTGATGTCCATGTACTGAACTCTTGTTATTCAACTGTGCCAAGATTAATTCAATTTTTAATTCTAGGGCACCTTTAACCTGTTAACTATTGTCGCCTTTCTGTGTTTTATTATATTTACATACCTTTTTAATCTAGAAGTATCAGATAAAAACTTATGTTTTTTTAAATTCTATTTTTACCCAAATTAAGACAATGTGAGCATTATGGAGCACTAAGCTCTCACATTTAATTTGGTTCATTCTTACTTGACACTGGAGGGCTCCCTTGTGCAGAAAGTCCACAAGTGAGACTCCACAACAGTAGTACAACTTATGACGCTCCAGGAAATCCCACAGGTTTATCTGTGTTATTCAAGCTAACTATGGTATTTTCATAAGGATAATGTATATTTACACTGCAATGCCAATCGACATAACTGCCTATAACTGTTTAGAATACTATAAAATAATATAATTTCTGCCTCATTTTGTGATAGGAAGCAACATCAGTTTACAGAAGGAAGTTCTAACTGGTTGCCATTTAAGTGTAATTGTTCCTTTTGTATGCAATGGTGTGATTCTTCAAAATAAATAAAGATAAACTTGACTGCCTTATTTTTTTCCAAGAATTCTATAGATATCGCAATGTATAGTCATTGTGAATTATTTTGGCCGTGATAGTCATGTAGTGAAAAATCTGATATTGTGACTGCCATAATCCAACAAAATGCAGAAAATTACTGTCAAAACAAATATATTTGAATGGTTGGTTTATGTATAAGTAGTCACATCTCACTGTTTTTATGATGTGAAGTTGACAGTTTAATGTTTAAAAAAAAAAAAAAAAGTCTCAAGTCGTTTTTGCAAGAATGTGTCTAGTGGCCTCTTGAGAAACATGTCTGATCACTGTCTAATGGACAAAACCTTAAAGCAGCGTTCCTAGAGCTAGTTTGAAAATATGTTGTTTTGCACAACCTGTAAAGATGTTTGGTCCTGCTCAGCCTGTTTGATGGTGCTGTATTCTAGGAGCTGTCCAAGATCACCATGCCCATTGTGTTCAATGAGCCCCTGAGCTTTCTACAGAGAATCTCTGAGTATATGGAGCACACATACCTCATCCACAAAGCCTGCTCACAGAACGACTCAATAGAGAGGATGCAGGTGAGACCACACGCACAAGACAGATTGCCGATCTAAGACAAATTAACCTTCATACACTTTGCATAATTGCATAGTGTATAGTGCGTCATTTGGGACGCAACTTAAGTATATGCGCACAGTTTTCTAAAATTACAATCCGGCCTTTTAATTTGACATGGTTTTTCTGTCTTGCTCCTAAGACGGTAGCTGCCTTTGCTGTGTCTGCAGTTGCTTCTCAGTGGGATAGAACTGGAAAACCTTTCAACCCGCTTTTAGGAGAAACCTACGAACTCACACGGTAAAGACACCAGAGCGTTTAATTACAAACTACGCTGATAAGATTTGAGGATGTCGTTAAACATTGGTTAGATTCAGATTGCTCTAAAGGGAAACTGTTCTTTGTCATTTATGTAACTCTGCTTCTTCTTCCCCTTAACGCTTCCTTCCTCTACTCTTGTTGGCTTCTCTTTTACTCAGAGAGGATCAGGGTTTCAGACTGATCTCAGAGCAGGTGAGTCACCATCCGCCCATCAGTGCGTTTCACACTGAGAGTTTGACAGGTGACTTTGTGTTCCATGGCTCCATCTATCCCAAACTCAAGTTCTGGGGCAAAAGTGTGGAGGCAGAACCTAAAGGGACCATCACGCTAGAGCTTCACAAGTGAGTGTGCAATGTACAGACCCTGATATTCCCAGATATATAAACCATAAATACACACACACGTATATGTGGTTTACGGGGACTCTCCATAGGCGTACTGGTTTTAATACCATACAAACCGTATTTTCTATCCCCTACACTAACTCAACCCCTAAACCTACCAATCACAGGAAACATTCTGCATTTTTAATAAAACACTGTTTAGTATGTTTTTAATGCTATTTGGTTTACGGGGACACAGGAAGTGTCCTCATAAACCATGTTTGCGTTGTAATACCCATGTCATTACTAGGGTTGGGTACCGAAACCCGGGTATGTACCGGACTGAATCATAACGCAGATTTCGGTGCCACTTAAATTCAAACGTGCTTTCACGCTTTGGCTGGCGCCAAGCCAGAGACAGACACGCTCAGCGCTTGTCACATATCACAACTATTCAGTGGCCCACATCATGTTTATTTTAGGTTTCAGACATGTAAATGCTGTAATAAGTACTAGCAGAAAATACACACTGATGTCTATGGAAGCGGCAAAAACAATCCTTTCAGACAGTTAAGACTTAAGAGAACTTGACTATGTTTTTTATTCACATCAGATACACATTATATAGTGACTATATAGTTTACTCTATTCTTCTCCCAGTTCAGCAGCGGTCACTTACTTACATGTA
The DNA here is from genome assembly GCA_023029165.1 of Gobiocypris rarus. Lineage (NCBI taxonomy): Eukaryota > Metazoa > Chordata > Actinopteri > Cypriniformes > Gobionidae > Gobiocypris > Gobiocypris rarus. The sequence goes on from CM040933.1 coordinate 23,176,027, forward strand.
TTTCGTGAGACGAAGATAAATTTATGTAATGAATGTAATGGTCCAATTCTCTGAGGCGCAAACTAACGTGGCGCCGCCCATCGCGCAGTATAGATCAACTAACACACATTTACTCACACATATTTGAAAATCAGAATATCAGATAGTTCATGACAGTTAGCAAGTTTGTGAATATTTTGAATAAACTAAATAAACCGGATACAGCTGAGCTGTCATACAGCGCTGTTGCGGCTGCTGTGTGTCATGTGAGAAGCAATGTGTCATGTGAGTAAACAATAAGGCCATGCGTTCTAAAATATTTTGCCAGAGAATATGGTCATGTTTCTGCAAAATAAATCTGAAGCTTGAAGCTGGTTTGTAGCAGAGCAAGAATACAGACGACTGCTGTTATCACTGTAACTGTTATTTAGAGTTAAATTAGGCCTGTTGTAGTTTGGTTAGGTGGCTTTAGTTTTACTATGAATTTGTTAAGTAAATTGTATTTAATTATATATTTAAGTGTACTTTGAACTTTAAATAATTAAATACAAATTAAATAAAAAGCCATTCTTTAATCTCATCCACCTCATTTTGTGGCTCTTTTTCTAAAAGTATCGGTTCAGGCACCGTTTAGGCACCGGTACCGTTTTAAAAGTATCGGTTTGGCACCGGTATCGAAAAAAAAAACAAATGATACCCAACCCTAGTTATTACACACATTTGTGTCCTCATAAACCACACATACACACACACACACAGACAAATATAAATAATAATATAGTGTGTGTGTGTATATATAATGTAGTGCCTGTGATTTAATCGCAATTAACCCTTTGACAGCACTGATCTATAAACATGCATACATTTTTTTTGTTTGTTTGTTTCATATTAAGTTTGTGTGGCTAAGCTTTTTTTTTTTTTTTAAGTGTACATCAGCTGATATTTTTGTGTTCATTGAAAAGGTTTATTGATTGTGTGAGTGAGATTTTCCTTGTATGAGTCAGTGGTAACCCTGTTTGATTTGAGAGCAAAGGGTTCTGGGGTTGCTGAGTAACGGCCTGCTCACATGCTTGTGTGTGTGTGTGTGTGTGTGTATCCTTACAGGCATAAAGAGGCATACACATGGACGAACCCTTTTTGCTGTGTACATAATGTAATTATCGGTAAACTGTGGATAGAACAGTACGGCAATGTGGAAATTGTCAACCACAGGTAAAGTTATGATGACACATGTATTCTATTGCGGATTCACATGGATATGTGTGAATGATTAGTGTGATGTGTGATTGCTTAGTACTGGAGAGAAGTGCGTGCTGAACTTTAAACCCTGTGGGATGTTTGGAAAGGAGCTGCACAGAGTTGAAGGTTACATCCAGGATAAGAGGTGAGATCCTGACTCACTTTTCACATTTTACTGGGCTGTTTCTATACACATGAACTGTTTAAATGATCTAGAACATGTCTTTAAGAAAGAAACTTTTGTAGCTATAGTGATTTAAATGTGTTCTGCCAATTTCAGCCAATATTTCATTCAGTGATCTTGGACTTATACTAACACCTAGCAGCATGGATAAAGCATCACACAAAAGAGCAGCATTATCAATCTCAGAAATACACTGTCAGTCACAATTTATTTATTCTGTAAGTGAGACAATCCAATGACAGGGGGTTACTTAAGAGGCGTTCGCACCGGGTAGTTATAGGAACACAGTTATAGGAACTATAGCCACAAGGGCTGTCCCCCAGCACTAAATTTCCCATAGGGCCATTTTCCTGGTTCCATTCGCACCGCCAGTATGAACTGTGTGTGCCAGTATGAAGTGACGTAATCCGGCCAACAGCAACGCGTCTTTTTAAGTGCTGCATTCAACGATGTCAACAGTGCAGTCCGTTCCTGCAGTGAAAACACGCCAAAAATGGGTAGTTCCACCAATAGTTATAGGAACTATGAAAACGTTACTCCAGTGCCGAAAGCCTCTTTTGAAGTGCCATTCATCTGGTCAAATGAGGTGACCTGTTTCATGTTTAATTTTATTAGGCTACTGACACGACTAAGTACTATTACTTTGTGTAAAATTGTTTTCAATGAGATAAGCAATAAGGATCTTTTAAGATTGTAAAGATTAGAAAGCAGTTAGACACCTTTGTTCCCCATGACATTTGGCATTATCTAAATAATCAAGGTAGGATTAAATCTCAGGCGGTGCCAAGTCACTGTACTGTTGGTTATAGCAGGCGTTTATACTCCACTGTATCATCCAGCTGTATCAAGAACTCCATCACCGTCCCATTGGTAATCATCACTTTGCGTCACTGCTCATTAGCATAATGTTGAACTTACCAGTGTTGAATGATTAATGTCTGGTTTAAAATGAAAGGTTTTTTTTTTCCCCTGTTGATGCAAATTTCTGTCTGTGTGAATGGCCATTTAAATGGCTACTAGAGACCTTATTGACAGCAGCGCCATCTTTGATTTTTTACGGGAATGAAAGCGAGGCCGTGAGGGAAAGACATGCGTCTCTTCAGTGGGTTGGACTGTTATTTCATGTGTTTTTAGATTGTTATGCTGATGAAACACTGCAGAAATATCTTTCCAAGGAATTTGAGTAGACAAAAAAAAACGTATAAGTGATCTAGGAGCTTTTTACAGCGGATGCCACTGAAAACACAGTAAGTCTATCTCCCACAGCCTCGCTTTCATACCTGCCATGGATGTGCTCTGAATAAGGTCTATGGCTTCCAAGAGATGCTTTGAAGGACAACAACAACATTGCTAGATGCAATACATGTGAAAGAATCTTTTTTTTTGTTGTGATTTATAAATAAAAATCTGCTTAACTAAGGCAAAAAACACTGTTGTCTGTATGTCACGATCCTCTGTTAGCCAAAGCCTAGCCAGTAATCATTCAAACTTCAAATTGCCCTAGATTATTGTTAATGGACAATAATATACAGCAATATGGCATAATGAGGAAAAACATTGTCTTTTAGACCACACATATATTAATAAGAAGAATAAGAAGAAGAAAGTAAACAAAGTAAGCTGAATCAAAATGGGAATCCGACTCAAAATAGATAGAGGAAGTCTTTATTCCCACATCCGTTTATGTCTAAAAACTTTACGAAATGATGATCTGTCTGCTTCTCATTTAACAGATATTAGTGCTCAAGAATGAACATGTTACATAACGGCTTTTTGCAATGTTTAGCCCGCGAAACAAGCTTGCTGGGTAACACCGATCATGCCAACATTTCAATGGGTTTAAGAAATCTCCTGTATTTTATTTCTCTTGTTTTAGTGCTATGTTCCTCAAATTGGTAATAATTGCTGTTTTTCTCCTCAACATGTACTTTGCCTGCAGTAAGAAGAAGCGCTGTGTGATCTATGGGAAATGGACGGAGTGTATGTGGAGCGTCGACCCACAGGTGTACGAGGCCCATCGGAAGCTCGAGAAGAAAGGAACGACGGACACTAAAAAACAGAAACCGGTGTGAAAAATATCAACAAGGCTAACAGTTGACCAGTCATGCTGCTTTAACCCCTGATCGCTATATTTATTTTTATTTTTTTTAAACGGAAGCAGCTCTCCTCTTTGTGTTCATGTCAAGGTAACTGAGATGTAGGCTAGTGTCAGTAGGTGTAGACGTGTATAATTATGTGAGGAGCCGCATCTTATACCGTCTGTAGTGATTCAGGCACATGTAGAGAATAATGGACTGTTGTTTTAGGGTTACCAAACTGTTTGCATTGGTGTGTGTGTGTGTAGTTTAAATACGTGCTAATGTATTTACAGAAAATCTGTGTAGGTGTAGAGAGAGCAGGTGTGTTATACTCCTCATGCCTCAGACCTTTGCCTCAGGTTTTTGTCAGTTCATTTAGGTTATTTAAACATGTGTCCCATTATATGCCAACACACCCAGTTTATGGCCATATTTGACCGACACATCTTGTGTGGGAGCTTCTGTGTTTCTTCTGCATGCATTTATACAGTGTGGCTTAAAGGGATGGTTCACCCAAAAATAAAAATGCTCTCAATCAACTCCATGTCATTCCAAACTTGTACGACTTTCTGTTCTCTGTGGAACACACATATTTTGAGAAATGTCCGTTTTTTTCTTTGTCCGTACAATGGGAGTCACCGACAATGTTGTTAACAACATTCTTCAAACGATCTTCTTGTGTTCTGCAGAAAAAAGAAAGTCATTAAGGTTTGGAAAAAGGTGAGTAAGTAATAATAAAACGTGAAGCCAGGTGACATTTATTTATAAGGATTAGTTCACTTTTAAATAAACTTTTGCTGATAATTTACTCACCCCAATGGATGGTAAATGGACTGCATTTATATAGCGCTTTTAACAGACCAATGGCCATCCAAAGCGCTTTACATAAGCCAATGTCATCAAGATGTCCATGTCTTTCTTTCTTCAGTCGAAAAGAAATTAAGGTTTTTGATGAAAACATTCCAGGATTTTTTCTCCTTATGAATAAGGGTCTTATCTTACGAAACGATCGGTCATTAAAAAAATAAGCACAAATGTTCACCTTGCTCTGTTCTGTGATGCGTGTACGCCACGCACGCAATTACGTTGAAAAGGTCACGCTTGCCATAGGCGGAAAAACAGAGTCAGTGTTTTCAAATGTGGAAGGAGGATTCAAAATCGTTCTACATCGTTGTTTTACCTTTTAACTCCTCTTTTGTAAACAGCGTTTGACTGAGTATGTGCACATTCAACAACGACTACGATAAGCGTGACCTTTTCAACGAACGTGCGATTACGTGACGCCACGCATACATATCACAGAACGGAGCAAGGCGAACATTTGTGCTTATAAAGCGTAAACTTTAGATTTTTTTTTTTTTAATGACTGATCGTTTCGTTAGATAAGACCCTTATTCATCGTCTGGTATGGTTTAAAGCCCTTTGAAGCTGCACTGAAACTGTCATTTGGACCTTGAACCGTTTGGGGTCCATTCAGTCTATTATAAGGAGAAAAACCCTGGAATGTTTTCATCAAAAACCTTTATTTATTTTCGACTGAAGAAAGAAAGACATGGACATCTTGGATGACATGGGAGTGAGTAAATTATCAGCAAAAGTTCATTTAAAAGTGAACTAATCCTTTAAATAAAGCACGCATAAAAAAAAGTTTTGATTTGAATGGTAAAGCAATAGATATATTGGAGGTGCCACTTGGTTTGATATCTTGTATAATACAGTGAAATTCATACATTACGTGTGTCTAAATTTGAGGGTCAATTTAAGTGTTTGTGCTTTTCCTGTCTGTGGTGAGTCAGTGTGAAAAATGAATGGGTGTTAGGGAAGGTTATTGCTTTGTCTGAGGGATTAAAATATGCGCTTGTACTAACAGGAGGAGCCAGAAGCTGTCAACGAAGATGCCGATGAAATGCCCGATGTGCAAGAGACTGTGGCAGTGGTTCCTGGTAGCACATTATTATGGCGAATATCATCTAGACCGCCTCATTCAGCAGAGGTACACGCTGTGATCTCACACGTTATGTTCATGTACAGTGACCTGAAGGCACACACACACAAACGCAAGGAAAAAAATGACACCAGCTGATGATTTCTTGAATGTTGATCTAAACTACTGTTCTAAAGTTTGCGGTCTGTTTTTGATAAAAGTCTCTTATGCTCAGCAAGGGTGCATGTGTTCAAAAATACAGTAAAAATGATATAGTGAAATATTTTATTGATGCCTTGTTTCAGGATTCTTTGAATAGAAGGTTCAAAAGTCAGTTTTGATGAATTTAATACATCCTTGTTGAAGAAATCAAAAACAAACTGACCCCACATTTTTTAACTAGTATGGTCACATTGTAAAGGTGGTTTACCCCTCTGTCCACTTCTAGATGTATAACTTCACTAATTTTGCCATGACACTGAATGAGCTGGAGCCTGGCATGGAAGGACTTCTGTCACCAACAGACTGCCGCCTACGGCCTGACATCAGAGCCATGGAGAACGGCAACATGGGTAATGAAGCAGCCCTACAGCGCCCCCTGCTGTTCATGCATGCTAAAGACTAACATAAAGCTTGTGTGTGTGTGTGCAGATGAAGCCAGCAGAGAAAAGGAGAGACTGGAAGAGAAACAGAGATCAGCTCGTAAGGAGCGGGCCAAAGATGGAGATGAGTGGTCCACGAGGTTAGTACTACTAACTGTTCCTGCTTTTTAAACGTGTGTCTGGGATTGATTACATGCCATGTTTTAACCTCTCTTGCTGTTTTAGGTGGTTTCAGTCAGGCACAAACCCATACACGGGATCACAGGACTGGCTGTACACTGGCGGCTACTTTGATAGGAAATACACAGACTGTCCTGACATCTACTGATGAGGAGGTGCAAGTTCAAAGGGCAGAGCTTTCGTCACCTCCTTCCTCACAATGCACCATATTGTATCCGACCGAAAACAATAGTGCTTTTGCTCACATTATTATTGTGCTGCCACCATCTTAAGCATTTATGTTATGATCGTGTTTATTGAATAGCCCTTTGGAAGCATCTTCCCTCACATCTCATCAACCCTGTAGGTTTTATCAAATGGAGGAGAGCGTCGAAACAGCAGTAGGAGAACAGATTTGACTTCTGGCCTCTCATCAGAGCTCCAGCTAGTTCACCGTCAGTGATGCTGGAGCTCAATGTAGATGTCGTTCTTTCACATGAAGTCACCAATAAAATGTGACTGAGTTGCTTTGGCCGTTTTCCATGTACAGTAGGCGTTTAACATATGAAAGCTAATCCCAGATGTTTTGAGTTGGGCTAGCACTGAGCCACCTAAGACCTCTGATCCAGCTGTACATAGAGCGTGAAGGGGATCAAGCATTAATTAAAATTATGACAGTTATGTTTAGTGAATGATGATGAATGTTAATAATGAACTCCGTTTGGGTGTGTGTGCGTGCTTGTGGCAGTTAATTACAAAGCTATTGATTTCATTTTAATTGGTACAATATTTTTCAGATTAAACTTTACGCGAAATATCTTCATCGTGCGTTCATTATGGTGAAGCGTTTTAAAAATGGCCTCAAAAGCTCTTTTTCTTTGGGGTTTTTTTTTCTTTCACTTTGTGGTTCCCGCAGAGACTCATGGGATGTAAAATAGGCGGATTGTACTGACTTTAATATGTTTAATAAGTTAAAACAAGCTCTGTTGACATATTGTAAATGCACATTATTCCATAGTTATCGGTGTCACACTAAATTGTTCAAGCACTATCCATTGAATTTGTTTTATGAAAAGTAGGGTGTCGTGGGTTTTATCCATCAGCGTTTGCATTTGTTATCGCTGCTCTCAAACATAGACATGTACACTGTGTATTTGAGAAAACTGACTAAATCTATGCAACCCATCAAACTGCGCAAACGCCCCGTAATATTTCAGTCTTAATGAACGTATATGAAATGGCAGCTTAAGTAAGTGTAAATATAACATGCATCTCATTTGAGAGGTTATTTCCTGCCTATAGATGCCATGAAATGTATTTTACGATCGAATCATATTCTCATTCAGACGATTCCTTTCGTTTAGAGATGATCTTAAGTCAAATGAGCGGGTTTGAAGCACAATGATGCAACAGTTGCTGCTCTTCTCAAGTACACAAACGCGTTTTCTTCCCCACAGTGCCTGACTTTGAATGCATCTGTTAGTCACTAATGTTTCTAACCACCTTTCCACTCGTTTGAGTACTAAACATCAGCAGGAATGTCAAAATGTAGTCACCATTTGTTAGATTCACACCTGACATTCAGTACTCTACTTGTTTTGCGTCCTTTATTGTTATCTGTTCTTTCACTAAATGTACATTTGATCATTTGAAAACTAGCGTTATGAAATTAATATTCCACAATTAAAGGATAGATTTTATTTTTATGTGGCTTTGTGTGAGTTCATTGTGTAAAGCTCCGTTCCTCTTCACTGTATGTCGTATTTTCAATGTACGAATGTCTGTATGTTCCGAAATGTTGCACATTGATTTCTAGCAATCATAAGCACATAGCTCTTATTTTGTGCAATGATTTATTTTTATAGTATTTAATTTTGTTTGTTAAAAGGTGTCAAAAGGTATTTAACTGTGAGATGAGGCTTCTACTTCATTTTTGAACAGTTTGCTTTAGAATTAAATGGGATGTCATTCTGGTGAGAACAAATTCTACTAACTGAAATTTTAGTTTGAACATGTTGATTCTTTTGGATTAAAAGAAATTTGACATTGATAAAACCTCTCTGTTTCATTCCTTTGAATGCTGGAAATCTGCAATACTGCCTGGGCATGAAGTGCTGTAAAAATATTTTGTAGTTTAGATTATACTATATTTTACAACATTCATTGCTTGTCTGGACGGATATTTTGACAGCATCAAAACGATACGCTGTTTTCTTAACCTCATTTTTCCTATTTGGGTCATCAGAGTAAAAAATTAAACTCTGCATATATATATATATATATATATATATATATATATATATATATATATATATATATATATATATATATAAAATCAGGTACAATATAACAGGGATGAACACATTTGCAATGCATAAGAGCAACCCCAGCCCAACCACACCACCCCACACAAATGCAAAAAAAGGGTAACATTATAACAGCTATTTTGAAGCTGTAACAGCATATATATATATATATATATATATATAGTTTATATAAATATATGTGTGTGTGTGTGTTTATATATATATACAGGTCCTTCTAAAAAAATTAGCATATTGTAATAAAAGTTCATTATTTTCCATAATGTAATGAGAAAATTAAAATTTCATATATTTTAGATTCATTGCACACCAACTGAAATATTTCAGGTCTTTTATTGTTTTAATACTGATGATTTTGGCATACAGCTCATGAAAACCCAAAAAATCTAAAAAAAATTGCATATCATGAAAAGGTTCTCTAAACGAGCTATTAACCTAATCATCTGAATCAACTAATTAACTCTAAATTAACTAATTAACGCGAGAGGGTAAGACACAGAAAGACATTTCTGAATGAATAGGCTGTTCCCAGAGTGCTGTATCAAGGCACCTCAGTGGGAAGTCTGTGGGAAGGAAAAAAACGCTGCACAACGAGAAGAGGTGACCGGACCCTGAGGAAGATTGTGGAGAAGGACTGATTCCAGACCTTGGGGACCTATGAAGCAGTGGACTGAGTCTGGAGTAGAAACATCCAGAGCCACCGTGCACAGGCGTGTGCAGGAAATTTATTTATTTATTTATTTATTTGATATGGACATAACAACAGCATTGGACAAACCAGATACCTTGTTTTTTTTAAGTGTTATAGCAAAACTGCTAATTTACAACACTTGTCCATAAGAGATCTTGTGGGCTACAATGGGCTACAGGTGCCGCATTCCCCAGGTCAAGCCACCTTTGAACCAGAAACAGCGGCAGAAGCGCCTGACCTGGGCTACAGAGAAGCAGCACTGGACTGTCGCTCAAATTTTGCATGTCATTTGGAAATCAAGGTGCCAGAGTCTGGAGGAAGACTGGGGAGAAGGAAATGCCAAAATGCCTGAAGTCCAGTGTCAAGTACCCACAGTCAGTGATGGTCTGGGGTGCCATGTCAGCTGCTGGTGTTGGTCCACTGTGATTTATCAAGGGCAGGGTCAATGCAGCTAGCTATCAGGAGATTTTGGAGCACTTCATGCTTCCATCTGCTGAAAAGCTTTATGGAGATTAAGATTTTTTTTCAGCACGACCTGGCACCTTCTCACAGTGCCAAAACCACTGGTAAATGGTTTACTGACCATGGTATTACTGTGCTCAATTGGCCTGACAACTCTCCTGACCTGAACCCCATAGAGAATCTGTGGGATATTGTGAAGAGAAAGTTGAGAGACGCAAGACCCAACACTCTGGATGAGCTTAAGGCCGCTATCAAAGCATCCTGGGCCTCCATAACACCTCAGCAGTGCCACAGGCTGATTGCCTCCATGCCACGCATTGAAGCAGTCATTTCTGCAAAAGGATTCCCAACCAAGTATTGAGTGCATAATTGAACATAATTATTTGAAGGTTGACTTTTTTTGTATTAAAAACACTTTTCTTTTATTGGTCGGATTAAATATGGTAATTTTTGAGATAGGAATTTTGGGTTTTCATGAGCTGTATTCCAAAATCATCAGTATTAAAACAATAAAAGAAATATTTCAGTTGGTGTGCAATGAATCTAAAATATATTAAATTTTAATTTTATCATAACATTATGGAAAATAATGAACTTTTATCAAAATATGCTAATTTTTTTTAGAAGGACCTATATATATAATTTATTTTATTTTTTCCTTTTTATATATATATATATATATATATATATATATATATATATATATATATATATATATATATATATATATATATATATATATTTTTTTTTTTTTTTATTATTTATATAAAAGGTTAGCAAAGACTCCCTGATATTCTGAGATGAATTAACAGGGTTATGCATGAAATGTTGACTCATTTTGAATTTAAGTTGAGAGAAAAAAAAATAGCTATAAATTATAACTTCAAAAGAAAATGCTACACACTGTATAAAAAACGTATATTACTTATGAATTTATATTGAATTGATTTATTAATATTATGAGTGAGTGTGCATTCAAAGAAAGAGGCTCTATCTGCTCACAATGACATAACATTTGCTGCACACCAAGAATGACATGTTATTCAGCCAATCAAATGCTGCCGACGAACTTGTGAACGTGGCCAATAGCAACACTGCTAGCAGGGTACAGGAAGTTGTTTGCCACCTTTCACCACCACCACCAGTCCACCTGCAACTCTTCAGTAAGTGTTCCCTCAAGACGTCTATCTGCTGCAGGAATCAACGAAAGATTAAGCCTATCCGCCGGTATGATGCACTTTTATTATAAAACAGAGCTGTAGCCGCGTGGTTCTCTTGAATACACATCAGGAACAAAATGCGTAGTCACTGTTGTTGAAATGGCAGCTAATGCTAATTGAGTGTAGTGTTTCGAAAGACAAACAACGGAAATATGGTTTGGACTTCAACCTAAGGTTGAAATTGTGTTAATTATGGTGCTATATTATATCTTAAGATAGCACATGCATGTGTATTTCTACAAATACAAGCTTAATGTTTTTGGAAGCTAGCTAGAGTGCTAATAAATCTTGCTGAGTAACTGCTCACACCTTAGCTCACCCTAAAATGAAGATTCTGTCATCATTTACTCACCCTCAAGTTGTTCCAAACCTCTATGAGTTTCTTAGCTTTGCTGAACACACAATAATATATTTTGATGTTGGTAACCAAACAATTGACGGTCCCCCTTGACTTACATAGTTTTGTTTTTCCTACTATGGAAGTCAATGGGACCATCAACTGTTTGTTCACTGAAATTCTTTAAAAATATCTTCTCTTGTGTTCACCAGAAGAAAGAAACTCATACAGGTTTGGAACAAGTTAAGGGAGAGTTATTGATGACAATTTTAATTTTAGGGTGAATTATCCCTTTAAGCTTCATGTTGTTTATCAGCTACATCATGCTTAAAATGAGTTGTGAGATCTTTAATAAAACCTTATTTATATGGATTCAAAAGTAGTTTGAAATGCTGTTGGCTTGTTTTACGTCTCTGTAATTGTTTGTATTGTCTGTCCATCAGTGAGGATGTCATCTGGAGCTCTGTTCCCCAGTCTGGTCTCTGGCTCCCGCAGCTCATCCAGTAAATATCTGGTTGAGTTCAGGGCTGGTAAAATGACCCTGAAGAGCAGCACAGTGACCCCGGACAAACGCAAGGGCACCGTCTATATCCAGCAGACTGACGACTCGCTCATCCACTTCTGCTGGAAGGACAGGACCTCTGGAAATGTGGAGGATGTGAGGACTGTTTACTTTTAGTGGTCAAGCGATGGTGTTTTATATCAATATCAAAGTTTTGATTTTTGTATTTTAGGATCTGATAATATTCCCGGATGACTGTGAGTTCAAGCGGGTCAATCAATGCACTACAGGACGCGTGTATGTGCTGAAGTTCAAGGCCGGCTCTAAAAGGCTGTTCTTTTGGATGCAGGTTAGTAGTGGTCTGCTGATGTATTGGCCGATATTTGGTGTTTTTATTAATCAGCATCAAGTTTTTATGTTTGGATGATGGTTTGGAACCAGAAGTTACAATAGTCTTTCCTTCATTGTTGTGACGTATATCCTAGTGAAGTGTATAGCTGCAGCCTGGAGATCTCCAATTGGTGGTGGGAGTGCCAAAATAGTTCTTTTTTTTTTTCACCCTGCAGCTGATTCTAAAGGTTTCATTGGTCATGTCAATCACAGTACTGATTTCCTACAATGCTATGCTATAACAAATTCTAACCTCTAAACCTATGCTACACTCTAACCTTAACCAGTGAAATTGAATACAAGGTGAGATTTGTGGCAGTTCAGGAGATAAGCAATTAATAAGAGCGTGCAATATGAGATCCCTGAGCCGGGCAGTCCGTAACTTCCTAGTCTCAGACGCCACAGACCGTTGGCTGAACGTCTGATGTATATGGCGCACTTTTTCGAAGTCGTCATCTGTCTGTGAGATGAGTGTTGCATTCTTTAACGGTCCGCCTAGAAACTAATACCGTGACGCCAAACTCCCTCGTGGAAGAGAGTGCTTACCAGGATCAACTAAACACTATATTTTTAAAAGTATGTGAAGTTTGTGGCTCCATTGTTGCTGTAAACTTGCACAACGTTCTTGAATGAATAATTTATAGATGCACTCTGGTCTGTTATTGTAGCGACATTACATTTTCATGCCCCTAAACATGACGCAAAACAAAACGAACTGTGATTGGTTGCGTTACATGTCACTCAAATGTCCTTGACCAATGAAAGTTGCGACAGAGTCCAGACCTTCTGCCGTCAGCCTGAAGGTCTGGCTACACGAGACTAGTAACTTCCCAACTGGACCTCGGCACATTTTTAGTTGTACCTATTGCCCCAGGACGCCCCCAATGCTTAGAACACAGCAGTAGAGTAGAACCTTCCCACGTGCTGCACGGGACGGCTCGCGGGAGCGCTCGCAGGGGATTCCTGCTTATATCATTGAGCATAGGTTCAAACAAAAAAATTCTTATATCAACTAGAAACAATGTTTAATTTATGATCATTTATTTTGAAATGTAAGTTAATGACAATTGGATAAAGCCAGAGCCAATAGCGAGTTTTTACACTTGGAGACCCAGCCCCCTTTTTGGAGTTCATGCCCCATTTTGGAGATCTCCGGTCTGCAGTTATACCTGCTCGGCTTCTCGAACAAGAAAACATGTAGTGTGGACTTTAGAATTGATTGGATGATTGTGGTTTGCTATTGGTGGATCTCATGTGAGTGACAGGTTGTCCCGCCCTTACACCAGTAAACGCGAGAAGAGGTGTTGCTGCAAGAGAGCAGGAAGTAATTTTGATGAAAGATTATGAGTACATGAATAAATAAATAAAAGGATGTGTACAGGTAAATCATTTATAACAAATACTGCAATATTCCATTAATAAAACAAGAATTTTCAGTTTGGATTTTGATGTCTGATGTCTGATTTCACAAACCTTGCAAGCTTGCTGAATCCAGCTGTGAGTGTGCATTTGTAGACTGCATAGAAATGTTACTCAGCCGGTCTGTGCGAAACGGATGCAGACAGGAGAGTTCAGCTTCACTGGAGATTTATGATCGACAAACTTAGAATTATGATTTCAAACTATCCAGTCGGACGCTGTCGTATTCGTGTTGTTCATTGTGTGCTGTATGTCAAATTACCACTATGTTGTCTTTATTTGAAAAAAATATGATTCCCAATGTGCACAAACATACCACATTACTGTTGCTTACTGTTTTTTCAGTGTCTTTTTGTTCATATTTAATTTTTTTTTTGAAAAATGCCACAATAGGATTACAGGATCAAGGAGAATCTGATATCCAATCAGCTGTCAGTCACATTTGTTCTTGCTTTCCCATCTCTTTTGTAAAAAGGAGCCCAAAACAGATAAAGATGAGGAGTACTGTCGCAAAGTCAACGAGTACCTGAACAACCCCCCCATGCCAGGCGCTCTGGGCAGCGGAGGAGGCGGCAGCCATGAACTCTCTGCTCTTGGTGGTGAGTGATAGAAGATGGGGAACACTCATCTCACTTTGGGCATGTCCCAATACTCACACTGGCAGTCTTGGCCGATTGAGAGTGTGTATGTCATGCAGACTTGTCACCGTTTTGAATACACAATGGGTTATTTGTGTGATTTTCTTGTAGATTTGTTTAGTTTTTGAAATGGGTGCTTCCTGCCCTACTGGTTGTTCAGACTCAATTTTTCTTTCTACTTTTGAATAGTTCAAAAAAACTTGGCATTTTTGGTAAGTGCACTAGACCATTGGGTTCCCGGTCCTGGTCCCAACCATAGACTGTACAAAAATATGGACGTAGTGTCCGTGACATCCCCCATAGGATTCTGCAGAGCAGTTTTGAAGCGTAAAGTAGGGTCGAGCTGGCTGTTGCCATTTTAGCAGAGCATCATCACGCTTCATTCCGGGATAATAGAAAATGGGCAAAGAGGCGGGATGTGTGCGGAGCTGAGGTGACGTAATGACTAACAGACAAAAGACGAATGACTACCCACCTGCCACTCAAAGTAGCCTTAATGCAGAACTTTAAGGCTTTATATAATGTAAACTAATGAGTTATAATTAGGTCATCACTGTAGTGTAAACGCGCCCTCCGACTGTACCAGGTCTGAAAAATGCCAACGCTCAGTGCCATTAACACACATTAAATCCACACCATCTCTAATACCGCATTCATGTCCAAAAACTGTCACAGGCCCCGGAAATGTGAGAATTAAAAAACTTTCCAGTGTGCGTTACATTATTTAGTTAATAGAATTAGATCTTTGGTAGTAAATAAAAAGCAGTTGCAAATGTTTTACAAAATACAGCATTAGTAAAACTGGCAACACTTTACATCACTTAATTATCAGCACCTAAATTCAGTAATGTTGTGTGTGACATAAAGATTACTGAACACTAGACAAGTTTATTTTAAAGTGCAAAGAGCGCAAGTGTAGGTATTCCTACTAAGGGAATTTCCCTTTTTTAAATATCCTTTTCTTTAAGGAGAAGGTGGCTTGCAAAGCCTCCTGGGAAATATGAGCCACAACCAACTCATGCAGCTGATTGGACCAACCGGACTGGGTGGACTTGGTGAGTAAAATTTCATTCCATGTTCATGCTTAGCATGCTTCGGACCGGGCCATATTGAAGACCGTTCTGAATTTTGTGCCAGTAAGATTGTTTCTTCTTTAAAAGGTGCTCTGGCTGGTCCAGGTCTGGCCAGTTTGTTGGGCAGTGGAGGTCCTGCTACCAGCAGCTCCACCTCTAGGTACGTCTAGTGATTTCTCAATGCTTATTTTTGCTGCCGAGCGCTCTGCCATCTAATGGTTTATATCCCTCATCCACAGCTCCCGCAGCCAATCGGCAGCAGCCACTCCCTCCTCTGGATCCACCGCACGCCTTAGCTCCACCCAGGCACCGACCACACCCGTTACTCCTGCTGCTACCTCCACCGGCTCACCCACGGTGACCCCCACCACCCCTGCAGCCCAGACTCCCTCCATACCTGCTGTACCCCCCTCCAGCACACAGCCCATCCAGCTGAGTGACCTCCAGAGCATCCTGGCCACCATGAACGTTCCCGCCATGGCCGCAGAGGGACCAGGAGGTGAGAGACTGACAACTGATGAGCGTTTGTTGTGATCGTGGCCCACTTTTACTTTCCTCTAAAATCTTGTTCATCAATCCTCTGTAGTGGACCTGGCAAGCGTGTTGACTCCTGATGTCATGGCTCCTATTCTGGCTAACCCTGAAGTGCAGCAGAGACTGCTGCCATACCTGCCATCAGGAGAATCACTCCCGCAGAGCGCTGACGAGATCCAGAACACACTGACCTCTCCACAGTTCCAGCAGGTCAGTCATGCATATAATGCTTTGAAATCAGGGCTGTCAAATGATACAAGTGTTGATGATGATGGCCAGAGGAGAACTGAGCCTGGTTTCTCCCAAGGTTTATTTTTCTCCATTATGACAACTGATGAGTTTTGGTTCCTTGCAACTTGTTTTCATGACAGATTTATTCACATACACAAAATAATGAATACTTCACTAACAGGTTTATTAAAATATAAAGAAATAATGATGTAGTACATACATTTTGAGAAAATCTTTTTTTGTCTGAGGTAAATATTACATGACATTTGTTTGGTTTTATTGACGTCTTTCCACGTTTGAAACACTGAGCGATAGCATTTCAGTGAGTTGTACTGTTTTATACTCTGACGTTCATGTTTATTTCATGCTGCAACTGGTAGTAAAGAGGAAGAAATGGTTGTTCACATTCTTGGGCTTTTTCATGTATTCTGCTGTGACGTAAACATGCCGTGTGTCTGTTTGTGCAGGCGATGAGTATGTTCAGTAGTGCTCTGGCCTCCGGTCAGCTCGGCCCTCTCATGAACCAGTTTGGTCTGCCCTCCGAAGCAGTGGACGCAGCTAATAAAGGAGGTGAGTTGTGCAAAATATATGGGTATGTAAAGTGTGAATAATTAGGTTGTTTTCACCCTTTTAACTCTTTCCCCACCAGTGTTTTATTCTAGCTTCATGCATTCTTTTTTTATTGTCAACACTTGAAATTGAAGGTTTCATAAAAGCAACATTTAGAGCAAATCGCGTCAAAGAGTACATCCATATCGAATTCAGAACGATGATCAAAACAGACGCAGTCCATCAAGGCACCCAAAAGCTTCAGTCCTTCAGCTCGTCCTGGGTCGACATTGATTCGGTAGCATTAGGCAGTTTTGATTTACATGCACTTTAATGTTGATTTATTTTAAATATGCTATAGCGCCCCCCTAGCGTATAACTGTGAAAACACAGAAAGCCAGGAAAATGCCATCAGTGGCAGGGAAAGAGTTAAACTATTATGTAATCACAGGCACTCATTTGCTTTGTCCTGATATTTAGATGTGGAGGCGTTTGCCAAGGCCATGGAGGGCAGCGATGCCAAGACTGATGATGGTGATTCCAAAGACAAGAAAGATGACGACGAGGACATGAGCTTGGATTAGAACGACCCTCTGAACACAACTGTCTCTCTGAAGTGTTAGTCTCATGCTTGTCCCAGATGTTTGCCTGTAATCATTCATTGATTCAAGTGTGTTTTGTATGTCCAAAGCTACACTATTAAACAATTGACTCTGTAATGCCAGTTTGTGTAAGTGTGAAGTTAATCAAAGTGACAAGAAATGTAAAGGAAATGTTTATTGCCAATAAAAATACAGCTATTTCAGGGAATCTGCTAAAATATAAAAAGTGACAAAATATTTCTTGAGTTTAACTCCAGTGATTTTAGATAATACACAATGAATCTCTACGGCACGAGTTTGCTTGGGAATATCCGCAGAAAGTCACCCTGCCTCCAGTGTTTTTATACAGCTAAATATTCCCATCTAACCCATTTAATGGTGTTTGGTCATGATTGTATCAGTGAAATGTACTAATCAAACCTGGAACAAAATAAATCCAGTGCCTTTCCTCTGGTCCTGTCAGTTCTGAACACGATACTTATCAGTGGTGTCGTAGCACTTACAGTGCGTTTTCATAAAACTACATACACAGGTGTCATGAAAATAAACATAAATATCTGTTTAAATTAACGGCTAAGCAAACCCACCACCTGTTGATTTGATAGTGTCAGTGTACGTGGAGTATTTAGGGTTAATGCAGTTGTGATCTATAAGGCAGGGCAGCCCTGAGTCCCCACAGATCCAGACACCGACAAGGGTTTCGACAGCATGACAGTCCTGTGGTTCAGTACAGCTTTCCTCACACAACCATGGAAAGACAGGACGGTCGACGGGAGACCTGGCACCGCTATGGTATCTGCACACGAGAGGACAAAAGGCATACGTTACATTGAGCATCGTTCATATTTCGGTGCAAAAAACTGCATGTTCATGTTCTCTGATAGGAATTGTAAAAGCACTCGGGTGTCATACCCGGTACGCTGCCGAGATAAACGGCCTCCTTGCCCCCGTTCGATCTGCTCTGTTTGGGACCCACTCCATGTTCGCTCTCCGCATCCACGTGTAGCTGGATCACATTGCTCTTCTTCACAACTAAAATCACAAAAATTAAAGTGTGAAACTATATGGCTAACACATTGCTCTTGTACTATCTATATATTTAAACCCTTGTATTCTGCTTGGGTTGGGTTTTGAAGCGGATGACGAGATACAAAGTGAAAAAAAAATACAATAATGAACAATGGTTGCTGTTCGCACAAAAATAAAAATGCTGTCATTAATTCCTCACCCTCATGTCGTTCCAAACCTGTAAGACCTTCGTTCGTCTTCAGAACACAAATGAAGATATTTTTGATGAAATCCATGAGCTCTCTGACCCCTCCATAGACAGCTATTTAATAAACACTTTCAAGGCCCAGAAAGGCAGTAAAGACATTGTTATAATCCATGTGACAGTGGTTCAACCTTAATGTTATGAAGCGTCGAGAATACTTTTTGTGCGCAAAAACAAACAAAAATAACGACTTTATTCAACAATTTCTTCACGTCTGTGTCACATGGAACTTGAAAGTGTTAATTAAATTGCTGTCTACAGAGGGGTCAGAGAGCTCACATATTTCATCAAAAATATCTGAAGATGAACGAAGGTCTAACGGTTTTGGAATGACATGAGGGTGAGTGATTAATGACAGCAGGTTAAGTACATTTTTCAAGTATCTGTACTTTTAATATTTTTATTTTGGGAAACTTTTCTTTTACTACATTCTAAAGCATAACATTGTACTTTTTACACCACTACATGTTCCTCATTCTGAACTGAAGAAGTGGTCACCGAAAATTGAAAATGAGTACTTTTTAAATGAGTACTTTTACTCAAGTACTTGATTTGTGTACTTCATCCACCCCTGGAAAAATGAAATATCTAATCTTGATATTTTTATGAAATGTGACCCTGGACCACAAAACCAGGTACTTTTTCTTTTTTAATTAAGAGTTAGCCGAACAAATAAGCTTTCTGTTGATGTATGGTTTGTTAGGACATAACATTTGGCCGAGACACTTTTTGAAAATTTGGAATCTGAGGATGCAAGAAAAGATCTAAATATTGAGAAAATTGCCTTTATAGTTGTCCAAATGAAGTCCTTAGCAACGCATATTACTAATAATAATACTTTAATTATATATTTGCGGTTGGAAATTTACAAAATATCTTCATGAAACATGTTTAACTCTACTCCTAATGATTTTTGGCATAAGAAAAATGAATAATTTTGACCCACACAATGTATTGTTGGCTGTTGCCACAAGTATACCCATGTGACTCTCATTTTCAGTTATATACTGTACACAACTTATTCTTAATAAGTTGGGGATTTGGATTTATACCACCACTAACATAAAACCAGGTAAAATGCTTCTATATAAGCATTAGCTGTAAAATTAGGTTAATACCAGAGGTGGAAAGAGTAACAAAATATTCTACTCAAGTAAAAGTACTGTTACTTCAATGAAATTTTACTTAAGTACAAGTAAAATTACTGGCCTAAAAATTTACTCAAGTAAAAGTAAAAAGTAGCTCATTTAAAATGTACTCAGAGTAAAAGTTACTTAGTTACTTTTTTTAACAGTGGGGGTGGGGGACTCTCCCCTGTAGGGTTGTGATAGAATGAGATTTTCACGAAATGACAACTATCTCAGAAAACATCACGGTATTAAACAATTATTTAATAAATAAACTGTACCTATTATTAAATTATGGTTAGTTAAAATGATGTTAAATGAATGAAGATGATTGGTCTTTCTTTTTGGTTAAAAATGCTTTATCATAAACTTAACCATTTGTTTGTTTTGTTTATTAAAAATTCAATAAAACATGTCTAATAAACTAAATTCAATAAATTATTATGAATTAGATTAACAACTTAATTTTATCATTAATTCATAAAAATGTTTAATAATAATAGAGTCCTGTATGTATGTAGTAGACGGAGCAGCTCATTCACAGAGACAGAACAAGCAGATCATATATTCATATAGCAATGTTTTGTGCTTTAATATTTACAGACAATGTCGCGATTTGATGTATTCTTTCGAGTTATTCGCTTCATCCATCAGTTTGTGTATATTACGAGAATCCTACGTTATAATGTAAAGGTAATGTTCATGACTGGATAACGGGATTCCCTCTGCGTCACAGAAATAATTCGGCCTTAAGTTATAAACATACCTTTATCTGCACAGAGGGATGTGTGTCCGAACATGTTCTAAGTGTTTCTTCATTTGCATCCATATTTTGTGCACACTTGATATCCTCCAAGACAACACCACGTTATTTTTTTCAATATCCAAAGTATTTCCATACTGGCCAGGGGCTCTAGCGGCGTTTTGCTTTCAGCTGGGTCTGCGTCACTGACGTCTGTCTTGTTCGTCTCCATCTGATATTTGCGCGCTTCTCTTCGCGTCCCGCGCCCTCTATTCAATATAGTCGTTTCGGATCGTGTTTTTTCCGCCCCTTTGCAATAATGATTTATTTTTACTCAGTAACGGATGTGGTTTAAAATGTAGCGAAGTACAATACTTCAATCAAAATGTACTTAAGTAAAAGTAAAATTACAGCTTTTAAAACTACTTAAAAAGTAGAAGTACACAGAAAAACTACTCAATTACAGTAATGCTTGAGTAAATGTAATTCGTTACTTTCCACCTCTGGTTAATACGTATCTTGATAACCATATAACCATTTTCAGTCCATATGGTTTTTGAGCCGAACATTACAGTTGTATTTGACAAGGGTTAAATACAGTGATTGTTTTTCAAAGGTGCGACTCACTTGTAAGAGTGTGCCAACCTCCGTCACAGAGTGACTCCTCTGGAGTGAGACTGACTGAAAACTCTCCACTGCCACTGTTCACCAACACAGTCACCTGCACGGAACAAACGGACACGTCAAACTGCTGTATGGGCCCGTCCCAATGACCATCAGAGAGCACGACCAACCCTGAATGACTAGGTTGATATTCTCTGAACTTTGACACCTTTGGTTAAAAACGGAATGTGAACAGTGTTTGCATGAATGCTGAATAAAGAGATTGTAGAGCTTGAAGGGAGATTAGTGTCATCTGGTGGGAGTAAAAAAAGAAAAACATGTGATGCCATAGTGTAAGCACTAGATTCCTATATAGGTCTAAAGTGGCTTATATCTGGTGGTTTTTAGACATAAATACTTAATCTTATTAAGTTGGGGATTTGGATTTATACTTAGACATTTTATTGTCTGAAATGTTTATTTGAAGTGTCAGATTTGCATTGATTTTACTACAGTCAAACCTGAACACCATGGAGGACATTTTGTTATACATAAAAATGTGTTGGGAGGTGTCAATTTTGCACTCCTTCATTGCTGTGAACCTTTTTTCAGCTCAGTGACTGATTTGTAGTTTGTACCACCAAAAGATTTTTCTTTTTTTTTTATTTCCCATTAATTTTCTATCACATTTTTAACAGCGAAGGAGCCAAGTGTGGCTTTTTTTCCGCCCTGTCCATGATTTTTTTTTTGGGGTTCACACAGATATTGTGACATAAGTCACCGAGTGTCATCCCATTCCGATGAAGCAAAAAATGTAAACATTTCCAAAAGTAAATGACTGAAGGGTTAAACCTCCTCTTACAATCCAAATTCAATTTAAACCTTTTTGTATTCCGACTGTGCTTCTACTCCGATTACAACTGGATTATTAGGAAACACAGCTACTGTCAAATGGGGTCCAATTTAAACCCTTCAAAAATAAAAGCGTAAATCTCATTTAACCTTGTAAGAGTCATAGGTCCAGTACTAAGTTTTGTGTATGTTTAAGTGCATGGCTGTGTCACCTGGCCCTGGTTCAGATAGAGACTCAGCTGTTGAGTTTTCTTGGCTCCAGTGTGCAGCAGGAGCCCGGAGTCTGAAACCAAACGGACCTCCAACTGGATCTCGAGGTCCCGACCCAACATCAACGATTCATCTAACATGCAGAGACGGAGAGGCGCAATAAATGAATGAAATCAGAAGTGTGTTTGATTGATCGATCAGGTCGACCGATGTGACTGATGAAACGAGAAGGCTCACCGATGGTCAGATATCCGCCCTGGCTGGAGAAGTGAACCCCAGGCTGGAGGGGCTGCTGGTAGCAGGGGGTCACTCCCACACTGTGAGAGGGGCTCTGTGACGGCACCTCGTTCAGTTTCACATCCTGCACACAGCCAACGAATCCAGCCTGACAGAAAGAAACAGAAAGCAATTTTGTACGAATTTGCTCTCTTAGAACAATATCTCTGTGAATATAATAAGATAGGTACAATCTCTTATCCAAAACCTGAAGAGTGCAACAGTTTCTGCCCCCTTTTCAGCGACGTTGGTTCTGGAAGTTTTTTTCCCGTTAATTTCACCCATAGGGACTTAAAAAGTCTTTGTTAGACCATTATAAACCAGCTACGAGGTGAATCACGTTACAAACTTTGATTTAAAGCAAAAAAGTATTTGAAAACCAGACAAAAGCACAAAGGTACAAGACTGTGAACTGAAACGCTCGATAGCAGTTAACCAGTCACCTCCATGACAGAAGATGCTGACTATGTAGGCAGTACACAGCAAGGCAGTTCCCTGACTGTGAACAGAGCTATAGTGTCCGTACTAAAGTGTTTACCATAGCGTCGCTGTGGTCTGAGGGAAGTCCACCGATGTAGAGAGGAGCACCAAACTGACTCTTCCCTCCACCCGTCACCCTCTTGTTCTGGGTGTCGATGCCGTCCGCTGTCAGAGAGGCCCTGTCACCCTCCACTTTCACGAACACCTGCATGAGTGCATTGTAAAAATGAAAGATTTGGAAGAAAAACCAATCGCACATTTATGTCTAAACACATGCCTCATCCACATATACGAACCGTGTGCCACATGCCGTCGTTGTATTTCTTTTTGCTGCGTATGCTAGGCTTCCTCTTTCCGCCATTGACCTGCAGCGTCAGATGGCCATCAGACACAGAGAGCGTCATGGTTCTCTGGCCCTTCTCTCCTGCGTGGAAAATCAGTCCACTCGAAGAGTTCACGCGCACACTGAGAGAGATGTGTGGCCTGCAAATGAAGATTACAATGGCCATCCATTATATTTAGTTACCGTTGCGTTTTTTTAGCAATATTAGTTACTTTTTTTGCTCAGTATTGGTTACATTTTACTTTTTTTATTTTATTATGCATGCTCATTTCCCATATCTTTACATTTAGATTACATTTTCCATTGTCATCTAATGCTCACAAAGTTAACCATTTAAAAACACTACATTTATAAGCATTATTAAATTATTAAATCTCAAAACTGTGTTTTAATTACAAAACATACAAAATAGTATCAGCCATCAGTGATAACGTAAATAACGATAGACTTTTCCACTTGATATGGTTTAAAGCAGTTTTTTGCAACACTCACGCCTTGCTGAACGCTTGAGGCAGAGAATCAAATCTCAGGTGGCTGTGGGAGGAGCCACTGAAATGGTGGGCGTCGACCTCCTGGACAGACGTCTCACCCTGGCAGGACTTGAGCAACAATCGATTTCTGGAACTTCCTTGAGGCGTATTCTGTATTTTCACAAAGAGATTCACATTTCATATGCTCTTATTAAAATAATTTGATTATTTCATATTAATAAATGTATCATATAATACAATAATATCAACAAAAATAAACTCTTCTTTATGCATTCTTATTAATATATGATGATTTCATACTAGCAAAATAATATAAAACGATATATTCAAAATAAAAAAATATGTTCTTATTAAAATTCATACAATGTCAAACAATATATTATGCAAAATTAAAAAATATTTCTGTTCTTATTACAGGGTTCTTGCAGGTTTCAGTAAGTCAAATTTAATACCTTGAGACATTTTAAGACCATAAAAAAACAAATTAATTTACAGATAAAGCAATCACATTAATAACCTTCCACACCCAACAACATGCCAAATGCCCAAAACCTTACATGCCCAAAATTAAAATAGGCTAAAAAAAAACTTGCTCTCAAATAGAATAGATTTCACCTCATATTTATTTAAATTACAAAACAGCATATTAATAGCCTACTACAGGCTACTCCAACCTAGGGCTGCACGATCTGAGGAAGATATCTAATTGTGATTATTCTGGTTAAAATTCCCATTTAAAAGGAGATTTTTTTTTATTTATTTTTAATGAAAAATGTGTGTATATAACTGTTTGTGTTTATATATTGATATGAGTAATAATATTTTTTATGATTGATAAATAAAAACATTTAACAAAAATATTACTATTACAATAACATTTTCATTATTAAAAATAGAGTATTTAATAATAAATATAACAACATAATAATAATAATAATAATAACAATAATAACAATTATATTTTACAGAAAACTTATTTTACAAAAAACTGCTGGGTTACCTGTTAATATGCAGAAGGCTTGACTAAAAATCATTTGAGGTCTAAGGATTTATTGTGAAAAAAAAACAAAACATGGATTGTCATATAAATTTATTAGAAGAAAAGTATTATTTTTCTTATTTGTTACCCAAAAGTTTCATTCATACTGAAAGCGCTCGAGCAGAAACGCCACATTAGCCTCAGAAAGTAATCGTTTTCAGGAAATCTCTTATGTGAAGCTAGCGCTCACTAGGCTGAATAAAAAGATAGATAGAAACGCTTTGACTGATGAAACAAAGACAATAAACACGACTGCATCAATATATTATATTTGAGTTCTTTAAGCCTTTTCAGGTATTTTCAGAATAATAAAGTATGCGGTGCTGATCGACATTGAATAATGCATCATCTGCCTCATTCTGTGATAAGAAGCCACAACTGCTCACGAAAGCTTGACTGACGATATGAAGTGAGTTAAAACATGTTATTAAATGTATTTTGTTGTTCAGGTTCATGAACGCTTCGCATAACTAGTTTGTGAAGATTAGTTTGTGCCGCGTGTTGCTTTTTCAAACTCGCAGTGTTTTTAAAGACATTTTAAGGCCATACATTTACAGTTCAGAATTTTAGACTTTTTAAATATGGAGCTAGAAATATGACAAAATGATCTGAATTTGAATTGTGTACATCTGAATTATTGACAAGTGTAATCTAACAAAATTGAATATAATGTTGAATTTTACATAGTCCTGAATTTTAAATTTTAAATGTTGAATATAGAACATTTGAAATTGAACACATCTGAAATGTTTTTATATTTTCAAACAGCAGACATTTTGTTCTGAATTAATAGACTGGAAATATTCAGTTTTTGAAAATACAGATTCAAGATTTCAGATGAAGAAGAAATTCAGAACATCAAATTAAATATTCTAAACTTCAAACCGCAGAAATTCAGATTGTACAGAAAGTAGGTCAGAGGTCATCATCAGGGAAGAGTAAAGGATGTCAGATAAGTCGAACGGAGCATTTCATTTCTTATTTGTAATGGAATAACGTGGAAAGATAAGACTGCCTGTTTATACTTTTTTGTTTTGTTTAGATTAATGCACGGAAAATAAGACCCTGTATTCAAATAATATTATTATTTTTTATAAAATAAAAAATAAAGTTTTTAAAACAGTACCTTTGGGTTCTTTCGTCGTGGTGAATCTAGTATCTCCAGTGGGACTGAAGCAGCGGGGCAAACAAATGTGTATTTTTGTCCCGCTTGAGCTGTTTTCAGATCTACAACCTTGTTTTTATCAGTTCTATGGACACAATGCAGAAATTATAACAGCTGCTACAAAAGATGTTATTTGCTGATTCATTTTGCATTGCCTCCATTACTCTACTTTTAACATGCTGTTGCACACTTCACACACACCTCTTCATGAAGAAGTTGCTGAGGCAGCCGGTGAGGTTAGTGACGCCGTTTGACTCAGGTGTGCCGCCCAAATAGGTAATGTCAGACTGCAGCGCCGCCCTGCTGGTGGTAGCACTGACCGTTTGTCCTCCACTCTCAAGGACATCATCTATATAAATGCGCAATCTAAACAAAGACAGAAATGGTCTTAACCCTCTACAGTCTACACAAACACAATGTAATAATATATCTTTAACAAACATACAGTGGCATACCCATTTGTGTTGCGGTAAAATGCAACATAGTGACTGTTGTCATCGTTGTATGTCTTCTGAGACCTGACTCCATTTGTGCCAGTACTTACTACTACATGGCCGCTGTCTAAGGCCACCTGACACACATCATTCTGAAGAGACAAACACAAACATTGCATGTTTTACATACTCAAAATATGACTTGATCTGTAAAACTGGTTGGTGTAATTTGTACCTGGCCTTGATGGTAAAACATGAGTCCATTTTGCTGATCTGTTCTGAAGCCGATGCCAGCATAGAAGTTGTCTGGAAGATCCAGTACATTCTCCATCTTTAAGCCTAGGTAACCTTCACCAGTGAAATGAGCCTCACGAGTAAACTGAAATAAATGCAAGTCTTAATTTAGTACAGTAGTGTTAATGCAGTGAAAACAGAAAGGTTGGGAATCATCACACATTCTTGTTCTAATCATGATTCCCCGAAGCGATTCTAGCACCTAATCAATTCCCGTAACAATTCAAGTAACCGGGTTGTTGATTGGTTTTTGAGATGTGGGCGTGGCACTCAAATGAATGAAAGCTTGTAGACGAGTGTGGAAGGGCAGGTTTTATCGTAGAAAAGGATGGGAAAAGTCCAGCATGACTCACCAGAAAGAAGTCTGACCTCATACTTGATGAAAAATGATGAGGTCAAATAAAAGTTTTTTTTTTTAAAGATTTTGCTCGAAGTATGTCAGGGCTTTAAAGAGATAGTTCACCCAAATTAAAAAATGACACCATAATTTACTCACCCTCAAGCCATCCTAGTTGTATATGACATTCTTCTTACGTTATATTAAAAAAAAAACATCAATTTGCTTCAGAAGGCCTTTATTAAACCCCCGGAGCCATGTGGATTACTTTTACAATGGATGGATGCACTTTTTTGGGCTTCACATTTTGGGTAGCCATTCACTGCCATTATAAAGCTTATATTAGCCAGAACATTTTTAATATAACTCTGATTGTATAATTCTGAAAGGAGAATGTCATATACACCTAGGATGGCTTGAGGGTGAGTAAATCATGCGCTAATTTTCATTTTTTGGGTGAATTATCCTTTTAAGCCTTTACTATAGCAGCATTCGTCATTTCCCAGATTTTGGAGGCCCCTTTTTCACGAGTAACAAGTAAGTTCCCTCATTGCAGAAGAACGCAGGTATTCCAGAACCATTAGCAGAACTGAATGTGGATTCCCAACCCTAAAGAGGCATGTATGATGACGCTCTCACCAGCAGGTCTTCTGGACAGCCATAGCTGATCCCTACACTCTTCATGGTTCTAATCTGAACGAAGCTCCTAAAGGCCTTAATGGACCTAAAGCAGCCTTTTATGGAGCCACGCTTATGAAACCTGCTCTTTAACCTGCAATGACATGAACAGATAGTTAATTTCACAGCTTACGCCCAATTAGATCTAAATATGACTTCTTGAGGGAAATATCTGCATAGTCACCCCTCGGGCATCTGGTCCTCTGGCACTCCACCTAGGAAGTATCTTCCTGTGAAGTTGAGCTCATTACTGGAAAGCGTGTAGACCTTCTGACGATCTAGCCTAACAAGCATTTCATTTTTCGAAGGTTGAAAGATAACATCAAACTGAAAAAAAACAAAAAAAAAAACATTCAAATGAATAAAATCTTGACATTTGTTAGGAGTAAACTGAAATAAATAGAGTTTCACTCACAAATTTCGGCTGAGCGTCAGCGATTTTTATTTTCGTCTGTAGTGGGTCAAGCTCGGTCAACGTTCCTTGCACGTTATAGAAGACTTTCAGAAGGCCTTCATGCACAACCACAGCCACGTACTTATCCTGGGAGGGGACATTCAACGAAAAAAGTAACAATCACTCTTGATAGCATGCGTCTAAAATTCATGAATCATACAAAAGACAAGAAGTCTCACCTCTCTTTGAAAAAACATCAGAATGCCGTTTTGCGAGATGAGTTTTATATACTGCTCAAACACACGGTCACGATCACGGTCGAGCAAAATCTCAATATAGCCCGAACCATCAAAATACACTCCGTCAACTACCCATTCAGGCGTATTGGCTGGCCTCTTCCTGTTTTGACACATGAAGCGATTTTACAAGGAATGCACCCTTACAAAAGGTTAACAGATTATATCCTTCAATGAATAAATAAAACCCCTCTGACCGTGAACAAGGGACGTCAATTGTGGTGTTCATTTGGAAGGTTTGCTCAAAGTTATAGAGGCTGACTAGTTCTTCATTTAGACTTAGCAACTCCAAGCAGCCCTTGAAGAAATCTGAAGATGTCGCATTTAGATCCACAGGAAGCTGTGCGTGTTTGAGAGAGAGAAACAGCGAGATTGAGATTCTTCAGATAATTCTTGCTAGAGATGCACCAATATTACAATTCTACAAGACAAGGATAAGCTATTTTCTCAGCTTAAATACAAAATAAAACACTAAATAGTAAAACCATTCATCTTAAATGCTACAAGTGAATTAAGTTATCATAATATGATAATGTACAATATGAAAAATGTATATTTATTTTGAAATTTGTTAAGATTTAACAGTGTTACTGACTGAGCCTGGTTTCTCCAGTTTGTTTTTTTAAACTTTTTTTTAAGGTTTTTTTTTAAACTTTTTTATTACAGTCAGCTAATGGGTTTTGGTTTCTTGTCACTGTCACCTTTGGCTTGCCTCAAATTAATATTCAGTAATATTATCAATTTGACTGCACTGACACAATCATATGAGAACAAAACTCAAAATGAATTGAGCTACATGATGACACTATTATCTCCTGAGATGCTTTACAGCTGAATTATGCAATATTAACAAATGTTCCTATTTATTATAGCAAAGCTGCTTTGAAACTGCTCTGTATTGTGCTATATAAATAAATGTGACGACTAATTAAATTATTTGTATTTTTAAAGATTAAATTTAAGTGAACATAAGATGATGGCAAATGTAATCTCAATATAAAATTAGGGCAAATTATTAAATGTCCAACATTGACCAAAATCAATAAATGAAAACATCTATAACATCAGCTGATAACTGTTTTTATTTGATCAAAAGTAAAATAGTAATACTTTGATATATAATTACAATTTAAAAATCTGTTTGCTATTTGAATATATTTTAAAATATAATTTATTTCTGTGGATTTCATGCATCATTACTCCAGTCTTCAGTGTCACGTGATCTTTCAGAAATCATTTTAATATGATTTAGCAAGAAACATATCTTATTTCAGGATTCTATGATAAATAGAAAGTTCAAAAGAACATAATTTATTTGAAATATAATTTTTTGTAACATTATAAATGTCTTTACTATCAATTTTGATAAAATTAATGAATCCTTGCTGAATAAAAATGAAAGAAAATACTTCTGAACGAAAACATATATAGTTCATCATTATAGGGTTGCTAGGTGGTTACTAGGGTGTTTGCTTGTTGGTTCAATTTTTCTATTCTATTCTGCACCATAGATAAGTGTTCAGCATTACTCACACTAAAAGTGCTAGGATAACCTCCGACATAAAACACAGTGTCCTCAGCTGGCAGGTTGAGCAAGCCATTTTCCCCTCCTGCCTCCATTCTTTGTTTAAATATTTCTGAGTCATCTGGATCTGTGGACATTGCCATTTGGCCATACTGAAGAGTCCTGCAAACGCACAATACACAAATACAGAAGAAATGTCACATAAATACAGCTAGAAAATAATATTAATGAAGTCTAAGCCCAACAGATGTGCGTGATGGCGTGCACGTTTCCCACCTCTCTAGGACGAGTTTGTTGAAGTTATTACTTGTCATGTCCTTAGTCATTAGCACGTGTGCTGTTTCTCCTCCCACATTAAAGTACCAGCGCAGCTTTGTTCCTTCCAGCATCATTGCCATATAGTCCTTACTTGACTGCAACACAGAGACACGTGTTACAATTAATAATGTGTGACTTAAAAAAAATGATACCATGAGAATACATGCAAAACACCATAAAGCACAATTCGCACAACATACAAAAGGTACAAATCACTGTTAGGCTGAGGAAGTTGGCTTACGTCTTTGTTTCCAAGGTAGAAGACAAACTGGGGTTTGGCGGTTTCAGTTTGCCGTCGTCTACGTGCGACACTTGGTAGCTTGACGTACATTTGTACTGATGAATATGCTGCCAGGTCAGCCACATTACTGGGCATCCTCACTTGCACTCCTGATTTACCATTAAACTGCATTGACACAGTCACCTGAAGGAAAGATAGTCGAGTCATTGCCTGTAGCAACACTTTATGGAATACTGAGAATACGATTAATCCCCAACATGATCTTATGAGTTGATGAGTTTGTTTTTTCCAGATCGCAAGTCTATGGAGAGTTGCTAGACTAGAAATTAGATTTGCTGCCGATAGGGTCCATCTAGATTTCTAGGCTAGAATTATGCAGCTCTTATAAAAAAAATGAGACTTTTTAAAGAGCAGTACCTTGTTGGCAGCGTTGCGAGCCTTCTCAATGAGCTGGCGGATCCTCTGGATGCTGTCGGAGATGTTGGACGGCTGAAATGAAGTGTTCTGCAGACGATCCAACTTCTTCATCAGCTGAGGAAGAGTGTCGCTCAGTGCCGCCACTGCAGGGACATGGAAACACATTGGACTCTATGAAAGGCAGTTCAAGATCACACATGCTCACACACGAGCGCTCACTAACATGCACCTGATGTATTGGCATCATTGAGGGCTTTGTTAATATCGTCGCTGGTTGCGTTGGAGTCTCCGTACTGCTTCTGCCATTCCTCCAGCTGCTTCTGAATGGGAGCCAGCGCATTGCTAACATTAGCCACCGTGTTGTTAGCCTGCTCCACTGCACTCTTAGCTGCTGCGATGTCGTTCGCTATGTCATCTGCAACATTTTAAACACATTTCAACAATAATGTTTAGGTCATGGTTTTGAACTTCCAGTCTCCCGACAGACTCAAATATATACACTAGCATTCAGAAGTTTGGGTTCAATAATATATATTTTTAAAGAAATAATACTTTTATTCAGCAAGAAGGCATTCAAATCAAATAAAAAAAAGCAACCTTGCTGAGCATAACAAACCTCTTTCAAAAACATGAAAAAATGTTACCAACCCCAACATTTTGAATGGTAGTCTATTTAGCTTGTTATTAGTTAGGTCACAATGGACCTTGGAAGACTAAGGACTTTGACCTCTGACCTCGGCTGACATTGAGGCTATCCTGAATTTTCTTCAGGTCTTGGAGCATCTTCTCTTTCTTCTTTTCAGCATCCTGCAAACCTTTCTTTATGGAGTCCAGGCGTGGCTTTAAACCTGACAAAGATATAGAAGAGGCCAGCATCAGACAGTGGTTCACAACAACCAAGATGTACCTTGAGAAAAGTGTGCAAGGTGGCGGTTAAATCCAGATCCAGAATAGAGTTTGCTGTTCTTACTTTGACTGCTGTTATTCAGTTCCTCTGCTGCCTTCACAAGCTCAATACTCTGGTTCTTCCGCGCAGCAGCTTGTTTGGCCAGGTCTTTGTCTTTTATGTTCTAGATCATATAAAGAAACAATTAAATGTATGTGACTTACAAAGGAACTAAAGGTGAATAACCTGAGTGTATGTATTCATGTTTAAAGGGTAATTAAGATGCATTAATAAAGGTGCAGTGATGTGCATGTTTGACTGTACCTCTAGAGCCTCAGTAGAAGATTCATTGGCTTTCTTAGCAGCGGTCTCAGACTCCAGCATGCTGTTTATAATGTTAGTGTACGCGCGTGAAGCGTTCAGAGCACGCTGTATGAAACTGTCTTGATTGGAGCCGGATATCAGACTGCACAACAAACACACAGGGCCACAAGGCAATATTACATATTAAAACACATTCAACATATTAGAAGAGGTCACATCAGAGAATATGTGCACAATATATGGCCAAGCCAATATACTGACTAATACCAAAGACTTTAGATATACAAAGACGGCACATTCAAATTACTATGAATGAGAGAAAGTGCAACATGCAGTATGGCAGAATGAATGCTTTCTTATGTCAATTTTGTTATTGACTAGCAACTAGCAAAACATTTTTAGTCAATGCACAGCATAATTTTATTTTAGTTTATGTTCTTAAATGCATTTTTTCTTTTTTTTAAGTAATCATGGGCATTTTTATGTTACTTTATTTTAAAATTGTCTTTACTTTCTTCTTCGTTTTTATGTCTGTGTAAAGCACTTTTTAATGTGTATGAAATGTGTTCTATGAAAAAACTTGCTTTGCGTAAAATGTGTAAAATAGTTACATAAAGTACTGTGTTGTTCACCTTTGCTAACATTAAATGATGTAAACAGGCATTGCATTGGCCATCAGACTGCTTTGGTAAACTTTGAGTTTTGTTTGAGTTTTGGCTTTTCATTTACACAACATTGGCATTTTGGGGGCCTGAGACGTAAACTTTTAAAAATGGTGCGGCGTTGCCATCTACTGGCCTGGCATGATAAACAGCATTTTTTTAGTTGTTTTTGCTGATCATTTTGACCATATTGTAATTTTTACATTTTCAGTTTTTAGTACACCGTTGTCGTGTAAATGTACCCATATAAGTTGACCATTACAATATATTATAAACACACACCTGGAAAGATTCTTGGCAAGCTGATCCAGCATTTCAGCGTGTTTCTCAGCAGCCTCCACCAGGGGAATTTTATTGGCTGCTGGAGCGTACTTCTGCACCTTCTCAGCTAAGGGCTGTCTCGCTCCATCCAACTGAGCGGCCAGACGCTCATAATCCTGATATCATGAACACAGCATCCAGAGACAGCATGCATGTGCTTAGTGAGGTTCATTTATGGTAAATACAGAAATGTTATGATTGTATGTACCTCTTTGGAGTCCTGGAGCATGGAGAGCAGGTCGTTGACCTGTGTCACATCATCCTCTGCCATCTGCAGCTGTTTCTCCACCTCCATTTGCTTCTCTCGCAGGTTATTTATTATTTTCTAGAAAAACATGATGTGCTTTTGAATTGAATTGCAATTCATTAGATAGTTTTTCCTGCGATTCCAAAGTCTCTATGCAGTTTCTGATTAAGCAGATTATGATTATGTCCAATTCAACTAAAATTCCAGAATTTGTCCCAATCCTGGGTGTGTCCGTGTTTTTGAATGATTACCTGGATCTCCTCCATGCGCTTCTGGTTAATGTTGTTGGCTTCTACTGTGTGTGCGGTGTTGTTGACGGCTTCATTTAGGGCATCTCTCAGATCCATCAGCTGCTGATTGAACTGATTCAGTTTGTTCTTGATGTTCTCTGCCACAGCTTCATTACTTAGCGTCCGGTTTGTAACCTCATTTTTCACACGATCTACCACTACAGAGAGACAACAACTATGAAGGTCAAGGATCATCCCTTTTAAACAATGTGGCACATGTAGCACACATAAATGTGAATACAAAAGTGTCAGTTTTTAGTAACACTTTATTTGAAGCCTTTATATATAATGCATTAAAAAAGTATTCATAATATACTCTGTTATGTGTGATATTTTCCCCCATAAATAATTGTAACCAAACTTAAAATGCATTATAATATATATATATATATATATATATATATATATATATATATATATATATATATATATATATATATATTTTTTTTTTCAAATTCCTTATTATTTATTCACTGTTACACCTTTAGAAAGTACAAACACATCACAAACAATCAAATTCACATAAGTATTATAATGTGTTATGTGTATAATGTGTATAACGGTGGTACTATGGTAAAAATACTTTTATTATGCATTATATATAAAATATTTAAGTTAAGTGTTTTTACCCATTTTACAATCCAACATCAAGCACTTATCTTAGAAATGTTAGATGATCAGTTAAATGTTACACAAAATAAAGAAAGGCTGAGGTTGGTGAACATTTCTTATAATCTCATCACTCACACTTGTTGGCTTGCTCCAGCTCATTTCCTGCTAGTCTCATCTGGAAGTCAAAGCCCCTGAAGCGCATGTCTCTGAGCATGGACTCCACCTCTGCTATCTTTCTAGACAGATCCTTCTCATCGGTTACCTTGGTCTCATTGTGGGCAGTCCGGTTCACCTGCAGTATAATGTCTGGGCAGATGCAAAAAAGCGGTCATTTGAATGTGGCTGTAATATTTAAGTATAAAGGGTAAATGTAATAAAGTAGAACAGACTCTTAAAAAAAAACACGTCTTGTCACACACTCCCACCTTGCACATCTCCCATGATGCCTTTGATAAATCCAAGCAGGTCTTGTGCTCTGGCGTGTGTGGAGTTAGTGTTGTTCTCTAATGCATCTCCTTTCTTTTGCGTGGCCGAGGCCTAACACACACAAACTCTTAGTCAATATGGTCAAATTGTTTTATGGTCTCTTTGGTTTGAACACAGCATAAGTTCATCTGATGGCATGTTCTCATACCTTCTCGTCTAACTCTTTAATATCCAAGTCGATGGTTTCCAGCTCTCCCTCCAGCACATCGGCCCGGTTCCTGCTCTCGTCCAGAGTGCTGTTGTAGTTTGTTATGGCATTCTGTGGCATACAATTATAGTTAGATACAATTATAATAATAAACAACTAAAATTTAAAGTGGGGCAAATCCTAAAATGTAAAAGTCTAAGAGAGTGTTTGGGACTGAACGAGAGAGAGACTCACAGCAATGTCCTTCATAGATGCGTTGAGGTGGTTTAGTTGAGTCCAGGCCATTGAGCTGGCATTGAGGCTGGTCAGCTGATTGGCAACGGACTGATAAAGTTGGCTTATCTTGTCCAGATCCTCCAGCAGCACCATCACACAGCTGTCACAGGCTAAACACATAATGCACACCAATCACCATCTGATGAGTGAAATCAACTGGGACCCACAAAAATATTGTTTACTTTGCATTTGTATTGACAGAGTGAATGAATTAATTAGTAAGCAAATTAATTATTGACTCATGAATTATTTAGTTATTAAGTGAGTGTATATATACACCGCCATTAAAAAGTTTGGGGTTGTTAAGATTTTTGAATGATTTAAAATAAGTCTCTAATGATCAACGAGGCTGCAAGTATTTGATCAAAAATACAATAATAAATATGAACCATTATTACAATTTAAAACAACCATTTTCTATTTTTAATATATTTCAAAAGTAATGGATTCCTGTGATGCAAAACTGAATTTTCAGCATCATTACTCCAGTGTCACATGATCCTTCAGAAATCATTCTCATTTATTTGCAATAGAAATCTTTTTAATGTTATAAATGTCCATAATTTTTTATCAATTTAATGCATCCTTGCTGAATAAAAGTATTTTTACAATATTTTACTGACCTCAAACTTTTGAATGGTACTGTAAAAAATGAGCGAGCAAAATGAATGAATGAATGAATGAATGTGTGAGTGAATGAAGTGTTTGTTGTCCAGTCCAGTGAAGCAGTACTCACGCTGACAGCGAACATCTACTCCATGATGCACCGGGACACTGTGTTGACTAAGACATGTGTCACACTGCTTCCCTGTCAGACCTACTGTGCAGCGGCACTCTCCTGTGCGAGGGTCACAGCGACCTCCCCTACACTCACACTCTACAGACCACACACAAACACACACCCCTCAGTAAAAACAACTGATAATGTGTAACATTTCCTCCTGTTTTGTGTATGTGTCCTTTAGACTCACTCTTGCAGCCATTAGGGCTGTAGTCCCAGTGACCTGGAGCACACTGGCGGCAGTTTGGTCCATTGACCCCAGGATGACAGGAACACGAGCCGTTAACAGGGTCACATGGCTGAACCAACGCTGCTGCTGCATCACAATCACACTTACGGCAGCCAGTGCAGGAATCAAAGCCAAATGCCCCATCCTAAACAAAAACGGGGAAAAAAAAACAGTATTGCCATCAACTACAGGGACAAAACAATAAAGACAAACAATATAAGCACACATACCTCGCAGCGGTCACAGTGGGATCCCACCACTCCAGGTTTACAGTGGCACTGCCCGGTGTGAGGGTCACAATGTGCGGTGCCACAAGGAGAACAGTTGCATCCTGGATTGTGCAGTTGGGGGGAAATAAACACAATCATGACAACACCTTAAACACCTTTCAGATTACAGAAGTGCATAGAGTATATAAAAGATGCCTTACGGGTGCAGTTCTTGGCTGCGATGGCATCACCGTAGAAACCAGGAGCGCAGATTTCACAGTGCGGCCCGGCGGAGTTGTGCATGCAGCTCTGACACTCGCCTGTTAGAGGGTGGCAGTCGCTGAACAACATGTTGGGGTCCGAGTTGCCATTGCAGTTGCACGGTTGGCATGTGCTGCCAATCACCATTGGGTTTCCATAGTAACCCGGTGCACACCTGCATTATGTAGAAAATAATTAATTTAGGGATTTTCATTTATGATTTTCTAAGTGACTGTAATTCATTATTTGATGATAATAATATATATATACACTAATTATTTAATTTAATAGAATAAATGTATAATCATTGTATTATTATTGCATTTTTATTTTAGGGCTGTCAAGTGATTACAGTTTTTTTATCTAACTGATTACATGATTTGCCGATCAATTAAGCTAATTAATTGCAAATTAATTGCACATCAAATTTGATTGAGAAACTACCATAAAAGATCATTAAAAATCATTGTGTTAAATGAGAAAAGTAGCTTTAGAAAGAAATATTTTATTTGATCCAAGCACATCTCGGCATCCTTTAAAGGGTTAGTTCACCCAAAAATGAAAATTGTGTCATTAATTACTCACCCTCATGTCATTCGACACCCGTAAGACCTTCGTTCATCTCCGGAACACAAATGAAGATATTTTTGTTGAAATCCGATGGCTCAGAAAGGCCTCCATTGACAGCAATGTCATTTCCCCTCTGAAGACCCATAAAAGGTACTAAAGACGTCGTTACAAAGTCCATCTCACTACAGTGGTTCTACAATCATTTTATGAAGCCATGAGAATAGTTTTTTTGTGTGCAAAAAACCCCTAAATAACGACTTACAGTGATGACCGATTTCAAAACACTGCATCATGAAGCTATTAAAGCGTTATGAATCAGTGAGTCGGATCATGATTCGGATTGCGCGTCAAACCACCAAACTGCTGAAATCACATGACTTTGAAGCTAAAACCGCTGATTTGATACGCTGAAGGCCAAAGTCATGTAATTTTAGCAGTTTGACACGCGATCCAAATTCGCGATCATGATTCGATGCGCTCCAAAGCTTCGTGAAGCCGTGTTTTGAAATCGGTCATCACTGTAAGTCATTATTTAGTTTTTAAGTGGACAAAACTATTCTAACTAAACTATACTATTCTGATTGTAGAACCACTGTAGTGAGATGGACATTGTAACGACGTCTTTAGTACCTTTTATTAGTCTTAAGAGAGGATATGACATTGCTGTCAATGGAGGCCTTTCTGAGGCATCGGATTTCAACAAAAATATCTTCATTTGTGTTCCAAAGATGAACGGAGGTCTTACGGGTGTCGAACGACATGAGGGTGAGTAATTAATGACACAATTTTCATTTTTGGGTGAACTAACCCTTTTTTCCCCTTTATTTTTCACTGTGGTAGTCAATGGCTGCCGAGATGTGCTTGGTTACAAACATTCTTCCAAATATCTTCCTTTGCGTTCAGCAGAAGAAATAACCTTATACAGGTTTGGAACAACTTGGGGGTGAGTAAATGATGACAGAACTTTTATTGTTGGGTGAACTGTATTTTTTTATATTTGTTATTATGAAAAATAGTAACATTTATAATATAATAATTATTATTGATTAATAATAAATTGTCAATAAATAACAATTAAATAAGTGGATGTTTCATAACTGTACCTTTCACACTTGGATCCAGCATAGCCAGGCATACACAGACATCGCATTTGATTGGGCTTCTCCACACAGCGAATGGCAAAACTGATAACAAGATCAAACAGACGACATCCTTTAATCTGAGAATGAGGCATGCTGGGATATCCAGCACTGAAATCAACTCTTATTAGGGGTTAAAGACAAAGAAGCAGGGTAAAAATTGGCGCAAGCAATTCAACAGAAGAAAAATTTAAGAAAAACAGGGTTGAGAAAAAACAGGAAATAGTTATTTAGATGTCCAGATGATGAAATAAGAGCACTGACTTGTTTGAAGCCACTTGCAGCGGGCAGGGACAGCTGGAGCAGGACACCGCATGGCCATCAACTGTGTTGTTATCATGAAAACCACCTTGGCACTTCTCACAATGGTTTCCAGCGGTATTGTGGTGGCAGTTCTGTGTATGGAGAGTTAAAGTGCCTAATTGAGCTTGAGTTCTGCTTCGGCATCCATTCTTGGATTTACGACTTTGTTTTCCATGAAGTTTGACATTTTACTATACCCAGGGGGATGTGCAATAGCAATATATCGCCCATGTTGAAGTCTGTTATGTGATTTATATATGACTTAGTGAGCTGAACTCACCACGCATATCCCAGAGCCATCCAGACACTGATCAGAGTGACCGTTACAGTTGCAGGGGACACACTTCCCGAGGAACAGCCCTTTAGTGTCTCTGTAGTAGCCTGGAGCACATTGCTGAGAGAAGGAGATGAAGAAATGAACATGTTAAAGGGATAGTTCACCCAAAAATGAAAACTTACTCAGCCTGAAGTTGTTCCAAACCTGTCTGAGATTCTTTCGTCAGTTGAACACAAAAAGATTATGTCGGGAATGTCGGGAACCAGACAGTTTACCGTAGCTATTGACTTCCATAGTATATTTTTTCCTACTATGGAAGTTAATGGCTACCATCAATTGTTTGAGTACAACATTCTTTAAAATATCTTCTTTTGTGTTTACCAGAAGAAACTCAGTTTAAACAACTTCACAATATTCTCTTCTTAATTACTTGTATTGCATCTGTATTTCTGTTGGGATGGGCCCCGCCCACTGCATGCCTCCACGAGTTTGGTTGTTTCGGAAATAATTCGGTACTCAAGATTAACATGAGATTGGCAGAAACTGTGTGTGTTGTGTACCCTTTAAGTTTAGAACATTTGCAGTACATTTTCAGCAGATAGACGCAAGTGCCGTTGGCAATCGAACCAAGTGTGGAAGCACCCTTACATTATTAAACAGCCATTTTCACACAGAAGCACAGAACTAAAATTAAATCATTGTATAGAAGTGATTGAATCTGTGTTTTTGTTAAAGCACATTACCTGACAGGAGTCTCCTAGATAGTGTCCTGGGCACAGACAAATTTCAACGTTGTTGGCATGTCGACCAGATGGCAGGTTCTCTGCCACCTCCAGCACAGCAGCACGCAGCGACACGGACTGGGCAGACTGAGAGTGCAGCGCTCTGATCTGCAGGGACTCCAGCGCCACCAACACCATCATCAACTCCTCACGGGACACAGAGTTCCCCGTCTGAGCGTGCCTGAAATTCTCCTTTAAATGAGAAAGAGGAAACTTATGTTACAATAACTGAGCATTTGTGGAATTATATTGTACTCACGCATACAAACAATATAGGTTGTTTATGTCTGAAGACCATATTCTTTATATCTTTTCTTTTTTGTAGTGTTTGTTACTGATTTCCTCACCTCCACCAGGTAGACAATCCCCTCATAAGGGTCTTCAGGAGAGGAATACTCTCTTTGCATGTACACCAGAGTCATCTGATTCCCCTGCACAAACAGGCATACACACACAAAGATATTCAGTTAGGCTGAACTTCAACTTTATGTAAATATTCTGAATAAACTCAATGGAGGGAGAGTCTATGCTCTGGTACCTTGAGTATAATGTCTGGCCGTGTGGTCTCGACAATCAGAAAAGCATCACCTCGCATCGTCTGGGTGTGCAAGCGGTAGCGCAGATAGCCTCCATAGGACGACACCTACACATAAAAAAGGGAACAGAAATCAGGTTAAAGAGGACCTATTATGCTTTCTTACATTTTGTAATGTTGCTCTTTGAGCATAAAAAAAGGTCTGCAAAGTTGCAAGCAGAAAGTCACTTCAAAAAGAGAGTTATTCGCTATATCAGTAATCACTGTTTTTGAACTCCCTGAAACGCCTTGATTGTAGGTTTATTTCAGTGATTTAGCATATGGCATTGTATCAGGAGAAACCAGGGTGTATATTCAAATTATCGTACTTTCCTCCCTCATATCCCCCTGAGACAACAGATTTATGTATTTTATTTCTGGAAAAAATCGTCAGATTACACAAATATCGTCATTTTGCGTCATCTGAGGATTTTTTGGCCAGAGGCTAAAGACTACAGCCAGCAGGAGGCGCTATTTCTGCATGTTTTCAACATCGCACTCACAGCACTCGGCTTGGGCAGCTGCGTGGATTCATGTAAACGGAGCGGTGGAGAGCAAAGTGAGTGTTTCAACTGTTCAAATGAACTTCCTATGAAAGTTAAGCTTCCAAAGACATGAACTGAAAATGCGCCAGACTGATCACGCGCTGTGAATGCAGCCGCAGATGCGATTACCTCAGCTCATGTGATGAATGAATTCTGACTCCTGCTGCGTTTGTGCCGTGACTTTCGTTCGGCTCACTCACATTATATCGAACAGACACATTCAATTTTTAATTGTAGTGTCTCTAACTGAACTGATTTTATGAAAATGAATGCTGTGGGCAAGTGATCCAGTAATCCAGTAGCCGTGACTAGAGTGGCCTCGTAGGGCAGCAAAGCAAGTGCATTCTGGGAGTTGTTGCCTGTCATCCCAATGAGACAAAATTACATTTTCTGTCTTTTCTCAGTCTAGAAAGCACCAAATTCAAAAAGACTTTCACATTTCTACTACATTAATGACCCAGTTTAAATACAAAGCTTAATGCTAAATCACTGAAGTAACCCTTTAAGTTTTCTTCCATGAACGAACACGTCACAATAGTCATCATTTAAAGGGGTCATGAACTGCATTAAATTTCGTTTCATGAGGTGCACTTATAATGTTAGTATGATTTTTACATCCAAAATGTTCATAATTTAGAAACAAAAAGCAATTTTCTACTCTGATTTTTTCCCTCTGATTTGAACGCTCTCTTTGAAGGGGCGTGTCTGCTGTGAGACTTCAGTGGAAACCGCCACTGCTATGATTGTAATAACTTTGCATATTAAATAAGTATTATGTCGAAATCTTTTACTACGTTTTTACTATTACAGCAGTCAAGATTAACTAATCGCGAAAAGTGCTGATTATATTATTATATTTAGATCTATTTGAACTCGATTGCTGCAGTCTCATGAATACTTTTATCATAACTAAACAGTGCAAACACGATGTAAATAAGAGATTGTGCAGTGTAGACAGAGGCATTGATTAAAAAGTTTTTGTGAGAGTCCAGGGCTCAGTCACTGATAAACTTGTTCAGTTTGATTGACAGCTCCAGCGATTATAAAGGGAGGGTTCTTTGATCACTTCCTGTACATAGTTCAATCACAATTTAAATAACTTATTATTTTCATGCTACTGAGAGAAACAAACAGAAGTTTAGTCACTGGCTTGATTTACTGATGCAGAAACAGCAATAAACAATTTTGAGACAAAGAACATCTGTACATGAAGCATTACATTATCTTTACATATGATCCATAATAGGGCCTATTTAAGACAAGAATTCCCGAGTCAACAAAAGGCTGCACTAAGCTTGCTTTTAATCTCATCATGACACCCAGCATCAACATTAAGCACCAGACCAAACAAGGTGTGCGTGAGTTATCAGATTATATTGTTTGTCTGACCCTTATGTTTCCTGTAGCTTTAATGTGAGTTATCTGATGGAGATTCAGCTGTCTGTCTGGCCCCTTACAGTCTGACTGCCAGTTAACCCATAAGCTTGGTTGAAACATATGTCAAAGCAGCTGGCATGACGTCACAATATAGGGATGAGAGTACCTTTAAAGTCTAGGTATAGAAGATCATATCACAGAAATGCATGACCGAATTTGTCCTGCTCTTCACTACACTGAATATCATGAATTGTTGTGGACTCACTTTATCGCCAAGGTAATTGTGAGGAGCATGCCAGTGGAGGTCCTGAGAGACATCAGGTACATCACTCAGATCGGCCTCCACCAGATCTTGATCGAGATACGTGGACACAGGCACTTCCTGTCTATCACTCCTCAATAGTACCCAGCCAGCCATGTCCATGAGCTGTAGATCAAAGCAAAAATATAAGTAACATTTTAAACTAGTCACAAACCTCCAGTACACAAAGGTTCACTGAAAAGTGTCATAATGATATAATTATATGCAATATATACTGGTCTGGCTGATACAGTGATTTCTTTCAGTGTCTTTTTGAACGATTCATTAAAAGAAGAAGCTTATAAGGTTCATCTGTGAGCAAATCGGATTACACTGGTTGCGCTGTATGTTTGTTTTTGCGTGTAACCAGTGATGACAACTCAACAGACAGATGTAAAAAAAATGATTACTATGACACTGTACTGTGGCTGGAGATTCAATGGTAGCGAACAGTAGTGTACATGTGAATGTATAAAGGTGACTGAAT
Source organism: Gobiocypris rarus (assembly GCA_023029165.1). NCBI lineage: Eukaryota > Metazoa > Chordata > Actinopteri > Cypriniformes > Gobionidae > Gobiocypris > Gobiocypris rarus. Next base: position 23,218,786 of record CM040933.1, read on the forward strand.
TCATTAGTTGTGTCTTTATCTTTGGGACAGTACCTCACTCCTCCGTTTGTCAGAGCTGTGGCAGCGGTCAGTGGCTCCAAAGCAGAAGCACTTGGTGCAGCCTTTAGCGTTAGTGGGGTCCAAATGGAACGTTCCTAGTTTGCACTGGTCACAGCGAGAGCCTTCCACATTTTCCTGAGAGTGATGACAAATCATAGATTTAACAGAGATGATGAGGGAATGCTCAGAATGTTTTGACAGAAAACTGATATATAAATTAATTCACAAATAATATGAGAGGTCCAGAAAGAAAGGAAAAGGCACCTTGCATAAACAGAGTCCGGTGAAGGAGTTACACACATCTATCTCAGTTCCTGCCTCGTTGCAGTCACATGGTCTGCAGTTGGGGTATCCATAGAAACCTGGGGCACATCTATCACACTGACGGCCAACAATGTTGTTCTTGCACCTGTGGAGAGAGTAATGTGCTTTGGCATGGTGCAAATAGCATGAAGTATGTAGGTATGTGTTTTCAGTGCCAGCTGACACAGTCTAGGATGATGGGATGCCTGTAGTTCCTACTCACTGGTATATCATGTCTGAACGAAATGTGACAATGTCCTGTGGAATTCCAAAGACCTAATTGCCAAACCTATTGTGAGCACGTGAAAACCCACGACAGGGGCATTATATTCAACCAGAGTGACACACCAAGCCGATGGTCAGCCGGTGGCCAACGCTGGGCCACCGGTGAGCATAAGTTGGGCTAGTTTTTGTGGTGAACATGTTCCACATGTCGGCTCTAATCGGGATCATGCCAGAAAGATTTTGCTCGATTCAGCATGTTGAATAGGCATCTGGCTGTCGGTGAGAGATCGCTCTGATTGGCTGTTCAGTTTAGCGAACGAGTCAGTGCACGAGAACAGCCAATCAGAGCGATCCCTCACCGACAGTGAAAGTGACGAAACCGAGCAAAGGTGTTAATAGAGTACAGACAGAAGTCTCCTCTACTTTTACATCATCTTACCTGAGCATTCCAGTGTGCTAATATTTTCATAACATGTTGTTGGAATGAAGGAGTCATCAGCATGATTGATATTCTAAATAGTAAGCAAGTTTTGCTTTGTTTACTGACTGTATATCTGCAGTCCAAGGTTCGGTTTCCATTTCCCTAGTTATTTCCTTAAACCAAGGCGCAGAGCGCACATTCTGGTTGACTTCGCCTGAAATCTTCGCGGTGTGTTCAAGCGCAGCTTTTTGGCCAAGAGGCAGTTGACAGTCAGTTCTTTGACATAGGCTTGGTATGTCGCTGCCTTAAAACATTCTTTCCAACTATAACTAAGCAAACGGCCATAGTTATTTTTCATTTATCCAGCTATATTTAATGAAAATGACCTCAATGGATGATGCATGAACTGTAATAATTTATGACATTCACTCAAAAGTGCAGGGATGACCGGTGAAATTCTGCAGCTCAGTCACTGGAGCCCTGTGGATTTTAAACATTGCCTAATGAGGAGACGGTGGGGCCAATAGACCGAAATAAAATCTCCTAAAAATAAATACCTCTGGAATTCCTGCACTTAATCCTTATATAGACAGTATTGTTATAACCAGAGACAGTGGTTAATAATATCAGTCCTTCAGGCAGTGCTTCACAGAAAAAAAGTTTGGCTCAGGCGTAAAAGGTCAGTTGTAAACAATCCACTGACTCCATTCCAATCCAAGCGACTTGACTTCAAACACCAGACACGTTTAGTCTCACAAATATTATGAACTTGTCCAGTGCATATTTCACCCTGAAATCAAAATAACAAATTACAATGGCCCTATCCTCCATTGGACCATTAATTTCTTTTAAATTTCTATATAAAATGAAGCACATTTCCACCATATAGATGAAACAGATAGCCATGCTGACTATAAATAAAGAGATAATCGTTCTTGTTAAATATTGTGTATGAAAAAGAAACCCTCAAAAACTGACATTCCACAGACAGCCCGAGGCAAATTTCAAATCACATTCACAAATGTCCAGATGCTTAAAAAAGTCAACCTCGTGAGTAGCATGGCCATAACGTGTGTGTGTGTGTGTGTGTCTTGCTGTGCAGTACCTGCACTGGCCATTGTGTGTGTCACAGCTGATGTCCAGTGACGTCACTCCAGGCCTGGAGCAGTTGCACATCTCACACCCCACCAGAGGATGGCAGCCAAACGTCTGGGGTTCACAGGTGACACATTCGGGCTGCAGGGTCCGTGGAGGACAGATGCACTCACCTGTGACAGGCTCGCACAGACGTGTACCGCAGTTACATGCTAGAGAGAAAAGGAAACAACATCATTCATCGATCCATCAATCAATCCATCGCCCCACCGTGTGGCTGGTGATACTCACGTCTGCAGTTGGGGAAGCCGAAGTATCCCGTGGCACACTGGGAACAGTCTCGGCCAATCACGTTGGGTTTGCACTTGCACTGTCCACCAAAGGTCTCGCAGGTGTCGCTCTCCGCACCCACCTCGTGACAGCCGCAGGGCACAGCGCCATTATTAAAGAACGCAGACAGAGACGCGGCAGAGCTACGGCAGAACGGAGAGGCTGTGGAAGGGCTGAGAAGAAGGAGGGAACGTTACGATAGAGGGCACTCTAATAATGTTTGTGCATGAACCATATACATCTACACCACAATGTTGGTCGATATTATAGATTTTTTTTAAGGTCGTTTTTGCATATTTAATTGTGTCTTTTTCTCTATTTTTCCATTTAAATGGTTTAATTATCTACATTTAAAAACATAAACACTAATATTTTAACAACACTGTTAAATATAATCTTTAGCAAATCTCAAAATAAATATGTATATTTTTTATATTGTACTTTATAATGTTTTGATGCATAAATTCACTCAAGAATAAAATTTTTGTAATATTTATTAACTATTATAGTATTTTAAATGACATTTTATTTTTATATTTTCAGTTTTTATTTTAATTTTAAAGTTTTAGTCATTTTGCTATGTGAATATATAAACATATTCATCTCTAGCTTTAATTTATTTGAATTTGAGTAATTTTAGTACTTAAACATATATTTCAAGTAAAATAAAAATTCTACATTTTTTAAGTAAGTTTTTTTATCTAATGTGTTTGCTATTTCAGCTTTATTTCAATCATCAAATACTATTTTTAGTAGTTTCAAGTTTAAATTAACGACAACACCGAAAACAAATTAAAAAAAAATTTTATATTATATTTAATGTATATATTTTCATCCATTATTTTACTATATGTCTTTCATACATTCATTCATGTTTGTCTATTTTAGGCCATAACATGAAAATCAGTCAAAACTTTTGTATCCTTTTGCATCCTTACATATTTCCAAATTTAGAAGTGTCATACTTGATATAAAAGCTGTTTTGTCCACAGTTGCTGATGAAGTCATAGGATTTGTCCAGAGGCTCCTCAGATAAAAAGCTGGAGCTGTAAGTGTTCTCTGGCACCACTAACACATAGTCCTAATACACAAACACAAGAGAATGTAGAAGTGTCATTGTTTGTCATGCTTGAACACAGAATTAAAAAAACCTTTAATAAAATTTCATGATGACACTCACCAGCCACAGTGTCTTCCTGTCTGGAACACGCAGGGTCAGGATGACCTCATGGTCCGTCACATCCAGGATAATCTGGTTCTCTGACATAACAACACTACGACAACCATAACCATGGGGACAAAAGGATGTGTTGACGTGGCCTGGAAAACAAAGAGTGACCATCAATAAAACAAATATTTTTTGTGCTAAAAGCAAATCTTTGTAATGCTCACCCTGCCATATGCGTCCTCCGTTGATGTAGACCTGGACATTATAAGTTGGATGCAGGGGCTGATGGTAATGCAGGATAAACACGTAACGGCCCAGTGCATGTACACGTGTTGAATACACCACAGCATTCTGGGCAATCATACAGACAAATTAACATTAGTAGACTTTTTATCAACTTTAAAGCATCAGAAAGAGACAACCTAGAAGACAGGAGGCACAGTGCGAATAAATGGGGGTTCATTTAAAGCAATAAACAGTAACAGATCTTGGACAGCAATGAGAGTGTAATGGGCTTTATTATGTACCTGACTAGGGTTCAGAAGCACATGTTCACTGTTATCAGCTGCGGTTGGCGGCCTAGAAGTCATGGGTCTGTCTGCATGAAGGGAGGGATCGGGGGCTGAAGCCAGAATTTGCTCCGGTGCAGAAGAAGCCTGACCCTCTTTTAGGACCAGAGACTGAGGAGGATTCTGGAAACGAGACGGGATGCAGGACCCGCTGGACAAAAGAGAATATAAAACATTTATTAACAAAATGTATTAAGAGCATTAGTACTTATAATTGTAATGTAGCATATTCATGTCATAAAACTGGTATATGTCATATCTAAAACTGGCAGCATTTACTGGAATGTCAGTGCTAAGGCAGTGAAAGAATAATGTTTTAAAATAAAATAAAAATAATAATAATAATAATAAAAATATTTTTTTTTATAAAATAATCCAAAATGTTTGAATTAGGGGTGTAACGGACCGCAGTTTATCCATGATCCCTACAGACCACGTCCCATGGTTCTGAACGCATGTGATTCGCAGGTTAATTGCAAAGTTTAACCTAGAGTAAAAGTTTTAAATACTTAAGCGATTTGAAACCATTCAAGTGCAAGGAGATGCAAAAGAGAACTCAGTTGTAGTGTTTGCACATTGTTATCTGTCCGTGCAGCCACACACAGAGATCCTAGAATTTTATTACTGACTGTTCACTTGTCTTATAACAAAATATTCTTGTAATGGCGCTTTTCCACTGCGTGGTATGACTCGGCTTGGCATGGCACAGCTCAGCTCGCTTTACTTTTCCACTGCAGTTTAGTACCGCTTCAAAATGGGTGGGATTATAGACTGATCGTTATACTAGCGCCGCCTCTACTGATGTGACATCATCGCAAAAACGAGACACACAAATGTGTGACACAAAGAAAAGTACAACACAGGAGCAATGGAGCATATCGATGGAATGTGTTCTTGATTCTCAGCATGTGGATGTTTTTGACTGCAAGCCGAAGAATTTGTTTCTAGCAGGTTTGGTCTTGTGTCGCAAATCCAATAATGCTGGTAGTAACGATTCTCCCTGACCAATCAGTGATCTGCAGTGTTTACATGTCACATATTAGCATCGGTACTGTTCACTTGGAACTATTTAAGTGAGCTGTACCGAGCCGTACCATACAAGCGTCATATTTTCTAAACCATGAGTTTTGTGATCCGTTGCAAGTTTGAGAGTAGAAAAGTCTGAAAAGTTAAAGTTAAAAAGTTAAGATAAAATAGAATAAAAAATCCAAAATGAAATGATCTACAAAAAAGTACTTAGCGTATAAAGAGTTACACACCTAAATAAAATAAAATATTATACAATTATCTACAAAACAAAAGAGTTCTGCAAGAAAATTCTGCAACAAAAAAAATTTAAACAAAAAAAATCTACAAAACAATTGTAATTTTGAGGGTAAGTTAATGCAGCATGATGCAACAATCAAAAGAGTTTGATTAAAGCTGTCGACGATTCACAAGACGTATGTGTCAGTCACCTGTCTGGAGAAAAGTGACCATGCGTGCTGATGCAGTGAACTCTGGGCTTCAGGTACTCCATGGTGAACTGAGCACGAGGGACGAGGAACACTTTGTGCTGGAGGGGAAATCCAACACACACACACACTTGTAAATGCCATGATTGCAGTGGACACAAATAGCTTTAATGGCAAATTCAAGCAGAAAAGCTCTCTCACAAGGAAGAAACTGCTTCTTCTGTCGGCTGCGATAAGCTGGATATCAGCCTCCGCGGACAGAGTGAAGACCGCAACGCGCTTCATGTCATCTACAGACACCGCACGACACAGGAAACTGCACACACACATAAATAGAGACACATACACAGAAATCAATCAGTAAGTGTAGATAAATATGTAAAAATAGCTAATTAAAAATTGTTGTGGTTGTGATGTTACATTAAAACAATAAATATGACTCATTTCACATGCAAAGTAGCTAGTCAATCATAAAAGAGGTCATATAGAAGTCTTAAAGGTACAATATAAAAACAGCACGTTTAATTCAATGGATCAGAGAGTGTGGAAAATGGTTTTGAGGCAAAAAAACTAGAACGGGACCTCAGGGTAAAAACCTAAAATACTACAAAATTACAGAATATGACCCATTCAGGTGTGAAAACCTGAAGCACGAAATAACAGGTTAAACAGAAAAAGCAATTGTTGCAACATCACACCTGTATTTGCAGTGAAGCAGTGTGATTTGCTCTTGGTGAGTGCGTTCACCCGGTGAGTTGACAGACACAGTGAGAGTTTGAGGGACTTGATCTTCACTGGCGTACTCGACCACCAAAACATAATCTCCAGGGACAGGAACGCCACCACGCATCTGAACGTTCATCTGAACACACAAATAGGATTTTATTTATTTATATACCACTAACATTCTTTAAATGTTTGGATTTGGCTTTTTTAATGTTTATTAAAGAAGCATCTTATGCTCAGCCAGGCTGCATTTGTTTGATCAAAAATACAGTAAACACAGTAATATTGTGAAATATTATTACAATTTATAATAACTTTTCTATTTGATTTTATTATACCATGTAATTTATTTCTGTGATGTCAAAGCTGAATTGTCAGCATCATTACTCCAGTCTTCAGTGTCACATGATCCTTCAGAAATCATTCTAATATTTGTTTAATATATAAGCTTACATCAGTGCCGCTGCAGATGGCCATGCTGGGATGGCGAGGGGTGATCTTTTCAGTGTGGCAGGGTCTTGGCAGGTGATTATCAGACCTGCAGCTGGCATCATTACTGGAGATGGACGGGAACTCATCCAGAGACAGATACATGTACTGCAGACAGCTAAACACACCAAAAGACAGATTACTCCAGTCACATTGCACATTAAAAGGTATACACATGACATATGTACATAAAAAGTTCCTGTACTACTGACTTCTGACTTGCGCCCTGTGTGTTTCTGTATGAACAGGGTTCAGTTACTTGAAGTTGCAGGATAGGAGCCTCATAATAGGCACTGGGCAAAAGCACCAGGTAGTCCTGCAGAGAGAAAAAGACAGAATCTGGGTCTAGGGTTTGTTCATAATAATGTAAAGAGCATGTTTAAGAAAGGGTCCTACCAGCAGAATGCCCTCCGCCTCAATAATCACCGTCCAGGTTCCTGGGTTCAAGACAAATGGCTCCACAAAACTGTTCTGAGGCACGTTCACAAATGTAGGTTCTGAACTGGGTGCAAAGACGATCTGTTTAGACTGTTCAGAGCCTGCAGAGAGAAGGATGGAGATCTGGTTTATGGGAATGGATTCACAGCATTTGATGAATTAATAAAACATGAAATGTCTCTAAACTTTGTTATGAAGTAACATATTTTTATTCATTATCAATATCAAGATTTGACTTATTGTACTAAAAGTAGTTCATTTAAAATAGTAAATTTTAAATAAAAAAGCTGTCATCATTTACTCATGGAGCCTTTCTCGTGTGAAACACAAAAGGAGAAGTTTAGCAGAATGTCCCAGCTGCTCTTTCCATACAATAAAAGTAAAGGGGGACAGATGAATCAAAAATCTAAATTAAAACATAAAAAATTGTGTAAGGTTACGTTTACATGACAACGATGTACTAAAAACTGAGAAGGTTTTCCTTTGCTTACAGACGACGTTGTCAAAACGATCCCCGTTTACTCGGACCTGTAAAAACAACTAAAAACGCTGTATTCTGCTGCCAGGCCAGTAGATAGCAATGTCACTTTGTAAAGAAACACTACGCGCCTATAGACCGACCGTGCAATACACACGGGCATTATGTCACCATTTTCACAAATTTGCATTTTTGTAGTTCACATGGAAACAACAACTGTATCGTTTTCAAAAACTTGCACTTTGAAACCCTTTTTCAAATGTTTGCATTTTCATGCCTTTCATGCCATGTAAATGAATTCCCAAAAGTTTTCAGTTTTTAGTTGAAAATGGTGTCATGTAAAAAGTCCCGTAAAACTATTAGAACAAATCTGAATCTGTATGAAGCAGCCAAGTTATATATACAGGTCCTTCTAAAAATTTTTGCATATTGTGATAAAAGTTCATTATTTTCCATAATGTAATGATAAAAATTTAACTTTCATATATTTTAGATTCATTGCACACCAACTGAAATATTTCAGGTCTTTTATTGTTTTAATACTGATGATTTTGGAATACAGCTCATGAAAACCCAAAATTCCTATCTAAAAAAATTAGCATATTTCATCCGACCAATAAAAGAAAATACTTTTTTTTAATACAAAAAAAGTCAACCTTCAAATAATTATCTTCAGTTATGCACTCAATACTTGGTTGGGAATCCTTTTGCAGAAATGACTGCTTCAATGCGGCGTGGCATGGAGGCAATCAGCCTGTGGCACTGCTGAGGTGTTATGGAGGCCCAGGATGCCTCGATAGCGCCTTAAGCTTATCCAGAGTGTTGGGTCTTGCATCTCTCAACTTTCTCCTCACAATATCCCACAGATTCTCTATGGGGTTCAGGTCAGGAGAGTTGGCATTCCAATTGAGCACAGTAATACCATGGTCAGTAAACCATTTACCAGTGGTTTTGGCACTGTGAGCAGGTGCCAGGTCGTGCTGAAAAAACGAAATCTTCATCTCCATAAAGCTTTTCAGCAGATGGAAGCATGAAGTGCTCCAAAATCTCCTGATAGCTAGCTGCATTGACCCTGCCCTTGATAAAACACAGTGGACCAACACCAGCAGCTGACATGGCACCCCAGACCATCACTGACTGTGGGTACTTGACACTGGACTTCAGGCATTTTGGCATTTCCTTCTCCCCAGTCTTCCTCCAGACTCTGGCACCTTGGTTTCCGAATGACATGCAAAAAATTCGCAACAGTCCAGTGCTGCTTCTCTGTAGCCCAGGTCAGGCGCTTCTGCCACTGTTTCTGGTTCAAAAGTGGCTTGACCTGGGGAATGCGGCACCTGTAGCCCATTTCCGCCACAGGCCTGTGCACGGTGGCTCTGGATGTTTCTACTCCAGACTCAGTCCACTGCTTCCGCAGGTCCCCCAAGGTCTGGAATCAGTCCTTCTCCACAATCTTCCTCAGGGTCCGGTCACCTCTTCTCGTGGTGCAGCGTTTTTTGCCACACTTTTTCCTTCCCACAGACTTCCCACTGAGGTGCCTTGATACAGCACTCTGGGAACAGCCTATTCATTCAGAAATGTCTTTCTGTGTCTTACCCTCTCGCTTGAGGGTGTCAATGATGGCCTTCTGGACAGCAGTCAGGTCGGCAGTCTTACCCATGATTGCGGTTTTGAGTAATGAACCAGGCTGGGAGTTTTTAAAAGCCTCAGGAATCTTTTGCAGGTGTTTAGAGTTAATTAGTTGATTCCGATGATTAGGTTAATAGCTCGTTTAGAGAACCTTTTCATGATATGTTAATTTTTTTAGATCAAATTTTTTTTGCCCAAATCATCAGTATTAAAACAATAAAAGACCTGAAATATTTCAGTTGGTGTGCAATGAATCTAAAATATATGAAAGTTTGATTTTTATCATTACATTATGGAAAATAATGATCTTTTATCAAAATATGTTAATATTTAGAGAAGGACCTGTACATGTGATAATTTCACACACAATATATAAATAAAAATAAAGAAAATATTAGAAAAGTGTAAATAAAGCGTCTAACCTGTGTTTAATAATACGTGTTTATTGGTTAAGGGTAGGTGGTAAACAGACATGCTAAATTAGAGACGATAAAAGTGAGTGGGTCCAATATCATTAGTCGTAAAAAGTGGGTGGGTCTTGTCCCACCCACATAAAATAGTTCCAGCGCCCATGTTCAAGAGCAAAAGAGAACTCGATGTGTGCACGAGGCACATCTGTGTTTGTGTGTGTTTGTGTGTGTTCCTGAATGAGCTGAGATGCACGCACGCACACACACACACAGATAGGACACTGACATACAGCACGTTCTCTTCTGTCTTTTCGCGTTTAGATGCTTTAAAAGAATTTATATGAATAAGAGCGTGATCATATAATGTAACACTAGGAAAAAATTATATAAAAACGGATGCTGCGTTAATTGCGCTAAATATTTTTACCGAAAAATGTTTTTTATTTTTATCGCCCATGTTAAAGCGTTATTTTGCCCAACACTAATAAAATAAATATAATATATATACATACACACACACAACTTATTTCATATTTTGTGTATTTTTATATTTATATTGATTGCTTGTTGGTTCTTAAATTTCTTAGGATATTATTAAAAACCTAACTAGGGACACATCTGCTATTAACAAGAAGCATATAGGGAGCTCAACATTGAGCAGAATTTAGTTACACTGTATTTTCCCTGTTACATTTTTTTTTAAATAAAATAATAGTACACATGTCTCAAGCTCTACAAGTCTTCTGAAAGATAGTTGTATAAGCTTAATACACCAAAATGTCAATGTTTGTTTAATGTAAATTAATTTTTATATATACAAGAAACGATGGCATGTGGCATCACTGATGACCTGGCATTATGCTTCATATAGACCACTTTTACAGTAATATTGCAATGCCTATTTGTCATATGAGTTTTCATTGTATGGAAAAGAGCAACTCAAGACATGCTGTTAAAATTGTCCTTTTGGATTCAATCAAAGAAATTTGGGGAGTTTTGCATGATTCTCAACATCATGAGTAAATGATTACAGAATCATTTTTGGGTGAAAATAGATAAAACAGCATAATTAAAATGAATAATAATATAGTCAAAAGTTCAAATAGTTCTTATCCGGAACCCCAATTAACATAAATAAAGCAATGACAGTTCTGAAGTACCAGTTCTGGCACATTGAACCGTCACACATACCTCTTCTGCTGTTCTGAAAGGCTGTGATTTTACCGTTCGACACGGCCGACCGCATGTTTACATATCTGAGGATGAAGCGCGTGAGATACACGTCTGCTTCACGCACGTGCACCATCATTTTAACCGTATTCTGAGATGGAGGACAAGGAAGAAAGAGAAGAGGAGAGAGAGGGAAAGGAGGAGAGTGTACAGCACATAACACGGCCTGAGTTAAAGACCTGAACTGTGGCTTTCTGATCAAGCTGGGTGTGATCATGTAATAGATCTGAGATGAAGGTTTCGCTGTGAGTGTGTCTTGAACATGGGGAGAGGAAGGAGGGTTTGTAAAGAGAGGATCAAGGAAGATAGGAAGTCACCAGCTCAGAGAGCAAAGAAGTGAGGAAGGTAGAAAGATGGAGAAAAGGGAGCTCATCAAAACAGAGAAGTGCTCAAAGACTTACAATTCCCACACAGGAAGTGTCTGCCATCCTCGATCACGGAGACCCGCCCCCTCACATCCACGCCCCCGCGGTTCACATAGTGCAAGACCACATGAAACAGGTCTGGAGAGCCAACCACCACCTCAACCAGAACCCGAGGCTAGAGAGCGAGAAAGAACGGCCCACAACAGAGAGACAATTGCAAAGCTGTTCCTTAAAGCCACCACCAACCAGCACAAAAGCCCAACAAAGCAGCAAATGTACGCAAGCAGCACCAATCAAAAGCCTTGATCAAAGCCCTCAGCCAAGCCAAAGACACATCACAGTGATATTCTGCACAGGGCACAAACTTTACACAAGTTTACACACATGCTAGCATGAACTTGAACATATCATTTCTTTACAAAATAATAATAATAAAAACATTTTTATTACATTTATTTTTAATTTAAAATAAGTTGTATTGATTCACATTGAATTTAATATTATCTCTTTCACAGTATCTTTAAAGTCAAAACGAAAAAGCATTCAATTTACTTCTGTAATGTGACATATTTCCTACAGTAAAACGAGAGGCTGCTCACTGTAGAGCAAATGGGTGGAGCGTACAACTCCAGAGAGGAGGGGCAAATGTAATTTGCTTTTTTGATGTTGTTACTTTTTTATGTTTACATTTAGATTACAAAAACATTTACAAATGTACTAAGAAAGTCAATATAGTAAATTTTTATTCAATGTTGACTGTAGGTGCTTTACAAAAAAAGTTAAATTAAAACACAAATCGCTATAATACACTTAAAATTAAAATAGATTTTAATATTATTATTATTTTTGTTATTGTTGCTATTGTAACTTTTTATTATAATATTATAGATTTCGTTATTACAGCAATTTGTTATTATTTACCATTCAGTAGTGTCATTGTTATAGTTTTTTTATTTATACAATTATTATATTATATTATATATTACATTATATATTATTTTATATTTTTACTATTATTATTTACCATTCATAAAAAAAAACATGATTTCAAGGTACAAACATTAAGTCTCGTAAGTGTGTGTGTGTCTCACCTGTATGAGGGACATCTGGGCGTACCCCCTCCAGCTGAAGCTCTCAAACTCTAGAGGATTGTAACCAAACCTCACCGGACGTCCATCCATTGTGGTTCCGTCCTCCACCTCAAACTTCATATGGTGCAGGTCTGGGAAGTAATGATCCGGACGCGGTCTAAACAAGCACATCAGAATGATGACAGCCGCCCGCACATAAAAGTGACTAGTGCACACTGCTACATCTGTGTGTGCTTTTCCCCATCACTTACTGGTTGCATTTGGGTCCCTCCACATTGGGTCTGCATCGACACCGCCCGTGTCTCTCATCACATGCCTGCCCAACGGAGCCTCCAATGTCACACTGGCAGCCTAAATGGACACATGGATGAGAGTTTAACCCATCTCATCATTAAAGTATTGATAATATCTGCTTGGTATTGATTTTGTACCTTGGCAACCAAAGTAGTTGTTTTTCTTAAGGTTGAAGTACCCATCCTTGCACACGTTACATCTGCCACTGCACACATTGGGTTTACAGTAACACTGGCCGGAGCGCTGATTCACACACAGATGGACGTTTGTTAGGAATTGCAAACTTTTGGAATTGCATTTGTAAGATGGAGCTATTATTGGAAATATGTCTATACCTGAGTGCACTCTGCAACCTCACTCATTGTTCCTACTGTATTACAGTCACAGGCTGCAAAATCAATCAGAATATACATTAGCAGAAATATATAATCCATATTATTGTATATACAGTTGAACTAACCAGCAACAGATTCAAATAATACACTGTCATCAGAATGTGATTGATCACCAAAATGACAGTCATTTATTTACATGTATCCCCCATCACTCAAAATGGCATTTTGTGCTGCGTGTCCAAACTTTTCTCTTACTTGAGCATCCATAGTCTGTATCAGGAGAAAGATTCCAGTAGAGAGGCTTACAGCGATCGCACGCCACCCCTTCTACATTCAGCCGACACTCGCAGGAGCCCTGAGGTACAAAAATCAAGCATTAAGAGTCAGGACCTAAAATAAATGTTTGTAAATGGTTATGAGTCCAATATTTTAAATTGGCAAATGCTTCAAGAGTCAATGATTGGATCATTATTGCAGTGATTTTTATGTTTCTAACATGTTATATGTTTGGCAGCAGTTCTTCTAACCCTTGTTGGTGGAGTGTGTAACTTTTCATTTATTCTGGACCAAAAATTGCTGCACCTCTTGAGGGAAATAACATCGCAACATTTATTTTCATCAAGAGGTCCATTAAGTTTTGGTTAAGATCATGTATTGACAATGCATGAGTCAAGTACTCTGTAAAATATCCTCCAGCACATCCCAAAGACTTTCAATGAATTTAAGGTCTGTACTCAGAGGTGCCCATTCCTGTTTGAAAATGATTCTTCATACTCCCTCCCAACCATTCTTTCACAGTTTGAGCCTGATGAATCTTGACATTGTCATCCTGAAATAACATCACAACATAGAAAAATATCTTTTAATATAGAAAAAGATCAATAAAGCTCACCACAGTGGGCAGGATATCATTATGAACAGAGCCTGCTGGGTTACACGTCCCGACTGGAGCATAAAAAGAGAAAGATAACCATCAGAACTACTGTAAATAAATATAATAGACAGGATTTTGTTTGAGTAAATGCCTATGCACCTTGGCAGAGGGGGTAGCCATATGACCCAGGACTGCAGCTATCACACCTCTCACCCTCAATGTTCGGCAGACACACACACTGACCAGACACTGGATCACAGGAACTGAAGCGAGAGCCCTTCACTGAACATTTACAAGCTGAAACAGAGAAAATCACCTGTTACAGTAGACAATCCTTCCCTTGGTAATGTTTTCACCGTGATAAGAGTCATGTGACTTACGTGTGCAGCTGGGAAAAGAGTAGTATCCGGGTGCACAATGGTCACATTTGGGACCACTGTAGTTGGGTCTACAGTTACACTGACCCGACACACTACAGCTGGAGTCCAAAGATGTGTCAGGGTCACAAGTGCACACTGGGAAATAGGATAAAAAAAGTTACAATTGTGATAATACAGACAGTGGATCTGCCTGAATCAGACCGAACCTTTCTTGTGTGTCTCACCTTGGCAGTTTGGATATGAGTGGAACCCTGAGCGACACTGCTCACAGCGAGGACCAGTGAACTCCGGCCTGCACAAACACTGACCGACTGCATCACACATCTCAGGCGTAGAGCCCACAACACTGCAACCACAATCTACAGACAGACAGAGAGAAATTAAAACTTAAATATGAATTGTTCTGAAGTCAAAATGAAGAAGTGTATTCTCAATCAATTAGACTTCTGTGACATATATCAGAGTGAAAAGGGACATTCAACAAGATGAAATGTATTATTGTTGTTATTATTATTATTATAATAATACAGTGACTCATAAAGACACTCACTTGTTTCATACCTAAGTAAATCAATGTTTTTGAAAAAATCGATCTGGTTGAATGAATGATTCATTGACTCACTTATCAAGACACTGGTTTTGTTCTTAAATGATTTAGTGCTTTTGAACAAGTCAGTGAGTAAAAGATTCAGTGACTCATAAAGACACTGACTTGTTTGAACAAATCTAT
Source organism: Gobiocypris rarus (assembly GCA_023029165.1). NCBI lineage: Eukaryota > Metazoa > Chordata > Actinopteri > Cypriniformes > Gobionidae > Gobiocypris > Gobiocypris rarus. The sequence goes on from CM040933.1 coordinate 23,233,856, forward strand.
TTGTTTGAGAGAATGATTCAAATGACTCACTCAAACAGACTCGTCTTTTATTATATCTTTGAACAAATTAGTTGAGTAAAAGATTCAGTGACTTATAAATACAGTAGGTGCGGCTCAATTTGTGTACTTACACACTATTCTATGCCGTTGTGTAGGATAAATAGGTGTAGTAGTGTGTTCACTGAAAACTCCAAAAATGACCCGGATGATGCACTTAATTAACAGGAAAAACAACTGTCGCAAATTTAATTACGTAGCAGAGGGGGAGGGGCTATCAGACTTCAATGTTGAATGGCCAAATAACTTTATAAAGTTCATACACTACATGGTGCTTAAGTACAACGTGTGTAAGTGCATAGCGTATTTGAGTGCATAATTTGGGACATCACACGTCACTTGTTTTGTTGCTGAATGATTAAAAAAAAAATCAGTTGAGTAAACTATTCAGTGACTTGTTTTGTTCTTTAATGAATCAATGTTTTGAACAAGTCTTCTTGGTTGAAAGAATGATTCAAATAACTCAAAGACAGTCAATTGTTTCGTTTCAGAATGAATCAGTGTTTTAAATTAATAAGTTGAGTGAATGATTCAAATGACAGATTCATAAAGGCAGTCACTTGTCGCCACATACTGAAATAATGATTTAAGGCCTGTTCACACCAAGAACGATAACTATAAAGACAACTATATTAGCATCCACACCAGCAGACAAGATCTTTCTGACTATTATAAGTGTGTGCTTGTCTGCTGCTTTAATGCTCGAGCTCGTTACAGCATGATGGATTCTGATTGGCTGTCGATTTTTTTAGCGCTCATCAGCTGGATAAAATCGTTCTGAAAGTGATTACAACTATATTCTTTCTCTGTGCTGTTATCGTTAAAGCTGTGGTGTGAGCTCTGCTATTCTTTAATATTTAGAACAATTTTATCGTTATCGTCCTTGGTGTGAATGGGCCTTTAAACTGCAGAAACAGCCACTGAAAAATCTCCATCAGTGGTCCACAGAGTAACAAACTCACAGTTTGTTAATGTAAAAACATAGGCAAGAAGAGTAATACAAACAGTAAATAATTCCCATTGCTATTTGAATGGTAATAACAGCCAAAAAAACAAGAGCCAAAAAGGAAAGGTGAAGAAAGTTATTTTACATGTTAAAATGTGCTCTGATGAATCATGCACAATAAGACTGAATGTGTGTTAAGTAAATGGGGTAAAATTATATAAAATTAGAAACAGACTTCTAAGCAGTGAAAGAATGCACAGGAAACTGTTTCTTTGTGGCTGTATTTTGAAGTTCATGGTTTGGCAGTAAATGGGGGATTTTTGAGTTCAGTGAGATTAGAGTTGGCAAGCACTCACATTGGCAGAGTGGATAGTTGAAGTAGCCGGGCACACACTGCTCGCATGAATACCCCTGAAACCCGCTCCGACAAACACACCGGCCCGTTACTGCATCACAGGACCCATCGAGGCAACCCTGGCCTGAACACTGACAGCCTGGGGGGAAGGGAGCGAGAATATGGGCATGTTTGCATTACCTTTGTCTATGGGTGGTATATTGTGCTCACAAACACTCCAACTATGCACAAGATCAACAGCAGCTCAGCAGACAGACAACACTGATGCAGCAATCTGCATGTGTTTGCTCAGATGTCACCTGCCACTGCAGCTTACAGAGAAAAGGCAAAAATGGGCTAAACGGGACTGCTGATTTGATCTGGCAATGGACATGCACGTAAATACATAGAGAAATGACAGATAATATAATGACATTCAAATATCGGTTTCATTAGTTAACAAACTAATAATTAACTGCACTTCTACAGCATATATTAATCTAAACGCACTGTGAAGTAACATAAACAATGAACAGCTGTATTTTTATTAACTAGTTACTTCATGTTAGTTAATACATTAACTAATGTTAAATGAAACCTTAAGGTGTTACCAAAATATCACTGTGATTAATTCAGTGACAATTATAAGACTCATAAATAGCATTTAACTCTTTCCTCGCCATTGATAGAAATTTCTGGCTTTCCGTGTTTTCACTGTTTTTCAGAGTACAGAATCTCTGGATCAAATCACAGGTGAAAAAGAAGCAGAAAAAAGCGATAGCATTTGTAAGCTGATGCATATGTAAAATAATGCGATCATCACCATTAAACTGCATATAAATCAAAACTGCCTAATGTTACCATATGAAATGTTGACCCAGGACGAGCTATAGGACTGTGCAGCTTTTGGGGTTTTTTGATGGACTCGATCTACTCCATCTATGTTTTTTGATCATAGTTCTGAATCTGATATGGATGAAGTATTTGACAAAAATAAGATTTTCTCAGCTTTTTGCTCAAAATGTTGCCTTTTTATGAAGCTTACCCACATTCAAATATTGATCAAAAAAAAGAATGCATTAAGCTAGAATAAAACGGAGGGTCTGTTCTTTCTTTTGATATATTGCATGTTCAGATATTCATCATTCTGGCCATGAAAATATTGTGAAATTGAAAATACTGGTGGGGAAAGAGTTAATTAATGCTTTAATTTAACAATTGTATTTACATACAGATATAGTTAAAATCTTATGAAAATGTTAGAAACATATATTTTAATATATTAAATATTTTAACTGACATGAACTACTGATTTGTACAACCGTCTATTATGTTTGTAATAACTTTAAAACTATGTTTATTTAATTTGTTTATTTATTTAAACATATTTATAATCATGTGATGTCACAACACAGCAGTGGCATTAACATATTAAAAGGGCAGAGTGTGTGTGTCCATACGTTGGCAGTTGAGGCCGAAGTGTCCATGAGCACAGGTGTCGCAGTGCTCTCCGGTAAATTGAGGTTTACACACACATGTATTGGTGCGAGGGTCCGGCCTACAGGAGTTCCCTTCTGTGCCTGCAGCACTGCACTCACAGTCTGCAAACACAAGAATGCAATAAAACGGGTGAAAAATCAGTTAATAAGAATTTAATCAAATCAAATTCGAACTTAAGATGAGTCAAAACAGTGTCTTACTGATGATTTCTCCAGCAGGTCTGGCCTCTCCACTGATGTAAACCTCTGACAAGAACAGACACAAGGAAACACATTTCATAATAAACAGGAAGGATTTCTTTATACACAGACACATTTGTTTGATCATTGTTTAGAGATTAGTCACGGTGGATGAATTCAGCTGAAATATAATGCCTAAAACCTTCATGAAAGCTTCAAAGACACACACACACACACACACACACACACACACACACACACACACACACACACACACACACACACACACACACACACACACACACACACACTTACGGTAGCATTCAGGGAAGCGTTCGTATCCCTCTGCACATTCGTCACAGTTCTCGCCGGTGTAGTTGGGTTTACAGTAGCAGCGTCCGGTCAGGTCCTCACATGTGCCGTCAGTGAACTCAGACTCACACTGACACTCTGCAAAACCACATGTGAGAATCAGAGAAACAAGCACAAGAAAAGAACATGTTTTAACTATAATACAGTTTTATTTGGCCAGTGTATGGTCATAAGTTGTAAGTTAAAATCAATTAAAATGAAAACTGAAAATATAACATAAAAGTGAATTAAAGATATGAATAAATATATAAATAATACTAAAATAACACAGTGTATGACTGGAGACTCACTTGAACAGGCGGATGGGGACTCCAGTGGATGGTCTGGTGATCTGTAATAGCCGGGAATACAGCGTTCACAGTTGATGCCTTTGGTGTGGTGCTGTGAGAGAATAAAAATCATAGGATTTACTTGCAAAAACATCAAAAGCTGTTTTCAAATCCAGTGAGCATGTATTTGATGCCCAAAAATGTTGTATGCACCTATGTTGCCCATGAATGCCACAAATGTCTAAGTAGGCTTTAAGCCACAGCCAATGCCGCTGTATTACTTTCGCGTTAAAATTGTGTGTTTGTACACCGGAGCCCACCTGGCATTCGATACACACTCCACCGCCCCTGTATTCTCCCTGGGTGTTGATACTGGCTCTCCGCTGGTCGATCTCTGGATCATAGTAGCACTCTGATGAGTGTCTGTGGCAGTTACAAGCTGAAAACACGCACACAACACAGTTACGTCACCATATAATCAGCCTGAAGATGAACTTAATAACTTGTCTGCCATTGCAGAGAGAACAATATACAACCAGGACAGATACAAACAGGGTAGGACATAAAACAAATACTCAAGACAGTGACACACACATCCACCTGAAGAGTTCAGACTGTCCAAAGATAAATGACAGCAGAGAAGGGAAGAAGAAGAAGAAGAAGAAGAGAAAAGACAACAGCCGTTAGCTAGGAGTGAAATTAGCAAGGAAAAAACAAGAGGAAATCTTTAGACTGTATAAAACTTATTGACAAAATAACATTCAATAATTTTGTGTACCCTTACAAAAATTGGTAACAAGTACTAGAATAGATAGATGTAAAACATGACAACATTTTGTGAAATATTCAATATTCATTTAAGTACTATTAAACCATTCAAGAGCGATAAGCCAACAAACACCCGTAACACGCACACAGAAAGCTGCTTCAGACTGAGCACCAGCGCCACACTGACTTCTCTTTCCAGCTTGAAAGGACAAAATGACACAATGAGTCTTAAATTAGTTAAAAAGTATTAAATGAACTTAAAGAGTCAGACCGCATCATGTGTGGCAGGTCTTAAAGTGACAGCAGCCTAATAAACCTACTGCTGTCTGTGATTAATGTTAATCAAAGAACAAAAGACAAAGATAAAATCACTCACTGCTCTTGATTGAAAAAATGTTGTATCTTTAATAAGAATTAATATATATCAAATGTATAATTAATGCTGTGAAGAAAAAAAAGAATACAACTTTTTAGTGCATTTTAGCAGGACAGGTTAAAAAAAATTAACCGTCCCACCTGTGGAAAAAACAGTGTTGAACCCTGATTTATTAAAGGAACAGCTAAATTTGACATTTATTGCAATGAGTTTATGTGAAGATTGATTTAACTTCACTTATTTATGTTTTTTAAAGTCTAAATGTTTAAATTGATAGCTTTCAATTATAGTGTAATTCTGAATGGCTATAATTATTGGGTAAGAAACCAAATAGCTGAAAACTGAGAATAGAGACATTATCAGTATCGGTATTGGTATCAGTGATACAGACCTTCATTCCTAATGCAAAGTGAAAAGATACAATTAAACATATATTTAAAATACAATCTCTATGTTGTTTCAACATTATTTTGGAGATTAAATCTAAAAGCATTACAGAAAAACAGCATCATTAATTAGTTCATTTTGACTGACAGCACTAATATTTACATTATCCAAGATACTTCTCTTAATACTGGTTGATCAGTAAAGAGCATTGTTTTTTCTTACAGTTATTTATCCTTTTTTTTTACAGTTATTTATCAATTTATAAAAAATAAAAAAAATGTAGTTTAATATTTGATTATTTATTTATGTATTAATTACCATAAGAATTATAAGTAATTATTCCAAAGTAAGGCTAATTTGAAAATAGTATGTTGAGTTTCGGTTTTCAGCTCAGTGAGTTCAGAAATTGGCAGGTAAGAATTTAAGTGCATCACACATTTCCACTTTAACACTTTAATCAGTGATTAGCAATATTTATTTGTTTATTTATTTATTTAAAGACAATAAAATAATTCATAATTATTTCCAAGTAAAAGTGTGGTGAAATTTTGTTGACATTATTTCAGGAGAAAAAAAGGTCCAATGACTGTTGTAGAGATGCACTGTATGAAGCAAAGCTCACACAGAAGCAGTTTTCTGTTGGTCAATGTGGCAAATTCGAACCAACTTGACTAACATGAACCTGATGCAAAATCATGGGGAAATCTTTCGAAGTAACAGGAAATTCCAGATCACATATGAACTCCTATTTCAGGCCAGTGGGTTCAGAATTTGTGGTTGCGGCTAAGCATCACTAACAACACTTTACACTTGTTAACACTTGAATCAGCTGTGATTAGCAAAATCTCATAGAGTCAGGACAAATTCCCTATTTAAAATATGCACCAGCAGGCATTAAAAAGCTCTCAAAGCTACAGAATGTGTGTTATTCCTGTCGCACAGTGCAGTTTTTGACAGGACGTGCGGTGTGGAATGGCTGTGTTTTGTTAAGGGTCCAGTCCACTGACGGCAGGGTGAGGACACGGTGACCCGGCGTGAGATGAAACAGTTCTGTCAGATGGGACAGTCTCTCTGGCTTAACTCAAGCCAGCACTGCTCACAGATGTGCTATAAACCTCACTGAGGTCTCTCTCCACACAAAGGGGTGGTTATATATTTGGGAACTCAGAGATTAGATTAGGTGAGAGACTGTGGATATTCAACAACATACTCAGTGGGAACATTTTCCAGACTGAAACGGCTCCCAATACACAGATAGACACCCAAAGAGTGAGACCGAGATCCTCTTAAAAGCCTTGTGGGACTATTTTTACAGTGTGTGAGAGACTGGATTAGCGTCTGTATGAGCTCACAGCAGGCCGGGGCTGTTCACACAGACTGCCAGCCGCTCTCATTCACACTGTCTATGATGTCTTACTAAAGCAGACACTACGCTGATCCAAAAGTGAACCTTTAAAATTCCTCACAAAACAAAATCGATCCTAGATCTGAAAGGCTCATATGTATTTACATTTATCAGGTAGCCATTTTTACTTGGATGACTAGGTGTGCCATTTAAAAAAAGGAGTAAAGGATTCATTTAATCATTAATATAATAAATCACATTTTGAACAGACAAATTAACACTAAATTGTGTCTTAAAATGTAGTTAAATAATAGTAAACTAATCAATTAATATATTTTTAATTGACGAAATACAGACATATTTAAAATTTTAATGTGTCCTTTTGATAAAGGCTTTTCTTCATCCATTTGCCAATATAGTTAAAGACTTCAGGAAAAATATATAACACCGCAAAATTGTGGAATGCAGTCACACTAATGGTCACACAGTCTTTTACGTATGTTAGAATAACACAAGCTGAAATATTAAAAATGAGAAACTTCCCTATTGAAAAAACCTATACCAAAATTAATTCAAAATACATATTTCATTCTAAGTATACTACACATGCATTAACATATTTACTGATATATCGCTTGAGACTTACTGATATACATATTATAATAAAACTTTATTTGGAATAATTCTTTAATGCACAATGCACATTTCTTAATATTAAACATAAAATGTGTTTCAATATCTCTATTATTAAGGTTAGTTTAATCACTGTATAAATATCTGTCTTTAAATGCAAGATATTTAAAGTGTACGCTTGCAGTAGTTCTACTTTAGCACAATCATATATACTTAAGTTCATCTCTAGTTGGATAACTAGATGTTCCAATTTAGTAGACTTTAAGTTTATCAATTCAGTATACCAAAAGTACAATTGCAGGGTATTTACATTTAGGTACATAAATATTTAAACGTATTTGTAGTGTACTTAGCATAAAATAAATGTATTTCAAATACATTTTGGCATATTTATTGTTTACTAGAGTTGTGCGATTGAATGAGTGAAGAAAGAAACAGATCACATTAAAAACAGACAGAAACCATTCAAGATTCTCTGTAAGTGGATGTCATGTCCATTCATACATAAAGAAGAGCAGTGTTAGAAAGAATAAAGGGAATGCTGTTCTGCCATCAAGACAGGAAAGAAAATAAATTCTCCCAAAAAAGAGAAGGAGGCGCCGACAGGTAATACTACTGTAAATCTTTGTTTTGTTGGCTCGCTGGACACAGAGAGAGGAGAACTCACGTTCACATTCATTGGCACTGTAAGTCGTGGCTGGTTTCCATGGAAACTGGTTGAAGCCGGGGCAACAGCGATCACATGACGGGCCGCAAGTGTTGTGCTGGCAGTCACACTGAAGCCTGGGGTACACGGACATAAAAGACAAAGCATAGGTTATTCCTTAAAACAACAAAGCCGTTTCATCATGCACATGCTTTTGAGTCATTTGCAGGCACTTTACTTCCTTAAAACAAATAAATAAAAACTTGAAAAATTATGAGTATATATATTATACACACATACATACAATGTTTTTTTCTTTCATGAGGATTTTTTTATAGAAATTCTCACTGCCATGTTTGAAGGTCATTCACATGAGAATCACTCTTGTCCTCTTTCTATGTCAATCTTGAGGGGCCAGTATATGCAAATACTAAAGCACTTCATGCCTATGGGCATCCAATGAGCCACACAAGCGCTTACAGTGTTTTAATTCAAGTGTCTAAACTTCTCACTGACCTTGTTGTGTCCATGAAAAGAGTGAATTAGGGAGATAGAGGGAAAGCGAAAGAGCCTTTAAAACCTGAGAGTCTGAAAGGGTTAAGTTCTTCACGCTTGCTTAATTTTCCAGCGACATCTGAAAAGCTGATCGAATTAACTGCTCAGAGGTTTGCTCATGTGTGGCTGTATATACTCACGTATCTTTATAAAGCTACACAGCGGACGGTAAGAAACTGCTACACACTTTACACATGCCATATTCAAACATTCAAATGATAAACATCAATAATGACCTTCAAACAACACAAATATAATTCCTAAGACTGGAGGATTTGAACTGAGACAAGATGATTGACAGGGCAGTTTAAAGACGTTAAATATGCAACTATGACAAAGTAGTTTGTCCCAAAGCTTGCCTATTATTCAGCTACACACTCCAAACTATGTACTTCTTCACAAAACAGTACATACTTTTAGGGCATAGTATATAAGTAGGTGAACTGAGATGCTACATGGGTATTGATGGGAATTGTGGCTAATTTAATGCAGTCTGGTACATAAACACACAAAAAACGAGTTTTAAAATGAAAACGAACCTCGTCGTGTGGGACGACGGCGTAAATGTTTTCAAAAGCCTCCGTTTATGATGTTTAAAAACACTGGTTTAGAGGAGATGACAGGGTTAACCGTAGCAAAAGTTATGCATTTTAAAACTAAAACGCACTGGTGCAAACGGGGCCTCACTTTCACTCATCTGAGTACTACTAAGTGCACACATATGGACGGAGGCACACTTGCACTCAAGTGTGCACTTTACTTTCCCTGAATCTGTTTGGATGGTTCAGCTTGAGCAGCAGTTTAATCCTTCATTAGCATCCACCCACAGTGAGAGCAGGTGTTCCAGAGCCTTATTTCAAATGAGCTACAGCCAACCATACTAACCAAGCCCATCCAGAGTCTATTAACCCTCAGCTGCCCTCTAGACCTCCTCAAAGACTTTAATACACATGCCTGAACGACTAACGCTTCGGGTTCAGCTTACAGCATGGAAGAAGTTACCTCTCTACCCAAATTTCCCCATGAATCAACTGCACACTGACATCTGTTTAACTCCTTGGGGCAAACAGGTGGATCTGGGAAGCTTTTAGATGGAGCACGCTTTAGCGATTGACCTGTGACCTTTAGTGTCTGACTCATTCTCTGGGTCATCCTCATTTAGCTCTGTCAATCAAAACCCTCCATGTATTCATTCAGTCAGCATTCATTGGTTATATTCAGAATAGTCCCTCATCGGCATCCTTCCGTCTTCGGGAGATGATGGTGTAGCTTCCAGTTTGGTGATAATTTGATCTGCACCTTCGCAAGTGGCTATAAAGCCCGACTCTTGAATGGCAATCTCCGCTGCATTTTTTGCAGGTGAACGACGATGCCTGCTGAGGCTGCCGTTGCTTTTCCTTCCTCTTGATCTCTTTGTGGCAGGGTTTTTTATTCCTGGTTTCCTCTGCTTTCTGTACATCCGGTCTGACAATGAAATGCCAGGTGAAGCAGTCTTCTGCACGGCTCTCCCATGACGTTGATGTTGGACAGCTTCATGATGTTCTTGCAGATATCTTTGTAGCGCAGTCGTAGACGTCCAGTCAGTTGTGAGCCCTCTGCCAGCTCGCCATACAGTAGGTCCTTGGGAAAGCAACCTGGGCCCATTTCCAATATCACGCAGGCCTTGTAGACGCGTAGTTTGGTCTAGGTTGGCATTGTTCTAGATCCTCTGGTTTAGTCTGGCCATGACCGCTGCCTACAATAATACTCCTACTATTTCTGTATATACACACACACTATCATTGAAAAGTTTGGGTTCGGTAAGATTATCTTATGCTCAACAAGGCTGAATTTCTTGGATAAAAAAATACAGTAAAACTGTAATATTATTACAATTTAAAATAACTTTTTTCTATGTTAATAGATTTTAAAAAAATAATTTATTCCTGTGATTAAAGCTTAATTTCCAGCATCATTACCCCAGTCTTCAGTGTCACGTGATCCTTCAGAAATCATTGTAATATACAGAAACTGTTCGGACCAATCAAATTAGCAGTGCGGGCTTTATACGATGATGGACAGATGATAAACAGTTACGTAGGCATTGACGTCATCAAAGAGTGTTTCGGTTGAATACCTTTTTATCCTAAACTGAGAACTATTTCTTTCAAAAATGATGATTGTGTTAGTAAATACTCGGTGTTACTTAAATTAATTTTTACAACACCAGCAAAGATCGTTTACACTCATATTTTTCTTCTACTTCTTCCAGCATGCGTGCAGTTGAGATCTGTTGACAACAGTGCGTTAGTGATGCGTCGTTCATGAACAATTCGTTCTTTTTGAACGGATCTTAAATATGACTCGGCAGCATTGAGTTGTCTCAGAGAGCGGTTTGTTCATTTTGTGTTGACCGTGCATGCACTACAGGCCATCGGTTCTGTTCAGGATCTTCTGCATTCAGCCTATGGGGCTGTGAGAATGAATGACTGGAACCCGAAGACTCGTGAGGTGAACTAATCAATTTTGTTTTCGGGACTGCATGCAGACACTGATGACGCAACTAAAGACTCAAACCCGAAGACAGGAGAGGTGTAACGTTACTAATCTTTCCAGGGAACAGACATGATTAAATGGTTTGGCCTTGGCTGCATTAGCTTATAATTTATTTTTTATTCCAAATGTGATCAATATTTGCATAAGTACTAGATATGTTGGGGAATTTAACATGACATTTTAATCAAATTCTGCTGAAATAAACGACATTACTTGAAAAAGATTTGTTCATTTTGCTGAACGAGATCCCTAAAATGATCCGAACTTCCCACTACTATGCGTCGCGTCGATCAACATAACGTCATTTACTCCGTTGCTCTGATTGGTTGAAGGTCTATCCAATTGAAGTCTTTCCTGGTTCGGTTGAAACACGCCCTAATAATCACAGCTCAATGGAGCGGTATCAGACTCATTTTCTGATTAGAATTGAGTATGACCACGTCAGGCTAGCAGCTAGCTCAAGATATCTTTCTAACTGAATAAAAACATTGCTATTAACATTACATTATAGCCTGTGTACCGTTTCCTATATACTATTACAAAAAAACAGTATTCAGTGTTTACTGTGCAGTAGGCTAGTATTTAATTGCAAACCACTCATTTTGAGCAGCTCCTTAACTCCACCCATTCTATAATAAAACATCACCACAGAAGGACGAAATTAAATTGTCCACACCAAGAAAAGATGTGTGGTTCATATTGAAATATACAGGTGTGACAGGAAAACATCTGGTCTCCTACATCCACATCACATGTATATCAGTAGATCTCAACAATATCAGTTACACATGCACTGAAAAAACTCCTATAAAGAGGAAATCACAAAGAACAGCAGATTTAACGAAAGATCCATGAAGGTTATGGAAACTCTCTCTCCAAACACATTGTAAGCATATGTTTCTTGTTGCTATGATCTGTATTAACCCTCTGGGTTTTGATAATCCCCAAACAGGAGAGCGTTTTTCTTTTCTTTTTTTCAAACTGTTATATATGACACCTTCCAGGTGGTTCATATTCCTGTTTGCTTGCACTGAACGCAGCAGGAATCTGTGGAATGAACGAATACAGTAACAGACCATTTATCAGCAGGGACAAAAACTATGACCGGCGGATACGTCTCGATTGCGACATGCAAAGAGCCAGGGAAATCTCTCAAGAATCCTGAAATATTACACAAACCGCTGTCGGTTAAACAGCGGGATCTGTTTTATGTCCAACGGTCTTCTACAATAAAGAACGACATACAGCACATATTTTTGAGGATTTCACTTAAATATTAGTACGATTTCATTACTTTTTAACTTCCAACATTTTGGAAGATGATTAAAGGAGCAAAACATATGAAGCCACTGGATACATTCTACAGAAACTTCTACAATGACCTGAGTGAATGAAACCCTTCCTAGACATTTAGCCCATTGAAAGTGAGCCAATGCTGAACTGATCTTCTCACAAGCTAGTAAATCCAGACGCCTGCAGGGCCTCAGAGCCGAAGAATGTCCCTCCCCAGCCACTATCATTCACTGTCCTGAGACACGCGCCTTAGAGAAGACGAGATGCTCTGACTATGAGCCTTATATCTAAAAACCCTAGTGTGAAGATCATAAACAAAAAAGCAGATCCAGCGTTGGTTGTTTTGAGAGATTAGGTGCCCTGCGTCTGTTTTATAAAATTCTGGATTATATAATAGGTCTAGAACATTATGCTTGCAAATGAATAATATTATGAGGTGAAAATATGTGCAGAGGTTTAGAATCAGGCAAGTGAAGACTCCTCAGTGCAAAGCGTCAGGGCAGCCTGTATGTGCCTGTGCTAGTGGTCTGTTGTGCAGGTGGAAACTAAAGGTAATTTTAACCCCCTCCAGGCACAGGACAAAGCAGATTATGAACAAGTATGATTTAAGCCTCCTTCATATATTTACAGAAAGAAATGCCCCCCAGCTCATTGTCATGAAAATATAAAGGCATATGGACAAATCTGTGAAAAATGTCCATATTTGCAACAGTGTAGCAACTATATGTGCATACTGATGATATCATTACAATCGATAAGGCAGGAAAACATATTCACTGTAAAGTTGGCTAAAACTTTTGGAGTCTGTAAGATTTGTTTATGTTTTTGAAAGAAGTCTCTTATGCTCACGAAGATTGCATTTATTTGGTTAAATACTATAAAATACTATTACAATTTAAAACTATATTCATATATTATCAATGTTGAAAACAGTTTGAATTTGACCCAAGTTTGAATTTGACTTGTGACATTTAAATCCTATAAAAAAATCCTAAAAATAAAATTTAAATAAAACAAACAATATTAACTACAATAGGTCACTTACTTGTATGGGTCATTGGGGTCTTGAGCATTACAGGCCTCAGCATGGCCATTACACACACATCTTCCTCCAATACTGATGTCTTTAATACTGTAGTAATACTGAAGAATAAAAGCAGATAATATATCATATAGTTGGAATAATTTATGGCTTTGTAATGGAGCTTTGTTTGTCATTTCTGTCCATTCAAAACAATGAAGTGGGGTCAATCTTACTCTTCGTGTGACCGTGGGGTCTCTCAGGGCTATGCCCATCAGGTGACCCAGCAGTGTGTTGGTGCGGAGGAAGCGCAGGCGGATGTTGGTGGCCTTGGTGAACTCCCTCAGAACGGGAGAATAGGAAAAGTTCATGGCGCCCGGTCGTCCGTTCACCAGAGACACCACAATCTGAATGTGTGTGAGAGTAATGTTCACAATGATGTCTTAAGTGCATCTACAGATGTAAAAGCAGGACAGTGGGCAAGAGCCAGTGTTGAGACAGAGTTTGCGAGTGTCCGTACCTCTCCATTCTCCAAAGGGACAATCCGTGAGTACTCTGTTGTGCAAATGATATCGTCATCATTGTTGATCCGCTCGATCGTCCTCTTGCCAAACCGCTCGATACAGTCTCTCTTAGAAGCTGGAGCAAAAACAGAGACAATGAACAAATCAGTTGAGAAAATGTTAGGACACTGGTCTGGACAATCAATTTTAAGTCACCATGAAACCAAGCTCGACAATTCTTGTTTTTGTTAACAGAATATTGCAGTATTTATAATATATGAGATTTATGAGTTCATCATTATTCTTTTTTAAATAATGAGCCCTTGTAATCTTTGATCAAAATAACTTCCCCTCACTCTTGCAGTGTTCTCTTCTTTTCTTCGATGACGTTTACTGGTGCAAGGGAGGGAGAACCTGTCACTCACATGACATCACAGCGATAGCAAACCACAACAACCCAACAAGCCAATCAATTCCCGTTGGGCAAAATCAAGTACAACATTTGTTCTTGTTTGAGAAGCAATTTCACTCCAATTTACAACAGGGAAGAAAAGACTATCGCAACCTGCCGACTTTAAGTAAGTCAATTTGTGGACTTCGATTATTAGGGGACTTTGGTAAGATTCTCATAATTAAACAGTAACTGATAAAAAATTAAATAAAAAAAATATATATATATATAAATATATATATTACGTTAACAAAAGAAAATTCAATTATTTTAATATCAAAACGTAATACAAATATATTTAAAACTAATATGAATTAATAAATATAATCAATAATATAAATATTTAAATTAATATAAATTAACGGTAACACTTTACAATACGGGTGCACTATGCATTAATTCATGCGTAACTAATGCACAGATAATCATGAGTTAATGTATTACTAATGGTGAACTAACCCATTTATTAATGATTACTGCATCAGCAACTAATGAAGATTCTGCATGATTAATAGATTAAGTAATCATTAAATTGTTATTAGTTAAATGTGTCATAATGTATTAATTCCTTAATAACATATTATATGAACTAATAATGTAAATTAATGTGTTAATTACCACAACGGGTCAAAGCCATACATTTCAACTTCCAGTTGTCTGCTTTAATTAATCATTAGCTAATGATTTACAAACGTGTCATTATGTTATGACTTTACTTGTTGGGGCACATGAGTATTAACTAATTCAAAATTAATTCAAAACTCATAACCACAATTACATATTACTTAATCAATTAGTTAATAGTCATGTGCCTCAACAAGTAAAGTCATAACATAATGACACATTTGACACAGTAATCATTAATAAATGGGTTAGTTCACCATTAGTAATACATTAACTCATTATTATCTGTGCATTAGTTAAGCATGAATTAATGCATATTAGTGCACCCGTATTGTAAAGTGTTACCAAATTAACAGTATAAATATGACTAAAATTACAATTAGTAAATCTCAATTGGCAAATTAATTTAAACAATATAAATTGTTATATATAATAAATTATTCTTAACTTTATTTGTAACATATTTGTGAACCTGAACTTAAGTAGTACTGGTTAAAGGAACACTCCACCGTTTTTAGAAATAGGGCTTATTCAACTTCTTTCCTACACTTAGATATGTGGGCAAATGTATTTGTCCCAGTGCATGCATTGTTTTAGTTTGGCAGGGTCGCCGCTAGCTTAGCTTAGCATAATGAATGGAATCCTATGTTGCCAGCTAGCGTGTCCCGAGTAAAAGTGATCAAAAAAAAAAAAAACCACCTAATTACTTCTTGTGGCCTGCGTATTCACAACGAGTACAAATAGCGATGCAGATTAAGACTAGGTGATTTCCTAGGCAGATATTAACTTGATACTATATTATAGGGAAGCACAGGCGAAGCACTGCTACTTGGGCGCAGAGATATCACACACAACACATGAAATGTAAGTTGTGGGATTTCATGTGTTGCGTAATATGTCCCAAGTAGCAGTGCTTTGCATTTGCCCACATATCTAAATGTAGGAAGGAAGTTGAAAAAGCCCTATTTCTAAAAACGGTGGAGTGTTCCTTTAACATCGTCTAAATTGTCTGAATGCAAAGCTGACCTTATAATCTATATGACACACATCAATTTGTCACAAAATGTTACCTCTTCTCTCCATCTTTCTCTAGCACTCTGTCTTTATTTTGAACAGTCATGGAGGCAATTGTGGGCTGATGGATTGCGAGTTTAGCAAAACAACTGAAAATTACATTTCATTATGCTGATAATGTCAAACCTCCAAATGCCAGCCAAGGGGTGTAGTTATTGTGGCCAGGATTGTGACCTACACCTACACTCCTGATGCTCGAGAACAGAAAGAGCTGTCCAAAACCTGACCTTTCTCACTTAACCCACACTTTCATTTCCATAATACATTCCTTTCAATCAGTGAAGACCACACAGTGTTCATGGAGCTGTTTTCATTACTATGATGAAAACGGGAAGTGAACATAACACATAAGAACAGTTATAAAAAGCGCATTTCAGTTACTCACAAGCGAAGAACTTCCATGGCTGGTATGTTTTCCCAAAGTCAATGGAGCGCTCCAAAACCCACAGGTCCGGCCGGGGTGAGTTGGCAAACTTGATGAGAACGTATGCAACATGGAAAAGCTGGGAAGAATAAAAAAAAATTCAATATAAGTTCACAATATAAATAATGTCTTATTGGCATTAAATTGTTTCATACTTGACAATAAACCAACCCTAACACTGTACAATAATTTAGTTTAACTTTGGTTATACATGGATCCAATGGAGCTGAAGATAGAAGATCGTTCTATACTATAATGGAGCCGATGACATCACCACCACCTTACTTCCTTTTCACATAAAATCATCACATATCAATATCAATCCTGTCTCCCAGGATATCAATCCTGTCTGATGGGAGTGGCCCTATATTAATAAGGCAGTTATGGCTGTGAGCTCATATAATGTCTAAGTAATGTCGTTTTTATATGACTGATAGGTTGATAAAGTCTTTGAGGTTCACAGATGTTCTCCCACAGTGACTTAATCAAAGACATGGACATAATTGGACTGTTTTCCCTGAACTGACTCCATTGCCGTGACTCAGTCAACATTCAGTCTTTCTGCCCCAGAGAGAAAGAAAGTTGGAAGTAATTACAGCATGACTATTAAATGATGTAATGATAAGTTAATGTGGAGATTAATACTTTTAGTAAATATATACCAAATATATAGTTTGTATCTATAATCAAGTTGGCTTATTTCAACTTTTTTTTTTTCAATCTTTTAATCCTGTATAGCATTAAAAAAATGAAGTTGAAATTGTTTAAATTATTCATACAATTATTATTATTATTTGTACATACTGATGGGCATATCAATAATGTACAAAAAAATCAATGTAATGTAACATACATAAATAATATAACAATACTAAAACTACAAATATATAATAATAAAATATCAACAAGATTTTATGTTTATTAAATAAGTCTAGAAAAGCTATTTTCAATTTCAGTACAGTAACACTAGCAATACATTTGTACTTCATGCCCCACAAAATATTTTAAAAATACATTTTAACTCAGAAATAATACATATTAGATTTATAAGAACTTTATCATTCTTGTCTGAAGAACATGGAATCATGGAAAAACGTGGATCATGAATATAATATTTCTTTCAAATGTGTTTACAGGGAGATAAAATTTCTGATGGAAGCCATAACTCAGCTGATCAACCTTGGTCTTATGTGATAACCACCTGACATTCATTTGTGTTCTTTTTGCTATCTCGACCACTCCCAAAACACCATAGTGCACTCTCACGGGAACGGCTTTTCTTAAACTATAGTATAAATTTAAATTATAAGAGTAATCCATAATGAGGCATCCTATCATAAATATCAGACATTCTTCATCTAATCTTACTGGAAATGTGTCTTCCTTAGGAAAGCCAAAGGCTTAATGCTTAAACATCCTTCTACTTCCTCTCTAAGCCCCTCAGCTCTGACAACACAGTATCCCCTTCAACACACACACAAAACCATCCCCCACCATCTATACTAACTTCCACAACCCCTCAATGCAATGCAAAGCAACCCCAAAGCCCCTCTGCTACAAAGAAGCACTTCAGCCACGTCAGGGGCTTTTGTTAACGCAAGCCTCCTCACAGATACACAGAACAAAAACACATCTGTGGAAATATCTTACGGGAGTAGCGAGGTGGAAAGGTGGGCTCTTTGAAATGGGGATCAGATGCTCTTTCTACCATCTGCCAGACAGGCCACTGGTCACAAGGGTTGTGAATGAACCTGAACTTCAGACTGTCTGTGTGTGTGTATGTGTGTGTGTGTGTGTGTGTGTGTGTGTGTGTGTGTGTGTGTGTGTGTGTGTGTGTGTGTGTGTGTGTGTGTGTGTGTGCGCGTGTGTGCGTGCGTGCGTGCGTGTGTGTGTGTGTGTGTGTGTGTGTGTGTGTGATGAAAGATGCAACATGCTTTTCTCAAGAGGCAAGAAGTTTTATATGAGCATGAGATTATGGGTGCGTGTCAATCAGCTCCCTAGTTCAGTAGGGCACTGATCAGGGAGTCAGCCCATTGATTGATTCCCTGATCAGTGCCCTGACTACTGAACTAGGGAGCTGATATGATGCACCCTATATCTAACCATTTGGATCCACCCCAATGTCTTATGGGTTTTAATGCATTTAAAGTGCATTTCAAATCATGTCCATTAGGTCATCAAATTTCAAATGATATCACTTTTAATTCAAATGAACAAAAACCGGAGATAAAAAGATTTAGATGTACATTTTTATTCTTTCTGATAAAAATGTGGTGGTTCCCACAGCAAAATTCACTGGCTAGAAGCTATGGTTCTCTGAGTGCATGCAATTTATGGCAAGTGTCTTCTGGATGGTTTCTATGGGGTTTTTGGGTGTTGGAAGCAGTTTCTAGGTAGCCACCTACTGGAAAAGGCTGTATTTTTTTTTGCTGTGAAAGCCTTTTATTTGGTCGGGCTGGGATGGGCTAGGTTTTCTGCAGCGTGAGGTAAGCGTGTAGGAAATGTTCAATAAAAGTCAAGTTGTGTCCAGACTCCCTTGGGCTTAATGATTGCACAAATTCCTCATTGTGTTGCCACAGTGATAAGTGTGGAAACACACAGGTTTGGGGACTGTGAATGCTTGGCCAATTATTAAGCACCTAAGAAACAGGCAACACCTGGTCAACAGGGCAAAAGGACATGGAAATGTAACGTTGTTAAACCAAAAAACAAAAACTAAACATGGGTTGATATTTCCAATGGGCTGTTACCTGATTCAGTTGTCTAAGTTGTTTCATTCTGGAATAAGTTGTCATCTGTTATGTGGGGTATATTGAGTAACATTTATTTAAACTGTTCTTCCCCTGGAAACACTCAATAGAAGACTGTTGCAGTGAGCAGCATCGGTGGTGAGGTGATCTGTGCATGCCTGAGCATGCTTCAAAGTGAATGTATGTATGAAGTATGTTCATTCCATCCCCCTCACCCTCATCTAGTATTCGCGTTCCCTCCTTCACCTATATATTTTTGTAACACTTTACTTAAAGCCTTAATGTATAATGCATTATAAAGCTATTCATAATGTACATTATAATGCAGTATATCTCTTCATAAATTCTTACGACAAGTTTTACCATTTTTTTCTTAGTGCCTTAAATGTTAATTGGTAATTTATTTTCATATATCCCAGCATAATATGCAGAAACAAAGCGACTTACACATGAGAAACAACACAAGCAATTTATCATGGGAGCCAACATTTATAGTACACAATGCCAAGATTAGAGTATAAACAAGATTAGTATACAAGCTAGAGCAGAACTGAAATGCAGACAAGAGAATGATCTGAGAATGACAAGAGAACACTGTTGACCCTTACCCCTTAACTCACTCTTAAACCTACCCATATACCACTAAACCTCAGTAGCAGCAAGTGTTTTGCAATAAAACATCAACAATGACTACATTGTACTTTTTATGTAACTACACAGTAGTTAGACACCTAATATAAAGCGTGACCCAATCAATCATCAATTTACAGTTCTTAGAGAAGCGCTATTTTATTTTTAAAACTTTATCCATATTTTTTGTGCAAGAAACTTGAGCCTGTAAGTGAGCCTAACAGAGCATGTTATAGTAGTAATGAACACTAGGTTACACACCCACTCAATCCCTATATGCTTCACTTGTTCACTCTCCTCTTTCTATTCTCTTCTTCCTTCCATCACATTTTTATACCACATCCTGTCATAATGCAAGCGGCTGTCTGTGTAAAGACATCAGGGTTGCTCTGCAGGAATGGAACGTTCCACGACCTCAGCGGTCCGACTCCATAGCGTCAGACAGGCTTGAGAATAATGGCATGCTTATGGAGGAGAGCAGAAGGAGGAGGGACTACCATGGCAACGGGGGATGCCGGAACAGCTGCCTGTGTCCGTTCACACCTGGGGTCCCGGCACATGTCATAAATCCTGCTACATCGTTAGCTGGTATGTACATGGTTTGGTAAAACGAAACTATGATGGGTCACTCCAGAGTTCAAAGATCAAACACAGCTGTTGCCCCCCAAGAGACAGAATCTGATCGGGGCAAACGGATCACACCCTTACAGTCCATTCCAGGCATGCCTGTGAGAGCTGTGTTTACTGCCATCAATTCACAGCTACAGAGTAACAAAAAACAGCACAGACAGTAAAGGATCTTCTGACCGTCTGTCACCTTTCAAAGCATATACACACTACAACACCGGTACATGTAACCTCAGGACATGAGTCACTGGATACTTTCTCTCTTTCCAAGCACAAAAATGAACCACAAGAGCATTTCTTGTTGCTAAGGTATTCTTAGTCATTGCTAGGGCGAGTTGCTTACTATCTCAAGTCAAAAGAACCCACTCCCAAGTTACTCCAATATTCCAGTCTATAGTTGCTTTCTCCAAATTCCTAACCCCAAGTATGAGCAATTGTAATAATGATACTTAGCAAACACCACTAATTATGCACAGGAAAATATCTTTAAGAAAGAACATACAGCGCATATCTGCCTACGGAAGACCCCAACAAAACAAGTAAAGACTCGAAGTCAAGAAGCACATGTGTATAGATAAGGTATTTAAAACACATTGTTTGCTCCTCGAGGCAATGATGCAAGTAAGAGAAGACAAAATAGTATGTAGATAAGAGATTGAAAGGACAAGACATGCAGAGCAGATATTAGAGAAAGTATAGTAAGCTAAATATGTGTCCAAGCCCGGTTATTGAATATTTGCATATAGTGCACAAATGTGTGTCCTGACACACATTTCTGGTGAACACACTTATTCATAGATGAACCCTGGCTACAGTAAGCATCTGAGCAAGAGTGAACATGAGCAGACACTGGTAATCTGCACTCAAAATACCACACTACGACAAAACATACAGCACTGAAGAAAAGGGCTGCATAGCTTTCCGCCACGCTGATAGGAAACTTTTTAGACCGCATGGAAAAAGGACAAGAGGACAGTGTCAGCCCTGAATGTTTTATAACTGCAGCTCAGTGAGCTTAAAAAATAATGTAATTTTTAAATGAACCTTCATATCATTAAAACTAGGACGAACTATTCCTGTAGGCCAAAGGCTTTCAAACTGGGACCCTCAGGGTGTCACAAGAAAAGACAAAAGTAATGTAGGCCTATGAAAAGTACAAATATACATCATACACTGATGTTCAAAGAGTCTCTAAGGATGCTGATGTTTTGAAGGCAGACTGAGATGGCGAAGGGGAACATGGTTAGTGTAACATTAGCAACACATTATTAGCTGTTTGATAACATAGTCAAGCACAAGGCTAATCATATTCATTACGTCTTTATGTCTCAGAAGTTGCAAAATGTGATATCTTTGTGCAGCATTCACAACAGTAACTTGAGTAAAAGTTGACCGAGTGGGTCTCTGAGCTGGTGTGAGTGAGTGGAGGCGGGGCTAATTTGCATATTCATGGTCCACACATATTTTAAATGAAGCAATGGTGTAGATTTGCACTCTATTTTAAGGCATGAATAAAAAAAACATCTAAATATCAAATTTTGGTGCTCAAAGATGAGTTTTAAAGGGATAGTTTAGGATTTGCTTACCCTCAAGTCGTGTATGACATTATTTTTTCTTATTAAGTTATATTAAAAAATGTCCTGGCTAATACAAGCTTTATAATGGCAGTAAATGGCAGTAATATGGATATTTATTACACAAACCCATCGATTCACTTCAGAAGGCCTTTATTAAACCCCCGGAGCCGTGTGGATTACTTTAATAATGGATGGATGTGCTTTTGTGCACATCTTAAAGTTTACATAGTTGCATAACATTTCTATTTCAAATAAATGCTGAAGTGTAAATGGCTCTTTGTACATAAAATATATATAATATATATATATATATATATATATATATATATATATATATATATATATATATATATATATATATATATATATATATATATATATATATATATATATATATATATATATATAGCCACTTTTATATTTTAAGAGGTCTGTGCCATTTAAAAGCTTGAAATCCTGCTTTAATCCATGAGCATCTAGCATACCCGTGACTGAATTGACCCATAAGCACACTTGGTCAAATATAACAGTCCGCTCCTAAATACTGCATTTAAACTCTTAAACCACAGGCTATAAAAGTGTCCAGAGGTGCAAACATCCCATAAAAAAATTCCAACATTCACAAACAGGTGTGCTTCACCGACCCAGTGCGGGAATGTTCAGAAAGCACAACGCCACTGAAAGGCATCTATACTGCCATAAGCCCTCAGACAAGAGAGCTTTTGGCCTCATGTGAGCTAACCTCATTCCTCTAGACTTTAGTAATGTATGGAGAAAGACACGCTGTTCATCAGTTCTCAGCTTCTAGACAGAGGGATGTCACCGATGACATGTATAATCACACTTCATTTCCTGGGAATGCTGGATGGGCAGCGAAGATATGGGTGTGTGTGTTTGTGTGTGTGTGTGTGTATTATCAGCCCTAAGGCATATGAGAGAGGGGGTTAGATGGGTTTGAAGGGTGGTCGTCTGTTCACACCTGCTCTGCATGCCTCAATCCCATCCTCCCATCCTCCCATCCTGCAAAAGCACTACTATCAGTCTGGGATAATTTGAGCCTTGCAGGAATATTCTTTATGTTTTCCTCTGAGAAACTCTGGATTTGGGAATGCTTGTGGCAGGGTGTGATGTAGGGTGGAAGTGGTGGGTAATAATTAAATGTTACTGTGACTTAACCTGACTTTCCTCCCATGTGTCTATTTAACTTAATGCTGAAAGCTTTTGCTCTACTTCAGTAATTATCTTGCTTCCATCATCAGCATCATTATCCTCTACGTTTTCCTGACCAGGCATTTTTATAATAATAGTACCTTTGGAAAGACATCGGAAGATCAGAGGAAGTGGGTTATCTGTGCTTTTCTTTCCTAAACTGGGAGGTCAAGTGGCTAATTGTTGGTAGTTCAGTGTTTGACCAGCTGGTTCTGCTCTTAGCTGGCCCTGCGAGATTCTGGGAACGAGTGGTGGGTGTTTTCTGTCTGCCAGATACTGTCGACTCTAATTAGATATCCCAGAGTATAGTCAGAGTGTCTTATCTGTGTTTCTCCCATCTGCTCTAACACACACACACTCTGGACTCAAAGGGAGTCCTCGTGGCTCTCCAGAACAAGTGAAACAAAGTGAAACAAGCTTCAGTTTTTAGGTACTTCCATGTGCTGCTTTTCACTTACAGTAGGTGTAGTATTTCAAGTCGAGATGCACCCATGTATCAGCCGATAAAAGCAGTCAGCAATCGCCCATTGTTTAAAAACGGCCAATGATCAGCGCTGATGGTATCCTGTCAATCAAAAGGGTGTGGAAAAAACGTGTCCGACTGCAACTCATACTGTGTGTGTGAAGAAAATGCCTCATGTTGAATTGAGGGCAAGTTAATGTGACAATAGCGCATTATGAGTTAAAAAATTGCTACATAAAAACAGGCTCTATTTGACCCAATGAATCACCCAGTTGCCAAGTCTGCAGCTTTTTCCAACACTTAACATTATTTGTAGCGTCTCTAATCCAATAATTGCAAATAGCACTGTGCTTTGTTACTTCTAAAAAGTCAATTTTATCACAAAATTCAAACAATAAATGCCGTTTTGATGATCCTAAATGTGATGTGACAGATCACTAAGTTAAAGTGGAGGTGCACGCAACACATGAAATCCTCAAACTTCCGTCAACATACTAGCGTATGTTGTGCATGTGTTGTGTGTGATATCTCTACACCCAAATAGCAGTGCTTCGCCTGTGCTTCCCCATAATATAGTCCCAAGTTAATATCTGCCTAGGAAATCACCTAGTCTTAATCTGCATCGCTATTTGTACTCCTTGTGAATATGCAGGCCACAAGAAGTAATTAGGTGGGGTTTTTTATATCACTTTTACTCTAGACATGCTAGCTGGCAACATAGGATTCCATTCATTATGCTAAGCTAAGCAAGCGGCGACCCTGCCAAACTAAAACAATGCATGCACTTAGATATGTGGGCAAATGCATTTTTGTCTCAATGTAGGAAAGAAGTTTAATAAGCCCTATTTCTAAAAACGGTGGAGTGTTCCTTTGAAAAGATCTTCTCTTCAATAAACTAAGCAGTCAAAGTCAAGCATACTTTCAATATCTCCATGAAGAGCCAACATAATTACACACAGAAATAGACTAAAAGCGACAAGCTGAGATTGATGAATGTAACTCAAGTCTCCCTCTCTACCCTGTTCAGTGAAGTGTTTAAATAAAAGTGAATGTATGGGTTCTGTGTACAGCCTTGATCAAGCATTAAGAGTCTTGAAGCATTGGTGAACCCCCACCTCCTCTGCCATTGAAAAGTCCTGAAAGAGGAAGCAGGAAACAAGAGCCAGCACCCTCCTGTCCAGCTCAGTCGGGAAGCCTTTTGTGCTCCTCTGGGAACTTGCTGAGAGGTTAGATGTGGTGAAGGCAGGTGCCCTCTTATTCAGCGCCATGAATTACCACTAGCGCTACATTAGACATGGTTCACTCTCAACTGCGACCAGTTTTAAACTGTGGCCACTGAAACGATACAGGGAGAAGATCTCAGATTGAGCATCTTGCTGGCATGGTGTGGGTTTGTCTGTGACCTCTGTTTAGTACCACTCTGGGCTAAAAACAACCCAATTTCTGGGTTTGTCCATTTTCAGCTCCAGTGTGTATTTGTTTTATTTGTTGCATGTTTTATAAAATGTGTCAGAGGTTTCTATTTACAATGTGTTTTCAAAGCATTGAGCATCATAACCAATCACAGAGATGCCTGTTGAGCACATCAACGCAACTGCTATTGCGTTATCGAGTTATCGAAAGGAATTTTTTCTACATTTCCATAACTGATTATTTCACACCGACATAATGAGTGTGTGAAAAGCTTCACTTTTATACAGTGGGAGAGAGTGAATGTGTGTCGTCCATCTTTTTTACACTCTATGGTTCACACCGTTTTCACAACTTTTTTCTCCCCAGCAAATTTTCTGTAAAAAGCAGCTGGTTGTCTGCCATGTTTGCTTACTTTAAAGTCAGGTTTGATGCGAGAGATTTTGCGAGATTTCCCGTGTTCACAGGCAGGACTCTTGTTGTTTGTGAATGGACTCTGTTAGTGTGCGGTGTGCTTTCCTGATCACATCGAGGCACACCACACACTAGAGGAACAAAATGGTTAAATCTATAATTTCTTATCTTCATGTTTGTGGTCTCTCACATTTTGATAATCTTACAAGATTTTAAAAATATTTTAGTGTGGCCCAGCCTTATGTCATTCAGATTGTGAGAACATCTGAAGGTTCACGGTAGAAAGGGTACCAGAGCTTTTTGGTGGCACACAAATAAATATTTTTCATTCTAGGACACACCTAGAGAGGTATAATCTCTCACTAAACCACTAAAAACATTTTAGAGTCAATTAAGGGAAAAAACACATTTCTCTTTTCATTCCCTGTGTAAGACCGCCTTGCAATTACCACCTTATCAGGCAAGGAATGGTTAAAAACGCATTCTCTTGTACATCCAGCTCAAACTTAAAAGCACTAAAGTGGAACTTTAGTGGAAACTAAAGTAAAAATACTCAGAATACAGTGTTTGAGGAGTGATGGGTTTTTACAAGCATATACCCCCAAGTCAAATTCAGGAATAGTTGCTTCACGTCGTCTGCATTTGGAGTTGTCCTCTCTCTTTCAACCTTTTATGGCCCTTCTATTGGAGGTCTTTTTAGACTTGTTTATCTTCCCTGTTTATCTCAGATGCAGAGGAGAGATGGATTTATCACTCTTTTTGTCATTCATCTCCTGGGTTCTCATGCTTGGGGGCAGAGTTTAGAAATCTCCCTGGAAGTACCATGTTTTAATGCTTCTACTATACTCTACAGCAGTGGTTCTCAACTGGTTTGGACATGGGACCCACATTTTCCCATGGTCATTAAGAAAATGGTCACGATAAAAAAAAAAAAAATAGGAATTTTAATTTTAGATTAAATAAACATAAGCCTATAGGGTAAGGCTATAAAATAACAGTCCCAAACTAGACTTTGTTAATACAATAAAGTTAGTAATTTGGTATGAGCCACCACAGTCATTTACAAATAGGGTATAAAAAATAACTTTGGTGAAAATAAAGGTACAGTTTGGGGTAACGGAAACAACAGTTACCATGGTAAATACATAAATGCTAACATAAACTATTAATGAAACACATGGAAACGGCTCCTGATTAACAGAATGAACATCATACCTGCATGCAAATCCTTCCCCGCTAACACGACATACCAGTTATGTAATTTATTGGTACTTTTTTGGTAATCTCACAATGTTGCATGCTCGTAGTTTCTTTTGCACATTATTTATATAATAAAGTGATATAGAGCATGCGCCGCTACAGTATAAGGGCTGACAGGAGAGGAACATGTTTCTGAGATGAGAGACGTTTTTATAACAAGTTATAAAAATAACATTAGAATAATGACACTCATATATAGCCTGACAACATCTCATCTGACCTGAATTAGGACAAGACATTTTTTTGTCTGATAGAAGTGTCAATAGCTTTCAAGTACGTCTTTCAAAATAAAGATCTTGCATCAGAAAAGCAGAATTAAGTTTGTTGTTGATGTTGTTTCTTTGACTGCACACTCCGCGAACCACTCAAAACGGACTTGCGACCCACCAGTTGAGAGACACTGCTGTACAGAATACATACAGAATATTGGGGCTTTCATGGGCAATGGCAGGCTAAAATCCACTTTTAAAGTGTATCCTTTTTCTTGGATGCCCAGTTTCTCTGTGTCTTGATTAAAAGTGGGGCCTAAAGGAGGGGAAAGGCCAGTGAAAACAGCCCCCTTCAGGGCAAAGGGAGGGGGAAAGGTATTTATATCCCTCTATTTGCCCCCTTAACCAAAGTGACCCCCTCTCCGCAACAAACACACTTCCCCTCCCCTCTCAGGCCCAACCCAACCAATGAGCCATTGAATGGATGAAAGACTCCAACAACAGCTCTTGTTGACCCGGCAAAAACAAACATTTACTCTCTCATTAACAAGGCCTCGCATTCACTCCATCCCTTCCCATCTTTTTTTAGTAGCATGTACTTTAAACTCCCAAAAAAACACTATCATCTATCAGAGTGGAGAGGGAGGATTAAAGAACAAAAAGGAAAGAATGAGAGAGAGATGAAAGGGAAAGAGTGCTCATGAGGAACTAAGAATTAAGCGCATTGAGGCCAGTACGGAATAATTCTGTTTCTATGCAATGAATCACTGCGCACTTGTTACTGCCAGCAGTGATGGGTAAATCTGCCAGTTCAGCTGAGTGTGAATTCGCATCTATTCATCAGAGCACGTTAGAGGAAAGAATATGAGACATCGGGTCCTAAACCACAGTCTGAACTTTATGCCAATGTGCCCAAAATGTAGAAAGAAACTTTTGTGCGTCGACCGAACACATTAGCATTAGACTATTAATAGCCTGACTTCATAATGTCAGTTCATTCAAATGACTAAGAGCTGCTGAGAAATGAAATATGGAAAACTATGATAAAATTATGATCTTGTGCAATGCTAGTAACTATATAAAGTCTAAAAGGGAAAGAGTTTTGTTTATGCCCCTGGCTATTCAGTAAAATAACAAAAACAAAAAAACATGACAGGTGGTTTTACATGGTTTTTAATTGGTAAAAAATGGTCAGTAACACACCAAGAACCATTACTATAAGGATATCGATAACAACATAACTATAACGAAAATTTAATTAAGATAATTTGCTGATGCCACTTGATATTTTGTATCTAATGCAATGCGATTTAGAAATTGTTTGTCAGTGTTTACAAGTGTCCAAAAACTTTTTGCGCTCACTGTATATTGTTCAACCTCTAAACTACTTCAAGATTTTACCTTGCCAAAATAACCTCATACACATCACTCGCTCTTATTCACAGTATAAGGGTGAGCAGCCACACCTATACATTCATAAGCAGCTCCCAATCTGTGGGCATGAACTGTGTTTCAAGGAAACCAAAATCCTAGATATCTAAGAAACCGAAGAAGCCTACTTATTATTTCACCCTTGGTTGACCGTTCAGTTCCTTCAGCCAACATTGGTAGTTAACCAGCAGATGTGTGAAACAGCAGCAGGTCTTAACACCTAATCTGTAGACATGTCGCCTGTGAAAGACAGCTATCTTGCATGCAGGGCTCAGATAAGCAAGGTCACACTGCAGGGTTGTGTACCTATCCTCTGAAAGCCTGCAGGATCGCCCTATTGTTTCAGCTCCCAGACTCAGCCGTGAAAGAGGCCTTGGAGACATGTAGGTGGGTTTCTTTCTTTAATGCACAACGGAACAGGTTTCGACAGGAATCGGGGGCGTTGCTGAACTCTGCAACATTTCTGTTTAAAAACAATACGACAGCCCCCACACGTCATCTCAAATTCTCCTGAATCGTTTTGGGGGTCAATTGTTAATTTGGGTTTGACATTTCTTGAACCTGCCTCCTGGCCAGAAGAACGCGAGAATCCCTAAGGAGGTGTGAATCGTTCTCATTCATTCCTATGTGACAACAGCTTTGATGTCAAACAGCTTTTGTCGAATGTGGATGACCAGCAATTATCAAGAATTGTATTGGGCATGGTTGTAAAATGTACTTGTTAATTTAATATGATTAAATACTAAAAATAATGAGATAAAAAATTAATCATGCCCCTTGAAATGTGTATTTTTTGTCTTTTTGTCTTGTCTGACAGAATAATTTCAAGTCTTTGAATGATCTTCATTTGAGAACTTTTTTTTAGTAAATATTGTTTATGTGATGAATTGCTGATTAAAATTCGTAGCATTAAGCAATAACATCGCAGCTAAACAAATATAATGCTTGGAATTTCTGAGATGAAAATGAACAGAAATTCAACCCTGAAATTCAAACAAAAATATGACAATCTTATCTTCAGTTTCACTATCCCTGACTATTGTCATGTTAACCTTAGTTATTTGTCAAATCCTCTCCTTGAACTCCTCAAAGGTTTCTGCTTCATCACAATCTAATCCTTATCCTCATTTTTCTCCCTCAATGTTTCAAAAATGCTGTTGAAATGCTCTGCTAATATTTGAGTGGGGAGTGGAGGAAACTCTAAACTGCCATGTGTCGCTTACAGCCAATAAAGTAGATAAGAGCAGCCTGTTTAAAACTGAGGTCAGGATGGGAAGAGATGGGTGGAAATCAAAGCTGCTAGTTGCATGGTGCATGGTGAGATGAAGGCTGTGGACCGTTGTGACCTGTAGCTCCACCGTGAACTGAACTGAACTAAAGGAACGACCGGAACATGTCAATCAAAAACTCACAATGGTCAATCATCTTCAAAGCAGGAATGTATATGGAGTTTGTATCAGTTGATCCTTCCAGCAGGAAAGTTCTTCCAGATCTCTCAAAAGTCTTTGCAAAAAAACATGCATCCCAAGAAGAGCAAAATTTGCAAACAAGTAGTACAACTGCATCTAAATTATATAAGACTCTGCACACACACACGTGCACACATGCTCGCCTCCTAAAGCAATGGAGATTAGGCCTAAAGGATACGTAAACAACAGTCAGACTGAAACGTCTAATCTGTAGATCTTGTTTATCTACACTTCAGAGAACCTTTATCCAGGAGAAATGAAGTGAACACAGGCTCAAAATTCAACACGTCTGCCACACAGGGAGATGTGCAAAGTTCTCCAAGATGTTTAGATGATCTGTTTAAACCTGTCAGCAAACCTAACATTTGTTTATTTATTCATTTTCAGGGTCGGTGAAATCCATTACTTCACAACTATATGCACATTAGCATATGACATATGGTTCATAGATTTACCTTATTCAGAATTCAGCAACAGCAACCATAAGAGAGTTCATCTTCATATAAAGGATTTTGCTTAAAAGGTACAGTACCAAAAGAAGTCTTGCTGAATTTTGTGGTTTAGAATTAAGTTTTTGGCCTTTGAAAACATTATAAGTGGACTTCTGAGGAAAAATAAAATGTTACAAAAGTGTAGAATATGGCCCCTTTAATAAATAATAGGAGGTGAGCAGAGGTCAGCTGTGTGTTCGGTGTCAGTGAAGATATATGCATCTGGGGTTTAAATGGGGCTGTTGTCAACAGGGATGCTGGGGGAAAGGGGCTACAGGGAAGCCGCTTACAAAACCTCTTCCATGATCGATGGCTAAAGTCGAGGTAGAGGACTCTGAAGAATGTAGGCCAGGAGTTCAGATCCCTGCTGTTTCTGAATTACCCCATTAACAGCCGTCTCAAGCAGGAATGATGGTTCACACTCATGTACGAGACACTCTCATGGATGTTCATAATGTAAGCCAGCTCATATTAAAGGGAAAGACAACTCAGGATCTGGCATGCAGGAAAGATTGGATCATATAAAGTTTTTCCTTGTGCCCTTGTCTCCATGGTTCCCTCCTATTACGGTCAGATTGTGCGGCAGTGCTTTTTCTTTTCGCTCCCATTAACAGGCCCATTTTCAAGCTCAGTAAACACCATTAAAAAAAGTATGTGTGTGCATGCATTTGAGCTTGGGCCACTGTAAGTGTGTGTATTACTGGACGGATATGAATTACGCAACTTCAGTTTAAAGAGAAAACAGAAGGGAATCGTAAGATTTACCAGGGCTCAATGTTAAAGATTTTTTCTATTGGCCCTATTGCTTCAGATTTTTACTTGCCCTGACAAATCTTTCAGTGGCTCCGACATTAAAAAAGTTATTATAGTCGTTGTTTTTGACCCTTGTATTCTAATTAGTACTGTTGTTGTAAAACCAGCATTTTAGAATTTTACAATTCTCGATTCCACAGCAAAAAAAAACTAATTTAGGCCTGGTTTCACAGACAGGGCTTAGACTAAGCCAGGATTTTGCATTAGTTCAATTAGGACATTTAAGTTTTTTGTTTTTTTTTATGAATGTGCCTTAGAAAAACAAAACAAAACCAAAAAACATTATGGTGTGCACCTTCAGAAACAATGGCAATTGTTTGTAAACTAATTACATGTGATAGCACAAATAAATTCAATAGACATTTAAGATGTTCTAGTAGGTCTAACAGTACAGAAGTACAGAACAGGACAGGACAGGAGTTTCGCAGAATAGACATTAACTCAACATATCAGCTCATTCTGAATATAGATCAACAGGTCTGACAGATAAAAGAGTGTCATCTTTTCCTATGGAAAAAAGTGAGGGAAAAGCAAGGGAAGATGCTGAGAACTGCACAATGGGAACTTTGTTTGCCAAGGTATGCAGGCCACACACACTGGGACGTCCCATACCTGAGACTATGGAAAACACACATATTTTGACGTGGTAGATCTTGTAACTGAGGCATAACACACTCTCAGTGATTCATTGTATGTATATAGTATATATATATATATATATATATATATATATATATATATATATATATATATATATATATATATATATATATATATATATATATAAACTCTTTATGTCATTCTAAACCTGTCTGATTTTATTTCTTCTTTGAACATTTACAATACATGGATTACAATACATCCAGTTTGACTGCCTTGACATAGGAAAAACTCTACTAAATGACAGGAAACTAGTTCTGTGCGGTTTTCACGACTGGCATCGAGCCCATCTCTGCGCATGGCACACAATGGGGCACTTTAGTCCTCATTGAGTCACACTCAACCCCACCCCCCCAAAATACACTCGAACACACTCACACAGAGTATGGTGCAACTCTGGATTAGACATCGTCTATTTTTAACTATTGTTTCATATGTAACAAAAGGGCCCCAGAAAAGGGCACAGGATTTCTGCTAAGGTTTGGAAGAAGAGTATTTTTAGGTATTTAAATGGTACTTAAAACTTGCGATATACTTTAGGATGAAGTGCAATCTTGTACATGACTAATATGCATGTTTAAGAATTAGAGGGAGAAATAAGAAATACACAACCCTGTATCTTTAACAGAGTGATGAAAGTCTCCCTGACAGGCTTGATTATTGTTTTGATGTAGTCTGGAGTATAATTTAGACCTGTTTCCTGATGGGACAGGATCCATTCATGATCTTCCTCAAAAGATTACAGGTTGATGACTGAATACTTCAGAAAAGTGCTTAAGTAATGCATCGTTTAGTTTAAGCCTAGATAAGTGCATCAGTGGTTATTTCCCATGAATTTGTGTGCTATTAGCAGCAAGAGTTTGTCTTTGTCTCAGTGATATTAAACTAATGTGTCCTGGTGAATCGCACACATTAACATGAGCATTTGCTAGGAGAGGTCAGACAGTAAAACGGAAAACAAGTTTCAGGAGCTGTAAGTGTTTTTAGCTTAGCTTGTGCTTCTTTCCATTAGACTAAATTAAACTGCCGCCATGCATTCAACCACACACGTAAGCAAACCTGAATATGTAAAAGGCACAGAGAAATGTCTTTAGTTGCCAAATTTTCTGCAAATGCTCTCTCGTTTACAAGGCCTAAAGCTGCCAGTAAAGTCTGATTCAATTCAAACTCAATTCTTTCAAACAGTTCGGTAGAATATACTGGTTAAAAAAGTAGCATAAATCTCTGTTTATCGCTTATTAATATAATTGTATGTCTTAGTTCAGTTTGTTGCAGCAATGATTAAAGGGGTACTTCAGCGCTGGGAAAATGAATCTGTATTTAAACTGGGTCATTAATGTAGTAGAAATGTGAAATAATTTTTGAATTTGGTGCCTTCTAGACTGAGAAAACACAGAAAATGTATTTTTGTCTAATGGGGATGAAAGACAACAATTCCCAGAATGCACTGCTTCTCTGCCCTACTATAGGCACGGCTACTGGTTTACTGGATCACTTGCCCACTTAGTTCCTTTTCATAAAATCAGTTCAGTTAGAGACACTACAATTAAAAACTGAACGTGTCTGTTCGATATAATGTGAGTGAGCCGATTGAGTGTCACGGCACAAACGCAGCAGGAGTCAGAATTCATTCATCACATGAGCTGAGGTAACCGCAGGATTCACGGCCGCATTCACAGCGCGTGATCATTCTGGTGCATTTTCAGTTCATGTCTTTGGAAGCTTAAATTTCATAGGAATTAATTTGAACAGTTGAAACACTCACTTTGGTCTCCACCATTCCGTTTACATGAATCTCCGCAGCTCCCCGAGCCGAGTGCTGTGAGTGTGATGTTGAAAACATGTGGAAACAGCGCCTCCTGCTGGCTGTAGTCTTTAGTCTCTGGCCAAACACTCCTCCGGTGACGCAAAATGACAATATTTGCGTAATCG
Organism: Gobiocypris rarus; assembly: GCA_023029165.1. NCBI lineage: Eukaryota > Metazoa > Chordata > Actinopteri > Cypriniformes > Gobionidae > Gobiocypris > Gobiocypris rarus. Next base: position 23,267,493 of record CM040933.1, read on the forward strand.
GAGGAATTTTTCCAGAAATAAAATACATAATTCTCTTGTCTCAGGGGGATATGAGGGGGGAAAGTACGATAATTCGAATATACTCCTGGGTTTCTACTGATACAAAGCTTAATGCTAATCGCTGAAGTAACCCTTTAAGATCATGCAGACATTTACATCCTAAATATAATCTGCATTTACTGGTAGATTAAGGCTGGAATACACTACATTACTTTTAAAACACTAGACATCTTACATTTGCTGACTTCGAAAATGGTTACAGAGGAAAAACTGGGCACCATACACTAAATGACTGAGGATCACACACTAACAGACTTTAAGTCGTTCCAAACACAAACTCATGCTGTCAACTCCAACCGCTCAAAATCTGCAGACTGGCTCTAAATTTTGGCAACTAACTCGTACATGGAGCAAAAATCCTGTAATGTATTTCAGCCTTAAGCAATACTACATTTACTGATTCCACTCATCGATTCTAGTATTTGTAGAGTATTTGTTCAAATCATTTGATTAATTGGCACACCACTGTTTAGGTATCCATGTTTTACAGTGCCTTTAAAAAAAACTTGCATACATTAATAATCTAATACATCTAGAGAATGAATTAATATGTGTCAGCATTCATGTTTAGAGAAAGAAAGCGAGCGAGAGAAGAGAGAACTGAAATTTGATTGTGATGGGGAGGGTCGTTTTGTCCCTGAACAGGTTGAGGCAGATATTGAGTAACTAACATTCCAATCTAATTCATCTGCTCTGAGGGGTCAGAATGCACCTCATACCTGCATCACTATTATTGCTACTCATACTTACAGGTAGGGCTCTGAACAAACCTACCCAGGTGGGATGTCTGTTTATCTGTCCACACCAACACAAAATCAATAAAAAAAATCACAGCCAATCAGAAGAGCGTGTGGGATCTCGCACTTGCAACCAAATGGATAGGTAATTTTTTTCCCTTTATTCACGCAGTGTCATGAATATGCAAATGAGTCCCGCCTCCTTTCAATCACACCTGCTCGGACTACCTGATCCACTCTTTCAAATGTAGTAAACGCTACACAATGGTAAGTGAACAAATATTTGCTTAACTCAAACACATCTGAACCAGAGACTGATTCAGAAGAAGAAGAGGAAAAGCGAATTATACCGACAGGCCCTGTTCTACGGGAACAAGCCTCCATCGAAAACAAGAGCACCCTCAGTTGATACTGTAATATTATAATTTTGATGAAACAGATTTGGTCAAATCTCCAGTGCGTATTTAAGTGAACATCAGATGTTTCTATTGACTACGTGTTTTTGCAGTGGTGAGCAATGTAGCTAACCAGACATGTTTGTTAATCGCTTGAATACAGTGGCCAATCAGGGGTGTAGACATGATGTAAATAAGAGATTCATTGTGCAGTCAGTGTAGACAACTTTATTGATTATAATGGAACTTGGAGAGATCGCAAACTGAGATGAGTGACAGCTTTAATGAATGTAAAGGGCCCTTTGCATGTATTGTAGGCTTTATATTATCAATTTAGAATTTGAATAAAATTCGAAACAAAGATATAATTGATATGATTAGCCTTTGTCTTGTTGCTAATGTTACACAAACCATGTACCCATTCGCTGTCTCAGAGTCAGATAGCTGAATTCTAAAAATAAGCATCCTTAGAAATAATGATAGGAAAAGTCCCGCCCCGCACATTGACAAAATTGATTACAAGTTGTGTTGGTAGGAGAGAGGAGCAGTTTCAAACCGCTTTTTTGAGACTCTCTTTGGTAAACTGCAGTTTTAAAGAAAAAAATAATAGTAATGGTGTTGACTGATTAATTTGCACGTCACATGACTGATGAATTTGCACACTTAAGGCATATTAAAAACACCACGGAGACATATAAACAACGTTACAAATTTGAGACTTTAGACTTTTGGTGTGTAACTTATCCCGCACTGCTTGTGCTACTGACATGAATAATACCTCAAACAATGCATATTTATGTGAAGAGGTGTGCTATTGCACTCTTCTAAGAGATCTAAATTCTGATTTAAACTTATGATACTCTATAATGAGTAAAAATCATTATTCTTATCATTATCCTATCAACCACTTATAGAAACATGCTAAAAACCACTCATAGAACATTGGCAACCATATAGCTACACACTGGCAACCCCTCATAACACCCCTGTGGTGGCAAGTTCTGCACACTTCATATTTTCTTCTGATGAAATGTAGTGTAATGGCATCTCTCTCTCTCTCTCTCTCTCTCTCTCTCTCTCTCTCTCTCTCTCTCTCTCTCTCTCTCTCTGCTTAGTGATGTATGTATGATAGATTTTTAACAAGCTGGTTTAAGTTGCACTGAAAAAACACCAGCCACATAAAAGAATTCAATACAAAGCCAGTCTCTGCTCTCTGCCTCCATTCAGACAGAGAGAGGGGGAGGGATGGAGGGAGAGAGAGATTGAGTGAGAAAGGAAAGTAGGTTGTATTCAGGGCTTAGTCTGTCACATATTACAGCCATGTTCAGCTGAATTAAACCAAAATTAGATAGCCATGTTACACAAATATACAGCGACATAGCTCTGAGCAATACAACTGGACTGAATAAACATATGTAATAAATGCACTACTGGGTTCGGGTACTCTGGGTTCGGGCAAAATTTCGAGCCCTGAGCCCTCCCCGGACAGCACGCCAAATACGCATAATCTATACTCTATTTAATTGATGTAAGTGTGAACTCGTGAATTGTGTATAAATAATAAGCATCTCCCTGGAAAGCTTTAAAATTGGTCATTAAAAATTATACTTATAAAAGTAGGCAGGCCCAGTCAGAAAGTGCTTTCCCACAATTCCTACATTGATTTTGTAGTAAATTCTGTGAATATGGTTAAAAGAATGTTAAAAACATCTGAGAGTATTGGTAAATTAAATAATTAGCATAATGTGTAATAAATTAATATGGAATAGGGAATGTGCTCATTCGTTCATTCTGTTTTCCCCCCTTTTTTCTTTTGCAGAGTGTTGTGTAAGCAGATTCTGTGTGGGCCAGGTAATAAGATAATAATACATTTAAACTGTCTTTTTAAATACAGTCATAAAACAAGATGTGACTCAATCTTCTCCTAATAACACCATGTAGCTTGATCACTGATTGATTCCCATTAAATCCAGACAAGCTACTTTTTGACACTAGATTCCATCTGAAAAGTCTGAAACTCAATGGAGGTCAATGGTAAACTTTTGCTGACGGTAAGTCACTTCCTTTCCTCCCTCCCTCCCTCTTTCATTTGGGCAGCATGAAGCTATATGAAGCAGGGCTGACTGTTTATGTAAAAGCCACTGGGAATGCTGGAGGACTGTAGGAGGAGAATAAGTGTGGGAGAGTGCATGTAATGTTTATTTACAATTACAGTTTAGAAAGTAATAGTCTTAAATGCCCCCTGGCTGTTGAGCTATTCACAAATAACAACCTTCGATAAACAAGACCAAGACATGAAGTGTTCAGAGCAACAACAACAAAAAAAACACCTCTAGATACTCCAGACTAGAATATGAATGGATGATATTCAACTTAGGATCCACCCTTGAAATTCTACACTCACGTGCAATCCACAAAAGCGCCTGCTGTAGCCGAGTATCAGATGACACTACTGTACGCTGAATAATCTGAACACGATATGTGCGTGTGGGTGGGGTGTGTGATAGAGAGTTTGACAAATTGTAAGGAATGCACCGGCAACATACCTGTCCTAGGTCCAGAGTGACGTTGACCTCGTTGTATTTTACACTGCGGGAGAGCGGAGGGCTTTGCCACCATCTTTCGGTACCATCAATGGCATTGCTGATGGGATGCGCTCTGTTAGTGTCTTCTGAGGTGCAGATGTCACAGTACTGGCCCTGATAACATAGGAAGACACAAAGTTTAGCTTTTAAGTTTCTGTTTAAGTACACTGTACACCCTAACGCTCAAAATAATTAATTGGTTTAAGTAGAGACAGTATTTAGAACTTTCTTTTGAGTTCTCAAAACTGACACATTTTAAGTACTCTGAATTGGTTCATTCTTTGGAGTTTTATCAGCTTGTTTCTTTTAATTTAGACCACTTAAATTTAACCAAAACTGTCTGGGATTTCTATTTCCCAGCATGCTTTGCCATGACACTCAAAAGGGACAGTAAATGTCAAAATTAAGTGTTATGTTATTTTTATTTGTGCAAGATTAATGTTAAGTGGGAGGTTTAGTAGTGTTTAATGTTTTGTTATGCTAGTTTAGAAGAGTTTCTGTTATGTTGGGGTTTTTTGTAGGGTTACCATCATGGTGTCAAGTGGAGAATAAGCTTAGTTTGAGAACAGATATATGTTAAGTGTACTATTTTGCTGTCCTCATTAAAAGTGTTATGCTAATACTATCAAAGCATTGTGTAACCAATTAGCCAGGTAAAAAATTGAGATTACATGATGTATTAATTAGCTTTATCAAATATTTCAAGTTCAGAGCAATTCAAATGAATGATTACAGAATCAAAATCTGCAAGTTCTGCTAACTTAAACTTTAAACTTCTTAACAAAACTGTTGATTGAGCAGTTTAATGTATCATTCTCTCACATTCACATTTGATGCTTTGAATGCACAACGTTTTAGTAAGTCATGTGATCAGGTATTGGTTTATCTGTAAAATATTCAAGTTGACCTGTACACTTTACTCTTCTCCTTTAATCCTGGCCTTGCGACGCCTTGGCCACTAGATAAAACTCTGGTAAAGGAAGTCTTAGGTTTCTAACTGTGATCTACTTTTAGTTCAATTCAGACAGGATGAAAGAGCAAAATAACTCCTCTAAGGTCAAAAAGTTCAAATGTTCACATCGTCTGCTGGGATTCACTACTCAGTTGTGTCACTTTTGTGCTAACCACCCGTATTTTCTATCAATGGCAGCAAAAATTCATTATTTATTGATGATAAGATAAAGAAAAGAGTTATAACTGGAAACTTCAAGCAATTAAAAAGCTGATTCAGATGCAAAAGAATTGTGGCATGCAAACTGAAATACAGCACCAATTTTTGGGGGAATGTTTGCACCACTCAACCACAGGATTTGCATAATTCTTTTAACTAATGCAGAGAGTGCAAATAAACAACTCTGTTTTGCCGATGCAATTCCTTGCTATATCCCTTGTTTATTTCTGATAATAAAGACTGAAGGACAACATGACTTATTTTCCATGGTAAGCTGAGTTGTAGAAACTGGGACTGGAAAAGATGCACAGACTAGTTGAAATAAAACTCGGTAACACAACACTTTAGAATAATGGTCATTAGTTAACATTAGTTAATGTATTAACTAACATGAACTAACCATGAGCAGTTCATTTGTTACTGTATTTGTTCATCTTTGTTAACGTTAGTTAATAAAAAATACAGCTGTTCATGGTTTGTTCATGTTAGTTCACAGTGCATTAACTAATGTTAACAAGATTTGAATAATGCATTAGTAAATTCTGAAATTAACACGAACAAAGAAAAATAAATGCTTTATAAATGCAGTTCATTATTAGTTCACGTTAACTAATGTAGACTAAAGTTAACTAATGACCATTATTCTAAAGTGTTACCTAAAACTCAATTTTGAACACACAGAAATCCTTTTTGTTATCAGCAAATAGTTTTAGACACTTGTCGCGTGTGAACACTGAGGATTTGTAGGGGTTTAGTGTGCAAGATTTCAGTGAAAACACTGGAAGAATTCACTCCCTTCATTATCCAACTGCTGGCAACTCAAACCTCTTTTAATGATTCATTTTTAGAGCTATTTGTGTACTTGGCTATGAAAATAGAGTAATTTATAACAGCACAAATGAACAAATAGGAGCAGACTCAATCAGAAATTCACAAATTATGTTGAGAGTGAGACCACCCATGTGTGAAGGTTTTTTAGAGATTGATTAGATAAGATTACATTTGACTAGCAATTAATCAAATCTTTCATAAGAAGGTTCAATTTACTGCCAAATTACCACAGCAACCATAGTTTATGCCAAAATACCAGTTACTATAGTTGCTGTTATTACTGGAAAATTATAATAAAATCTTATGGTAGGCCTACTGTTCTGAATGATGTTTGAAACTTTGTATTGCCTTTTTAAGATACATTTCTGTCTGTCTATCAATCTATCGATCTATCTATCTATCTATCTATCTATCTATCTATCTATCTATCTATCTATCTATCTATCTATCTATCTATCTTTCTATCTATCTATATATCTATCTATATGTCTATCTATATGTCTATCTATCTGAATAATGTAAATGTGTGATGTTGTGAACATAGCCACAAGAGGTCCCAGCAACAATCGATAAGGTCAGAACCTTTTATTAACATTGTCTTTGAAGTGTGGTGCAAATCTGTGTGTGTGTGTCTTCCTCAAGGTCTCCTACAGGAATGCCACACATTCCTCAGGGAAAATCCCAGTAGCAGCGCTACACGGGGGTTGCATTTTACTCTTTACAATGTTTAAACATTTCACTCACTCGCCAACAAGCTGAGTCGTGCCCCCTGAGCCCCCTGATGAAGCCCCAGTGAGGGTCTCTTATGAGTCAGTATAGCACTTTATAGGGGTCTTTGACATTTTCACCTAGAGCAGGTGCTCTCAAAAAAAAAAAAAAAAAAAAATCTGTTTCATAAGACCAAAATCGCTGCCCTGACTTTATATAGACTACAAAACAATAAAACCAAAGTATTAAAATGCTTTTGGACAGTACTATGGTAATAAGTCTAATTTGGAAAATATAATATGGTAACATGACTGTGTACCATGGTAGTTCCACCTTGTAATACCAAGTAGGTATAAATTAATAAGCCTATGGATATTATTTAGAACCATGGTACCATCTGATAGCTATATTTAAGTACAAAAACGATTATAAGTGCATTTCACAAAGTAAAATACAATCCAACATAAGCTATAACTCTCAAAATGTGTTTATGCATGCTTAAGTGATGTAAACTGAAGAAAAGTTAGTATTTTACACATGAAAATTACACATTTTACCTGAATAGTCTGACTCGGATCCCCTGACACGGGCCCCCCGACCAGTTTGCAGTACAGGTCTTGAATCGGCTGCTCGTTCTCGTCCACTCCGCAGGTTGCCGTGGCCGTTATTTTCGTTCCCTCCGCTAGATTAAAATACGGTGGGTGCAAACTGAATCCGTTCACTCCGCCGGTGGGCAATTCCTGCGCCGATAAAGTTTCAAGGAGCAGCAGCGATAGAAACAGAAACACCGGTGCGCGCGACGTTCCCCTCGCCATCTTCACCTGTGCCGCACGCTCAACACTGTTATAACTGGTCAAAATGTCCACTTAGAGTTTGCTGTGGTGTTAATGACGGACATTTGGAGAGACCGAATATACGGAAAGTCGTTGCGGTTTCTTTCAGTGTGTAATATACAACCACAGGCAGAAGTGCAGTTCAGGGGGCACCTTCTCTCTCGGGCTCTGCCTCTGTCTGTGTGGGCAGTGCAGTCAGTGTGCGCGCGCGTCGTTGACTTAGAGAGAGAGAGAGAGAGAGAGAGAGAGAGAGAGAGAGAGAGAGAGAGAGAGAGAGAGAGGGCAGTGCGTGTGCAGTCCAGTTTCTCTCTCACGCTGCGAGACCCAATAAATAGGTGATATGTATTATTGCTGGAGACCCCATTCATGCGCATTCAAATTCATATGTATGTGTTAAAGTCATCCTCGTGGTAAAACTTAAAGGGATAACTTACATGAAAATTCTGTCATGCTCACCATTTATTTTGTTCCGTATGGCTTTCTTTTGTTGGATTTAACTATATTTTCCATTGAATGAGAAAAAATGACGCGCTATACACCATAAAAGTATCAAAAAGCATACAGGCCGTTATAGCCTAAGCATATCTTAACGTCCTCCTCGCTCTTAGATGAGTGTTCATGAGATAAGTGATGTCGGATTCGTGAATGAATCTTTTCAGTGAATCGGGTTAAAACATCTTAGTTCAATAATCAGACTGATTGCGTTCTCCCATCTGGTCAGTGGTGCTAGATTATCAGATGTAGCCTAAGCATAATAATGGTACAAGAGGCAATGCTGTATTGTGAATAAATAAATCTGTATTCACATTTAAAAAAGGGTTACCACATAATACATCTAAAAGCCAAAACATGTATTAATAGTTCAGAAAACGTTCTTTGGGGGAAGGACTTGACCTCAAAATGAAAGGAGAATGACATAAACATACCAACTGTGGTGTAAAGTATTTGAGTAGCCTAAATGTAATTAGTTTGTACTTATTACTGCGATTAGTACTATTAGATTAGTACTAGCGATTAGTACTAGCGATTAGCATTAAGCTTTGTATCAGTAGAAACCCAAGAGTATATTCAAATTATCGTACTTTCCCCCTCATATCCCCCTGAGACAAGAGAATTATGTATTTTATTTCTGGAAAAATTCCTCCGATGACGCAAATATCGTCATTTTGCATCATCGGAGGAGTTTTTGGCCAGAGACAGGGCTGCACGATATTGGAAAAAAATTACATTGCGATATTTTTTTCCCGAACGATATATATTGCAATATTGAAAGCCATCAATCCAGGCTAAAGTCAATAATTACCATTCCAAGATATTAATAATTTCACTAATAAGCAAGCTTCATTTCAAGTGACAAAAAAGTCAATATTTTATTCCAAAATTAGAACAAAAGCAGAACACATTTTTAAATAAAACAGCAGCTTTACACCAACCCCCCTGATTGGTTTACAACAATATAACGTAAAATAAATATATTTTTAATAAAACAACTTAAAAGATTGTGAACCAAAATGCTTATAAGTCAACTTTTCTTAGCCAAAGTAAAACAGAGTTGGTGTTATTCATCATAATCATGGCTAAATATATTGCAAAGTACCTCTTTTTGGTCAACAGCTGCGAAAGTGCAAAATGGTTACAAATTGAACATCAGTGCAAAAACAAAATGTATGCAACATAAATTAAATACTCAGGAGTCAGTCAGGATTAGTCTAATGCAGGAGTGCAGCATTCGGTACAGAACCGCCAGTCATGAGTTGCTCATGTGAACAGAGCGCTTTGCTTTCTTTCCGTTTCACATCGTTTCGTAAAGAGGACTTTTCAAGCTTTCTGTACACATATCTCTCATGTCTGTGCAGAAGTAGCCTATACACTCCAGTTCGTTCTTGTGCAACACAAGTGCTCGCTCCCGTGCCCTCATGTCACCGATTATTGTCTGCTATAGTCTATTTGTTTTTTATTAATTAAAACCAAGCAATTGGTGGATGAAACATCAATTAAAATTAAGACACAATTTGTACAAAACGAAATTCACTTTAAAAAAAGCTTTCTACAAAAAAAAGCTTAATTAAGTGGTCAAATAATTTCTGACCCACTCTGTCTTTGACATAATGCACTTTGCACTTTTAATAATCAATATGGCCTAAATTTAAAAATAGCATTATAATATATAAACATAAATATGAAACAAAATGCATTGTTTAATGGCTACAACAGGTACAGTAGGCTAGAGTACAGAACGGATACATTTAATGTCTGAGCAGGATTTGAGCGAACGTGGTTTTACCGGTGAGCCTACCCTGTTTTAAAAGTAACAGAGCTACTGAAACATGTAGTTAACCTATAGTAGTGTCGCAACTTGTATCTCGCTACTGCCCAACACTGGCTGTATGGCAGTGCACTTGATATGAGACTTGGTTAAAGTCCCTGCAAGGCAATTCTGAGATTTACATTTTACATTTACATTTGGAAATAAACAAAAACAAATTACATTGCAATGTTCCGGATTTTTTGGGCGGGGTTAAAATGGTGGCTCGATGACGCACTGGAGCCACTGAGCACATGGCCCCTCCCCCATAACTAGAGCACATCCGCATTCTGCTCAGTTCACTCGCTAGATTGCGAGTTACTGTCAGTACCGTTAGTTACTACAGCCTACAACTTACAAAACAGCCTATAACAAAAAAGACGATCTCAAGAAGAGGTGAATACATTTTGTGAACAGCTACCTTAATGGAGTGCTGACGATCACCACCAACACCTGCCTCTGCAGTGTCTTTACATCGGATAGTTTTACAAACTTTCATCGGCAACAACTGGGATTCACTGATAATCCGCTGCAGAATGGGGCCGAACTGACTATCTCCCGCCCCAACCTTCATCCTCCCCGCCGACATCTGGTGCGGTTGTGACTCATGAGCTGTACATGAGTGTTGTTGTGGTCTTGTGTGTTTTTACGGCCACTTTCCCGCGAGTGGGTGTGGTTTCGTCGCCGATCAACGGACACACTCCCAGCGTTTGAGAGCAGAGAATGCTGCTTATTTTTTCAAGATTTCGATAAGATATTTTATGTACTTAGCAGATTTTTTTATGATTCAAATTTGGCTAGGTGGTTAATAACACATTTATCTGTGGTGTGAGAAACTCAGAACACATGTTTAATTTTGACATTACAGGGACTTTAAGCTATGTTTAAATATTAGCCTATATTATTATTGTTTTAATTTCATATGTTGATTAAGAAAAGTGAGCAGCAAGAGTAAGTTGCTTGTAACATACTTCATTGTGAAGTATTTTATAATTTGTATTTGTGTATATTTTTGAAATTTCTGTATGTTTAAATAGGTTTAAGGTATGTTAAATAGGTTTTTATCTGTCTTAATAAGTAGGGACTTTTATTTTGACGGGTGTTGCAGTCTACGAAGCGATATGGAAAGAGAGTGAGCGCTCGTGAGAGCTCGCGGTGGTTCATCATTCAGTGGATTTAAGTAACGTTATATTTATAGTTTACAGTTTGTTTAGCACCCCCTGAAAAGGCTTAAGGCGTGTATGTACTTGCTTATTGTAATTTGTAATGAGTATTTTTGTGTATTTCGCTGTGATATGTTATTGATACTGCTTCAGAGATTGAGTTTGTGTACGAGCCGAGGTAACGTTATACGCACTTCTTTGACTTTTGTTCAGCTCTTACGGTGATTTTTGGAGATAAACGGTTTCAATAAACTCCTGAAACATCAGTAAAGTCTGGCCATCACCCGGACGGGGTCCGCTACACTGCTGCCTTCGCGGCTGGCCATTAAACCCCCGGGATATGGCGCCACATTTTTTTAACCTTTTTTTTTTTTTTTTCGTCTGTCCTTTACCTCAGCTCAGCGCTGAAAACCAATGAAATGAATTACTCGACAGAAGTGCATTATTGTTACTAGCAACAGCATTCTTCGACAAAAGCTGTCTATCCATTTCAAGGAATGTTTTAAGTAACTTAGGCTAACCCATAAAAATATGTTTTTCAACCCACCCGCCACTGTGGCTGGTATACAAGCCAAAGTCACCCGCCATTCCCACCCTGGGCTACTACCCTTCACATCGCATGTTCCGGCGATGTGACTATCGTGCAGGCACATCGCGATGTCGATGTTAAAACAGAATATCGTTCAGCCCTACCAGAGGCTAAAGACTAAAGCCAGCAGAGGGCGCTATTTCCACATGTTTTCAACATCGCACTCAAAGCACTCGGCTCGGGCAGCTGCGGGGATTCATGTAAACGGAGCGGTCGGTGGAGAGCAAAGTGAGTGTTTTAACTGTTCAACACAACTTCCTGTGAAAGTTAAGCTTCCAAAGACATGAACTGAAAATGCGCCAGACTGATCACGTGCTGTGAATGCAGCCGCAGCCGCGAATCCCACGATTAATGCATCTGACACCGGCTGCGTGTGTGCCGTGACACTCAATCAGCTCACTCACATTATGTTGAACAGACACGTTCAGTTTTTAATTGTAGTGTCTCTAACTGAACTGATTTTATGAAAATGAACGAGGTGGGCAAGTGATCCAGTCAGTAGCCGTGCCTAGAGCAGGAGGGAAGAGAAGTGCATTCTGGGAATTGTTGTCTTTCATCCCCATGAGACAAAAATACATTTTCTGTGTTTTCTCAGTCTAAAAGGCACCAAATTAAAAAATAATTTCACATTTCTACTACATTAATGACCCAGTTTAAAAACAGATTCATCTTCCCAGCGCTGAAGTACCCCTTTAAGTTTTTATTTTAATTTTTTTAAGTTTTACAGAGTATCAAAGATATTAGCAACTTTTACTTACTTTACTATTTTTTAATGAATATATGCACTATTTACTTCTATACATTTGTGATCAGTAATGCAATTGCTTGTTACATTTAGCATGGAACCTTACTTTTTCTGCAGCAGTTAGTTTCTGCTTCAAAATAAGTTATATCGCCATCTAAAGGACATTGAAGGAAAAATAAAAACAAACTATTTTAAAATGAAAGTGAGCCGAAGAGTGGTCCTCTGCTGCTGTCTAGTGGTTATAATAGTAAGTTTGTCATACTTTTACATTTAGTAATTTAGCAGATGCTTTTATCCAAAGCAACCAAAAAACAGTCATGGGCAACAATATGCAGGTGCTGTAACAAGTCTCACTTAATCTAGCACAGAACAGTATTTGTTATATAAATACACAAACAGAAAACGAATAGAGTGATAAGTGCTAGTCATACTACAAACTAATATTGTTTTGCTTTTGGAATTCAAGCTAAGTGGCAACTTCCTGCTGTCTTTCCTGAAGCCATGGACGTGACTTAAACTGCAATCATCGACTGGCCGCTGGGGACAGGCTCAAAAGAAAGTAAAAATCTGTACACTGTATAAAATAAAATAAAAATTTTGGGGAAAAATTGTGAATATTGATCATTACATATTGGCCCAAAAAATGACTTCCAAAAAATTATCCCCATGCAAAAAGATGCATTGTACTAATCATAACTTAAGGTCTTCACTCAAAATTAAAATAGTTTATTCACCGAACATATTTAATTGTGCTCAGTCAATCTATGAAGTCGAAGTGAAAAATCCATGTTGGATGAACAAGTCCTATGTCCGAAAAACTGTATACGTATGCGCAAAATGCACTTGAGGAACCGTTCGTGTGGATATTTCAAATGCAGACGCGTGGGAGGCGAGAACCAGCCAGTGCTGAAGACCGAAAAAAACACACTGTAAAAAATGTCAGGCCTCCAATTGAACATTTTCTAGTGACTGGTCACATCTACATTTTTCAGTTGGCCAAATTTAATTTCTGTGAATTTATACAATTTAATTCACAGAAATTAAATTTGGCCAGCTATTAGATGTGAAATTAGATGTGACCAGTCATAGAAAATTTTCAATTGGAGACCTGATTTTTTTTTTACAGTGCAAGACGTTGGTAAGTATTGAGCACTGAAATTAATCTCCAGAGTGTTGCTTTATGACCCGGTATCTCCCACATGTTAAAGGATTTGTTTATTTCAGAATGAGAATTTCCTGAATTCACTGACCCCATCTCATCCGAGATGTTCGTGTCTGAATCCCCCCAAAAATTTCTCCATATAATGGACTTCTATGGCAACCAACAGGTTGAAGGTCCAAATCAATGCAGTTTCAAAGAGCTCTACATTATCCCAGACAAGGAATAGGGTCTTCTCTAGCAAAACTAATGGATGTATAAAAAAATATACTTTTTAACCTAAATTTACTCATTTTGCGCTGACGTGCCGCAGAGTATATCAATTATTTTACTTTGAAAATGGCCGATCATTTCACTGGATAAGACCCTACTCCTCGTCTGGGATCGTGCAGAGCCCTCTGAAGACATTTGAAGCCCTTTGAAACTGCATTGATTTGGACCTGTTGGTTGCTATCAAAGTACATTATGATATTTTTTTTATAACTCCATTTCATTTGTATTAAAGTTCTGCATAATTAAGGGCGTGGCCACTTGAGTAACGGGTGGATTGTTGCTATGGTTGAGCTGGGTGGGTGTGGTTTCAGTAACCAGGCACTAAGCACCACCCACAACCCGCCTATGCCCATTTTCAGTTATCCGGAAGTCTTGGCAACGGCTGACTTTAGGCTTTAAAACTGATCTTCAGAAACCTACGAGTGATGTCACTGACACTACGTCTGTTATTTGCAGTTTATGATTCAAGCATGTAGTGCTGAAATACTATTGTAACTGACAGACTTTAAGTAAAGTTTTGAAACTGAGAGATCGTACACTCAAAATAAATTTAAGATTTTTTTCGGTTAATAGTAAAATTCCATTAAAATGAAAAATCCTTAATTATAAAATAGATACATTTAAAATATATAAGAATTGTTCAATTTGAATGTGTAAATCTTTAAAAGGCTTCTTTTTTGTAGGAGTATAGTTGTGCAGAAAGATTATCTGGAGTTTGATATCCATTATCAGAGGAAAAAGTCAATTTCATTGACGTCCGCAACAGATTGCAAAAATGTTCTGCGCTTTTGCATATTTTCATGTGTTTAAAGGATTGTAAATCACATGATTTCGCATCGCATATGCCCAGAACATTCATACCACATGAAAGAACTCCTCGTTCTGACCAACTATGTTTCTGCTGTCAATCAAATAGTTTGTTAAAAAATATGGGAGATTATTTCAAAAACCTATATATCCAGAGAAATAACAGTCTAGAATAGTGACAGCTAGCGTAACTTTGTGGTCGAACGTGATTGAAAAATCCGTCCCTTTCGCACTTTGGTGGTGCATTGCCCTAATGAAGAAACCGCCCCTGGTTAGCACACATTACTGGTCTTAGGGTGAACAATTAATCTGTGCACAGCTGCAAGTTAATACACAGAAAAAAAAGAAAAAAAATGTTTGCCATAATGTTTATTCAAAATCTGAAAAGTCACTTGTGCTCTGGAATGGTGTTCCTTTTCCGATGACGTCAGTTTGACAGCTTGGGTTTGAATATCATTAACCACTCCCATCCAACCGTCAGTCTGCAATCTGTCCCAATTGGAGACCGGAGATGGTTGTAACACTTTTTGTTTGAGCATCAGTAACTCTGTGGTTCTTTGTTCTATTTGTATCAAAATTTGATACATGTAACAGACAAATGTGGCTACTAAATATAACTCACTTTCATGTACTACACATTCACAGATTATGTTATTGAGTTAATGTCAAATTAAAAGTTTTGTTGTCACATCCTACCCCACTATACTGGAGTGAGTTGTAACACTAACTGGGGATAGATGCAACACTGAGAGGTAATTTGATAAAATAACCACACTATCCACATATATATATATATTTTTGCATAAATATCATTGAAGAACAAAGAAAAAATGGTTTGAACAACGTGAACAATTGACCCTTCGCTAAGCCACGCCCTAAAACCGTCACAGGCCAATCATGGCTTAGCAACCGTAACTAGGCGCGGAAGGTCTGTCAAGCTTTCGAGCGAGGGGAACATGCCGAAGCATTGTGCCTATGGTTTGTGCAAATCTGATACCCGGTATCCTATAAATTTGGACAGGGAGTGGAATTTTTTCCCTTCCCCAAACCTAAAACCCAAGGGGAGAAATGACGCTGTTCTGTCGATTTGTCTTACCTTGTCAGATTTTCCTACCGTAGCGCAAAATTATAGCTATATCTATCGATTCATGCTACCGCATGGAAAAATCCTGCTGCATGTTAGCGTTTGTGATGAACTTACGTGAAATAATTCAGTCTAACTTTACTGAGGATTCTTATTGGGGAATACAATTTCACAGAGCAAAATACCCCATCAGATTGTTGTGGATCAAGCAGTGTGGGAGAATCTATATATAAAATATAAGCGGGAGAATGTTATCATTGCAAAGTGGTCAGGCTAATCTATTGTGTTTATTACACAAGTCTTATGGATAAGCTGTTTGATTTATAATTATTAGATGGTTTACCCTGTTGTGCATGAACAGCTGTTCCTCAGTTTGTGAGTTTCCCATTTGAATGGTCAGCGTGTGAGGCGGCTGCTGCTTGCGCTGGAACCTATAGACTTTAGCTTCAATTTTGATGATATGATTCTCTAATCGGTTGCATATTATTCCATGGATATATATCGCTCGAATGCATACAGCAGTCCCTTTTGTCTTGCTTTCTCAGATATTTCACCTGTTCGCTAAAATTGACTAATTATCTCCTTGGTAATGTCTGACACCAGCGCATATATACTGTAATAGACGGGCCAGGCGCGAAAGCTTGAAAGGCGTAGCAACAGTAACTGAGGAGGGCGGGGCTTAGCGAAGGGTCAATAACCCCCCCCCCCTCCCCCCACTATATTGTATTTGTTGTACAATTTTTAAATGTCCTGCCACATAAGGGTTCAGTCACTAGATACGTTTAAAAAAATGCACCTATTTTTGTGTGAATTTTGAGATATTGCATAAAAAACGCTGCATGGAAACATCAAGATGCACATAATTATAATAATGTGCAGAAAAAACTTTCAAGTTCAATTGAGGCAGATCATTTTTATCTGGTAAGAAGACATGTGCATAAACTATGATGGAAACACATTTACTGAATTAATCCCTCCATACTCAACAAAAAAAAATCTCACGTGTGATTGATGTGATTGATAACTGGACTCATTGGAATCATAGGAGTTGGTTGTAACGGTTTTAATAAATTGTCACAATTCCCACCCCAAACAGCCATAACAAGGGTAGGCCTTTCTGTTTTAGCATGTGGGTTTGAAGTTAGCATAAATTCAAAGCATCAAAATAATGAGCAATAGCTTCTTCAGGTCATGTAAGTTAAATAATTGTACCTACAATTCAATAATTGCTAGGCAAAACATAATCTTGATAAAACATTTTACTTTCTTACCTGAAAATCAGGTTTTTTTTGTCATAAAATCAACAAATTTGCTCAGTCACATGCAATTTATCCTGTGAGCTCAAAAAACAAACAAACGGTGAGAGTGTATGATATAAATGTAAAACTTACACTGTTACATCTAACCCCATGTTACAATCCTCCCAGGTCTCTGCTACTCTAGTATACAATTCTTTCTGTGGCCATGTTTCTGAATTAATACAAAAAGAAGACACAAAAAGACTTGGTTGTTTGTGTTTCAGAGAAGTGATCTGCTGTCATTTTGATATTAAAAACTAGAAATTGTTTGGTTTAGCTCTGCCTTTATTTGGTACTTCATTTTATCCTGAGTAATAAAGAATCATTGACTTTCACCTGTGACATATTGATTGAGTAAATTGGCAGGTGCAGAGAAAAATAATGCTTGTCAGGAGAAAGGTGGAGCCATGCTGATTTACATCTGTATAAATTTGGATCGTAGCACCCTGAAGTGTCATTGAAACAAGCTTGGCAATAATGGGGTTTTGGCAGGTTGGATTTGGATTTGGATTGGTGTTTATTCTTACTCTGGGATTTTCTGATGCACAATGGAGAGCAAGAGCAGCACATAATCGCAGTCCAAGTGAGTTTATGCCTAGGGCGTTAGCTCAAGCTTCTCAACAGGCTGATTCCAGGATGTCTTTGATTCCCAGTAAACCTGTATTTGCACCACAAACGTTCCCTGCTCAGTTTCCTGTCCAGACTCCAGTCAGGACTGACTTTGGAAAGCCTTCTCAAGATCTTATGGGTGTTCAATCAAAAGAGCTGTTGCAGGGTCCAGTGGCGAAACTGATGTGGCGCTTTCCAAGTCTACCAGAGGAACCACAGCAACCTGACATTCCTTTTGATTTGCCGCATCCTATCCCTGCCAACAGTGTAGCTGCTCAGAATTCTGCTAGAATTCAGTATATGTGGAAGTGATGAAGGACTTCTTTGGGACTGGGGACCCACAGTTGTCCTCTGCTTTTACACTGGGAGGCTGCACTGCAACTGGAGAGGATCCTTCAGCTCAAGTGCTCATCTTTGAGTCTGAACTGCATGGATGTAGCAGCACATCAATGGTAGGGTTTTATTTTGATGTTACTCACAGGGACAGTTAAAAAATATCAATGATTGTATTCTATTAACTTTCTCTTTAGATGACTGAGGATGAGCTTGTCTATATGTTCAATGTAATCTACACCCCACAAGAGGTTTCATATGGTGTTCCTATTGTCAGGAGCAGTAGTGCGGTGGTTGGTATCGAGTGTCATTACCCAAGGTGAGGATTCAATTTGAGACTCGCTGGATCTGCTGATCCCACCATTTATGGCCATGAGATGACTGCTTGTTTAACTCCTACAGAGCACATAATGTGAGCAGCGACGCCTTAATGCCCACTTGGATCCCATATGCCTCAACTAAGGTTGCGGAGGAAGTCTTTGTCTTCTCCCTCAAGCTCATGACTGGTTAGTGAATCCCAAACAGATTTGTAGCATGCTTGTGAACCTGTGCTAAGACTCCTCCTTTGCAGATAACTGGATGTTTGAGCGACCTTCTAACCAGTACTTCCTGGGTGACATGATAAATCTAGAAGCATCAGTGCATTTGTACAGCCATGTTCCCGTCCGTGTGTTTGTGGACAGCTGTGTGGCTACTGCAGTCCCTGATGTCGCTTCTGTCCCCAGATACTCCTTTATTGAGAATAATGGGTAAGCGGTGCTACCTCATGTATACCAGCTTCCAGAAGGGTTGCAGGTTTTCTAACTGGGTTCTGTTTACAGGTGCCTGGTTGATGCCAAGCTCACAGGCTCCACGTCTCACTTTATGCCTCGAACTCAAGGTGATAAGCTACGGTTTCAACTAGAGGCGTTCAGGTTCCAGCAGGCAGACAGTGGGCTGGTATGTTTTAGTTGTGCAGCTCATTGTATGATCTGCTACCATGGTGTACAAACAATTGTCTCTGCAGGTCTACATCACATGCATTTTGAAGGTGGTTGCAGCAACCTCAAGATCTGAGCAAGAAGCTTGTTCATTCTCTGCTAATGGGTATGTTGCCTGCTAGATGGGTGTACAGGTAAATTGGTTGTCATCAACTTAACTGAGGGTGTTTCTTGTCAGTTGGGTGTCTGCATATGGCTCTGACGAGGTGTGTGGCTGCTGTGACACCACTTGTAGCGTGAGAAGTGGAAGTGATCAGCTGCTTACAGGTATGGACTAACTCTGATAACTTGTTGTCATTCTTGGCTTCAGTTCTCACTAATCATTTGTTCCTCAGATCTCCGTTGGGAAAAGGCATCTGTCGGCCCCATCACTGTTAAGGAATATGGCCAACAGTAACTGGAAATGCCATGCGATTTAATAAAATATCATCTTAATAGTCTTGTCTATGGTCTTTACTGCCACAATACTAAACATATCTATCCAGGTTGTGACTTGACCGTTAATGCACCACAATTCCTTTTTTACTATTGGTCTGTTTGGGGACTGCTATTTTGCTCAAGTCACTTGTCGGGCTAGGCCTGTTACTACACTAAAGGGCATTCCAATGGCATCACATCCTTTCTGGTGCTTAGTGGAGACTTATATTTTCGGGATTCAAGCCAAGTGGTACCCCAACCCCCAAGCAGTCTCTTAACGGCAACACGGAAGTGACTTAAACTGCAATTCATTGACTGGCTGCTGAGACAAGCTCCAAAAGGGAGTCAAATCTGTATCTCCTCCATTTTAAAAGGCACAGTTTTATAGCAGAAGCTGTTTACAACCTGGTACAAAAGTGGTTTTGGTCTGTACCGCTACTTTTGCCCTTCATTACTTGTTTCAGTAACCATGCACCTCAGCTCCACCCACATCACACTTTGGGCAGTATGATTTAAGCATGTAGTGCTGAAACCCTATTGTAACAGCCTTCGAGTAAAGACTTGAACCTAAGCTTGTACTACAAAATTTAAGGTTTACTTGTTTCAATTAGTGAAGATCCATCAACTTGAATCCAAAATATGTAAGGCTTGTTCAGTTTGAATGTTTTTTTTGTTTGAATGTTTTTTTTGTTTTGTTTTTTGTGGTAGTATAGTACCCACCCTGTCACTAAAGGTCATCCCATTTGAACTGATGGTGGTGCAAGAGTGATCAAAAGTACAATGTCCTAAACTTTGCTGCAGGCTCAAGTGTCTCATATTTTTTTGACACTCTGCATGGCTTTGATTCAATATCACCCTAATGATTTTTTTCTTTCACCTGACCAGTGCAGAAAGATTCTCTGGAATTGGATGGTCATTTATCAGAGAATCTGCAACAGGATGTAAAAATGTTCTGTGCTTTTGCGTTTTTCACATGTGTAAAGGATTGTATCACATGATTTTTCACATATGCCCACAACATTCATACCACATGGTTGAACTCCTCATTCTGAACAAATTTGCTTGTGCTCTCAAACAAATCTTTCGTTAAAAATATGGAAGATAATTTCAAAAACCTATATATCCAGAGGCATAACAGTCTAGAATAGTGACAGCTAGCGTAAATCTGTGGTTGAATGTAATTTAAAAAAATCTGTCCCTTTTGCACTTTGTTGGTGCATTGCCCTAATGAAGAAACCTTCCCTGGTTAGCACACATTACTGTTTTAGGATGAACGCTTTGGTTACTAACGTAACCTTGGTTCCCTGAGAAGAGGGAACGAGTATTGCGTTTGCTAAATGCTATGTGGAATTCCTTTCCTCGAGCTATTGAAGCAAAATTTTTATCCTAAAAATACCATATAACACGCAGTGCAGCTGCACAGCTCTCAGCTGGAAGCTCCTGCGCGCTGATTGGCTGTGCCGCTGCAACTGCAGCAACCTATGGCGAGACCGCTGGGCAGGACGGACCAATCAGGTCCTTCTAAATTCCCGCCACAAGGGGCAACAGAATTTGCATAGCCAAGGGTACACAACACCCTGTCTCGTCAGGTTGAAGCGACTCCTGAGAAAGTGAAGCACGGCAAGCAAAACTCGTTCCCTCTTCTCAGGGAACCGAGGTTACGTTAGTAACAGAAGCGTTCCCTTTCGAGAGTACTCTCGTATTGGGTTTGCTAAATGCTATGGGGAACCAATGCAAAACGATGTACATGCTTAACAGCTCTGAAGCCCGAAGACACCATACCCAAGCTGACCCAAGTGGGCCCGTAACATGATATCATGAAGTCCCAGTATGAGCCAGACCTGAGTCGGGCCATTTTAATGAGAATAACACATATATACTACACGTATCTTATATATATATAAGCAGATCCTTCAGAGCGTCGTTATCAGGGACAGACTCATCCAGGGAACGTAGGAGTTTGGCCTTGGAGACCTGAAGCACCGCCATAGAGTGTAGCGCTGAGGCCGCCTAAACGGTGGAGGCGTATGCTCGACCGGCGAGGCTGGAAGTAGTAGCTTTTGACTGCCATCCTCTGGCGGTGGGCGGGCAAAGGTGAGCAGCGACGGCTTCCTCGAGGGGAGGAAGGGCTTGGTATCCTTTTTTCTGAGCGCCATCGACCACCGAGAGCACTGGAGAAAAAGAGGATTTGGCGCGAGAAGAAAATGGCGCCTTCCACGATTTAGCTAGTTCCTCGTGGACTTCTGGGAAGAAGGGAGCGGGCTTTTGAGTGGTCGGTTGGCGACAGTTCTCGATAAACCACTCGTCCAGTCTGCTTCTCGTGGGCTTCTACGTGGGCGTAAAAGCTCAGCGTCCACTGAGGTTTTGCCGCCGCTAGCAGTCCGCATCGAAGTGGCGTGCTCCGAGACGGTATTCGACCACCCGCTTTCGGATGCAGCAAATGAAAGACTGTAATCCTCCTCCTCCTCCGGTCCGCCGAAGGAAAAAGTAGCAGCCCCCAAACGAGGGGAGCTGTGCTGTTCCTCGACGAACATGACAGGCGATGGCGAGGCACGAGGGGAAATGACCGGCGTGTGCTTGCCAGTCCGACGTCCTCAGGCTGCACAGTTCCGCTGGGTGCGTGTCGACTGCAGGCTTCGATCCAGAGCTCAAGAAGCTCAAGAGTCGCTGAAGAAGAATTAATCTAACTAACCTGGCGAGACAGGGTGTTATGTACCCTTGGCTATGCAAATTCTGTTGCCCCTTGTGGCGGGAATTTAGAAGGACCTGATTGGTCCGTCCTGCCCAGCGGTCTCGCCATAGGTTGCTGCAGTTGCAGCGGCACAGCCAATCAGCGCGCAGGAGCTTCCAGCTGAGAGCTGTGCAGCTGCACTGCGTGTTATATGGTATTTTTAGGATAAAAATTTTGCTTCAATATCTTGAGGAAAGGAATCTAACTAACCTGAGAGTAATCTCAGGTTAGTTAGTAAATCTAACTCAGCCCCTGAGAGTAATCTCGAAAGGGAACAATTAATCTGTGCAAGTAATGTTGCGTTTCAGACAGGTTTTTATGACTAAGTTATGACTTCAAACTACGACTAACAACTTTGTAGCGTTCCAGGTAAAGTCATGACAAATTGCCTGAGAGCAAGGAATTGTGGTAGCTAGATGTAAACAAAGCGTGGCGGACCATACGGGGCTTATGCTCATTTACAATAATTTCTATCGCCAAAAGCGCTTACTTCTTGCTTAAGGGAATGGAGGAGAAAAATATATAAGACCTTAAAGCTCACAGTGCATGTCAGAGCAAATGAGAATCATGAGGTCAAAGGAACTGCCTGAAGAACTCAAAGACAGAATTGTGGCAAGGCACAGATCTGGCCAAGGTTACAAAAACATTTCTGCTGCACTTAATGTTCCTAAGAGCACCGTTGCCTCCATAATCCTTAAATGGAAGACGTTTGGGACGACCAGAACCCTTCCTAGAGCTGGCTGTCCGGCCAAACTGAGCTATCTGGGAAGAAGAGCCTTGGTGAGGGAGAAGAAGAAGAACTCAAAGATCACTGTGGCTAAGCTCCAGAGATGCAGTTGGGAGATGGGAGAAAGTTGTAGAAAGTCAACCATCACTGCAGCCCTCAGGCTTTATGGCAGAGTGGCCCGACGGGAGCCTATCCTCAGTGCAACACACATGAAAGCCTGCATGGAATTTGCTAAAAAACACCTGAAGGACTCCAAGATGGTGAGAAATAAGATTCTCTGGTCTAATAAGACAAAGATAGAACTTTTTGGCCTTAATTCTAAGCGGTATGTGTGGAGAAAACCAG
This sequence comes from Gobiocypris rarus, assembly GCA_023029165.1. NCBI lineage: Eukaryota > Metazoa > Chordata > Actinopteri > Cypriniformes > Gobionidae > Gobiocypris > Gobiocypris rarus. The sequence continues at coordinate 23,290,378 of CM040933.1, forward strand.
GCACTGCTCATCACCTGTCTAATACAGTCCCAACAGTGAAGCATGGTGGTGGCAGCATCATGCTGTGTGGGTGGTTTTCAGCTGCAGGGACAGGACGACAATCGAGGGAAAAGTTGCAATCGAGAGAAAGATGAATGCGGCCAAGTAAAGGGGTATCCTGGATGAAAACCTTCTCCAGAGTGCTCAAGACCTCAGACTGGGCCGAAGGTTCACCTTCCAACAAGACAAATTTGTTATGAAGCAGACAGCTAAAATAACGAAGGAGTGGCTTCACAACAACTCCGTGACTGTTCTTGAATGGCCCAGCCAGAGCCCTGACTTAAACCCAATTGAGCATCTCAGGAGAGACCTGAAAATGGCTGTCCAGCAATGTTTACCATCCAACCTGACAGAACTGGAGAGGGTCTGCAAGAAGGAATGGCAGAGGTCAATCCAGGTGTGAAAAACTTGTTGCATCTTTCCCAAAAAGACTCATGGCTCATGACTCATAGATCAAAAGTGTGCTACTAAATACTGAGCAAAGGGTCTGAATACTTAGGACCATGTGATATTTCAGTTTTTTCTTTTTTAATAAATCTGCAAAAATGCTGTGTACATTAATAAGAAAAAAAAGAACTTAAAAGATTTTAGCAAATGGCTGCAATATAACAAAGAGTGAAAAATATAAGGGGGTCTGAATAGTTTTTGTACCCACTGTAACTCTACTTAACTCAATTTACACATTTTCTTTCCTTTCATTGGAAACAATTATTAAAAACTCTATAAAACTTCTGGATTGTATTTCTTAAGAGATCTTATTTTTACAGTATTATGATGCCAAATAGACTCTCTCCTTAATCCCTGTTAATTAGTGATCACTAATACTAGCCTCCACGACAGCACTTCTACATATCTTATTGTTATCTCATACCAGTATAACATCAATTGACAGTTTTGGTTTTTAGAGAAATCCTTGTTAGGTCCACAATGAGCTGTTTCAATGCATATGCATAATGCAAAAATGCAAAAATAACTATTAATTTTCTGCATATCAGTATTAAGATCTCCAAGACTTCCATTTCCAAAGGGAACTCGCATTGCATCGAAGCGCTATGGGGAACACCTCAGCGTGACTGATGAATGAGGCACCTGTACAATCACTGCAATCCTATTGGCCAGTGACAGCCATGACGTCATACTAGTGCAACCCAGATAACATCCTATTATCATGGCAAGTAACAAGCGTTTTAGAAAGTTTGCCGATTCTTGTCAGAGATTTCTGACACCGGAGGACTCACCCATCACAGTGCTCTGTTGGCATCTAGCCAAGATGAGCAGGAGGAGGCTGAAGAAGGTGAGGATGCAGAGATGGCTGAACCTGCTCAGTCCCCCTGCGCGTGTATGCAGAGTTGGGGCAAGTAATGGAGCATGCTACTGCAAGACTCGATTTGCCATGACAACGTGGCAGAGATGAACCCGCTCTTGGAAGACTCGGTGAGTGTTTCCTCTCGCCCCACAGACCACCAGCACCGGTGAGCCTTCCATTCCTTCCCGATCTCCATTCTGAGATCGATGAATGAATGAACCTGTATTCGGCGCGCATCCGTCGCCATAAGAATGAAAATTATGCCAATGTTGCGTGAGCATGGGTATGTGTCGATACCTCCTATTAATGAGATGTTTGCAATCTATCTCTCTTTGGGGGAAACGTCATACATGGCAGGTAAGAACTGTTAAGAGCTTTTTATCTCCTTCAAATAGTAGTATGTATATTCTAATAGAGCCATTTTGTAGAGATGTCAGCTCCCTGTAACTTCATATTTTAAGCATAAAAAATGTAAGTAGTTTTGCCTCCTCCAGCTGGCCTCTAGGGGGCTTAGTTAGGCCTTGGATCCCCTTAAAGGCGGTGTGTAATTGGCCTCCATTCCCTCAGGTTTACGAAGTGTTATGTTGTGTATTGGAACCCGTTGTGTATTGGAACCCTACCTGGAAGGAAGGTCCATCCAGGTCGTGCTCTCTGGTCAGTCCTCATCACCTCACCTCGGCCCGCTATTATTCTCCATCTTCATAGACGATGTTGTAGAACAGTGCGATAAAAGCATTTTTCTATATGCGGATGATTCCACCATTTACGCCCCAGTAACGTCACTTAATGGTCCCAATGTGGCAGCATCCCTAAATAAAGACCTGGAGAATATTCGCAGGTGGGCTGATACCTGGAAGGTCACGTTCGAGCCTAGCAAATGCAAGGCTATGGTTCTGTCGAGAAAGAGGCTTCCATCCTGCCCAGACCTTTTTTGGGGGGCAACCAGAATTGACCTTTGTGAGCAGTTGAATATTCTGAGACTATGTATCGATAAGAAGTTGCTATGGACTAATCATCTGTCAAACATCTGCAAGCGTGCTGGACAGCGTCTTGGCGCTCTGCGTAGGATGGCCAACAAGCTTGATGTTAAAGGTAGGGCCAATGTCTATAAGGCACAAGCCAGGAGTACCATGGAGTACTCATGCCTTGCCTGAATGAACGCATCACAGACCACTCTTGGGCAGTTTGACAACATCCAGAAAAAGGCACTGAAAATCATTGGGGAGAATGAGGACACTGCCCAAAGGAAATATGCAATCAGCCAGCTCAGCCAATGTAGAACTGTTGCAGCAACAACTGTGCTTTTTAAAATGCACACTGAAAACTGTCCAGAGGATCTCAAAGCTCTGCTACCTCCACCTGATCTCCTTTGCCGAACCACTCGGAGAGCACGACCAAGTCATGCCCTAAAACTCCCCAAGTCCAACACAAAATGCTTGGGGAGGAGTTTTCTTCATTCTGTCACAACTTGGAACTGCCTCCCCTGTGCTGTGGTATAGGTGAAATCACCTCAAAGAATGTTCAGGCCTTCAAGAAGAGACTAAACAAACACCTATTCAGCTAAAAAACTGTAATATCCTGATGGTGATTGTGGTAGGATTTCGGTCAAATTTATTATCTCACTCTTAGAAGTTTGTTGTGTTTATATGAGTGTTGTAGGGAAACTCTTATGTGAGTCTTGCTGCTGAGGCCTCCACTCTCTTTAGATCCTCCGCTCTTCTTGAGCATTTGTGACATGTTTGTAAAGTTGCTGTGCTGCTGCTTGGCATTGAGTTTATTTACACTTTGGTCTGGTAGAGTGAGAATTGTGGCAAGGAGGTTGCTCTTGTTTAGAGCATTTTCTGTTAGACCACTCGTTCTCATGTTGTAGGCTTCCTCTTGTGATTTGAGTTTCTGATGAGGCCCCCGCTCTTTAGAGCTTCATATAATATGAGCATGCTCTGGTTGAACTAAAATGTGACACATCTCATTCTGAGAGTCGTTCTGCAGAGTGAATTGCTCCCTAGAGTTTATACTTAAACCTAAGTAGGCCTATTTGCCTGTGGCAAGTGTAAGTCTCTGGTTAGAGCCTCCTTGATGTTAAGCAGGGGTATGCTAGGAGTATTTTGGTTTAGTGTCATGTTGTAAGGCCCGTGAGAAACCTCAATAATATGGCTTCCAGGTTGGTAGGTGATTGTTGGTACTTCCCTTGTTTAAAGGATCGTTATGCAGAGTGCTGGCTCCCTTGGGTGTAGTTATTGTAGGCCTTCAGGAAACAGCCTCTATATATTTATATACATAAGTGTTTATTTATATAAAGCAGGTTTTTGGCTGGGTGGTTATCAATTTTAAGCCTCCCTGTTGACTTTGGGTCCCCCTTGTAAGTGGCAGACCAGGGTCCTTGAGCCTGGGACATACTCCCTTAAAGGAGCCTTTAAGGTTAGGTTGAGGTTTCCAGGCATTTGAACTAGCGCCCTGGAAGGAGTCCTTCCTTGTTGGAATTAGACTCTTCTTTGAAGCAAGTTGCTTGAGCAAACTGGCCAAAGGGAGTAGTGTCACTGACAGCCAGGCTGGTGTGTACCTGTAGGCGGAGTTAATCTTGTAAGTTTCCATGAAGTTAGCCTCTTCTGCTTCCATGAACGTACCCCTCAGCATGACGGCGTGGGTATTCTTGTTATAGAATACCCATAACGCATGCGCCATGGTGCTCATGTGAACATCTCAGCCAATACAGAACTGGCATTCTGACGCAGAAACACTGCACTGTATTTACAAAGTACACTGCATAAGAGACTAATGTTTTATTCAATTGTCTTTTGTACATATCTGTTAATATTTTTAATTACATTTGTTTAGTAGACTGTTCGGATTATTGTCTTTTGGTGCTAATCAGCATTTAATATAGTTCAAGAAGGAATGAAGTCTACAATTAATCCACTCTCTGATCAACCTAATCATGACAGTTGTAACAGGGATGAAATATGTAAGACATTATGTATAGATTACAATATATAGATAGATTACAAATATGTAATCTATTATATGATGTTATGATGTTGCAATCCTTTTGTTCTGAACTAAATTGCACTAAATTTCAGTCCCGGCTTGTGAAGATTGCTGTTGATGTAAGGTAAGAACGTTTGTTACAATCTAAACCTGACTATAAACATACTCATTATTGGATACTCTATACAGTTCTCTCTGTGGCCATGTCTCTAAATTAATTAAAAGACACAAAAATAATTGGTTGTTTTTGTTTTCATCTGTTCTGTCATTTTGATGCTTAAAAACAAATCATTTGGGTTAGCGTCTAATAACCTGCCCTTATTTTGTACTTCATTTTATCCTGAGTAATAAAGAGTCAATGACTTTCACCTGTGACATATTGATTGAGTAAATTGGCAGGTGAAGAGAAAAATAATGCTTGTCAGGAGAAAGGTGGAGCCACGCTGATTTACATCTGTATAAATTTGGATCGTAGCACCCTGAAGTGTCATTGAAACAAGCTTGGCAATAATGGGGTTTTTGCAGGTTGGAGTTGGATTGGTGTTTATTCTTACTCTTGGATTTTCTGATGCACAATGGAGAGCAAGAGCAGCACATAATCGCAGTCCAAGTGAGTTTATGCCTAGGGCGTTAGCTCAAGCTTCTCAACAGGCTGATTCCAGGATGTCTTCAATTCCCAGTAAACCTGTATTTGCACCACAAACGTTCCCCGCTCAGTTTCCTGTCCAGACTCCAGTCAGGACTGACTTTGGAAAGCCTTCTCAAGATCTTATGGGTGTTCAATCAAAAGAGCTGTTGCAGGGTCCGGTGGCGAAACTGATGTGGGGCTTTCCAAGTCTACAAAAGGAACCACAGCAACCTGATATTCCTTTTGATTTGCCAAATCCTGTCCCTGCTAACAGTGTAGCTGTTCAGTGTGGAGAGAATTCAGTATATGTGGAAGTGATGAAGGACTTCTTTGGGACTGGGGACCCACAGTTGTCCTCTGCTTTTACACTGGGAGGCTGCACTGCAACTGGAGAGGATCCTTCAGCTCAAGTGCTCATCTTTGAGTCTGAACTGCATGGATGTAGCAGCACATCAATGGTAGGGTTTTATTTTGATGTTACTAACAGGGACCGTTAAAAAAATCCATGATCATGTTCTATTAACTAACTTTTTAGGTGACCGAGGATGAGCTTGTCTATATGTTCAACATTATCTACACCACAGAAGAGGTTTCATATGGTGTTCCTATTGTCAGGAGCAGTAGTGCAGTGGTTGGTATCGAGTGTCATTATTCAAGGTGAGGTTTTAAATGTGAGCCCTTTTTTCTAAAACTCTATATCCATTTGAATAGTTTTCATGAAGTGTTTTTTTTTTTTTTTTTATACCTACACCCAAACATTTAGTTAAAATCTGATTGATCCTGTTAAAATTGTCTATTGGCTCATTCTGAACATGTTAAATGAAACCAATATTGTTGATTATGAATTCAAAGTAAAAAAAAATGTTTCAAAATGCTACAAATCCATCCTTTTTCTGTGTAGTTGGTTTGTCTGTAAAAGCAACAACCACAAAGCAACTCATGTCACATGCAGCATATGACATCAGGAGTCAAAACGATTACAATTACAACTGTAATCGGGGGGTTTGGGTGTCGTAGATTGCGTTCCAGATGGGATTTTGTTCCGGCCAGAAAAGTGTTTGTGGGGACACCGCAGCGTGATCGAAAAGGGCACTTTCACTTTCAAAGGGGCAGGGGCAAAAGACGAGACGACAGGATATATCGCATTTATAGGCTAAAAACAGGCTTGGCGCTGTAAGACCGCTGAATTCGCTCCAATGGCGGCAGCGAAGAGCGGGTGAAGGGATTTGTGTTCGCGGTTCTCAGCTTGGCAACATGGATTTAATTCCAATTCCTCTTTATCTGACTCCATTTTATCATAATTTAGAATTTATAGTTAGCCACACATTTAATTATTCCGTTTAAACCTTTGTGGAAAGTACCCATTAATAATTCCAGAGTAAGTCAGAATAAATCAAAATGTAACAATTTATTAAACAGCCAGGTACATGTATAATTCCAATTACATAATCAATTCAAAGATCCTCAAAACATCAAATACTCTGAAGTAAAGCGTGAGAGATGCGTTCCTGACTTTCCATACGTAACGTTGGTCGGACATAGGCCTACAACGTTACGAGCAAATCTGAATTACAATATTGCGCCCTGAACTTTCTGCTACATCACCTTAAGTACTCAGCAAGACAGTCAATTATTTCAAATGGAATTTACATGTAATCACTGTCTCAGACCTGTAGTATTGACGAGACCAAATGGTTGAAAGCCACCCCTACCATACTAGGCAAGGTCTCTTTAAACTCTTAAAACCTTTAATGTGTTCTTGTTTGCCTCAGTGCGACTGGTACAAATATCTCATCTCCACAAAGACATTTCCAATGATATCAAACACAAATATACTGTGTAGTATTTGTTCACTTTTAGATCATATAGATTTTGAATACGTTTCCGATAGTCACGGCATGAGGGGGTGAAGTAGGATGGGGGGTGAAGCAGGTGAAAAATGCATGTAAATTAGAGCCATTCTTAGTTGATTCACACAGCGTGACGTTGTCTGCATAAAGTAGCCTTTGTCTTCCACCAGACAATCTGGCATTACTTTTTACAGCCTTTCAGCGCTTATAGCATTTTGGAAAGAAACTGCATCTTGCAGTACATTTAAACAAGGAAATATAATGATTTGCCACTTAAGATTGATGGCGCAGAGAATAGGTTCAGTACACAGCTCAATGGCATGACAGACTCATTTTCTTTTAATTTGGTGTTTATCGCGTTTTGGAAAAGAGCTCTTCATGTATTTGAGACTTGCAGGATCTGCTGATCCCACCACTTCTGGCCATGAGATGAATGCTTGTTTAACTCCTACAGAGCACATAATGTGAGCAGTGATGCCTTAATGCCCACTTGGATCCCATATGCCTCAACTAAGGTTGCGGAGGAAGTCTTTGTCTTCTCCCTCAAGCTCATGACTGGTTAGTGTATCCCAAACAGATTTGTAGCATGCTTGTGAACCTGTGCTAAGACTCCTCCTTTGCAGATGACTGGATGTTTGAGCGACCTTCTAACCAGTACTTCCTGGGTGACATGATAAATCTTGAAGCATCAGTGCGTTTGTACAACCATGTTCCCGTCCGTGTGTTTGTGGACCGCTGTGTGGCTACTGCAGTCCCTGATGTCGCTTCTGTCCCCAGATACTCCTTTATTGAGAATAATGGGTAAGCGGTGCTGCCTCATGTATACCAGCTTCCAGAAGGGTTGCTAGTTTTCTAACTGGGTTCTGTTTACAGATGCCTGGTTGATGCCAAGCTCACAGGCTCCACGTCTCACTTTATGCCTCGGACTCAAGGTGATAAGCTACGGTTTCAACTAGAGGCGTTTAGGTTCCAGCAGGCAGACAGTGGGCTGGTATGTTTTAGATGTACAGCTCTTTGTACGATCTGCTACCATGGTGTACAAACAATTGTCTTTGCAGGTCTACATCACATGCATTTTGAAGGTGGCTGCAGCAACCTCAAGTTCTGAGCAAAAAGCTTGTTCATTCTCTGCTAATGGGTATGTTGCCTGCTAGATAAGTGTGCAGGTAAATTGGTTGTCATCAACTTAACTGAGGGTGTTTCTTGTCAGTTGGGTGTCTGCAGATGGCTCTGACCAGGTGTGTGGCTGCTGTGACACCACTTGTAGCGTCAGAAGTGGAAGTGATCAGCTGCTTACGGGTATGGACTAACTCTAACTTTGTTGCTGTCCTTCTTGGCTTCAGTTCTCACTAATCATTTGTTCCTCAGATCTACGTTGGGAAAAGGCGTCTGTTGGCCCCATCAATGTTAAGGACTATGGTCAACAGTAACTGGAAATGCCATGTGATTTAATAAAAGATTATCGTAATAGTCTTGTCTATGGTCTTTATTGGCACAATACTAAACATATCTATCCAGGTTATGTGATTTGACAGTTCAAATGCACCACAATGCCTTTTTAGCTATTTTGCCCTTCATTACTTGTTTCAGTAACCATGTACCTCAGCTCCACCCACATCACACTTCAGCCCATTTTCAGTTATCTGGCAAAGCTTGTACTACACAATTTAAGGTTTACTTGTTTCAATTACTGAAGTTCCATCAACTTGAATAATCCCAAAAATATGTAAGGCTTGTTCAACTTAAAGCTTTTTTTGTGGCAGTATAGAGATTGACATGTGACCAACTGGGCGGCAACGTCATCAGAACGCAAAGAATTTTGGATATGTTTGGCCCGTGCACATGGCCTGGCATAGTAGGCTAGTGTTCTGGCATAAAAATAATTAATTAAAAATGAGAGCGAAAAACAGAATATAATCCTACAAAATGCAGTGGACTAAAGAAAACATTGTCGGACCATATCGAAAGACGAGATGAGAAAATAAAGGGAATCAACGGACTGGATCCTTACAAACTGAGCGCCTGGTCAAGGGACATCAAACTGTTGCCTAACTTCCAGCAGCCATATATGTGGATTTCTTTTAAAAAGGTTTAAAAACGAAAGAAAAGACTAGAGTCTGCTGTTTTTGAATAGCCTATTGTAAGTTTCTCTTTTAAAATGTTTGTGATTTTAGGCTATAACCTATGTTTAAATGTTTTGCCACTTGTGTGTGCTAAATCTAAAGTACTAGACTATATAACTGAATGAATAAACGTTTAAATGTAGTAGACTGTTATAACCTGACATCTATGAAAGTGTAAACAAAGAGAATTGCAATTATGACAAGCCATGTTCAGTAACATGGATTTGAAATAAAAAATAATGAATAAATGCTGTGTTTGTGGTATACAACAGCGGATCAGTTGCGCACTGCAAACGCAGCATATGTGAAAGTACAACAGGGCGGCTCCTGAACCGCAACATGCACTGCAGACGGAGCATGTGTAAAAAAGAGCGTTAGTGTTAGTGCGTACACACACAAAGTTTTCAGTAAATTCAAGTTGCTACAGCAGGCCCAGATGGATGGGTCCAGGTCCAGGACCTGGAGATTGTAAAAGTGGGGCAGAAAACTGTCGTCCGTGTGAAGGTATACTAATGTTTTAAGCACCACAGTCCACAACCACAATCTATCTGCATGCAGTCAGAATTCAACAAAACTCTACACCGTCAATATTTTTCCACGCTGAAAAACAATAAAGGGATATCTTAAGCTTTATGCTACTTCTATCGTGAGAACAACTATTGCAGTTTATAACACAGCAGGTAGACGGCATGAACACTGCGTTCTACCCTCCATGCAAAGAAGTCTGGCGCCCGGCGTTTGTGCCGCGGATTCCCAAAATGCTTTGCGTTCACCACCGGGAATACGACGACGACACATTAGCAATCTCTATAGTACCCACCCTGCCACTATGGCTCACCCCATTTGACCTGATGGTGGCACTAGAGTGATCAAAAGTACATGTCCTAAACCAGGGTTTTCAAACCTGTCCTGGAGGACCCCAGCCCTGCACATTTTGTATGTCTCCCATTTTTGACACACCCAATTCAGGTCTTGCAGTCTCTGCTAATGAGCTCATGAGTTGAATCAGGTGTGTTAGATGAGGAGACATGCAAAATGTGCAGTACTTAGGGGTCCTCCAGGACAGGTTTGAAAACCACTGTCCTAAACCATTTGCTGTGTGGGCGGAGCTGAAAAGCCATGAGCATGCACAGCTACTTCGTTGAGAGCGTCTGTGACAGCTGTAACATCCTTAAATGTGGAAAAGAAAAGTTATCCTAAATAAACCATGGCTATCAATCAGATTCAACCATACACAATCCAGAATCTGATCCGGAGGCTGAAACTGAACAGGAGCAGTAGCAACAGCAGGACATCTCTATGTTGTATGTACTGTAACTGTATTTGCTTAGCGGCTTGTCAACATTTGTGTGTTTACTCATGGTTTATAAGGACAGGATTTGGTTTATGGACTATTGTATGCGACTAAACGTTAGCAGTAGCAAGTGGAACGGTTTTGCACGTCAGACTACTGCATGTTTACATAGAAAATTCATTTGAATTAAGTGTGCTTTGTGTGAACGGTGCCTAGCTTAGGTTAAATATGAAATATTTCATTTAGTTCAACACCAATAGTGGTCAGCTAAAAAAAATTATTTAAACACGCACCATAAATAGCATGCCCCATTGATAAATGGTCACCAAGACCTCAGACTGGGTCGACGGTTCACCTTCCAACAAGACAATGACCCTAAGCACACAGCTAAAATAACAAAGGAGTGGCTTCACAACAACTCCATGACTGTTCTTGAATGGCCCAGCCGGAGCCCTGACTTAAACCCAATTGAGCATCTCTGGAGAGACCTGAAAATGGCCACCAACGTTTACCATCCAACCTGACAGAACTGGAGAGGATCTGCAAGGAGGAATCGCAGAGGATCCCCAAATCCAGGTGTGGAAAACTTGTTGCGTCATTAGATCAAAAGTGTGCTTCTACTAAATACTGAGCAAAGGGTCTGAATACTTAGGACCATGTGATATTTCAGTTTTTCTTTTTTAATAAATCTCCAAAAATGTCAACAATTCTGTGTTTTTCTGTCAATATGGGGTGCTGTGTGTAATGAGAAAAAAAAGAACTTAAATGATTTTAGCAAATGGCTGCAATATAACAGAGTGAAAAATGCAAGGGGGTCTGAATACTTTCTGTACCCACTGTAACTCTGCATAACTCATTTTGAGCGGTCTGCAGTTCAGTTTTACCCACATGTAAAGGCAGCTTATTAATAAACCATTATAGAGATCCTTTCAATCTCTCTACTTAACTCAATTTACACATTTTCTTTCCTTTCATTAGAAACAATTATTAAAACATTTTTACAGTATTATGATACCTAATATACTCTAGCCTATACTCTAGTGATCACCAGCCTCCACGACAGCACTTCTACATATCTTATAGTTTTCTCATACCAATATAACATCACTTTTTTTTTTTTAGAGAAATCCAGTTGGGTCCACAATGAGCTGTTTCAATGCATATGTATAATGCAAAAATGCCAAAATAACTATTAATTTTCTGCATATCAGTATTAAGATCTCCAATAATTGCATTTCCAAAGGGAACTCGCATTGCATCGAAGCGCTATGGGGAACACCTCAGCGTGACTGATGAATGAGGCTCCTGTTTGGCGTTTAAATAGAGTCAAAAGTCGCGCGCACTAAAACCACGAGCACGCGAATAAAGCCAAGCGCGCAAAACAGACCAACGTGAGAGCGCATCTGTGCACCCGCGAGCGCGCATTTGTACACCGCGAGAGCGCAGAACAGTATTTATGGGCGGAAATGAATACTGGAGCAAGCCCCTGCTGCCTAGTGCACAACTGCACATGAGCGCTCGCGCGACTACTCAACACACACACACACACACACACACACACACACACACACACACACACACACACACACACACACACACACACACACACACACACACACACACACACACACACACACACACACACACACACACACACACACACACACACACACACACACACACACACACACACACACACACACACACACACACACACACTCGCTCCTTGAGTTGACTTTTGACACTTTAAGACAAAGCTGGCTAACCCATAAATGTAGGATGTTAAAGGTTAGGTTTGACCTACATTGACAATATACAGTAAATAAATCATGGCTGAGTAGCATTTCTAGCTACTACAGCAGCTATGCTAATTATTTCCCATCTGCTTTTCTGTTATTATCTCGGGACACTAGTCCCGAGGTAAATAGTTCGTCAGCTCCAGTTTGTATCCAGTCTCTCATGGAGACTTCAGATGCCCCAACACCTGTGATGAGACGACTCGACGCCTGTGAAGAGACGACTCAACGCCAGCGCTGTTATGGCCTAAATTAATACATGATTGATTAACTTTTTCTAACATTTTTCAATGTACATTTATGAAATGCACTTTCTGTAAATTGAATTATCTCCTTGTTAATGTCTGACACCGACGCATGCATACTGTAATAGACGGGCCAGGCGCGAAAGCTTGACAGGCGTAGCAACAGTAACTGAGGAGGGCGGGGCTTAGCGAAGGGTCAATTGTGGTCAGCGGGGCTACTTTGAATGTGTCCGCTCTCACCCATAAGGTGTAGAAAGTAAACGAAACCCAGTAAAAGAAAGAAAGAAAGAAAGAAAGAAAGAAAGAAAGAAAGAAAGAAAGAGAGAAAGAAACAGAGATGAGATTTACACTCTAAGAAAATAATGAGATAATGTCAATAAATTGGATAATTATTTTTTTGGAAGGAAGGAGCTGTGATAACTTTAATATGAGGTTAAAATTAAAGATAAAGATGATAGAGCATGTTGCAAAGATATATAAATCCTGATTGAGAGGGTTTTAAATGAAAAAAAAAAAGATAAACAGCTGTGGAAACGATGTGGTTGCACCATCCAAAATGGTGTGGCGATGGCAAGCCTTGTTTACCCCGAAAATTCTTTGACCATTATGTTAGATGGCTGCATGGATGATCAGGCAGCCAAAGGAGGAATTAGTTGAATAAAAACTGTCTGGTGTACAGTATTTGATTAACATTTTTGTAGAAGAAAAGGCCTTGAGCAAATCTGAGTCTGTTTGAGACTGTTTTTTGGAAGGGGTAAACAATAGCTTACATCGATAGAATTGTGTATTATTGCAAAAGAAACGTCCTTTCTGTTGTCTAAGATCTGTGTGCAGGTTAAGGGACTCCTTTACATAACATCAAGCCAGTAATTCCCTGGTGATACGGGACTACAGAAGGAAGAGATGGAAAGCAAAAAGGTGACTAGGGCCTTTTGTCGTGCTTCTGACGACACACACTGCCATCAAGGTAGCTGAGAGAGCAATGTGGGTGCATGCGAACCATTGCAAGAAGGTCCCACCAGTGATCAGGGAGAAGGAGCCGAGAGGAGAGGAGCAGAGGGCACATGTCTGTGCGGACGGAGGTCAAGCATAAACATCACTTGCCGTTATCATCGCAGGACACTGGCACAATGTGGTGCTGAGGCAACCAGTTTAGAACCTATTGCAAGCCCACAGAATCAAGACACGGGTAGAAGGTGATTGGACATGATATACGACCATAGTTGCCAATCTGCTGAGAGGTGGCGTCCTTTCATTAACAGAGCAGAAAAGACTATAAGCACATCGAAGACTAATTTTAATAACTCTTTCTGGGTGTACAACTGTGCAATTCATCTTGCCAACTGAAATAATGGAGCAAGCAAAGCCGTGGCACCCTTTTCGAGTGCCTGGACTGTGCGTCTGGAGGGGAACAACATTCATACATACACTTTTTTAATTTTTCTTGTGAGTTATCAAATAATGATAAAAAAGGGGAATTGTTGAGGAAAATTTAATCATAGAAGAATCATTTATGTTTGAGTTCACACAGAAGTCAATGTCTGTTCCTGCTATGCAAAAACACCTCTAAGCAGGGGGTCACGGGACACCTAAATTGAGAGCTTTCCCTCACCAAGGGTGTCGGATAATTTAAATAAGGATTAAGATTATTAAGGATTATTCTTGTGTTCCTTGCTTTTTACATTTATATTAGCTCCAAGACAGGAAGGGGACCATTTACATATTGTGTTTCTCACCTTTACTCTATGGAAAAGTACTGAGAGGAATTGATCGAACATTGGGGGTATAAATGCTTGTGGGTTCTTTTGTGTCCTCAGTTCACACTCGAGGCAGGCATTGCATGACTGTATTGACTATGGGCTCTACTTGCAAGAAATTAAATCTTTATAAAGACAATTGGCTAAGGTTTGTCTCTTATTCAGGAATGCAACGGAGTTAATTTATTTTTGCCACAGCATGACCAACTTTACTTCTGCTGTCAATCAAATCGTTCGTTAAATATGGGAGATTATTTCAAAAACCTATATATCCAGCGGCATAACAGTCTAGACTAGTGACAGCTAGCGTAACTCTGTGGTTAAATGTGAGTGTGTTTGAGCATCAGTAACTCAGTGACTATTTGTATCAAAATTTGATACATGTAACAGACATGTAAAATGTGGCTATCGAATATAACTCACTTTCATGTACTACACATTCACAGATTATGTTATTGAGTTAATGTCAAATTAAAAGAGTTTTGTTGTCACATCCTACCCCACTATACTGGAGTGAGTTGTAACACTAACTGGGGATAGATGTAACACTGAGAGGTAATTTGATAAAATAACCACACTATCCTTTTTTTTTTTGCATAAATATCATGGAAGAACAAAGAAAAACAGGTTTGAACAATGTCAACAATTTAAACTTACAAAAAAACACTATATTGTATTTGTTTTACAATTTTAAAATTGTAGTGCAAAACAATTGCTGAGTGTTTGTGTGAGTGTGCGTGTAAGTGTACTGTATTCCTGCCACATAAGGGTTCAGTCACTAAATACGGTTTTTGTGTGAATTTTGAGATATTGCATAAAAAACGCTGGATGGAAACATGAAGATGGACATAAATTATAATAATGTGCACAAAAAACTTGCGAGTTCAATCGAGGCAGAAAATGTTTATCTGGTAAGAAGACATGCGCATAAACAATGATGGAAACACATTTACTGAATAAATCCCTCCATACGCAACAAAAAACTCACGTGACTTTGCCTCAACAGAGGATGTGATTGATAACTGGACTCATTGGAATCATAGGGGTTGGTTGAAACATTTTTAATCACAACTATTCCCACCCCAAACAGCCATAACAAGGGTAGGCCTTTCTGTTTTAGCATGTGGGTTTGAAGTTAGCATAAATCCAAAGCATCAAAATAAACTAGAGAAATAGCTTTTTCAGGTCATGTAAGTTAAATAATTGTACCTACAATTCAATGATTGCTAGGCAAAACATAATCTTGATGAAACATTTTACTTTCTTACCTGAAAATCTTTTTTTTGTTTTTGTTTTTTTTTGCTCAGTCACATGCAATTTCTCCTGTGAGCTCAAAAAACGAAGGGAGTGTATGATATAAATGCAAAACTTACATTGTTACATCTAACCCCATGTTACAATCCTCCCAGGTCTCCACTACTCTAGTATACAATTCTGTCTGTGGCCATGTTTCTGAATTAATACATAAGGAAGACACAAAAAGACTTGGTTGTTTGTGTTTCAGAAAAGTGATCTGCTGACATTTTGATGTTAAAAATCGTTTGGTTTAGCTCTGTCTTCATTTGGTACTTCATTTTATGCTGAGTAATAAAGAGTCAATGACTTTCACCTGTGACATATCGATTGAGTAAATTGGCAGGTGCAGAGAAAAATAAGGAGCCATGCTGATTTACATCTGTATAAATTTGGATGGTAGCACCCTAAAGTGTCATTGAAACAAGCTTGGCAATAATGGGGTTTTGGCTGGTTGGATTTGGATTGGTGTTTATTCTTACTCTTGGATTTTCTGATGCACAATGGAGAGCAAGAGCAGCACATAATCGCAGTCCAAGTGAGTTTATGCCTAGGGCGTTAGCTCAAGCTTCTCAACAGGCTGATTCCAGGATGTCTTTGATTCCCAGTAAACCTGTATTTGCACCACAAACGTTCCCTGCTCAGTTTCCTGTCCAGACTCCAGTCAGGATTGACTTTGGAAAGCCTTCTCAAGATCTTATGGGTGTTCAATCAAAAGAGCTGTTGCAGGGTCCAGTGGCGAAACTGATGTGGCGCTTTCCAAGTCTACCAGAGGAACCACAGCAACCTGACATTCCTTTTGATTTGCCGCATCCTATCCCTGCCAACAGTGTAGCTGCTCAGTGTGGCGAGAATTCAGTATATGTGGAAGTGATGAAGGACTTCTTTGGGACTGGGGACCCACAGTTGTCCTCTGCTTTTACACTGGGAGGCTGCACTGCAACTGGAGAGGATCCTTCAGCTCAAGTCCTCATCTTTGAGTCTGAACTGCATGGATGTAGCAGCACATCAATGGTAGGGTTTTATTTTGATGTTACTCACAGGGTGAGTTAAATCTCCATGATTGTGTTCTATTAAATTTCTTTTTAGGTGACTGAGGATGAGCTTGTCTATATGTTCAACATCATCTACACCCCACAAGAGGCTTCATATGGTGTTCCTATTGTCAGGAGCAGTAGTGCGGTGGTTGGTATCGAGTGTCATTATCCAAGGTGAGGATTAAATTGGAGACTCGCTGGATCTGCTGATCCCATCATTTATGGCCATGAGATGACTGCTTGTTTAACTCCTACAGAGCACATAATGTGAGCAGCGACGCCTTAATGCCCACTTGGATCCCATATGC
This sequence comes from Gobiocypris rarus, assembly GCA_023029165.1. NCBI lineage: Eukaryota > Metazoa > Chordata > Actinopteri > Cypriniformes > Gobionidae > Gobiocypris > Gobiocypris rarus. The sequence continues at coordinate 23,307,039 of CM040933.1, forward strand.
CTCAACTAAAGTTGCGGAGGAAGTCTTTGTCTTCTCCCTCAAGCTCATGACTGGTTGGTATATCCAAAACAGATTTGTAGCATGCTTGTGAACCTGTGCTAAGACTCCTCCTTTGCAGATGACTGGATGTTTGAGCGACCTTCTAACCAGTACTTCCTGGGTGACATGATAAATCTTGAAGCATCAGTGCATTTGTACAGCCATGTTCCTGTCCGTGTGTTTGTGGACCGCTGTGTGGCTACTGCAGTCCCTGATGTCGCTTCTGTCCCCAGATACTCCTTTATTGAGAATAATGGGTAAGAGGTGCTACCTAATGTAAGCCAGCTTCCAGAAGGGTTGCAGGTTTTCTAACTGGGTTCTGTTTCCAGGTGCCTGGTTGATGCCAAGCTCACAGGCTCCACGTCTCACTTTATGCCTCGGACTCAAGGTGATAAGCTACGGTTTCAACTAGAGGCGTTCAGGTTCCAGCAAGCAGACAGTGGGCTGGTATGTTTTAGTTGTGCAGCTCTTTGTATGATCTGCTACCATTGTGTACAAACAATTGTCTTTGCAGGTCTACATCACATGCATTTTGAAGGTGGCTGCAGCAACCTCAAGTTCTGAGCAAAAAGCTTGTTCATTCTCTGCTAATGGGTATGTTGCCTACTAGATGGGTGTACAGGTAAATTGGTTGTCATCAACTTAACTGAGGGTGTTTCTTGTCAGTTGGGTGTCTGCAGATGGCTCTGACCAGGTGTGTGGCTGCTGTGACACCACTTGTAGCGTCAGAAGTGGAAGTGATCAGCTGCTTACGGGTATGGACTAACTCTAACTTTGTTGTTGTCATTCTTGGCTTCAGTTCTCACTAATCATTTGTTCTTCAGATCTACGTTGGGAAAAGAAGTCTGTTGGCCCCATCAATGTTAAGGAATATGGCCAACGGTAACTGGAAGTGCCATGTGATTTAATAAACGATTATCTTAATAGTCTTGTCTGTGGTCTTTACTGGCACAATACTAAACCTATCTATCCAGGTTGTGATTTGACAGTTCAAATGCACCACAATGCCTTTTTACTATTGGTCTGTGTGGGGACTGCTATTTTTCTCAAGTCACTTGTAGGGCTAGGCGTGTTACTACACTAAAGGGCATTCCAATGGCATCACATCCTTTCTGGTGCTTAGTGGATACTTTTATATTTTTAGGGATTAAAGCCAAGTGGTACCCTTCTGCAGTCTCTTGAAGCCAACACGGAAGTGACTTATACTGCAATTAATTGACTGGCAGCTGAGATGAGCTCCAAAAGGGAGTCAAATCTGTATCTCCCCCTTTTAAAATGCCCAGCTTTATAGCAGAAGTTGTTTACAACCTGGTACAAAAATAGTTTTGGTCTATACTGCTAATTTTGCCTTTCATTACTTGTTTCAGTAACCATGCACCTCAGCTCCACCCACATCCCACTGTTGTCCATTTTCAGTTATCTGGGACTAAGGCGCGGTACTGCACTGCCAAGTTGGCAATGGTTGACTTTAGGCTTCAAAACTGAGTGTAACAAGGCACAACACGGCAACAAGGCGCAACACAAAGAAAATGCTCCCGACCAAGAGGGGGCTCTCGGAGTGCATTAAAGTTAGTTGTCCTTGCCATTGTTCTATAGCAGTCTTACAAAGATATAAACACGATCAGTTTTAAGTGTGTAACCATTGTATATCGACATGAACTATCAGTTCAAATTCACCTATGTGCTTTAAAGCTGCATATTTATACTCGTTAATTTTTTTACACGCTGTCACAACGCTTGATGCACAAGGGAACTTCTGCCAATTCTACCAAGTGGTTGAAACTTATAATTTTATGAATTAAAATTGCTGTTTTGTTTAAATGTTCAAATTCCAATGTTATGCATTGAGTCAGTTTTTTAGAATACAACAAATATGTGGAATTTTAACATGTCTGTTTTTGAATGTTAAATTATTTTTATTCATACAAATATGTTTCAACTGTATGGTGGCATTGGCAGACGTTCCCTTGGGCATCAAGCGCCGTGACAGCGTGTAAAAGCGTTTTTGAGAATAAATATGCAGCTATAATGCATGTAGGTGATTTTGAATTTATATTTCATGTCGATATACAATGGTTACACACATAAAACTGATCGTAGTGTTTATATCTTTGTAAGACTGGCCAATCTATAGAACAATGGCAAGGAAAATAACTTTAATGCACTCCGAGAGCCCCCTCGTGGTCGGGAGCATTTCAGTTGTGTTGCGGCGATTTTGTTGTGTTGTGCCTTGTTTCCGTTGTGTTGTGACGATTTCATTGTGTTGTGACGTGTTTCCGTTGTGTTGCGGCGATTTCTTTGTGTTGTGACTTGTTTCCATTGTGTTGTGGCAATTTCGTTGTGTTGTGGTTTAATTTAGTATGGCTGCACTATTGGGCCACCGTACAAACCAGTGCAGAAAGATTCTCTGGAGTTGGATGGTCAATTGTCAGAGATACATTCAACCATACATATATGATCCAGAATCTGATCCGGAGGATGAAACTGAACCATGTTTACTCATGGTTTATGAGGACATGATTTAGTTTATGGACTATTGTATGCGATGAAACGTTAGCAGTAGCAAGCGGAATGGTTTTGCACGTCACACTACTGCATGTTTACATAGAAAATTCATTTGAATGAAGTGCGCTTTGTGTGAACGGCGCAAATAGCCTAGGTTTAATATGAAATAATTCATTTAGTTCAACACCTATAGTGGTCAGCTAAACAAATGTATTTAAACACACACCATAAATAGCATGCTCCATTGATAAGCGATCATGTTGTTTACCGGTGTACGCGACAATAGCCAAAAACATAGACATCTGAAGCAGTTTTACTCATTGCCTGCTTCCAATGCACGACTGTTAGCCTTTATCACATCTTTGGTGACATTGTTGATTTCGTGAAGTCCTGTGACTGCAGTGCAGCAGCCCTTTAGGAGAAAAGCATGTTTATGGGCGTGCATTTGCTCTTTTGCTATGGTTGCGTGGCGCCGCACGCTCTTCCGGGAGAAGTGCCCATACGGCTCGTACAAGGAAATTCAGCCCCATTTGACGTCACACAAACCCATACTCGAAAAAAACTTTCCAAAACTGGAAGGAGTATTTTTGACACAGAAATATTCCATCAAACGTCTAACTTATGTTTTGAAACTTTGTCAATGTTTACATTTACATTTAGATTTAGTCATTTAGCAGACGCTTTTATCCAAAGCGACTTACAAATGAGAGTAATAGAAGCAACCAACACCAGTCAAGGGCAACAATATGCAAGGCCCGCTAGTAGAGAATTACAGTTGTCCAGTTTGGAGAGTACAAGAGCTTGGACCAGGAGTTGAGTGGCCTGCTCTGATAGGAAGGGTCTATTCTTCCTAATGTTGTATAGCGCAAATCTGCAGGACCGGGTTGTTGCAGTAATGTGGTCAGTGAATTTTAGCTGATCATTAATCACAACTCCAAGGTTCCTGGCAGTCCCGGACGGAGTTATGGTTGATGAACCGAGCTGAATAGAGAGAGTATGTTGAAGTGCTGGGTTGGCTGAGACCACAAGCAGTTCTGTCTTTGCCAGATTGAGTTGAAGGTGTTGTTCCTTCATCCAGGCAGAAATGTCTGTCAGGCAGGCAGCGATCCGAACCCCAACTGTGGGATCATCTGGTTGAAATGAGAAGTAGAGTTGAGTGTCATCAGCATAGCAGTGATAGGAAAAGCCATGTTTCTGGATGACAGATCCTAGAGATGACGTGTAGATGGAGAAGAGAAGTGGTCCAAGCACTGAGCCCTGAGGAACTCCAGTAGCTATATGATGTGACTTAGACACTTCACCTCTCCATGACACCCTGAAGGACCTACCTGAGAGGTAAGACTTGAACCACTGGAGAGCAGTTCCTGAGATCCCCATCTTCATGAGTGTTGACAGGAGGATTTGGTGGTGTCAAAAGCAGCAGACAGATCCAGCAGGATGAGTACTGATGATTTGGAAGCTGCTTTTGCTTGTCTCAGTGCTTCAGTAACCGAGAGCAGGGCAGTCTCAGTTGAGTGGCCGCTTTTGAATCCAGATTGGTTGTTGTCCAGGAGGTTGTTCTGTGCAAGAAACATAGAGAGTTGGTTGAACACTACTCTCTCAAGTGTCTTAGCAATAAAAGGCAGAAGGGACACCGGTCTGTAGTTTTCTAAAAGTGCTGGGTTCAGAGAGGGTTTCTTAAGCAGTGGGGTTACCCGAGCCTGCTTGAATGCTGTGGGGAAAGTCCCGGTGTGAAGAGAGGTGTTGATGATGTGGGTGAGTGCAGGAGTAATTGACGAAGTAATGGCCTGAAGCAGGTGAGTGGGGATTGGATCAAGCGGACAAATAGTGGGGTGTTTGGAAAGGATGAGTTTGGAGACTTCTGCTTCAGAGAGCAGAGAGAAAGAGGGTAGCGTTTGTGTGACGGTTGATGAGATGTGTATGTCAGTTTGTGGTGCGGAGAATTAGCTGCTAATGGAGGAGGTGTTGTTTGTGAAGAAAGATGCAAAGTCGTCAGCTGTAAGAGTTGATGACGGAGGATGGGGGAGGAGGGCAAAGAAGAGAGGAGAATGTTCTGAAAAGTGCACGAGAGTCAGAGCAGTTGTTGATTTTGTTGTGATAGTATGTAGTTTTTGCAGTGGAGACATGTGCAGAGAAGGAAACAAGAAGAGACTGATACAAGGTAAGATCAGTAGAGTTCTTAGATTTGCGCCACTTTCTCTCTGCCACCCTGAGGCCAGAGCGATGTTCGCGGAGAACATCAGACAGCCAGGGGGCAGAGGGTGTGGTGCGGGCTGGTCTAGATGAAAGGGGGCAAAAGCTGTCCAAACAGGATGTTAGAGTGGAGCAAAGAGTGTCAGTAGCACTGTTAGTGTCCAGAGCTGAGAAATGAGCAGGTGGAGGAAGTGAGGATGAAACAATAGTGGATAGACGAGAGGGAGAGAGAGAGCGTAGATTACGCCGAAAGGAGATCTGTGGATTAGTATGAGTTGTATCAGGAGTGAGTATGAGGTTAAGAGTGACGAGGAAGTGGTCGGAGGTGTGCAATGGAGTCACTAAAGTGTTGTTGTCTGTAGAGCAGTAGCGTGTGTAGATAAGGTCCAAATGATTACCTGATTTGTGAGTAGCCGTGGTTTAGCATGGGAATCCAAGTCTTTAACAGTGTAAAAAACTCAGTGTGCATGAAACTGCATTTCACCCCACTTTAAGGGAAGGGAGGAGAAAAAACGGTGCATAAGGCAAGAGAGGCTGTTATACCTTTTATTTTACTTCACCGTGTATTACTTTGTGGGTTATGTACACCACATCCGTAGGGGACTGCCATTGTTGTTTCACGGGCTATGTGATGTCAGAGCAGGTAACTGGGAGTATATCAATCTAGTGAGTTCACGGGTGGAAAGTCACAAGTTTGACTGCCGCTCCAGTGCACTTTCACGGGTAGAAGGTTGGAAAAACAGGGTTGCCTGGAACGCAGCATTAATACACAAAAGAAATGGTTTGTTGTGGTACTCTTTAATCAAAATTGATTGATGATTGATTGATTGACTGACTGACTGATTGATTGGTTGATTGATTGATTGATTGATTCTACTTTTATCTGCTTTATACAAAGAGGTAATTCATTCCAGGCTATAACACTAGGATATAAAAAAAGAAATCCACACCATTAATCACATAAATCTACAAGGGTAAATATCAGTGCTATTTCCCCTGTGGAATGACTATGCACATTTCTAACTAGTACACAGTCAGTCAGATACCTTGGGACACTTTTCATTGTTATTTTAAACACCAGCACCAATTTAAGAAAAAAATACCCTTTTTTCAACTTTTAAAGATGCACTATGCAACTTTTCCATCTGCTAGAGAGCGCCTATTTAAAACAAAGGCGTAGCTTGATAATTCCAAATTTGAGCTCAGAATCTTGGAACATGTGGTCTTAACCTCACAGTCGGTGGAAAAGAATCGGGATAGGACTCGGGCAGAAATCATGTTCATGGATGTAATTATTAACGTTATTGTAGTATTAAGCAGAGCAGGACCGAGTGTTGTGGGAGCCGAGGAAGGGCGCTGGAGCGATAGTTATGCAACACACGGCTCGAGAGCAGCGGGACTTTTATTATGACGGGACACAGTCTCTGGCACCATTTCCACTTATGAAGTCATGAGTATGAGGTAACGCAGTTCTGTTTATCATATTAGATACATTTGATTGTGTTGAAAATGATTTTATGAAGTTAATCTGTGCATTCGCTCGGCGTCTGATGTGACACTTGTTCACACTGCAGTAAGAGTAAAGCTTGTCTGCCAAATAAAACCGGAAACCAAGGGTAATGCATATATGACACAATTGACAGGCGACGCCCTCACAAGTCCCGATTCCTTGGTTAAAATAGAAATTTTCTCACGATTTACAAATAGTTGGAAACATTTGGGATATTGTAAGCACTCAACTGAACAAAATATATAACACTGGCCTGGTGGTTTTTGGATATTTTACTGCAAAAAACCTACATAGTGCACCTTTAAAAAAACAAGTTCTCTTAAATGTTCACCGTTTAGATGTAACTGATATGCTTTCGATATACAGTGGTTACGGAAAGTATTCAGACCCCCTTAAATGTTTCACTCTTTGTTATATTGCAGCCATTTGCTAAAATCATTGCTTCCGTTAATGTACACACTCATTAATGTACACACAACTCCCCATATTCACAGAAAAACACAGAATTGTTGACATTTTTGCAGATTTATTAAAAAAGAAAATATCACATGGTTCTAAGTATTCAGACCTTTTTGCTGTGACACTCATATATTTAACTCAGGTGCTGTCCATTTCTTCTGATCATCCTTGAGATGGTTCTACACCTTCATTTGAGTCCAGCTATGTTTTATTATACTGGTTAGAAAGACACACACCTGTCTATATAAGACCCTACAGCTCACAGTGCATGTCAGAGAAAATGAGAATCATGAGGTCAAAGGAACTGAAGAGCTCAGAGACATAACCCTTAAATGAAAGACGCTTGGGACAGCCAGAAGCCTTCCTAGAGCTGGCCGCCCGGCCAAACTGAGCTATTGGGGGAGAAGAGCCTTGGTGAGAGAGGTAAAGAAGACCCCAAAGATCACTGTGGCTGAGCTCCAGAGATGCAGTCGGGAGATGGGAGAAAGTTGTAGTCAGGGCTTTATGGCAGAGTCTAATGGGACTAAAATAGAACTTTTTGGCCTTAATTCTAAGCGGTATGTGTGGAAAAAATCAGGCACTGCTCATCACCTGTCCAATACAGTCCCAACAGTGAAGCATGGTGGTGGCAGCATCATGCTGTGGGGGTGTTTTTCAGCTTCAGAGGCAGGACGACTGGTTGCAATCGAGGGAAAGATGAAAGCGGCCAAGGACAGGGATATCCTGGATGAAAACCTTCTCCAGAGTGCTCAAGACCTCAGACTGCGCCGAGGGTTCACCTTCCAACAAGACAATGACCCTAAGCACACATCTTAAATAATGAAGGAGTGGCTTCACAACAACTTATACCCAATTGAGCATCTCTGGAGAGACCTGAAAATGGCTGTCCACCAACGTTTACCATCCAACCTAACAGAACTGGAGAGGATCTGCAGGGAGGAATGGCAGAGGATCCCCAAATCCAGGTGTGGAAAACTTGTTGCATCTTTCCCAAAAAGACTCATGGCTCTATTAGATCAAAAGTGTGCTTCTACTAAATACTGAGCAAAGGGTCTGAATACTTAGGACCATGTGATATTTCAGTCTTTAAAAAGGGTGCTGTGTGTACATTAATAGGAAAAAAAAATTAACTTAAATGATTTTAGCAAAAATTTAAGGGGGTCTGAATACTTTCCGTACCCACTGTAACTCTGCATAACTCATTTTGAGCGGTCTGCAGTTCAGTTTTTCCCACATGAAAAGAAAGCTAATAAACCATTATAGAGATCCTTTCATTCTCTCAATTTACACATTTTCTTTCCTTTCATGGGAAACAATTATTAAAAACTCTATAAACCTTCTAGATTTGATTTCTTAAGAGATCTTATTTTTACAGTATTATGATGCCTTATAGACTCTCTCCTTAATCTCTGTTAATTAGTGATCACTAATACTAGCCTCCACGACAGGACTTCTACATATCTTATAGTTTTCTCATACCAATATAACATCACTTGATAGTTTTGGGTTTTAGAGAAATCCTAGTTGGGTCCACAATGAGCTGTTTCAATGCATATGTATAATGCAAAAATGCAAAAATAACTATTCATTTTCTGCATATCAGTATTAAGATCTCCAAGAATTCCATTTCCAAAGGAGTAGAACCCGCTCGTGGAAGGCTCGATGAGTGTTTCCTCTCGGCCCACAGACCACCAACACCGGTGAGCCTTCCATTCCTTCCCGATCTCCATTCTGAGATCGATGAATGAATGAACCCGTATTCGGCGAGCATCCGTCGCCTTAAGCATACAAATTATGCCAATGTTGCGTGAGCATGGGTATGTGTCGATACCTCCTATTGATGAGATGTTTGCAAACTAGCTCTCTTTAGGGGAAGCGTCATTCATGGCAGGTAAGAACTGGTAAGAGCTTTTTATCTCCTTCTAATAGTGTGAGTCATTTTGTAGAGATGTTGATGATTTTGCGGAAGCCTTTGCTCTTCTAGTAAATATTGGTGAGCTCTGTAGGCCTCCTCACATGTAAGAGTCGTTCAGCTGAGGCCTTGGCTCATCCTGCTATTGAATGGAATTAGCACAGGTTAGACGGATATGTATGGTGAGTGTGGTAGGATTTAGGTCTAATTTTATATCTCACTCTTAGGAGTGTGTTGTGTTTATATGAGTGTTGTAGGCCACCTCTTATGTGAGTCTTGCTGCTGAGGCCTCCACTCTCTTTAGAACCTCCGCTCTTCTGGAGCGTTTGTGACATGTTTGTAAAGTTGCTGTGCTGCTGCTTGGCCTTGAGCTTATTTAGACTCTAGCGATCATTTTGGTCATGGTTTGTCTTGAAAAACGAAGATAATTTGACGGTCGTCCTAGGAGAAGTCACACTGCAGGACTGTGCGCCAAATCTTCTGACACTGCCAGAATTTCGTCTGAGGTAAAATTGGATCGCAACTGTCATTAATCGGCTGCCGGTGAACATGTCACACTAATGATCAGAGTCAGATTTTAACCTGGGATCAGAGGAATCTTTTAGGATTTGCAAAATTTGTCTCAGACGGCCAAATCATGGCCAAAATCGCACAGTGTGTACCCGGCTTAAGACATGTAATCTATTATATGATGTTATAATGTTGCATTCCTTTTGTTCTGAACTAAATTGCACCATTTCAGTCCCGGCTTGTGAAGATCGCTGTTGATGTGAGGGAAGAACGTTTGTTGCAATCTAAACCTGACAATTATAACATATTCAATTTTATTGGATACTCTATAAAATTCTCTCTGTGGCCATGTTTCAAAAATCAATAAAAAGACACAAAAATAATTGGTTGTTTTTGTTTCCGAGATCTGTTCTGTCATTTTGATGTTAAAAATAAAGTACCTTATTCGGTACTTCATTTTATCCTGAGTACTAAAGATTCAATGACTTTCACCTGTGACATATTGATTGAGTAAATTGGCAGGTGCAGAGAAAAATAATGCTTGTCAGGAGAAAGGTGGAGCCATGCTGATTTACATCAGTATAAATTTGGATGGTAGCACCCTAAAGTGTCATTGAAACAAGCTTGGCAATAATGGGGTTTTGGCAGGTTGGATTTGGATTGGTGTTTATTCTTACTCTTGGATTTTCTGATGCACAATGGAGAGCACAATGGAGACCTTCTCAAGATCTTATGGGTGTTCAATCAAAAGAGCTGTTGCAGGGTCCGGTGGCGAAACTGAAGTGGGGCTTTCCAAGTCTACCAGAGGAACCACAGCAACCTGACATTCCTTTTGATTTGCCACATCCTATCCCTGCCAACAGTGTAGCTGTTCAGTGTGGCGAGAATTCAGTATATGTGGAAGTGATGAAGGACTTCTTTGGGACTGGGGACCCACAGTTGTCCTCTGCTTTTACACTGGGAGGCTGCACTGCAACTGGAGAGGATCCTTCAGCTCAAGTGCTCATCTTTGAGTCTGAACTACATGGATGTAGCAGCACATCAATGGTAGGGTTTTATTTTGATGTTACTCACATGGTGAGTTAAATCCCTTGATTGTTCTATTAACTTTCTTTTTAGGTGACTGAGGATGAGCTTGTCTATATGTTCAACATTATCTACACCCCACAAGAGGTTTCATATGATGTTCCTATTGTCAGGAGTAGTAGTGCGGTGGTTGGTATCGAGTGTCATTATCCAAGGTGAGGATTAAATTGGAAACTCGCTGGATCTGGTGATCCCATCATTTATGTTCATGATATGACCACTTGTTTAACTCTTACAGAGCACATAATGTGAGCAGCGACGCCTTAATGCCCACTTGGATCCCATATGCCTCAACTAATGTTGCGGAGGAAGTCTTTGTCTTCTCCCTCAAGCTCATGACTGGTTAGTGTATCCCAAACAGATTTGTAGCATGCTTGTGAACCTGTGCTAAGACTCTTCCTTTGCAGATGACTGGATGTTTGAGCGACCTTCTAACCAGTACTTCCTGGGTGACATGATAAATCTTGAAGCATCAGTGCGTTTGTACAGCCATGTTCCCGTCCGTGTGTTTGTGGACCACTGTGTGGCTACTGCAGTCCCTGATGTTGCTTCTGTCCCCAGATACTCCTTTATTGAGAATAATGGGTAAGCGGTGCTACCTCATGTATACCAGCTTCCAGAAGGGTTGCAGGTTTTCTAACTGGGTTCTGTTTACAGGTGCCTGGTTGATGCCAAGCTCACAGGCTCCACGTCTCACTTTATGCCTCGGACTCAAGGTGATAAGCTACGGTTTCAACTAGAGGCGTTCAGGTTCCAGCAAGCAGACAGTGGGCTGGTATGTTTTAGTTGTGCAGCTCTTTGTACTATCTGCTACCATGGTGTACAAACAATTGTCTTTGCAGGTCTACATCACATGCATTTTGAAGGTGGCTGCAGCAACCTCAACTTCTGAGCAAAAGCTTGTTCATTCTCTGCTAATGGGTATGTTGCCTGCTAGATGGGTGTACAGGTAAATTGGTTGTCATCAACTTAACTGAGGGTGTTTCTTGTCAGTTGGGTGTCTGCAGATGGCTCTGACCAGGTGTGTGGCTGCTGTGACACCACTTGTAGCGTCAGAAGTGGAAGTGATCAGCTGCTTACGGGTATGGACTAACTCTAACTTTGTTGCTGTCCTTCTTGGCTTCAGTTCTCACTAATCATTTGTTCCTCAGATCTACGTTGGGAAAAGGCGTCTGTTGGCCCCATCGATGTTAAGGACTATGGCCAACAATAATCAGAAGTGCCATGTGGTTTAATAAAATATTATCTTAATCCGTCTGTATGGTCTTTACTGGCACATTACTAAGTGTATATATCCAGGTTACATGATTTGACTGTTCAAATGCACCACAATGCCTTTTAGCCTGTTTGGGGACTGCTATTTTGCTCCTATCATTTGTAGGGATAGGCCTGTTACAAAACTAAAGGGCATTTCAATGGTATCACATCCTCTCTGGAGCTTGGTGAATACTTTTGCTTGTATTTTTGGGGATTCAAGCTAAGTGGTAACTTCCTGTGGTCTGTCTTGACACCAACATGGAAGTGACTTAAACTGCAATTCATTGACTGGCCGTTAGGGACAGGCTCAAAATAAATGAGAAACTGTATCTCCCATGTTAAAGGAGTTGGTTCACTTCAAAAGAATTTACTGATGTTATTTAGCCCTCAGGTATTCCTTACTAACTGGTCATACTCACTAATGGTAAAATGTGACCGTACACGTAACTATTTTTCAATTAAATGTTCCATATTTTAGTTCAATAATATTTAAGTTCTAAATTAATGACCACTTAAAATTTTCTTCTAATGTTTTTATTATTTATATTACAATTAGTAGTAATTAAGGTTAAAAAGAGAATTCCTATTCAAAGAGGCAAATTACAGTCATTCTGTGGCTAAAAATAATGTTCATTTGTAATACCATTACCCAGTGCCTTTTATGGCTCTTTAATAAATATACAGGTATCTAACCTAGTTGCTCAAAGTTTTGCATTTTAATAAATATTTAGATATGATCAAACACTAGATTTCTTTAAATGTGAAATTTTAACTTTCATCCTAATATTTTTTATGAATGATACTTATTTAAGCACACACAAGTGAATATTAATGAATGCGACTTACACATATAATTTGACCCAAGAAATGTTTAAAATAGTGCTAAGAAGACAAACAAAATTTTCCTTATATGTACACTACATATGGATTGATACTGAATCCATACATATGGATTGATAATCTCACTCCAACCCAAACTTCAAAGTTGGCAACCCTGCAAGCAATCGCATGTAAACAGATGAAATATGTAAAATAACATGATTGTCAATGTTAAACATAATATAAATCAAAAGTATGTAATGTTACTGAATGAAATGTGGACCCAGGACGAGCTTCAGGACTGTGCAAACATTAGAGGTGTTGATTTACTTGATCTACTCCATCTGTTTGATCATCTCTGAATCTGATCTGGATACAGTCTTTCACAACAATGTGATTTACTCAGCTTTTTGTTCAAAATGTTTATATAAATAACTTACCCATATTCAAGAGTTGATAAAAAGGAATTCATGAAGCTAGAATAAAATGTTTTTTTTTGTTTGTTTGTTTAAAAGAAGAGGGTCAGCTCTTTCTTTTGATATATTGCATGCTCAGATATTCATAAAACAAAATATTTTATGGGCTATTAAATATTGGTGAAAATGGTCAAAAACCTGGCGGTGGCTGGCAACTTTTTTTTTTTTTAAGTGCTGGCGGGGCAATTATCCACTCCCATCCAACCGTCAGTCTTCAAAGAGTGAGAGATGGAGAGGAGGTGCGCTGAAGTAAAACCCTGTCCCAATAGGAGACCGGAGATGGTTGTAACACTTTTGTTTGAGCATCAGTAACTCTGTGGTTGTTTGTTCTATTTGTATCAAAATTTGATACATGTAACATACAAATGTGGCTACCGAATAGAACTCACTTTCATGTACTACACAATCACAGATTATGTTAATGAGTTAATGTCAAATTAAAAGTTTTGTTGTCACATCCTACCCCACTATACTGGAGTGAGTTGTAACACTAACTGGGGATAGATGTAACACTGAGAGGTAATTTGATAAAATAACCACACTATCCTTTTTTTTTTTGCATAAATATCATGGAAGAACAAAGAAAAACAGGTTTGAACAATGTCAACAATTTAAACTTACAAAAAAACACTATATTGTATTTGTTTTACAATTTTAAAATTGTAGTGCAAAACAATTGCTGAGTGTTTGTGTGAGTGTGCGTGTAAGTGTACTGTATTCCTGCCACATAAGGGTTCAGTCACTAAATACGGTTTTTGTGTGAATTTTGAGATATTGCATAAAAAACGCTGGATGGAAACATGAAGATGGACATAAATTATAATAATGTGCACAAAAAACTTGCGAGTTCAATCGAGGCAGAAAATGTTTATCTGGTAAGAAGACATGCGCATAAACAATGATGGAAACACATTTACTGAATAAATCCCTCCATACGCAACAAAAAACTCACGTGACTTTGCCTCAACAGAGGATGTGATTGATAACTGGACTCATTGGAATCATAGGGGTTGAAACATTTTTAATCACAACTATTCCCACCCCAAACAGCCATAACAAGGGTAGGCCTTTCTGTTTTAGCATGTGGGTTTGAAGTTAGCATAAATCCAAAGCATCAAAATAAACTAGAGAAATAGCTTTTTCAGGTCATGTAAGTTAAATAATTGTACCTACAATTCAATGATTGCTAGGCAAAACATAATCTTGATGAAACATTTTACTTTCTTACCTGAAAATCTGTTCAATCAACAAATTTGCTCACAGTCACATGCAATCTCACATGAAAAAATACTATAGTATATTATAGTAAAACGACTCTAGTAAATACTATAGAATTTTTTCATATGAGAATTTCTCAAAAATACTTTTAAATTAATAAAATAAATAAATTAAATAAAAACCCACTTTAAATACGCTTATTTAACCAGTGCTTAACAAATACTCTACCAATAAATGTATTATACTCCTATCTGATTTTAATAAATTTTGAACACTCAACTTTACTCCTATTTTATTTAATTCCTCCTTCAACTCTTTCCTTTCATCCTTATATCTCCTACAGTGCATTATTACATGTTCAACTGTTTCACTCACCTCACATACCTCACATAAACCTGTTGGATGCTTACTTATTAAGTGCAATGTACCATTCAATCTTGTATGTCCTAATCTCAGTCTTGTATTCATATTCTCTTCATTCCTACTCCTACCTGATATTCTTCCCTTACCCACTGTTGACTGTATTAGATGCATATGTCTACCTTTTAGTTCATTGTCCCAATACTGCTGCCATAATTTCAAAATATGGTTTTAATAATTGATTTAATTTCTGACCTGCTAAATAAAATCTGTATATCTACTATTTCTCGTTCTATTGCCTTTTTTGCTAATGCATCCGCCTCCTCGTTACCTCTCAACCCAATGTGAGCTGGAACCCACAAAAACTGTACCTCTAAATTAGCTTGTTTAATTGAATATAATTCTTGAACTATCTCTATTACCATATCTTGTCTTGTTTCTGACTTTATCTCCTTCAAACTTATTAGAGCTGAACTACAATCTGAACATATTACTGCCTTGGATATTTTAACTTCCTAATCCACCTTATTGCCATAATTAATGCAAACATCTCTCCAGTATACACCGATAAACAATCTGATATCCTTTTACTCTTATACACTTTAACCTTTGGAATAATGAATGCAGAACCCACATGACCAGCTTTTGAATCTTTTGAAGCATCTGTAAAAATGTGCATATACTCCCCATATCTTGACCCAGTATACTCCCTTACATTATATACTTCTGTTTCATATGAACCCTCCTTTTGCCTTTTTCTAATAAACTTAAATCTACTTCTGGTTGGGGCATGACCCATAATGGTACTGGAGATAAAGGAATTATTGGAGCATATCCAACCTCCTCCAATCTCATATCACTAACCAATTTCCTCACACTCCATCCAAAGCTATTACACTCTCTCTTCTCATATTCCCAACTAGGACTCATTACTTTCCTTGTCGGATGATCCTCACTCTGACCTTTTAAATTTGCCCAATAAGATGCCATTAATTGCTGTCTTCTTATCTGCAAAGGCATTTCACCCATCTCTACCTGAAGAGCCGAAACTGGAGAAGTTAGATATGCTCCAGCAAATTCTTAGTGCTTGAGACTGAATTCTCTCTAATTTAATTAAATGAGATTTATTTGCAGAACCATATACAATACAACCATAATCAATTATAGATCTTATCATAGATATATATATAGTTTTTAAAGCCAATCTATCTGCTCCCCATTCCTGACCTGAAATACATCTCATTACATTCACTACACGCTTACATCTTCCTACCATTTTTCAATATGCCTCTCCAAGTTAATCTACTATCAAACCAAACTCCTAGAAATCTTACTATACTTACACGCTCTAATTCTTTTTTGTATAATTTTAACTTAACATCCACATTCCTCCTCATTTTAGTAAAAAGTATTATTTTTGTCTTTTCCACTGAAAACTTAAAACCATTTTCCCCTGACCACTTTTCAACTTCATTTAGCGCACCTTGCAATTTCTTTGTGTTATAATCTATATTCTTTCCTCTAAACCAGATAGCCCCATCATCAGCAAACAATGATTTCCCCATACTTCTATCAATCCTTGAGAAAACATTGTTAATCATGATAATAAATAAAAGTGGACTTATTACACTGCCCTGAGGTGTACCATTTTCAATTGCTCCACTTAATGATATAGCTCCACCCACCTTTACTCGAATACTTCTTCCAATTAAAAACTATTTTATCCAATTATACATTCTTCCTTTTATACTCATTTTCTGTAACTTTATTAATAACCCCTCTTTCCACAACATATCATAAGCCTTTTCTATATCAAAGAAAACAGCAAAGACACTTTCCTTATTTATAAATGCCTTTCTTATTTCATCCTCTAAAGATACTATTGGATCCATAGTCCCTCTACCACACCTAAATCCACTTTGATAAGAAAAAACCAATCCATTTTTTCCAAATGATAAGTCAATCTATCAGCTATCATTCTCTCCATTACCTTAAATGAGAAGTTAATGCTATTGGACGATAATTTATAGGATTACTTGGATCTTTCCCAGGCTTTTAATAGGTATAATTAATGCTTCCTTCCAACTTTGAGGAATTATACCCTCTATCCATATTCTATTATAAAATGTTAAAATCACTTCCATAGATGTTTCACTAAAATGCTTCATCATACTGTAACTAATCCCATCCACTCCTGGAGTGGATTGTTTCAATCTTCTTACTGCATTCTTTAACTCACTCATAGAAAATGGTACATCTAACAAATTATCTTCAGCCTCTTTTTCTTCTCTATATCCGGATATTCCTTCATCACACCCTTCCTCATTTCCTTACTCTGTTCAGTCAAATTGTCTGAACTATTTACTTTATAAATGCCTTTAAAAACATTTCCACTTTATCGCCATCCTCCACAGCTATTTCTCCCTCCATACTTAAAACTGGATACCCATTACACTTTTGAATCCCTTTCATTTTCTTAATCATACCCCATACTTCTTCTACTGGTGTATTCTTCCCTATCTCATCACAGTAAGCCATCCAATACTGTTTTCTGACTTTCCTTATTATCCTCCTTACCTCAGCTTGTGCTTGTTTATACATTATTAAATCTTGAAAATTATGTGTTTTCTTAACCATCCTAAATGCTTTCCTTTTCCTTCTTATTGCACTAGTACATTCTTCCGTCCACCATGGAACTATTTTATTCTTCCTACCTCCTTTCCCTTTTGGTATATATTTATTTGCTGCTACTTGAATGGCATAAACAACATCATCACTAATCATTTCTACTGATCTATCTGGTTCTACTATAATACTCTTTAATCCCTCTTCACTCAGACTCATGAATTCTTCCCAATTCACTTTATCAAACCTCCATCTACCAACATTTCCTTGACTCGCCTTACTTCCTCTCACATTCACACTAACAGATATCATTATTGGATAATGATCACTCACAATAGTATCTTGTCGCAATATTTCCCACTCAGCACTCCTGCAATTGAATCAGACACCATTGTTAGATCTAACACAGACTCTTTACCTGTAGCCACATCTATTCTTGTATTACCCCATCATTCAGACACACCAAATTTCTCTGATCTATCAAATCTTCCACCACCATTCCATTACAATCTGTCACTAAACCTCCCCATAACATGCTCTGTGCGTTAAAATCCCCACACCAAATTACCCTATCTTCATTAAGACCCTCTATTTGCTCTAACTCACTCAAGACTAATTTCCTACAAGGATTATAAAAGTTTATTATTACATACTTTTTCCATTCACCCATACCTCATCTACTACATATTCTTGTGTTACACCTTTGCCTAATGTTCTATATTGCATGCCTTCCTTAATCAGAGTAATACACCCTCCACCATTTCCCTCCTCTCTATCTCTTCTCTCACTCACATATCCTTTAATAACAAAATCAAATCTAGGTTTAAGCCATGACTCTTGTATACATATCAGAACCGGTTTAACTTCCATCTCATTAATAACACCTTTAAACTCCAATCCATTAGCCACAAGACTTCTCGCATTCCATTGTAAAATTAAAATCATCCTCCAAGCCAAACCATGCTTCCTGGCTGGACTGTATCTCACAAATTAGCCCATCCCTAACCATTTCCCATGATATATCCTTTACTCCCAAGAATCTCTCTGCTGCCTTGACTATAATTTGAATATTAGTTGTCTTCTTTTCAGTCTGTGCAGCACAATTAATTACTTCAGCTATGAACAACAAGAAATTTACTTTACTTACAATCATTGTCTCTTCCGTAATCCTACCTTGCTTCTCTGATATTTCCTCAATTCTCCTCTCTTTTGCACTTCCCTCTCTTTTCCTTTCTCTCTATTCCTTGTATCAACCACTTTAACAGCCTCTGCATACGTTATATTCCTCTTGGCTCTCTCATTCTGTACTTCAATTGCTTTCTTCCTCACCTCACATCCTCCAAAGCGCAACACTATGCTCCCCTCCACAGTTGCAGCATTTTGGTCCTGCTCCTTCACATTTGCCATAATCATGTTCCCCCCCACATCTTGCACATCGTTTCTTCGCTTTACACACCATAGCCACATGCCCGTATTTTTGACAATTATAACATCTTAAAGGAGGAGGCACAAAGGCCTCACTGAATAACTGATAAATCCAAGCTTGACCTTATCTGGCAAAATAACTCCATCAAACCTAAGCTCAACAGAGAGACTCTCCATTCTGTTCCCTTCTCTACTCATAAACAGTCTCCTAGCACCAACTATTTTACCTCCGCCAATGTTACTTTTAAGCTCTTCCATAGACACTCCTAATGGCACTCCAGATATTACTCCACTTACCCACTGCCTCTGTCCTACAATCTTACTACTCACCACTTCCTGCTTACACATTACTTTAATCTTCATCACTTTCCTTCTTTGCTCTTCACTATTACAAACAATCATCAAGTCTCCATTACTTAACACTTTTGCCGTCTTAATTTCTCCATCTACTTTCCTCAACTCTTTTGTTAATACAATTGGACTTACCTTTTGTATTCCACCATCCTCTTTAAATTTCAATATTACCTTCAACTCATCCAAATTTACATTCCTCACCTCCTGTTCATTTCCACTCTCCCTGAACCTCTTACCTCTATCTGATGTTTTTTCTTTCTTTTCTTTGTACCTACCTCTTCCCTTATATCTAAATTCCTCTCTTCTCCTGTCTTTCCTAATTCCATTTGTTCATCTTCCACATCCGTATCATCTACACTAACTAGTATCTCTGGTCCATTTCCACTATAATTTTTGTTATATTTTGACATGATCGCTGCATTTACCGCCATCCACCAAACACCGTGGCGTGTCTAGCTCTGCCTTTATTTGGTACTTCATTTTATCCTGAGTAATAAAGAATCAATGACTTTCACCTGTGACATATTGATTGAGTAAATTGGCAGGTGCAGAGAAAAATAATGCTTGTCAGGAGAAAGATGGAACCATGCTGATTTACATCTGTATAAATTTGGATGGTAGCACCCTAAAGTGTCATTGAAACAAGCTTGGCAATAATGGGGTTTTTGCAGGTTGGATTTGGATTGGTGTTTATTCTTACTTTTGGATTTTCCGATGCACAATGGAGAGCAAGAGCAGCACATAATCGCAGTCCAAGTGAGTTTATGCCCAGGGCGTTAGCTCAAGCTTCTCAACAGGCTGATTCCAGGATGCCTTTGATTCCCAGTAAACCTGTATTTGCACCACAAACATTCCCGCTCAGTTTCCTGTCCAGACTCCAGTCAGGACTGACTATGGAAAGCCTTCTCAAGATCTTATGGGTGTTCAATCAAAAGAGCTGTTGCAGGGTCGGTGGCGAAACTGATGTGGGGCTTTCCAAATCTACCAGAGGAACCACAGCAACCTGATATTCCTTTTGATTTGCCACATCCTATCCCTGCCAACAGTGTAGCTGTTCAGTGTGGAGAGAATTCAGTATATGTGGAAGTGATGAAGGACTTCTTTGGGACTGGGGACCCACAGTTGTCCTCTGCTTTTACACTGGGAGGCTGCATTGCAACTGGAGAGTATCCTTCAGCTCAAGTGCTCATCTTTGAGTCTGAACTGCATGGATGTAGCAGCACATCAATGGTAGGGTTGTTTGATGTTACTCACAGGGTGAGTTAAATCTCCATGATTGTTCTATTAACGTTCTTTTAGGTGACGGAGGATGAGCTTGTCTATATGTTCAGCATTATCTACACCCCACAAGAGGTTTCATATGATGTTCCTATTGTCAGGAGCAGTAGTGCGGTGGTTGGTATCAGTGTCATTATCCAAGGTGAGGATTAAATTGGAGACTCGCTGGATCTGCTGATCCCACCATTTTATGGCCATGAGCTGACCGCTTGTTTAACTCTTACAGAGCACATAATGTGAGCAGCGGCGCCTTAATGCCCACTTGGATCCCATATGCATCAACTAAGGTTGCGGAGGAAGTCTTTGTCTTCTCCCTCAAGCTCATGACTGGTTAGTGTATCCCAAACAGATTTGTAGCATGCTTGTGAACCTGTGCTAAGACTCCTCCTTTGCAGATGACTGGATGTTTGAGCGACCTTCTAACCAGTACTTCCTGGGTGACATGATAAATCTTGAAGCATCAGTGCATTTGTACAGCCATGTTCCCGTCCGTGTGTTTGTGGACCACTGTGTGGCTACTGCAGTCCCTGATGTCACTTCTGTCCCCAGATACTCCTTTATTGAGAATAATGGGTAGCGGTGCTACCTCATGTATACCAGCTTCCAGAAGGGTTACAGGTTTTCTAACTGGGTTCTGTTTACAGGTGCCTGGTTGACGCCAAGCTCTCAGGCTCCACGTCTCACTTTATGCCTCGGACTCAAGGTGATGAGCTACGGTTTCAACTAGAGGCGTTCAGGTTCCAGCAAGCAGACAGTGGGCTGGTATGTTTTAGTTGTGCAGCTCCTTGCGATCTGCTACCATGGTGTACAAACAATTGTCTTTGCAGGTCTACATCACATGCATTTTGAAGGTGGCTGCAGCAACCTCAAATTCTGAGCATAAAGCTTGTTCGTTCTCTGCTAATGGGTATGTTGCCTGCTAGATGGGTGTACAGGTAAATTGGTTGTCATCAACTTAACTGAGGTGTTTCTTGTCAGTTGGGTGTCTGCAGATGGCTCTGACCAGGTGTGTGGCTGCTGTGACACCACTTGTAGCGTCAGAAGTGGAAGTGATCAGCTGCTTACGGGTATGGACTAACTCTGATAACTTGTTATCATTCTTGGCTTCAGTTCTCACTAATCATTTGTTCCTCAGATCTACGTTGGGAAAAGGCGTCTGTTGGCCCCATTGACGTTAAGGACTATGGCCAACACTAACCAGAAATGCCATGTGGTTTAATAAAATATTATCTTAATCCATCTGTGTATGGGCTTAACTGGCACAATACTAAGTGTCTCTTTCCAGGTTACATGATTTGACTGTTCACATGCACCACAATGCCATTTTAGCCTGTGTGGGGACTGCTATTTAGCTCCTATCAATTGTAGGGATAGGCCTGTTTCAAAACTAAAGGGCATTTCAATGTTATCACATCCTTTCTGGTGCTTGTTGAATACTTTTGCTTGTATTTTTGGGGATTCAAGCTAAGTGGTAACTTCCTGTGGTCTCTCTTGACACTAACATGGAAGTGACTTAAACTGCAATTCATTGACTGGCCGTTAGGGACAGGCTCAAAAGAAGTTAAAATCTGTATCTCCCATGCTAAAGGATTGGTTCACTTCAAAATGAGAAATGAGCTTCCCAAAAAAATTGAATCCAATTTTTGAGAAACGTTCCTGGATTTGTCTTCATATAATGGACTTCTATGGCAAACAGGTTGAAGGTCCAAAGCAATGCAGTTTCAAAGAACTCTGCATGATCCCAGACAAGGGCTAGGGTCTTATCTAGCAAAACTATTGGACATTTTTTTAAGTAAAATTTAAATGTTTACTTTTTAACCTAAATTACTCATCTTGCTCTGCTCTGGGCGTGCCACGGATTAAATAATTTCCGAAATGTCATGCTAGCTGTAGGCAGAAGTATCACACGTTTACAAAGGGGCTGTGCAAAGACTAATCCAAATGTCCTTTTGAAAAGTTAAAACCATGGCATGATTTTAAAGTTGGAATTGGGTTCTTTTTTCCCTTAAGACTTCATGTTCTCTTCGGAAGTACTTTTGCCTACTTCTAGCGTGATCTTTCCGACGTGATAATGTAATCTGTGGCATGCCTCAGTGCAAGATGAGTGCAATTTATAATATATAAATTATTTTACTTTCCAGTCCATTATGTGGAGGAAAATCCTGGAATGTTTTCCTCAAACTTAATTTCTATTCAACTGAAGAAAGTCATAAACACCTTGGATAAGATGTTCATATCAGAAATTTACATTTTGAAGTAAAATAAACCTTTAAAATGCCAAAGTTTACATGGAATTTTTTAAAAGCCTAGTATAAAAAGTGGTTTTGGTCTATAAAGCTAAATTTAACCTTCATTTTTAAAATAACTTTATAATATATTTAAATTGTATTTAGCCTTAAAGTCGAGTTGGGGTGTGGTTTCAGCAACCAGGCACCTAAGCACCACCCACATCCCGCCTCTGCCCTTTTCAGTTATTCAGGAGTGGCGTGTGGTGACGCTGCCAAAATGGCAATGGCTGACTTTAGGCTTCAAAACTGCTCTTCAGAAACCTACGAGTGATGTCACTGACACTACGTCTGTATTTTTGCAGTTTATGATTCAAGCATGTAGTGCTGAAACACTATTGTAACTGATAGACTTGAAGTAAAGATTTGAAACAGAGGCGAACACTTAAAATAAATTGAATATTTATGTTTCAATTAATAGTAAAATTCCATTAAAATGAACAATAATTAATTATTCATTTAAAATATATAAGAATTGTTCAATTTGAATATGTAAATCTTTAAAAGGCTTCTTTTTGTGGGAGTATATTAAGGCTACCCAGTCTGTCTACGTCACTAAGGCTCACCCCATTTGACCTGATGGTGGCGCTACAGTGATCAAAAGTACGTAATGGTTCATAAGTCTTAAACCATTCACCACAGGCTCAAGTGTCTCATATCATAATCCTTGACACAACGCATGCCTTTTGTTCAATGTCACCCTGGTGAAATGTAATTTGTTTGTTTTTACATGACTGGAACAAAAATATGCAGAAAGATTCTCTGGAGTTTGATATCCATTATCGGAGGAAAAAGTCCATTTCATTGACGTCCGCAAACAGGATGCAAAAATGTTTGGTGCTTTTGCATTTGTCACGTGTTTAAAGGATTGTATATGACATGATTTTTGGCATATAACCAGAACATTCATACCACATGATAGAACTCCTCGTTCTGACCAACTTTGCTTCTGCTGTCAATCAAATAGTTCGTTAAATATTGGAGATTATTTCAAAACCTATATATCCAGAGAAATAACAGTCTAGAATAGTGACAGCTAGCTTAACTCTGTGGTTGAATGTGATTGAAAAATCTGTCCCTTTCGCACTTTGGTGGTGCATCGCCTAATAAAGAAACCTCCTGGTTAGCACACATTACTGGTCTTAGGATGAACAATTGATCAGTGAAGTTAATACACAGAAGAAAAAAATTTGTCTTAATGTTTATTCAAAATCTTAAAAGTCACTTCTGATCTGGAATGGTGTTCATTTTCTGATGCCGTCAGTTTGACATTCTAATGCTGATGTTATCGGCACACTGTCCCAACTTATCAACGAAAGATCTGATTGCATTAAAAAGTTGGTGAGTGGCAATACTGAGAGAATTGATCAGCTAAGCAAGAAAGTGGACACTGCGTTTGCTGAAATCAAAGAGATGGAGAATAAGATGTGTAAGATGGAAGATTGTGTGTTTGCCTTGGAAAAGCCAGTCAAAATGCTTGAACAGTGAATGGATGAAATGGAATCTTACTCCAGACGGTGGAATCTAAGGTTATATGGTGTTTCTGAAGATAAGGATGAAAATGTGCGTCTGCAGGCCATCAAAATCTGCAAAGCTGTTTTACCTGAAGATCCAGAAAGGCTCTCAGAAGCGATTGACATTGCACATCGACTGGGCAAAAGAGCGCATATGATTCCGTCCACGGCCCATTATCCTCCAGTTTACATTGCGAATGATAAGAAACGAAATCTGGAAGCGGGCAAAGATTTCTGCCTTTCTCCAAGCTAATGGACTTCTTTTCAAGGAAGACTTCTCAAAGGTGATCGTGAGAGCGCTCAAAGCTGTGGCCATTGGTAAAACAGGCACGGGATGCGGGTAAAACGGCCTTCTTCGCAGGAGCTTGTGCGTTTATTCAAGGAGAATGGACTGGACTGCATTTTTATATAGCGCTTTTAACAGACCAATGGCCATCCAAAGCGCTTTACATATTGCCTCACATTCACCCATTCACTCACTCATTCATACACCGACTGATGAGAAGGAGAAATTAAGATCTGAACCGTTTGTGTTTAATATCATATTTTCTCTGGACAGCTGATCGTTCTAGAGTTTTTTTGTTTTTTCCCCCAGACTAGACTTCAGTGATGCTTTAAGTTACTGATTCCTACTTGAAGTTGCTGACTGCAGCATAAGTTGCGAACTTCTCAAAGGCTCATTTTGTTATTGTTGCAAGTGATGCTGCTCGAACAGCAGTAATACTTTGTTCTTGTTTATATTTTGGACGATAATTTTTTCTTCTATACTATTTGTTTTGTTTCTTTTTGTATGTCTTTATCATTTGTTTCTCTTAATACTAGGGGTTGAGAGACACTGTTAAAAGAAAAGCTTTATTTTTATTCGCAAAACAAATAAAAAAAAATTCATTTTTTTTCAAGAGTCATATTCTGGTGCAGATGAAAAAATTCTGGAGATCACAGTGGAATAATGATCTGTGGTTTGCTCATGGTTCTGAGAGATCTGCAGGGGTAAAAACGTTAAAGAACACTTTTTCTGGAAATATTTTGGAGGCATTTTCTGACCCCTTAGGTAATTTTTATGTTTACTTATTTCTTGGAACAATTAGTTTTTATATTGGTTAATATTTATGGATAAAACCTTTATTCAGAGAATGACAAACTTTTGAGTCTTTAGAAAATCTAATCTCACTCTGGTCTCAGAAGTATCCACAGGCTTTCTTACTGGTGGGTGGTGATTTTAATATTACTTTAAATGACTTGGTCGATAGATGGCCTCCTAAGCAGACGGGATCATCCATTAACACTTTGAAGACTTTGAAGACACTTTGAAGACAAAAATACAATTTGGTTGAATTTTAGAGGAATTGCACCATAGTCAGAATACTTACAACATGGAGTAATAAAAATGGCACGAGGCAGTCTCACATAGACTTATGGTTGATTACTGGTAGCATTCCAAAAGAGAATGTTATAACAAATATTCTTGTTACTCCCTAACAGACCACAAGGCAGTTTTTATAAATATTAGATTTTCCTCTTTTGTCGCCTTTGGCTTGGCTTGCTCAGTTGGGGACACTCAAATTATGATCCAAGTTACTAAACTAAATATACAAATATAATTTATTAATTTGGTCATATATAATTCTGTAAAATATCCAAATTAAACTAGCAAAATCAAATTTTGTTCCAATGTTGTCCTGTTTAACACTGTGAAGCTGCTTTGAAACAATCGTCATTGTAAAAGCGCTATATAAATAAAGTTGATTGATTGATTTTGTAGCACCACGTTGTTCTTCCTTTTGGAAAATGAACACTTCTCACTTAAGGCATGATTTAGTTCAATTGGAACGTAAAAAATATTTCTTTACATTGGAATTTGGCACAAAAGGAAGGAACCTTTGGTAGATACTGGGAACTCTTAAAATTTGAAGCTGGTAAATATCTAAGGTCTTTGATTTCTAGACGTAGAAGAATGTTAGAGGAGCAAGTTGTGTCTGAAATCACCTCTCTTTCTATGGTGTCTCCTGACAGGCTCTCACCAGAGGACAGACTGCGATTGGCTGGTCTACAATATAATTTAGATGAGATCTATGAACGTAAAGCAGAAGGGGTCTTTGTCAGGTCTAGAGTTAAGTGGTTGGAAAAGGTGAACAAAATTCCTCTTATTTTTCAATCTTGAAAAACAGCGTGGTAAACGTAAAACAATTCACCATCTGAGTTTTAATGGCCATGTTACTGATGATTATCATATTATTTCTCAATTCTGTCATAACTTTTTGCTAATCTTTATAAGTCCAACTATTGTGCTCATACTGCCACTTGCTTCTTAGATTCTTTAGAAAGCGTAAATTCAATTAGTGCTATAGAAAGAGATTTTTGTGATCAGGATATACTATTAGAAGAGGTAGCTGAGGCTATAACACATCTTAAATGTAACAAGTCGCCTGGCAATTACAGCAGAATTCTATCAACAATTCTCAGATATTCTTGCTCCTTTCCTCTTAAAAGTATTTATTGAAAGCATTAAAAACCACAACCTTCCTCCCAGTATGACTCAAGGAATAAATTCCCTTATTCCTAAACAGAACAAGGATTTGCTATATATTGACAATTGGCGCCCAATAAGTTTATTAAATAATGATTATAAGATCTTAGCTCATTTACTTTCCAAAAGAATAAAAAGTACTTAATTCTATAATAGATGAGGCTCAATCTGGATTCATTAGTAATAGACACATCTCAAATAATATACGTTTGGTTTTGGATATTTTAGATTATTCTAGTCTAGTTTCTGATGATAGTTTTTTCTTTTTATAAAGCTTTCGATACTCTGGAGCATAAATTTATCTTTCAGTGTCTTGAAAAATTTGGATTTGGACAATTCTTCTGTAGTGCCATAAAAACTTTATACAAAAATGGCAGTAGTTCTGTATTTTTAAAACATGGTGCTATTCACCGTTTGAAATTTCAAGGGAATTCGGCAGGGATGCCCCATTTCACCTTACCTTTTTCTTCTCACTGCTCAGCTTCTCTGTACTCACATAAAGACCAGCACTCTGAAAGGAGTAATTATAGCTGAAGGAGAGGTGATTATCAGTCAACTTGCTGATGACACCACCCTCTTTCTTAGGGATGCTATGCAGATCCCTTTGAAAATAAATATTATTGAGTTTTTCTCCAAAGTCTCAGGCCTGCATTTAAATGTTCAAAAAATGTGAGCTTTTGGCCATAAAAACTGCAATGACTCCTTTATTCATGATATTCCTGTGAAAGAAAAGGTTTGTTATTTGTGAGTTTATAGTAAAGGACCAAAAGAAAGATGTATATTTAATTTCCAGCCCAATACGGATACAATTCAGAAGAGATTTAACCAGTGGCTACAAAGAGATCTTTCTTTGAGAGGCAGGGTACAAAGGCTGAAGGTCTCTCAAAGCTTATAATTAAGCTGCTCAGTCTGTTCATTTGGAATCAAAGCTCGGTAAAATTATTGACCAGATACTCTTACATTTTTTTTTGTGGAAAAACTCAATTCATTATATTAGAAAATCCGTTGTAATGAATATTAGTGAAAAGGGTATATTCTGGATTTTAGTACTTTAAATAATACCTTTAAAATTAACTGGTTGAAACAGTTTAGAAAAAAAACAGGGTCTTTATGGAACCTTTTTCACAATGATGTTTTTTTTCTCAGTTTGGTGGTCTGCATTTTCTTCTGTAACTACAAACTTTAAAAATGACCAGCAACATTATCTGCTTTTCATAAGCAGGCTCTTTTGGCTTGGTCTTTGATATTTAAGCACAATTTTTCACCTCATAAATATTATATTTGGAATAACTAATATTTTATACAAGAATAAATCTATATTCTTTAAGAATTGGTTTGATAAAAATATCCTAGTAGTCAGTCAATTAATCAATTCTCAAAGGTTGTTGTTTTCATATAAGGAATTTTTAGATAATTTTCCGTTTCCTTTTTCTCCCAAATAATTTTCATTTACAGGTTCAATCCCATCAGGTGCTCTTAGTTTATTGAGAGGTACTCAATCTCTGCTTCCAGTCTCTCTGAGTTTGGTCAATACTCCTGTTGGCAAATTGTGTTTTGCTTCACCCTATAAAAATAGATCAGTTCACTATTTCAGCGGGACGTTGTTGCATTACTACCTGTGACCGCTTACTGGAATAATGCAGTTGGTAATATCTGTTGGAAAAAAAGTGTGGATGATTCCACATCGATTTTTTTTACCAATAAAGTAAAATATATTTCTTTTAAAACAAGCGTTACCCTGCAAGTCACTACCTAAAAAGTTCAAAAAGGATATTCCCTTCAGTTGCTCTTTCTGTGACTACTCCAAGGAAACTGTAGTTCATTTTTTTTTTTTGGCATTGTCCCTTTACTAAAATATTTTGGCAAGCTGTATTAGGATTTATTAGGAATGAAATTTATAAAGATTGTGTGTTGTATTGGAAGGATATGGCTTTGTCGATTATTATCAGTCTAAAAAGATACAATTTTTGTAATTAATTTGATCTTTTACTCGCTAAATTCCACATTCATAAATCTAAATATCTAAATACTAAGCCTCTCTTTATTGTTTTTGTGAAAGAAATTGAAAAATACCTATTTTCAATTAAAATTTTTGAGAACAAAAACCCTTAAAAATATTATCTGTTTGCAATCAATTTCCTTTTTCAGTGTCATGTAATTCTTATAATTTATCAATATGTTTAATTTATACTATCCCCAAGTATTTTTATTATGATTTTTCTTGTTATTATTATTCCTTTGTATGTGTGTGTTTATTCTGTTATTTTTTTGTTGTTGTTATATTCTGTGTATTGTTCTGAGCATCAATAAAAATAAATAAATAAATAAAATCATTAACTCTTTCCCCGCCAAACACGGAATTTTCCGGGTTTCCATGTTTTTCACTGTTAGACACTAGGGCGCTATTACGCATCTCCTGAATGAGTACTGAATCTCCAGATCAAAACACACTGAGGAGATGCAGTAAAACGACAGGGTTGCCAACTCTCAAGCATTTGGCATGACACACACGCTTTGAGGCTCTCTCACGCTGCCCAACTTAATCTCACGCCAAATTGCCAAACTGCTTTTGATATTAAACAAAGCTAAGCTTTTACAATTTTTAACATTTTAATGCGAAATTCAAACAATAAATAGCGTTTTGGTGCTACTGTGGTATACTGTTAAAGCCAGAGGCGTTGAAAAATGGAGTTGCAACATGCTCTTATCTCGGCGCGCACTGTCACGTGGTTCATGGAGCACTCAGGCTACTTCTAGCGCTATGTTGATGCATTTGAATGGCTTAAGCGGATACACAACAGTTTCACTATACAGATGTTTGCAGCAAGTTTTGGTAAACAGTAGCCTACAGCATAGTGTGCATGGATTATTAAGTCAACCATATTTACATGATCGTTTTATTATGGAGACTGTTAGAGTCTATCACTCTCCATAACAAAACGATCCTGTAAATATGGTTGACGAGATGCAACATTGATAACATTAATGTTATTATTTAGCCCTCAGGTATTCCTTACTAACTGGTCATACTCACTGATGGTCAAATGTGACCATACATCGTAATGATTTTTCAATTAAATAAATGTTCTATATTTTAGTTCAATAATAAAGTTCTAAATTAAATTAATGACCACTAAAAATGTTCTTCTAATATTTTTATTATTTATAGTACAATTAGTAGTAATTAAGGTTAAAATAGAGAATTCCAATTCAAAGAGGCAAATTACAGTCATTTTGTTGCTAAAAATTATGTTCATTTGTAATGCCATTACCCAGTAAGTGCCTTTTATGGCTCTTTAATAAATATACACGTATGTAACCTAGTTGCTCAAAAAGTATTGCAGTTTTGCATTTTAATAAATATTTAGATATATCAAACACTAGATTTCTTTAAATGTGAAATTTTAAAATGTTAATAACGTTCATCCTAATATTTTTACGAATGATACTTATATAAGCACACACAAGTGAATATAAATGAATGTGACTTACACATAAAATTTGAACCAAGAAATGTTTAAAATAGTGTTAAGAAGACAAACAAAATTTTCCTTATGTACTGTTTTACTAAACGAGGTTCAGGAGGAACATGTCAGATAATTGACACAGGTGGAGAGTATACTCAGTTAATCAACAAAAGAGGTATATATACAAGCCGTCTTACCTCCATTTTGTTGACAGTTTTTCCAGCATCCCTCCACCACCCCTTCTCCACATTTTGCTCTTTTTTCCTTTTTAAGTTCTTAACCACTTACATACGGGGTACTCTGGGTTTGGGCCAAAGTCTGAGCTCAAGCCTTGCCCCCGGACAGCACGCCACATATGCAATTAAATTTACTCTATAAATTATATGTAAGTGTGAACTAGTGAAATGTGGACCCAGGACGAGCTTCAGGACTGTGCAAACATTAGAGGTGTTGATTTACTTGATCTACTCCATCTGTGTTTGATCATCTCTGAATCTGATCTGGATACAGTCTTTCACAAAAACGTGATTTTCTCAGCTTTTTGTTCAAAATGTTTATATATAACTTACTAATATTCAAGAGTTGATAAAAGGAATTCATGAAGCTAGAATAAAATTGTTTTTTTGTTTGTTTGTTTGTTTAAAAGAAGAGGGTCAGCTCTTTCTTTTGATATATTGCATGCTCAGACATTCATAAAACAAAATATTTTATGGGCTATTAAATATTGGTGAAAATGGTCAAAAACCCTGGCGGTGGCTGGCAACTTTTTTTTTTTAAAGCTGGCGGGAACAGGTTATCCACTCCCATCCAACCGTCAGTCTTCAAAGAGTGAGAGATGGAGAGGAGGTGCGCTGAAGTAAAACCCTGTCCCAATAGGAGACCGGAGATGGTTGTAACACTTTTGTTTGAGCATCAGTAACTCTGTGGTTGTTTGTTCTATTTGTATCAAAATTTGATACGTAACAGACAAATGTGGCTACCGAACATAACTCACTTTCATGTACTACACAATCACAGATTATGTTAATGAGTTAATGTCAAATTAAAAGAGTTTTGTTGTCACATCCTACCCCACTATACTGGAGAGAGTTGTAACACTAACTGGGGATAGATTTAACACTGAGAGGTAATTTGATGAAATAACCACACTATCCATTTTTGCATAAATATTATTGAAGAACAAAGAAAAACAGGTTTGAAACAACGAGAACAATTTAAATGTACAAAAAAAAACACTATATTGTATTTGTTTTACAAATTTAAAGTGTAGTGCAAAACAATTGCTGAGTGTTTGTGTAAGTGTACTGTATTCCTGCCACATAAGGGTTCAGTCAATAAATACGTTTTTGTGTGAATTTTGAGATATTGCATAAAAACGCTGGATGGAAACATGAAGATGGACATAAATTATAATAATGTGCACAAAAACTTGCAGTTCAATCGAGGCAGATAATGTTTATCTGGTGAAAAGACATGCGCATAAACTATGATGGAAACACATTTACTGAATAAATCCTCCATACGCAACAAAAAACTCACGTGACTTTGCCTCAACAGAGGATGTGATTGATAACTGGACTCATTGGAATCATAGGGGTTGGTTGAAACTTTTTAATCACAACTATTCCCGCCCCAAACAGCCATAACAAGGGTAGGCCTTTCTGTTTTAGCATGTGGGTTTGAAGTTAGCATAAATTCAAAGCATCAAAATAATGAGAAATAGCTTCTTCAGGTCATGTAAGTTAAACAATTGTACCTACAATTCAATGATTGCTAGGCAAAACATAATCTTGATGAAACATTTTACTTTCTTACCTGAAAATCTGTTTTTTTGGTCATACAATCAACAAATTTGCTCACAGTCACATGCAATCTCACATGAAAAATACTATAGTATATTATAGTAAAACGACTCTAGTAAATACTATAGTGTTAATGAACCGTTCTATAGTAAATATACTACAGTAAATTAAAGTGTAGTAAATACTATAATATACTACAAGTTACTCTGGTATATTTACTATAGTATGGTTAAAAATATATAGTATTTACAAGAGTAAATTTACTATAATATACTATAGTATTTTTCTTGTGGGAATTTCTCCTGTGAGCTCAAAAAAGATTGGAGTGTATGACATAAATGTAAAACTTACACTGTTACATCTAACCCCATGTTACAAATCTCCCAGGTCTCCACTACTCTAGTATACAATTCTTTCTGTGGCCATGTTTCTGAATTAATACAACAGGAAGACACAAAAGACTTGGTTGTTTGTGTTCGGAGAAGTGATCTGCTGACATTTTGATGTTAAAAAGAAATCGTTTGGTTTAGCTCTGCCTTCTTCTTCTGGTATTTAATGGCCGATTGGGCAAACCAACATAAATGGTGCATTACTGCCACCTACTGATCTGGAGTGTGGAGTGTACATAGCTTTGGAAGAGATGAAAAGAAACAATAGCTCAAAAGAAAACATGCGCAATAACTAAATTCTATTTATTATTCCAATTTTAGATGTTTAAATAATAATTCATGAATTCTTGATTGTCTTGACCGATCTCCTAACAATGCTTTTATTGAAATTGTATCAACTCCCATCCTCGTGACTCTTGAATGAACTGTTGTCTCTCCCGTTCATATGCAGCACACTTTAAAAGAATATTGTGCACTGTTTCAGGATCCCCACATTTATCACAGTTTCCTGTTTCATGCTTCCCTATTCTATAAAGACTATAATTTAATGCAGTGTGACCAATTCTTAATCTTGTAATAATGATATCTTTTTACTATTGCTATATATTTTCCTCTCATTTCCAACCCGTTCCTGAATCTGATGAAGATGTCTTCCTTTAGAGCTACAATTCCATATATTTTGCCATTTCTTACTAATTTTGATTTATATCAAACTCTCGATTACTTAGAGATACATTAATTTCCATTTATGGATGGTTTAATGCTTTCTTTGCCAGCTGGTCTACCTCCTCATTACTGTCCACACCCACATGCGCTGACACCCAAAGGAAAAATACAAATAACTCTAACTGCCTTGACAAAACTTTAAATATTAAATCTTGCCAAGATTCAGATTTTCCACTTAAAAGGCTATTGAGAGCAGCCATTGAATCAGTACATATCATAGTTCTTGCTGGTTGAACTTCTAAATCCACTGTAATGCTAGTACGATAGCTAATAATTCAGTAGCAAATACTGATACATGATCCGATAATCTTTTTGCAATTTTATGTTAAATTTAGGAATGATTACAGTGGCTGCAGTTCTACCACACTCTGGCTCCTTTGACCCATCTGTAAATACCTTTAGTACTGAATATAGCTCTGGCTTAATTTGGTACTTCATTTTATCCTGATTAATAAAGAATCAATGACTTTCACCTGTGACATATTGATTGAGTAAATTGGCAGGTGCAGAGAAAAATAATGCTTGTAAGGAGAAAGGTGGAGCCATGCTGATTTACATCAGTATAAATTTGGATGGTTGCACCCTAAAGTGTCATTGAAACAAGCTTGGCAATAATGGGGTTTTGGCAGGTTGGCGTTGGATTGGTGTTTATTCTTACTCTTGGATTTTCTGATGCACAATGGAGAGCAAGAGCAGCACATAATCGCAGTCCAAGTGAGTTTATGCCTAGGGCGTTAGCTCAAGCTTCTCAACAGGCTGATTCCAGGATGCCTTTGATTCCCAGTAAACCTGTTTTTGCACCACAAACGCGTTCCCGCTCAGTTTCCTGTGCAGACTCCAGTCAGGATTGACTATGGAAAGCCTTCTCAAGATCTTATGGGTGTTCAATCAAAAGAGCTGTTGCAGGGTCCGGTGGCGAAACTGATGTGGCGCTTTCCAAGTCTACCAGAGGAACCACAGCAACCTGACATTCCTTTTGATTTGCCACATCCTATCCCTGCCAACAGTGTAGCTGCTCAGTGTGGAGAGAATTCAGTATATGTGGAAGTGATGAAGGACTTCTTTGGGACTGGGGACCCACAGTTGTCCTCTGCTTTTACACTGGGAGGCTGCACTGCAACGGGAGAGGATCCTTCATCTCAAGTCCTCATCTTTGAGTCTGAACTGCATGGATGTAGCAGCACATCAATGGTAGGGTTTTATTTTATTATTTTACTAATTTATTAGTTACTCACAGGGTGAGTCAAATCTCCATGATTGTGTTCTATTAACGTTCTTTTTAGGTGACTGAGGATGAGCTTGTCTATATGTTCAACATCATCTACACCCCAGAAGAGGTTTCATATGGTGTTCCTATTGTCAGGAGCAGTAGTGCGGTGGTTGGTATCGAGTGTCATTATCCAAGGTGAGGATTAAATTGGAGACCGCTGGATCTGCTGATCGCACCATTTATGCACATGAGATGACTGCTTGTTTAACTCTTACAGAGCACATAATGTGAGCAGCGACGCCTTAATGCCCACTTGGATCCCATATGCATCAACTAAGGCGGAGGAAGTCTTTGTCTTCTCCTCAAGCTCATGACTGGTTAGTGTATCCCAAACAGATTTGTAGCATGCTTGTGAACCTGTGCTAAGACTCCTCCTTTGCAGATGACTGGATGTTTGAGCGACCTTCTAACCAGTACTTCCTGGGTGACATGATAAATCTTGAAGCATCAGTGCGTTTGTACAGCCATGTTCCTGTCCGTGTGTTTGTGGACCACTGTGTGGCTACTGCAGTCCCTGATGTCGCTTTCCCCAGATACTCCTTTATTGAGAATAATGGGTAAGCGGTGCTACCTCATGTAAACCAGCTTCCAGAAGGGTTGCAGGTTTCTAACTGGGTTCTGTTTACAGGTGCCTGGTTGATGCCAAGCTCACAGGCTCCACGTCTCACTTTATGCCTCGGACTCAAGGTGATAAGCTACGGTTTCAACTAGAGGCGTTCAGGTTCCAGCAGGCAGACAGTGGGCTGGTATGTTTTAGTTGTGCAGCTCCTTGTACGATCTGCTACCATGGTGTACAAACAATTGTCTTTGCAGGTCTACATCACATGCATTTTGAAGGTGGCTGCAGCAACCTCAAGTTCTGAGCAAAAAGCTTGTTCGTTCTCTGCTAATGGGTATGTTGCCTGCTAGATGGGTGTACATGTAAATTGGTTGTCATCAACTTAACTGAGGGTGTTTCTTGTCAGTTGGGTGTCTGCAGATGGCTCTGACCAGGTGTGTGGCTGCTGTGACACCACTTGTAGCGTCAGAAGTGGAAGTGATCAGCTGCTTACGGGTATGGACTAACTCTAACTTGTTGTCATTCTTGGCTTCAGTTCTCACTAATCATTTGTTCCTCAGATCTACGTGGGGAGAAAGCGTCTGTTGGCCCCATCAATGTTAAGGACTATGGTCAACAGTAACTGGAAATGCCATGTGATTTAATAAAAGATTATCGTAATAGTCTTGTCTATGGTCTTTACTGACACAATACTAAACATATCTATCCAGGTTGTGATTTGACTGTTCAAATGCACCACAATGCCTTTTACTGTTGATCTGTGGGGACTGCTATTTTGCTCAAGTCACTTGTAGGGCTAGGCAAGTTACTACACTAAAGGGCATTCCAATGGCATCACATCCTTTCTTGTGCTTAGTGGAGACTTATATTTTTAGGGATTAAAGCCAAGTGGTACCCTTCTGCAGTCTCTTGAAGCCAACACGGCAGTGACTTAAACTGCAATTAATTGACTGGCTGCTGAGAGAAGCTCCAAAGGGAGTCAAATCTGTATCTCCCCATTTTAAAATGCCATGCTTTTATAGCAGAAGTTGTTTACAACCTGGTACAAAAGTGGTTTTGCTCTATACTGCTAATTTTGCCTTTCACTACTTGTTTCAGTAACCATGCACCTTAGCTCCACCCACATCCCACTTCTGCCCTTTTCAGTTATCTGGGAGTAGGGTGCGTTATGTCGCACTGCCAAGATGGCAACGGTTGACTTTAGGCTTCAAAACTGCTGTTCAGAAACCTGAGTGTCATTTTATTTTTTTGCAGTATGATTCAAGCATGTAGTGCTGAAACCCTATTGTAACTGATAGACTTCAAGTCAAGACTTGAAACAGAGCTTGTACACAATTTAAGGTTTACTTGTTTCAATTATTGAAGTTCCATCAACTTGAATAATCTTTAAAATATGTAAGGCTTGTTCAATTTGAATTTGTACCTTTTTGTGGCAGTATAGTACCCACCCTGTCACTAAGGCTCACCCCATTTGACCTGATCGTGGTGCTAGAGTGATCAAAAGTACATGAAGTCCTAAACCATTTGCTGCAGGTTCAAGTGTCTTATATCCTAATTTTTGACACTATGTTGGATGGTCAATTATCAGAGATACATTCAACCATACATATATGATCAAGAATCTGATCCAGAGGATGAAACTGAACCATGTTTACTTATGGTTTATGAGGACATGATTTGGTTTATGGACTATTGTATGCGACAAAGTTAACAGTAGCAAGCAGAACGGTATTGCACGTCACACTACTGCATGTTTACATTGAAAATTCATTTGAATTAAGTGCGCTTTGTGTGAACAGCGCATATAGCCTAGGTTTAATATGAAATACAGGTCCTTCTCAAAAATTTGAATATTGTGATAAAAGTTCATTATTTTCCATAATGTAATGAAAAAAATAAACTTTCATATATTTTAGATTCACTGCACACCAACTGAAATATTTCAGGTCTTTTATTGTTTTAATACTGATGATTTTGGCATACAGCTCATGAAAACCCAAAAATCTCAAATTAGCATATCATGAAAAGGTTCTCTAAACGAGCTATTAACCTAATCATCTGAATCAAATAATGAACTCTAAACACCTAAAAAAGATTCCTGAGGCTTTTAAAAACTCGAGCCTGGTCCATTACTCAAAACCGCAATCATGGGTAAGACTGCTGTCCAGAAGGCCATCATTGACACCCTCAAGCGAGAGGGTAAGACACAGAAAGAAATTTCTGAATGAATAGGCTGTTCCCAGAGTGCTGTATCAAGGCACCTCAGTGGGAAGTCTGTGGGAAGGAAAAAGTGTGGCAAAAACACGGCACAACGAGAAGAGGTGACCGGACCCTGAGGAAGAATGAGGAGAAGGACCAATTCCAGACCTTGGGGGACCTGCGGAAGCAGTGGACTGAGTCTGGAGTAGAAACATCCAGAGCCACCGTGCTAGGCGTGTGCAGGAAATGGGCTACAGGTGCCGCATTCCCCAGGTCAAACCACTTTTGAACCAGAAACAGCGGCAGAAGCGCCTGACCTGGGCTACAGAGAAGCAGCACTGGACTGTCGCTCAAATTTTGCATGTTATTTGGAAATCAAGGTGCCAGAGTCTGGAGGAAGACTGGGGAGAAGGAAATGCCAAAATGCCTGAAGTCCAGTGTCAAGTACCCACAGTCAGTGATGGTCTGGGGTGCCATGTCAGCTGCTGGTGTTGGTCCACTGTGTTTTATCAAGGGGGTTCATGAGCTGTATGCCAAAATCATCAGTATTAAAACAATAAAAGACCTGAAATATTTCAGTTGGTGTGCAATGAATCTAAAATATATGAAAGTTACATTTTTATCATTACATTATGGAAAATAATGAACTTTTATCACAATATGCTATTTTTTGAGAAGGACCTGTAATTCATTTATAGGTATATAGTGGTCAGCTAAACAAATGTATTTAAACACACACCATAAATAGCATGCTCCATTAATAAACGATCATGTTGTTTACCGGTGTATATCGATAGCCAAAAACATAGACATCTGAAGCAGTTTTACTCACTGCCTGATTCCAATGCATGACTGTTAACCTTTATCAATTCTTTGGTGACATTGTTGATTTTGTGATGTCCTGTGACTGCAGTGCAACAGCCCTTTCCTAGAAAAGCATGTTTATGGGCGTGCATTTGCTCTATTGCTATGGTCGCGCATGCACGCTCTTTCGGAAGAAGTGCCCATAGGGCCGCATACAGGAAATTACGCCCCATTTGACGTCACACAAACCCAAAACTTTCCGAAACTTGTGAGAAACCGAAGGAGTATTTTTGACACAGAAATATTCCATCAAACGTCTAACTTATGTTTTGAAACTTTGTCCATGTTTAGCATGGGAATCCAAGTCTTTAACAGTGTAAAAACTCAGTGTGCATGAAACTGCATTTCACCCCCTTTAAGGGAAGGGAGGAGAAAAACGGTGCATATGGCAAGAGAAGCTGTTATACCTTTTATTTTACTTCACCGTGTATGACTTTGTGGGGTGTGTACACCACATCCGTAGGGGCTGCCATTGTTGTTTCACGGGCTATGTGACGTCAGAGAAGGTAACTGGGAGTATATCAATCTAGTACAAGTTCACAGGTGGAAAGTCACAGGTTTGACTGCCGTTCCAGTGCACTTTCATGGGTAGAAGGTTGGAAAAACAGAGTTGCCTGGAACGCAGCATTAATGCACAAAAGAAAAGGTTTGTTGTGGTACTCT
This sequence comes from Gobiocypris rarus, assembly GCA_023029165.1. Lineage (NCBI taxonomy): Eukaryota > Metazoa > Chordata > Actinopteri > Cypriniformes > Gobionidae > Gobiocypris > Gobiocypris rarus. Next base: position 23,345,330 of record CM040933.1, read on the forward strand.
TTAATCAAAATTGATTGACTGATTGATTGATTGATTGATTGATTGATTGATTGATTGAGATCAAGAATTAAAATTATTTCAAAACTGCCCAGGATAATATACACAAAAAAGGCTAATTTCCATTGTGGTCCATATGTTTACAAAATGGAAGAACAGATCAAAGAGCATACAGAAATTACCATCAAGTTCAGAATCTCACATTTCAACCCTCTGTAAAAGAGAATTTTTTAACTTCCGTTCTTAAAACACTTTCTACTTTTATCTGCTTCATACAACGAGGTAAATCACTCCAGCCTATAACACTAGTATATAAAAAGAAATCCACACCATTAATCTCTTAAAATCTACAAGGATAAATATCAGTGCTATTTCCTGTGGAATGACTATGCGCATTTCTATTGTACACAGTCAGTCAGATACCTTGGGACACTTTTCATTGTTATTTTAAACACCAACACCAATTTAAGAAAAATTACGTTTTTTCAACTTTTAAAGATGCACTATGCAAGTTTTCTGCTAGAGAGCGCTTGATGATGCCAAATTTGAGCGCAGAATCTTGGGACATGTGGTCTTCACCTCACAGTCGGTGGAAAAGAATTGGGATAGGACTCATGTTCATTGATGTGATTATTAACGTTACTGTACTTTTAAGCAGAGCAGGACCGAAGGCCGTTGGAGTGATTGTTACGGTAACACACGGCTCGAGCAGCGGGACTTTTATTATGACGGGACACAGTCGCTGGCACCATTTCCGCTTATCAAGTCATGAGTATGAGGTAATGCAGTTCTGTTTATCATATTAGATACATTTGAGTGTGTTGAAAATTATTTTATGACGTTAATCTGTGCATTCTCTCGGCTGATGTGACACTTGTTCACATTGCAGTAAGAGTAAAGTCCCCTTACAAGTCCCGGTTCCTTGGTTAAAATAGCAATTTTCTCATGATTTACAAATAGTTGGAAACATTTGGGATATTGTAAGTACTCAACTGAACAAAATATATAACACTGGCCTGGTGTTTTTGGATATTTTACCACAAAACCTACATAGTGCACCTTTAAAAAAACGAGTTCTCTTAAATGTTCATCGTTTAGATGTAACTGATATGCTTTCGATATACAGTGGGTACGGACAGTATTCAGACCCCTTAAATGTTTCACCCTTTGTTATATTGCAGCCATTTGCTAAAATCATTTAAGTATTTTTTTTTCTCATTAATGTACACACAACTCCCCATGTTGACAGAAAAACACAGAATTGTTGACATTTTTGCAGATTTATTAAAACAGAAAATATCACATGGTTCTAAGTATTCAGACCCTTTGCTGTGACACTCATATATTTAACTCAGGTGCTGTCCATTTCTTCTGATCATCCTTGAGGTGGTTCTACACTTTCATTTGAGTCCAGCTATGTTTGATTATACTGATTGGAAAGCCACACACCTGTCTATATAAGACCCTACAGCTCACAGTGCATGTCAGAGCAAATGAGAATCATGAGGTCAAAGGAACTGCCTGAAGAGCTCAGAGACAGAATTGTGGCAAGGCACAGATCTGGTCATGGTTACAAAAACATTTCTGCTGCACTTAAGGTTCCTAAGAGCACAGTGGCCTCCATAATCCTTAAACGGCCAAACTGAGCCATCGGGGAGAAGCGCCTTGGTGAGAGAGGTAAAGAAGACCCCAAAGATCACTGTGGCTGAGCTCCAGTGATGCAGTCGGAGATGGGAGAAAGTTGTAGAAAGTCAACCATCACTGCATCCCTCTACCAGTCGGGGCTTTATGGCAGATTCTAATGGGACTAAGATAGAACTTTTGGCCTTAATTCTAAGCGGTATGTATGGAAAAATCAGGCACTGCTCATGACCTGTCCAATACAGTCCCAACAGTGAAGCATGGTGGTGGCAGCATCATGCTGTGGGGTGTTTTTCAGCTGCAGGGACAGGACGACTGGTTGCAATCGAGGGAAAGATGAAAGCGGCCAAGTACAGGGATATCCTGAATGAAAACCTTCTCCAGAGTGCTCAAGACCTCAGACTGGGCCGAGGGTTCACCTTCCAACAAGACAATGACCCTAAGCACATCTTAAATAATGAAGGAGTGGCTTCACAATAACTCTGTGACTGTTCTTGAATGGCCCAGCCGGAGCCCTGACTAAAACCCAATTGAGCATCTCTGGAGAGACCTGAAAATGGCTGTCCACCAACGTTTACCATCAAACCTAACAGAACTGGAGAGGATCTGCAGGGAGGAATAGCAGAGGATCCCCAAATCCAGGTGTGGAAAACTTGTTGCATCTTTCCCAAAAGACTCATGGCTGTATTAGATCAAAAGTGTGCTTCTACTAAATACTGAGCAAAGGGTCTGAATACTTAAGACCATGTTATATTTCAGTCTTTATAAAGGGTGCTGTGTGTACATTAATAGAAGAAAAATAACAAATGATTTTAGCAAAAATTTAAGGGGGTCTGAATACTTTCCGTACCCACTGTAACTCTGCATAACTCATTTTGAGCGGTCTGCAGTTCAGTTTTTCCCACATGAAAAGAAAGCTAATAAACCATTATAGAGATCCTTTCATTCTCTCAATTTACACATTTTCTTTCCTTTAATGGGAAACAATTATTGAAAACTCTATAAACCTTCTAGATTTTAATTTTTAAGAGATCTTATTTTTACAGTATTATGATGCCTTATAGACTCTCTCCTTAATCTCTGTTAATTAGTGATCACTAATACTAGCCTCCACGACAGGACTTCTACAAATCTTACAGTTTTCTCATACCAATATAACATCACTTGATAGTTTTGGGTTTTAGAGAAATCCTAGTTGGGTCCACAATGAGCTGTTTCAATGCATATGTATAATGCAAAAATGCAAAAATAACTATTCATTTTCTGCATATCAGTATTAAGATCTCCAAGAATTCCATTTCCAAAGGGAACTCGCATTGCGTTGAAGCGCTATGGGGAACAACTCAGCGTGACTGATGAATGAGGCACCTGTACAATCACTGCAATCCTATTGGCCAGCGACAGCTATAATGTCATACTAGTGCAACCCAGATAAGATCCTATCATTATGGCAAGTGACAAGCGTTTTAGAAAGTTTGCCGATCCTTGTCAGAGATTTCTGTCACCGGAGGACTCACCCATCACAGTGCTCTGTTGGCATCTATCCAAGATGAGCCAGGAGGAGGCTGAAGAATGTGAGGATGCGGAGATGGCTGAACCTGCTCAGTCCCCTGCGCGTGTATGCAGAGCTGGTGGAAGTAATGGAGCATGCTACTGCAAGACTCGATTTGCCATGACACCGTGGCAGAGAGGAACCCGCTCGTGGAAGGCTCTCTGAGTGTTTCCTCTCGGCCCACAGACCACCAGCACCGGTGAGCCTTCCATTCCTTCCCAATCTCCATTCTGAGATCGATGAATGAATGAACCTGTATTCGGCGCGCATCCGTCGCCTTAAGCATACAAATTATGCCAATGTTGCGTGAGCATGGGTATGTGACAATACCTCCTATTGATGAGATGTTTGCAAACTATATCTCTTTAGGGAAGCGTCATACATGGCAGGTAAGAACTGGTAAGAGCTTTTATCTCCTTCTAATAGTGTGAGTCATTTTGTAGAGCTGTCAGCTCCTCTAACTTCGTTTTTAAGCATAAACAATTTAAGTAGTTTGGCCTTCTCCAGCTGGCCTCTAGGGGCTTAGTTAGGCCGTGGATCCCCTTAAAGGGGTGTGTAATTGGCCTCCATTCCCTCAAGTGTTATGCTGTGTATTGGAACCCGTGGTGGGCATTGCAGACTTCCTCTCGGTTTGAGAGTCATTCTGCTGAAGTCTCCACCCCCAGAGCTCAGCATAGAATATATATTATAGTAGAGTAGGCAGATTTATTGTAGGCCTCTCACTTTTTGAGCTTTATTGTTGGGTTAATAGACACCGTTCTCAGTGCACACAGATTTCGGGATGATGGTGAGTGGTTTCCTCCCGGTCGGGGAGTCATTTTGCTGAAGCCTTTGCTCTTCTAGTAAATATGGGTGAGCTCTGTAGGCCTCCTCACATGTAAGAGTCGTTCAGCTGAGGCCTTGGCTCATCCTGCTATTGAATGGAATTAGCACAGGTTAGACGGATATGTATGGTGAGTGTGGTAGGATTTAGGTCTGATTTTATATCTCACTCTTAGGAGTGTGTTGTGTTTATATGAGTGTTGTAGGCCACCTCTTATGTGAGTCTTGCTGCTGAGGCCTCCACTCTCTTTAGAACCTCCGCTCTTCTGGAGCGTTTGTGACATGTTTGTAAAGTTGCTGTGCTGCTGCTTGGCATTGAGCTTATTTAGACTTTGGCGAGGAGGTTGCTCTTGTTTAGAGCGTTTTCTGTTAGACCACTTGCTCTCTTGAGCTCATGATAGTGAGTGTTGTAGGATTCCTCTTGTGATTTGAGTTTCTGTTGAGGCCTCCGCTCTTTAGAGCTTCATATAATATGAGCATGCTCTGGTTGAGCTAAAATGTGACTCGTCTCATTCTGAGAGTCGTTCTGCAGAGTGGCTTGCTCCCTAGAGTTTATGCTTAAACCTAAGTAGGCCTATTTGACTGTGGCAAGTGTAAGTCTCTGGTTAGAGCCTCCTTGATGTTAAGCAGGGGTATGCTAGGAGGTTTTTGGCTTAGTGTCATGTTGTAAGGCCCGTGAGAAACCTCCATGATATGGCTTCCAGGTTGGTAGGTGATTGTTGGTACTCACCTTGTTTAAAGCTACTCTGTGTGATATTTTCCCCCATCTAGTGGTGAAAAGGTATATGACCATCCAGTGAATATTACTTTCTGTTCCTCTCAATTCCGATTTCATTTAACTCCTACGGTGGCTGATTTAGTCCAAGATTAATATGGCTTCCAGTTCGATCAAGTGATGAGGTTACTTTAGAAAACTATTATAATTTGCAGTTATTTAATTTGTCAGTTAACATGTAGGTTATGACATCTATGTAAAATGAATAATAGTTTTACCTTTTCGTAATTTTTTACCATTTCATTGCTAACATCAGCGATCAGGTTCCCAGACGAATGCAAGCTAATCTAAGTAAAGTAACTTTTATCGGTGCTATCATTATTCTGTATATTGTATGCGACATCACTAGCGTAAGGCAAAGTTTACATTGTAGGCTATATCACTCTCAAGCAATCCCTCTTCACATTCGACACAGTGCCATCGAGTGTTAAAACGCCGAAGGCGAAGCTTGAATTTACGGGTATGTCCTCTTTGGCTAATGTACTTTCAAGATGGAGGGCAACATGGCGACGCCGCATTCGAACCCCTCACCCGTATGTATTTTCAATGGCATATTATACACTTACGAGAATACTTTATTACTTGAAAGAAGTAAATATACATTAATGAGCATATATATTTTTGAAAGAACTAAGTGTTTTTAGCTAAGAATAAACTAAAAAAGTTACACAGTGTAGCTTTAAAGGATTGTTATGCAGAGTGCTGGCTCCCTTGGGTGTAGTTATTATAGGCCATCAGGAAACAGCCTCTATATATTTATATGCATGTGTTTATTTATATAAAACAGGTTTTTGGCTGGGCGTTATCAATTTTTAGCCTCCTGTTAATAGAGGTTGACTTTTGGTCCCTCTTGAAAGTAGCAGGCCAGGGTCATTGAGCCTGGGCCATACTCCCTGGTCCATACTCCCTTAAAGGAGCCTGCCTTTAAGGTTAGTTTGAGGTTTCAAGGCATTTGAACTAGTGCCCTGGAAGGAGTCCTTCCTTGTTGCAATTAGACTCTTCTTTGAAACATGTTGGAGCAAACTGGCCAAAGGGAGTAGTGTCACTGACAGCCAGGCTGGTGTGTACCTGTGGGGAGTTAACCTTGTAAGTTTCCATGAAGTTAGCCTCTTCTGCTTGTCACGGCCAATGTTGACAGCGTACTCAGCATGGCGGCTTGAGTATTCTTGTTATAGAATACCCATGACGCATGGACCATGGTGCTCATGTAAACATCTCAGCCAATACAGAACTGGCATTCTGACGCAGAAACACTGCACTGTATTTACAAAGTACACTGCATAAGAGACTAATGTTTTGTTCAATTGTCTTTTGTTCATATCTGTTAATATTTTAAATTACATTTGTTTAGAAGACTGTATTCAGCTCAAGTGTTTAGTGACCAGCATTTAATATAGTTCAAGAAGGAATGAAGTCTACAATTAATCCAAACTCTGATCAACCTAATCATGACAGTTGTAACAGGGATGAAACATGTAAAGGGTCCTGCACACTGTGCGATTTTTCAAAGTCCTTTACGAATGTTGCTTGTCAGACTGTACGAACATGATCAGCCATGTCACACTGTAAGATCTAAGTTGTCATGAATGTCAGACTGTACGATAGTTGAGGCGCGCTAAAACGGACGCACGCAAGAAAATTGTCCAGAGTTTAATATCATCAATAAATGACGCGTTCGGTGACAGTGAGCTGCATTACACGCGGGATTTAAATGGTGGCTACAAAATAATCTCTAGCGCTCATTTTGGTCATGGTTTGTCTTGAAAAATGAAGATAATTTGACGGTCGTCCCCAGGAGAAGTCACACTGCAGGACTGTGCGCCAAATCTTCTGACACTGCCAGAATTTCGTCTGAGGTAAAATTGGATCGCAACTGACATTAATCGCCTGTCAGTGAACATGTCACACTAATGATCAAAGACGTCAGATTTTAACCTGGGATCAGAGGAATCTTTTAGGATTTGACTCAGACGGCCAAATCGTGGCCAAAATTGCAGAGTGTGTACCCGGCTTAATACATGTAATCTATTATATGATGTTATGATGTTGCATTCCTTTTGTTCTGAACTAAATTGCACCATTTCAGTCCCGGCTTGTGAAGATCGCTGTTGATGTGAGGGAAGAACGCGTTTGTTGCAATCTAAACCTGACAATTATAACATATTCAATTTTATTGGATACTCTATTAAATTCTCTCTGTGGCCATGTTTCTAAATCAATAAAAAGACACAAAAATAATTGGTTGTTTTTGTTTCCGAGATTTGTTCTGTCATTTTTATGTGAAATATAAAGTACCTTATTTGGTACTTCATTTTATCCTGAGTACTAAAGAATCAATGACTTTCACCTGTGACATATTGATTGAGTAAATTGGCAGGTGCAGAGAAAAATAATGCTTGTCAGGAGAAAGGTGGAGCCATGCTGATTTACATCTGTATAAATTTGGAAGGTAGCACCTAAAGTGTCATTGAAACAAGCCTGGCAATAATGGGGTTTTGGCAGGTTGTATTTGGATTGGTGTTTGTTCTCACTCTTGGATTTTCTGATGCACAATGGAGAGCAAGAGCAGCACATAATCGCAGTCCAAGTGAGTTTATGCCTAGGGCGTTAGCTCAAGCTTCTCAACAGGCTGATTCCAGGATGTCTTGATTCCCAGTAAACCTGTATTTGCACCACAAACCTTCCCGCTCAGTTTCCTGTCCAGAATCCAGTCAGGACTGACTTTGGAAAGCCTTCTCAAGATCTTATGGGTGTTCAATCAAAAGAGCTGTTGCAGGGTCCGGTGGCGAAACTGAAGTGGGGCTTTCCAAGTCTACCAGAGGAACCACAGCAACCTGACATTCCTTTTGATTTGCATCCTATCCCTGCCAACAGTGTAGCTGCTCAGTGTGGCGAGAATTCAGTATATGTGGAAGTGATGAAGGACTTCTTTGGGACTGGGGACCCACAGTTGTCCTCTGCTTTTACACTGGGAGGCTGCACTGCAACTGGAGAGGATCCTTCAGCTCAAGTGCTCATCTTTGAGTCTGAACTGCATGGATGTAGCAGCACCTCAATGGTAGGGTTTTATTTTGATGTTACTCACAGGGTGAGTCAAATCTCCATGATTGTGTTCTATTGATATTCTTTTTAGGTGACTGAGGATGAGCTTATCTATATGTTCAACATTATCTACACCCCACAAGAGGCTCCATATGGTGTTCCTATTGTCAGGAGCAGTAGTGCGGTGGTTGGTATCGAGTGTCATTATCCAAGGTGAGGATTAAATTGGAGACTCGCTGGATCTGCTGATCGCACCATTTATGGCCATGAGCTGACCGCTTGTTTAACTCCTACAGAGCACATAATGTGAGCAGCGACGCCTTAATGCCCACTTGGATCCCATATGCCTCAACTAAGGTTGCAGAGGAAATCTTTGTCTTCTCCCTCAAGCTCATGACTGGTTGGTGTATCCCAAACAGATTTGTAGCATGCTTGTGAACCTGTGCTAAGACTCCTCCTTTGCAGATGACTGGATGTTTGAGCGACCTTCTAACCAGTACTTCCTGGGTGACATGATAAATCTTGAAGCATCAGTGCGTTTGTACAGCCATGTTCCGTCCGTGTGCTTGTGGACAGCTGTGTGGCTACTGCAGTCCCTGATGTCGCTTCTGTCCCCAGATACTCCTTTATTGAGAACAATGGGTAAGCGGTGCTACCTCATGTAAACCAGCTTCCAGAAGGGTTGCTAGTTTTCTAACTGGGTTCTGTTTCCAGGTGTCTGGTTGATGCCAAGCTCACAGGCTCCACGTCTCACTTTATGCCTCGGACTCAAGGTGATAAGCTACGGTTTCAACTAGAGGCGTTCAGGTTCCAGCAGGCAGACAGTGGGCTGGTATGTTTTAGTTGTGCAGCTCTCTGTACTATCTGCTACCATAGTGTACAAACAATTGTCTTTGCAGATCTACATCACATGCATTTTGAAGGTGGCTGCAGCAACCTCAAGTTCTGAGCAAAAAGCTTGTTCGTTCTCTGCTAATGGGTATGTTGCCTGCTAGATGGGTGTACAGGTAAATTGGTTGTCATCAACTTAACTGAGGGTGTTTCTTGTCAGTTGGGTGTCTGCAGATGGCTCTGACCAGGTGTGTGGCTGCTGTGACACCACTTGTAGCGTCAGAAGTGGAAGTGATCAGCTGCTTACGGGTATGGACTAACTCTAACTTTGTTGCTGTCCTTCTTGGCTTCAGTTCTCACTAATCATTTGTTCCTCAGATCTACGTTGGGAAAAGGCGTCTGTTGGCCCCATTGACGTTAAGGACTATGGCCAACACTAACCAGAAATGCCATGTGGTTTAATAAAATATTATCTTAATCCGTCTGTGTATGGTCTTTACTGGCCCAATACTAAGTGTATCTATCCAGGTTACATGATTTGACTGGTCACATGCACCATTATGCCTTATTAGCCTGTGTGGTGACTGCTATTTTGCTCGAGTCATTTGTAGGGCTAGGCCAGTAACAAAACTACAGGGCATTTCAATGGGATCACATCCTTTCTGGTGCTTGGTGAATACTTTAGCCTATATTTTTGGGGATTCAAGCTAAGCGGTAACTTCCTGTGGTCTGTCTTGACACCATGGAAGTGACTTAAACTGCAATTCATTGCCTTGCCGTTAGAGACAGGTTCAAAGGAAATTAAAATCTGTCTCCCATTTTAAAGGATTAGTTCACTTCAAAATTGGAGTTTTCTTAATTCACTGACCCCCTCATCCAAAATGTTTGTCTGAATCCAATTTTGAGAAACGTTCAAGGTTTTCTTCATGTAATGGACTTCTATGGCAAACAGGTTAACGGTCCAAGGCAATGCAGTTTCAAAGAGCTCTGCAAGATTCCAGGCTAGGATTAGGGTCTATTGGACATTTTCAAAGTAAACCTTAATGTTTACTTTTTTAAAACCTAAATTACTCCTCTTACTCTACTCTGGGTGTGCCATGGATTACATAATCACATCAGAATGGTCATGCTAGATGTAGGCAGAAGTATCACACCTGTGTTTACAAAGGGGCTGTGCAAAGACTAATCCAAATGTCTTTGAAAAGTTAAAACATGACTTTAAAGTTGGAATTAGATGTTTTTCTTTTAAGACTTTATGTTCTCTTGGGCGGTACTTCTGCCTACGTCTAGTGTGATCTTTCTGACGTTATGTAATCCGTGGTGTGCTGCAGTGCAAGATGAGCAATCTAGGTTAAGTATAAACATTTTACTTTCTTACCTGAAAATCTGTTTTTTGGGGTCATAAAATCACATTTGCTCAGTCACATGCAATTTCTCCTGTGAGCTCAAAAAAACAATGGGAGTGTATGATATAAATGTAAAACTTACACTGTTACATCTAACCCCATGTTACAATCATCCCAGGTCTCCACTACTCTAGTAAACAATTCTGTCTGTGGCCATGTTTCTGAATTAAAGGTGTCATGAACTGGATTTTTAAATGTTCTTATACTGTTGTCTGAGGTCAACTAATGACGTTTGTGTGGTTTTACATTCAAAACATCATAATGAATAAGTAATAGGCTATTTTCTACACTGGTTTTGATGCTTTCTCCTGAACACTGGGTTTTAATGGGCATGCCGCACTGGAGACTTGGAAGTAAACGCCCACGGCTAGGATTGGATAACATTTGCATATTTAATGAGCTTCATCTCCCCTGTCAGTTCAGTTCACATTAGGGAGGGTTCGTTTTGAAAGCGGCAACGGAGTGATTCTCTCGATCACAGAGCTTGTACACGTCTTTATCAAACAAACACAAATATTTATTTCTCATCCACCTGAGATTGATTGGAATATTATTTATGTATTACATAGCCCGCCCGATCGGTCGATAAGCACGAACCGCACGCACACACAAACACACACACACACAAGAGATTGAAGTATATATAAAGAATTTAAAAGCATTTACAAAGAAGAAAATAATTTTCCATGTAAGAGGATAAATAAAGAAAATATCTTGCTACTAGAGCAAGTGAAAGTAGTGAAATAAGTTATTTATATATATATATATATATATATATATATATATATATATATATATATATATATATAATTTAAGCACCAAGGCTGCATTTATGTTATTTAAAAAAACTGTAATATTGTGAAATATTATTAAAATGTAAAATAACTTTTCTATTTTAACATATTTTACTATGTAATTTGTAAAATATCATTATATAATTATACATGTTAATACAATTATTATATTAAGTAATCATCATTAGACAATTTTTTTTTTTTATGTAGTGACCTTTAATTTGGAGCAAGAGAAACAGGGGAGTGGCTTTATTGCATCAGAGATGAGTCACTTTGCTCACAGCTGATTGGTTCAAATTCAGTTTGCGATCTCTTATCCCGAACATAACCTGCTCCGGAGCAGGTTAGCTGTGGAAGTTACTATGGAGATGAACACTGCTAAAATCCAAACCACTTTAATGGTACTTAAAACCCAGGATTGGTACAAACTAAGCTTAAACATATCTGGCTAGCTAGCTAAACCGGCTTCATGGTATAGGCCCCAGGTCAAGAATGGAAAATTATTTCACTATTTGAGATTCATCGGCCTGCCGATGGGCTTACGTTTTGGTAGTCAGGAAAACACAGCCCTGGGACTACTATTACATATAAAAAGACATTTTACTCACATAAGTTTGTTGCACCATTCCTGTCGAATCCAATATAGAAGGTACAACACTGTGTCTGCAAATCCAGCACCTGAGACTTGTTTACAAATGATTCCGCAGTGAAATGAAGCAAAACACGTCTTCCCACGTGAGCTGGAACTTCATTAAAAAATAAACGAAGTATCACACATTCCTAATATTAGTATCCGAAGGAAGCTTATGCAACGACTGAGTTCTTCCACAATATCTTGCTGTCTTCTTCGACTTGTTTATTGCTGCTGGCTAGGTGATCCGATGATTCGGTGGGCGGGGCTACAGAATTACACGTGCTTATTATTCTATAGAGATGGTGTTTTGCCACACGATGACGTCAGTATGAAGCACTCTATCGTTTTCTGGGTCTAGTGTCTATAAAAACTTTTCTTTGACTAACAAGGAAGTTTTCAGCTCTGAAACTTACAGGAAATTCTTATATTACCATGACCTTTTATATATCAAAAGCTCAAGGGAAAGTTGATTTCTCAATTCATCACCTCTGTAATACAAAAGGTGGAGCCATGCTGATGTACATCTGTATAAATTTGGATGGTAGCACCCTACAGTGTCATTGAAACAAGCTTGGCAATAATGGGGTTTTTGCAGGTTGGATTTGGATTGGTGTTTATTCTTACTCTTGGATTTTCTGATGCACAATGGAGAGCAAGAGCAGCACATAATCGCAGTCCAAGTGAGTTTATGCCTAGGGTGTTAGCTCAAGCTTCTCAACAGGCTGATTCCAGGATGTCTTTGATTCCCAGTAAACCTGTAAATTTCAGAGAAGTGATCTGCTGTCATTTTGATGTTAAAAATAAGAAATTGTTTGGTTTAGCTCTGCCTTCTTCTTCTGTTATTTAATGGCGGATTGGCAAACCAACATAAACGGTGCATTACCGCCACCTACTGATCTGGAGTGTGGAGTGTACATAGCTTTGGAAGAGATGAAAAGAATCAATCACTCAAAAAGAAAACATGCACAATAACTAAATTCTATTTATTATTCCAGTTTCAGATGTTTAAATAATAATTCATGAATTCTTGATTGTCTTGACCGATCTCCTAACAATGCTTTTATTGAAACTGTATCAACTCCCATCCCTCGTAACTCTTGAATGAACTGTTGTCTCTCCCGTTCATATGCAGCACACTTTAAAAGAATATGGTGCACTGTTTCAGGATCCCCACATTTATCACAGTTTCCTGTTTCATGCTTCCCTATTCTATAAAGACTATAATTTAATGCAGTGTGACCAATTCTTAATCTTGTAATAATTATATCTTTTTACTATTGCTATATCTTTTCCTCTCATTTCCAACCCTTTCCTATATCTGATAAAGATGTCTTCCTTTACAGCTACAATTCCATATATTTTGCCATTTCTTAATAATTTCAATTGATATCAAACTCTTGATATCTGATTTATAGAGATACATTAATTTCTATTTATGGATGATTTAATGCTTTCTTTGCCAGCTGAGCTACATCCTCATTACTGTCCACACCCACATGCGCTGACACCCAAAGGAAGAATACAAATAACTCTAACTGCCTTGGCAAAACTTCAAATATTAAATCTAGCCAAGATTCAGATTTTCCACTTAAAAGGCTATTGAGAGCAGCCATTGAATCAGTACATATCATAGTTCTTGATGGTTGAACTTCTTAAATCCACTGTAATGCTAGTACGATAGCTAACAATTCAGTAGCAAATACTGATACATGATCCAACAAATTTAGGAATGATTACAGCTGCTGCACTTCTACCACACTCTGGCTCCTTTGACCCATCCGTAAATACCTTTAGTACTAAATATAGCTCTGGCTTCATTTGGTACTTCATTTTATCCTGACTAATAAAGAGTCAATGACTTTCACCTGTGACATATTGATTGAGTAAATTGGCAGGTGCAGAGAAAAATAATGCTTGTCAGGAGAAAGGTGGAGCCATGCTGATTTACATCTGTATAAATTTGGATGGTAGCACCCTAAAGTGTCATTGAAACAAGCTTGGCAATAATGGGGTTTTTGCAGGTTGGATTTGGATTGGTGTTTGTTCTCACTCTTGGATTTTCTGATGCACAATGGAGAGCAAGAGCAGCACATAATCGCAGTCCAAGTGAGTTTATGCCTAGGGCGTTATCTCAAGCTTCTCAACAGGCTGATTCCAGGATGTCTTCGATTCCCACAAAACCTGTATTTGCACCACAAACGTTCCCTGCTCAGTTTCCTGTCCAGACTCCAGTCAGGACTGACTTTGGAAAGCCTTCTCAAGATCTTATGGGTGTTCAATCAAAAGAGCTGTTGCAGGGTCCGGTGGCGAAACTGATGTGGCGCTTTCCAAGTCTACCAGAGGAGCCACAGCAACCTGACATTCCTTTTGATTTGCCGCATCCTATCCCTGCCAACAGTGTAGCTGCTCAGTGTGGCGAGAATTCAGTATATGTGGAAGTGATGAAGGACTTCTTTGGGACTGGGGACCCACAGTTGTCCTCTGCTTTTACACTGGGAGGCTGCACTGCAACTGGAGAGGATCCTTCAGCTCAAGTGCTCATCTTTGAGTCTGAGCTGCATGGATGTAGCAGCACCTCAATGGTAGGGTTTTATTGTGATGTTACTCACAGGGTGATTAAAATCTCCATGATTGTTCTATTAACTTTCTTTTTTAGATGACTGAGGATGAGCTTGTCTATATGTTCAACATCATCTACACCCCAGAAGAGGTTTCATATGGTGTTCCTATTGTCAGGAGCAGTAGTGCGGTGGTTGGTATCGAGTGTCATTATCCAAGGTGAGGATTAAATTGGAGACTCGCTGGATCTGCTGATCGCACCATTAATGGACATATGACCACTTGTTTAACTCCTACAGAGCACATAATGTGAGCAGCGACGCCTTAATGCCCACTTGGATCCCATATGCCTCAACTAAGGTTGCGGAGGAAGTCTTTGTCTTCTCCCTCAAGCTCATGACTGGTAAGTGTATCCCAAACAGATTTGTAGCATGCTTGTGAACCTGTGCTAAGACTCCTCCTTTGCAGATGACTGGATGTTTGAGCGACCTTCTAACCAGTACTTCCTGGGTGACATGATAAATCTTGAAGCATCAGTGCGTTTGTACAGCCATGTTCCCGTCCGTGTGTTTGTGGACCACTGTGTGGCTACTGCAGTCCCTGATGTTGCTTCTGTCCCCAGATACTCCTTTATTGAGAATAATGGGTAAGCGGTGCTACCTCATGTATACCAGCTTCCAGAAGGGTTGCAGGTTTTCTAACTGGGTTCTGTTTACAGGTGCCTGGTTGATGCCAAGCTCACAGGCTCCACGTCTCACTTTATGCCTCGGACTCAAGGTGATAAGCTACGGTTTCAACTAGAGGCGTTCCGGTTCCAGCAAGCAGACAGTGGGCTGGTATGTTTTAGTTGTGCAGCTCTTTGTACTATCTGCTACCATGGTGTACAAACAATTGTCTTTGCAGGTCTACATCACATGCATTTTGAAGGTGGCTGCAGGAACCTCAAGTTCTGAGCAAAAAGCTTGTTCATTCTCTGCTAATGGGTATGTTGCCTGCTAGATGGGTGTGCAGGTAAATTGGTTGTCATCAACTTAACTGAGGGTGTTTCTTGTCAGTTGGGTGTCTGCAGATGGCTCTGACCAGGTGTGTGGCTGCTGTGACACCACTTGTAGCATCAGAAGTGGAAGTGATCAGCTGCTTACGGGTATGAACTAACTCTAACTTTGTTGCTGTCATTCTTGGCTTCAGTTCTCACTAATCATTTGTTCCTCAGATCCACGTTGGGAAAAGGCATCTGTCGGCCCCATCGACGTTAAGGACTATGGCCAACACTAACCAGAAATGCCATGTGGTTTAATAAAATATTATCTTAATCTGTCTGTGTATGGTCTTTACTGGCCCAATACTAAGTGATTCTATCCAGGTTACATGACTTGACTGTTTACATGCACCATTATGCCTTATTAGCCTGTGTGGTGACTGCTATTTTGCTCGAGTCATTTGTAGGGCTAAGCCAGTTACAAAACTAAAGGGCATTTCAATGGCATCACATCCTTTCTGGTGCTTGGTGAATACTTTTGCCTATATTTTTGGGGATTCAAGCTAAGCGGTAACTTCCTGTGGTCTGTCTTGTAAGGGAGTCTGACTACTTTCCGTACCCACTGTAACTCTGCATAACTCATTTTAAGCGGTCTGCAGTTCAGTTTTTCCCACATGTAAAGAAAGATTATTAATAAACCATTATAGTGATCCTTTCATTCTCACAATTTACACATTTTCTTTCCTTTCATGGGAAACAATTATTAAAAACTCTATAAACCTCTCTAAAAATATTTCTTAAGAGATCTTATTTTTACAGTATTATGATGCCATATAGACTCTCTCCTTAATCTCTGTTAATTAGTGACCACTAATACCAGCCTCCAAGACAGCAGTTCTACATATCTCATAGTTTTCTCATACCAATATAACATCACTTGATAGTTTTGGTTTTTAGAGAAATCCTAGTTGGGTTCACAATGAGCTGTTTCAATGCATATGGATAATGCAAAAATAACTATTCATTTTCTGCATATCAGTATTAAGATCTCCAAGAATTCCATTTCCAAAGGGAACTCTCATTGCGTTGAAGCGCTATGGGGAACACCTCAGAGTCACTGATGAATGAGGCACCTGTACAATCACTGCAATCCTATTGGCCAGCGACAGCTATAATGTCATACTAGGGCAACCCAGATAAGATCCTATCATTATGGCAAGTGACAAGCATTTTAGAAAGTTTGCCGATTCTTGTCAGAGATTTCTGTCACCGGAGGATTCACCCATCACAGTGCTCTGTTGGCATCTATCCAAAATGAGCCAGGAGGAGGCTGAAGCAGGTGAGGATGCGGAGATGGCTGAACCTGCTCAGTCCCCCTGCTCGTGTATGCAGAGCTGGTGGAAGTAATGGAGCATGCTACTGCAAGACTCGATTTGCCATGACACCGTGGCAGAGAGGAACCCGCTCGTGGAAGGCTTGATGAGTGTTTCCTCTCGGCCCACAGACCACCAGCACCGGTGAGCCTTCCATTCCTTCCCAATCTCCATTCTGAGATCGATGAATGAATGAACCCGTATTCGGCGAACATCCGTCGCCTTAAGCATACAAATTATGCCAATGTTGCGTGAGCATGGGCATGTGACAATACCTCCTATTGATGAGATGTTTGCAAACTATCTCTCTTTAGGGGAAGCGTCATTCATGGCAGGTAAGAACTGGTAAGAGCTTTTTATCTCCTTCTAATAGTGTGTCATTTTGCAGAGCTGTCAGCTCCCTGTAACTTCGTTTTTAAGCATAAACAATTTAAATAGTATGGCCTCCTCCAGCTGGCCTCTAGGGAGCTTAGTTAGGCCGTGGATCCCCTTAAAGGGGGTGTGTAATTGGCCTCCATTTTCTCAAGTGTTATGCTGTGTATTGGAACCCGTGGTGGGCATTGCAGACTTCCTCTCGGTTTGAGAGTCATTCTGCTGAAGTCTTCACCCCAGAGCTCAGCATAGAATATATATTATAGTAGAGTAGGCAGATTTATTGTAGGCCTCTCACTTTTTGAGCTTTATTGTTGGGTTAATAGACACCGTTCTCAGTGCACACAGATTTCGGGATGATGGTGAGTGGTTTCCTCCCGGTCGGGGAGTCATTTTGCTGAAGCCTTTGCTCTTCTAGTAAATATGGGTGAGCTCTGTAGGCCTCCTCACATGTAAGAGTCGTTCAGCTGAGGCATTGGCTCATCCTGCTATTGAATGGAATTAGCACAGGTTAGACGGATATGTATGGTGAGTGTGGTAGGATTTAGGTCTGATTTTATATCTCACTCTTAGGAGTGTGTTGTGTTTATATGAGTGTTGTAGGCCACCTCTTATGTGAGTCTTGCTGCTGAGGCCTCCACTCTCTTTAGAACCTCCGCTCTTCTGGAGCGTTTGTGACATGTTTGTAGAGTTGCTGTGCTGCTGCTTGGCATTGAGCTTATTTAGACTTTGGCGAGGAGGTTGCTCTTGTTTAGAGCGTTTTCTGTTAGACCACTTGCTCTCTTGAGCTCATGATAGTGAGTGTTGTAGGATTCCTCTTGTGATTTGAGTTTCTGTTGAGGCCTCCGCTCTTTAGAGCTTCATATAATATGAGCATGCTCTGGTTGAGCTAAAATGTGACTCGTCTCATTCTGAGAGTCGTTCTGCAGAGTGGCTTGCTCCCTAGAGTTTATGCTTAAACCTAAGTAGGCCTATTTGACTGTGGCAAGTGTAAGTCTCTGATTAGAGCCTCCTTGATATTAATCAGGGGGTATGCTAGGAGGTTTTTGGCTTAGTGTCATGTTGTAAGGCCCGTGAGAAACCTCCATGATATGGCTTCCAGGTTGGTAGGTGATTGTTGGTACTCACCTTGTTTAAAGCTACTCTGTGTGATATTTTCCCCATCTAGTGGTGAAAAGGTATATGACCATCCAGTGAATATTACTTTCTGTTCCTCTCAATTCCGATTTCATTTAACTCCTACGGTGGCTGATTTAGTCCAAGATTAATATGGCTTCCAGTTCGATCAAGTGATGAGGTTACTTTAGAAAACTATTATAATTTGCAGTTATTTAATTTGTCAGTTAACATGTAGGTTATGACATCTATGTAAAATGAATAATAGTTTTACCTTTTTAATTTTTACCATTTCATTGCTAACATCAGTGATCAGGTTCCCAGGCAGAATGCAAGCTAATCTAAGTAAAGTAACTTTTATCGGTGCTATCGTTATTCTGTATATTGTACGACATCACTAGCGTAAGGCAAAGTTTACATTGTAGGCTATATCACTCTCAAGCAATCCCCCTCTTCACATTCGACACAGTGCCATCGAGTGTTAAAGCGAAAGGCGGCTTGAATTTACAGGTATGTCCCTCTTTGGCTAATGTACTTTCAAGATGGAGGGCAACATGGCGTAGCGCATTGAACCCCTCACCCGTATGTATTTTCAATGGCATATTATACACTTACGAGAATACTTTATTACTTGAAAGAAGTAAATATACATTAATGAGCATATATATTTTTGAAAGAACTAAGTGTTTTTAGCTAAGAATAAACTAAAAAAGTTACACAGTGTAGCTTTAAAGGATTGTTATGCAGAGTGCTGGCTCCCTTGGGTGTAGTTATTATAGGCCATCAGGAAACAGCCTCTATATATGTATATACATGTGTTTATTTATATAAAACAGGTTGTTGGCTGGGCGTTATCAATTTTTAGCCTCCCTGTTAATAGAGGTTGACTTTTGGTCCCTCTTGAAAGTAGCAGGCCAGGGTCATTGAGCCTGGGCCATACTCCAAAGGAGCTTGCCTTTAAGGTTAGTTTGAGGTTTCAAGGCATTTGAACTAGTGCCCTGGAAGGAGTCCTTCCTTGTTGCAATTAGACTCTTCTTTGAAACATGTTGCTTGAGCAAACTGGCCAAAGGGAGTAGTGTCACTGACAGCCAGGCTGGCGTGTACCTGTGGGGAGTTAAACTTGTAAGTTTCCATGAAGTTAGCCTCTTCTGCTTGTCACGGCCAATGTTGACAGCGTACCCCTCAGCATGGCGGCTTGAGTATTCTTGTTATAGAATACCCATAACGCATGCACCATGGTGCTCATGTGAACATCTCAGCCAATACAGAACTGGCATTCTGAAACACTGCACTGTATTTACAAAGTACACTGCATAAGAGACTAATGTTTTGTTCGATTGTCTTTTGTTCATATCTGTTAATATTTTAAATTACATTTGTTTAGAAGACTGTATTCAGCTCAAGTGTTTAGTGACCAGCATTTAATATAGTTCAAGAAGGAATGAAGTCTACAATTAATCCAAACTCTGATCAACCTAATCATGACAGTTGTAACAGGGATGAAACATGTAAAGGGTCCTGCACACTGTGCGATTTTTCAAAGTCCTTTACGAATGTTGCTTGTCAGACTGTACGAACATGATCAGCCATGTCACACTGTAAGATCTAAGTTGTCATGAATGTCAGACTGTACGATAGTTGAGCGCTAAAATGGACGCACGCAAGAAAATCGTCCAGAGTTTAATATCATCAATAAATGACGCGTTCGGTGACAGTGAGCTGCATTACACACGGGATTTAAATGGTGGCTACAAAATAATCTCTAGCGCTCATTTTGGTCATGGTTTGTCTTGAAAAATGAAGATAATTTGGACGTCCTAGGAGAAGTCACACTGCAGGACTGTGCACCAAATCTTCTGACACTGCCAGAATTTCATCTGAGGTAAAATTGGATCGCAACTGTCATTAATCGCCTGCCAGTGAACATGTCACACTAATGATCAAAGACGTCAGATTTTAACCTGGGATCAGAGGAATCTTTTAGGATTTGAAAAATGTGTCTCAGGCGGCCAAATCGTGGCCAAAATTGCAGAATGTGTACCCGGCTTAATACATGTAATCTATTATATGATGTTATGATGTTGCATTCCTTTTGTTCTGAACTAAATTGCACCATTTCAGTCCCGGCTTGTGAAGATCGCTGTTGATGTGAGGAAGAACGTTTGTTGCAATCTAAACCTGACAATTATAACATATTCAATTTTATTGGATACTCTATAAAATTCTCTCTGTGGCCATGTTTCTAAATCAATAAAAGACACAAAAATAATTGGTTGTTTTTGTTTCGAGATTTGTTCTGTCATTTTTATGTGAAATATAAAGTACCTTATTTGGTACTTCATTTTATCCTGCGTACTAATAAATCAATGACTTTCACCTGTGACATATTGATTGAGTAAATTGGCAGGTGCAGAGAAAATAATGCTTGTCAGGAGAAAGGTGGAGCCATGCTGATTTACATCTGTATAAATTTGGAAGGTAGCACCTAAAGTGTCATTGAAACAAGCCTGGCAATAATGGGGTTTTGGCAGGTTGTATTTGGATTGGTGTTTGTTCTCACTCTTGGATTTTCTGATGCACAATGGAGAGCAAGAGCAGCACATAATCGCAGTCCAAGTGAGTTTATGCCTAGGCGTTAGCTCAAGCTTCTCAACAGGCTGATTCCAGGATGTCTTCGATTCCCACAAAACCTCTATTTGCACCACAAAGCGTTCCCGCTCAGTTTCCTGTCCAGACTCCAGTCAGGACTGACTTTGGAAAGCCTTCTCAAGATCTTATGGGTGTTCAATCAAAAGAGCTGTTGCAGGGTCCGTGGCGAAACTGATGTGGCGCTTTCCAAGTCTACCAGAGGAGCCACAGCAACCTGACATTCCTTTTGATTTGCCGCATCCTATCCCTGCCAACAGTGTAGCTGCTCAGTGTGGCGAGAATTCATTATATGTGGAAGTGATGAAGGACTTCTTTGGGACTGGGGACCCACAGTTCTCCTCTGCTTTTACACTGGGAGGCTGCACTGCAACTGGAGAGGATCCTTCGGCTCAAGTGCTCATCTTTGAGTCTGAACTGCATGGATGTAGCAGCACATCAATGGTAGGGTTTTATTGTGACGTTACTCACAGAGTGAGTTAAATCTCCATGATTTTTCTATTAACTTTCTTTTTAGGTGACTGCGGATGAGCTTGTCTATATGTTCAACATCATCTACACCCCACAAGAGGCTTCATATGGTGTTCCTATTGTCAGGAGCAGTAGTGCGGTGGTTGGTATCGAGTGTCATTATCCAAGGTGAGGATTAAATTGGAGACCCGCTGGATCTGCTGATCACACCATTTATGGACATGAGATGACCACTTGTTTAACTCCTACAGAGCACATAATGTGAGCAGCGACGCCTTAATGCCCACTTGGATCCCATATGCCTCAACTAAGGTTGCGGAGGAAGTCTTTGTCTTCTCCCTCAAGCTCATGACTGGTAAGTGTATCCCAAACAGATTTGTAGCATGCTTGTGAACCTGTGCTAAGACTCTTCCTTTGCAGATGACTGGATGTTTGAGCGACCTTCTAACCAGTACTTCCTGGGTGACATGATAAATCTTGAAGCATCAGTGCGTTTGTACAGCCATGTTCCTGTCCGTGTGTTTGTGGACCGCTGTGTGGCTACTGCAGTCCCTGATGTTGCTTCTGTCCCCAGATACTCCTTTATTGAGAATAATGGGTAAGCGGTGCTACCTCATGTATACCAGCTTCCAGAAGGGTTGCAGGTTTTCTAACTGGGTTCTGTTTACAGGTGCCTGGTTGACGCCAAGCTCACAGGCTCCACGTCTCACTTTATGCCTCGGACTCAAGGTGATAAGCTACGGTTTCAACTAGAGGCGTTCGGTTTCAGCAAGCAGACAGTGGGCTGGTATGTTTTAGTTGTGCAGCTCTTTGTACTATCTGCTACCATGGTGTACAAACAATTGTCTTTGCAGGTCTACATCACATGCATTTTGAAGGTGGCTGCAGGAACCTCAAGTTCTGAGCAAAAAGCTTGTTCATTCTCTGCTAATGGGTACCCAGATAGCATTGTGACATTGAGTCAATGTTGAAATTCCATCAGAATCATCATTTTGGTTGAGGTTGAAATTTCAATGCTAAGTAATATTGGATCAATGTTGAAAATCCGATGCTAAAAACATATTGGACCAATGTTGAAAATTCAATGCTAAATAATATTGGATCAATGTTTGATAATTCCATGCTTTCCAGTGTTGAAAAGACAAACATTGAATCAATGTTAAAGTTCCATCAGAATCATCATATTGGTTGAGCTTGAAATTTCAATGCTAAGTAATATTGGATCAATGTTGAAAATCTGATGCTAAAAAATATTAGACCAATGTTGAAAATTCAATGCTAAATAATATTGGACCAATGTTAAAATGTCCATGCTTTTCAGAGTTGAAAAGACAAACACTGAATCAATGTTGATTTTTGGTCAGCTTAATTCTCCACTGGTGAGACTTAATTACTATCAATCTATCTGTCCCATCATTCAACACGTTAAAGGAAATCCAAATCAATTGGGTACATTTCTGTGAACATTCATTATCCACAAAGGATGAATCTCCTCCAACGAGTGTATGGATTTTCAAAGAAATCCTACCGTAAATTGAACTCAATGAGATACACCAGTTGATTATCATTAGTATTATTAATATTTATGTTTTAATTATTGTTTTAAAATCTCCTCCATCATGTAAAACATCTCCAATCCCCAATTTTTTTCTGCTAGCTACACAGCGCAAGCAAGCTGGCGAGATATATAATGACTGTCACATAAAGATTTTTGTGACTGTTAATAAAGAATTTAGAATATTTTCCCCTACTTATTGAATGCGCCACAATCCAATCCAGTAGGTGGCAGTAATGCAGCTTTAATCTGGCTGCCAACCACCAATCAGATCAAAGCACAGTTTAACAGACTTCAAGCATGAAAAAGACAGACGCAGGACAGCGACAGTGTTTTTCAGAGGTAAGTACAAAAATATTAATAAAATGCATCTCAATTTTCATTTGTGTTTTTCTTTTCTTTATTTCTTACAACTTTTGTGCTTCTCCTGGGCGAGTCAGAGGAACTGCGATGTTAATAGAGTCACGTGAACGCCCTCGTACACAACCAGTGGCCAGGATAATCTTAATACATTGAGTTTCAGTTTGTTTTTCACCAAACCCTATCAAATTTGTATTCATCTTTATTTCTTAAGATTGCCATATACTGTGATTTTTGTACGATTTCGAACCGAATTCTGAGTCGTGCAACTCTTATTTGGCTCGGGCCAATTTTTAACTTTGTCATGCGTCGTTTCCCAGATAGCACACATACGTTGGGCCGATGTCGGCCCTAGAGCGACGTCGGCCTCCAATTTATAACATCTAGTAAGTATCGGCCAGGCATAGGCGAATAGCGCTTTATTTCCAGCTCGTCGGCTTTGGGTCGGCCCAATATACTGGAGGCCGATGTCGCGTTTATTTGCTCATGCCCATTCATCACTTGCAACCAACCAAGGCGACGTGGTTTAAACGTGGTTTAAAGGTAACTTTTAGCTGGAGGAAATCAGAAAAATAACAGGCAGTTTGTAATCGCAGTTTCTCACTGCAACTGAATGGGTTAGACGAGCAGTTTTAGCTCAGAAATGTTCATAATCTTGTGCCAACGTTTTTGTAAGTAGCCAAACTGTCTGAACTTGACATTTGGATTTGTCATCCCCTGCAAAATAAACTGACAAGCTCACTAAACTGGTAATGGTAACGTTAGATGTTTATTTATGTAATGCTGTTGGCTGCGTGACTTTAACGGGCGTGCGCGTTGAACATTCAAACACTGAAGAAGTTACCATGGAAACGGGCCGGGCTGGCAGCACAGTAACGGACACGCTCCTGTTGTTTTCTCTGCTTTCAGGTAAGTTTAGTCCCTAAACTTCACACAAATAATATAAAACTGTTCCGTACACGTTTCTTACTCGTAATAGACACGCTTCTGTCGAATATTTACTTTATTGAAATAGTTCAGTGCCTTTGAAAAAGTCTGTTAGCAACCGTTTCAGAACAGCTAACGTTATTGCTAATATAACGTTAACGTTAAGTTACCTTAGCTCTTATGAAAGTGAGTTGTTAATCACGTCTTAATGTGCATAAGAGAGTCTTTGATAGTTTTGCTGGTAATCTGTCAATGGGTTATTGGAAAGTTAATTTATTTAAACTAACGTAACGTTACTATAAATTTGATGAAATTTCATGGTATACAAATTACATTGATTACATTTAATGTTTAATACCAATTACATTTAATAGCATTTTTTCTGTGATTTCAGTAAAAAATAATTCTACAACATCGGAGCTAGGCACAGGAGGATCCCATGGGCTGCTGACAGGGAAGTAGGAAACTCAGGTGAACTGAGGGAGCTTACAAAATCATTCATATTTTTTTTTCCACAAAAGTTAACACTTTAGTAAGGGGAACAATTCTTAGCCTGCATATTTGCTGTTTATTAGCATTAAGCACATATTAATACTTGACTTGCATGACCTAATTCTATAACATCCTAAATCCTACCTGATACCTACACTTAAACACTAAAAACAACTAACGTTAGCGTTACCTTACTATCAATTAAGCAGTAAATTAAGAATTTGAGGCAAAAGTGAATGTTTCCCATACCAAAGTGTTAGCCCACAATATATTTTACCTATATCACAGAGCATGTTATTTTCTTTTGCAAAATAATTTTTTTTATTACAGCTTGCAAGGTTCTGACATCCAAACGTATGTATCACTGAGCAATGTGAAGTGAAGTAAATAAAACTAATTCTGTTAAGAAATTATTGTATGTATACTCTGTATATTCTACTTTCTCTTATCTGTATTTGACCTCTGCTCTAGCTTGTTTCCTTCTAATAAACCTGACATTATATAGGCTCTGTGATAAAGTGTTTATGTTCCTAGATTCTCCCATGCTGATGGCCTGCACTCCTGTTGAAGAAAATTTCAGGCTAAAAACCAGTTGACTAGTAAGCAAAACCTCAAAAATATACTAATATTCAAAAGTTTGGGGTCTGTAATTTAAAAAAAAGTTTAACATTTTAACATCATTAACACCAGGTTGTTTCAGTGAGACTGTCTGAAAAGCCTTTAGGGTAAAACAAAATTAGACGAGGTGACATCTAATGTTATAGTTTGTATTTATGATAAACTATTATGATAACAGGATGTTATGGTCATTAATATATTTTCTCTAGGTCTGTTTTGAGTTACATTTCCTAGGCACCATACAACAGTGCCCCACTATTTGTATGTATATTTTACTGATCATTTCTTAAATACTTTTACTAAATACTTAAATACTTTATATGCTGACTGTGGTTCAGGGGGTCAACAACTTTAGGTATTTAAGTTACTTTTCAGCTTACTCACTGCTCATACTCTTAGCCTCTAAAATGTTTGAATTATATCACCAATACCATATCAGGGGGTAAAGATATCATTACAGTTCTTACAGTAATGGCTGTGCCCTTGTTTTTACCAGATGATATATAAAGCCCAGCGTTTGGTGTTGAGATTCTTCAGGACAAGGCCTTGATGCCATCTACACTTGGTACATGAAGATGGTGAGTTTCCCAATAGCTGTCACTATCCCAGATCAAAAGACTGAACACAACAGGCTTCAATCTGTATTAATCTATTTGGATAGGTTTAATTTTACATTATTAGTCTGGAAAATATACTCAAAAACAAAGCTGTTGAACGAACTTAAATTAGGAAAACGTTTCCACAAAATTAAAAAATTTCAACATCTAATTTGTTTGAAATTATCTGTTGTAATCTTGTTGTTTGAATTTAAAGGGTTAGTTCACCCAAAAATGAAAATTACCCCATGATTTACTCTCCTCAAGTCATCCTAGGTGTATATGGCTTTCTTCTTTCAGCGAATACAATCAGATTTATATTAAAAATGTCCTTCCAAGCTTTATAATGGCAGTGAATTGTTGGGTCATTCGGTCCATAAAAGTGCATCTGTCCGTCATATAACTGCTCCACACAGCTCCAGGGGTTAATAAAGGCCTTCTGAAGGAAGTGGCATGTTTGTGTAAGAAAAATAAAGATATTTAAAACTTTATAGACTAAAATAACTAGCTTCCAGCGGTCAGCGGCGCTTTAACCCTGACGCGATGTAGGAGTAGTGTAAGCTTTAACTAAAGAGTAACTATAGTGTCCGGTGAGCTTAAATCTTAACCACAGGTTTGAGAGATGGTGGTGCGCACTGCAGCCTAACTTCACCGCTCTAAGACACCAGCATTCCAAGCGTGGCTAAACACCCCTAACTTTAGTGCAATATTAGAGGATATTTTGCTCAGCGTAGACTCACGGGCACACACAAACAGAGCCAATTCAGAGAGAAATAAAATTGATAATAAACAAGCGCAGGGTGATAGCGTTCGGCACCACGCCGGATTTCCGGCGTAGGCTACTGTGGCTGCTGAAAAAAAACAAAAATTAGGTTCTTGTTATAGGGCTATTGGTCTACAGCGGCGTTTTAGTGCCATGTTAAAAAAATAATAATAATAAAAAGATTGTCTAATGTTTATTTGATGTCTGTTTTTAAAAGCACGGAAGAGAATATGTGCTGTTCTGTTAGACATCGTTTCAGCTATTAAAATAGTTCCGTTTTGTATGTATGGCAAAGTGATTTCGTTTCTGTTTTTATTAATTAAGTTGTAATGGGAAGATTTTTTATTCGTCAGATATAAATAAGGTATAGCGCATATACATTGGTTTGTGCGAGAGTGGAAGCTTGCACAATGCAATACAGAGCCGCCAGAGCCGTCACTTGCACTTTTTTTATCCAGTGGAAACGAATTATCCTCAAAACAATACATGCCTTACCGACATTAAATACATAGATGGAGAGATTTAAATTATTGCTTAACGAAATAAAACAAATCAAACCAAAAACTCTTTCATTATATCTGTAAAGATGCATTTCTCGCGTAAAAGTGGAGATTTCTATTAAGGATCTTGCGTCACTGATTTAGAAAACACTAGTTTATTCATAAATAATTCAAATATCCCCTTACCCTCCGACACATTCATTGTTATGTACAAGGAATACAAGTTGATGTTGACCAGTGGTTATCAAACCCTGGGTCGCGAGAATTAAAACAATTGTCGCCAGGACAATTTAAGGAAAATGGAGTTACACTAAAAATAAAAGAAATATTTTTCATAAAATCAGTCTATAGGCCGATAGGCTATATAAAAGGAATAAATATGCGAAATATAATTGATTTAAATAATTAACAGATCAAACAAAAGAAAGAAAGAAATGTGTGACAGTGCTGCTGAGTTTGGTTTATTGTTTGTGAGGCGGTGCTCCTTGAACAAGTTCACGGAATGGAAACCCAGACGACAGAAAGCACATCTTGTTTTCTTTATTTTACAATAGCACAATGTAAGTAAACACTTTGCAATTTTTAACGATGTCCTTCTCTTATTATTTGTATGACCAACATGACGGAGTATTTTATTTATGTTTCCTCTGCTCGTTCGTGCCAGCGCCGCACTCAAACAAACATTCCAGCATTGCAAACTTGACATCGCAGTCAGTCAGTTCATCATCAAAATAAAATAGTTAACCTAATATATAAAAAGTTACACAGCTCAGTTCAAATAGTCAGTAAAAGCCAACAATTGCCATTCAGCGTGAGCACTGCTCCACTGTGTTGTTCCCAAATATAGAGACCTGCGCGGGGCGGATGTTACCTTCTCCCGCTCCCGCCCGCATTAAAGGAGGCTATAAAACGTTTTTTCTGTCGTCCATGACCCTATTTCAAGTAATTTAATGTAAAAGCAAGCCAGTGCGTGGTTTGGCGTGGCAGAATGCGCGCAAAGTGTGCTCCATTCATAATTAAAAAAAAAGATGACATCTCAGTTGATCGCGATCTCACAAAGCTCTGTTATCAATAAAACTGACTGCGCAATGGATCTTCCATAATGTATAAATTGTATTTGTTATAATCAGAGGATTTGCCAGCATTGAGGATTCAGAACTGCGCAAAAACTCAGACGCGTTTTGAGCGGTGAGTGGATTCTATCTTAAACGCATCTGTTTGGCCATTGCGCTCTAGAAATAAACACGTATAGGCCTATTCGTGACATTGCACAGCGCAGCAAAACAATTTATAAACAGAAACTCTGCCTATACTTGCCCTGTAGCTAAATCGTTTTTATTTTGTTTTAGTTGTTCTTGTTGATTTGTGCAATAGATGCATAACAATTTATTTGTTGATGTTTTATTTAATTTTTTTAGAAATTTCTATTTTTGAGTCTTATTCTTCCGCAACCCGCACACACACACGAATACCTTACCGCCTGCACCCGCACTCAGCCATCAAATCTAGTCCTCGCTGCACTCTATATATGCGTTGAGTCAGCGGGAGTGCAGGTCTCTATTCCCAAGCACATTTTTGCGTGAAGAGGATGATTTTTCCATCAATATTGGGACGCGAGTGAAGTACAAAGCCTATAATAAATAATGGTTATGCATCCAAATGAAATAGGCTACATCGCGAATATGGAAATTGGATTCGAATGAGGGAGTCAGGCTACGCGAGACCAAAGCTGGTTACTTTCAGTTTCTCATTAAATTATTTCGTTTTGGCTTTATATAGTTATAGCCTAATTGTAGGCTATTTTTTTAATTCTTGATCCATTCTGAATACTGTTCACTTTGAAGGATTTGTTGTGGAGTGAGGGGAACTAAAATAGCTATGTCTGTAGTGTTTATAATGTTTGTACACTATTTCGCTTTATATACAGTTTTTTTTTCTGGATGCAATTAAATGCGACTTGTACATGACTTAGGCCTACCTGATTTTTTCTCTCTCAAAAACATTTTATATATATATATATATATATATATATATATATATATATATATATATATATATATATATAGGCCTATATATTCTTATAGTGTAGTTGTAGTGTAGGCTATTTTGAAGCATGCAGCAAACGATTAATTGGTTATAATTCTTTTTGGTTAACGGTTAACCAGTTAATTAGCTTCCCATATATAGGCCTAAATCAAATTAGTGCAGAATCAACTTTAATTTGCGAACGTCAATGATCAAAAGCGGTTGTGTGGAAAAGTGCTGAGCTGAACTTGTGCCATCTAGTGGTTTAATGGAGAATGCAGTCAAATGGCCCATTTTATATAAGTATTATGCCTATGGGTCGCGACAACTTAAGAAAAAAGAGGGTCGCTCTTAAAAGTTTGAAAACCACTGATGTAGACTAATATAAATTTAAAATACATCGTTTTAATAAATACAAATCAGCAAAACTGTTTCAAGTGATAGGCATTATTCAATTAAAAGTATCAATGAATAAAACATTATGTTGACCAGGTGGATTATTCATTGAAATCATGGAGAATGACATTTAGTTTTATTTTCATCATGAATGATATGAGTATATTCATTTTTTTTATAGTTTTTCAGTTGAATGGTGCATATTTTGCAATGTTCTAAGATGGGCTAATAAGGTCAATGTAGGCACTGAACATATTGAGAAGAAAATGCTGTGTTTTCTTGAATAATACTGAGGGCATAATGCAAATATGAAAATATCTAAAAAGAGCCATTTGTCAATAATGATGATCAGGGTTATACATATACTTAGGCTGTTTATATATTTGGGCCCAGGGGCCAACAAGTTGTGTTAAAAGTGCGTCGCGTACATAGTACCCTCTCGGGGCAAGGGAAAAAGTTCAGGCTCAGGAATTTTTTCACTATCAGCCCTACAGCGTATTGATCCATAGGTGTAGTACCGAATGGTTCAATATTATATTGAGAATTGTGGAATCCCTAATATTTATCCAAGTGAGGTTTGGTAATGCATGGATTCTTTATATTTTACATTAATCTAGGGCTGTAGCTATCGATTCTTTTTAGTAATCGAGTATTCTACCGTTTATTCCATCGATTAATCGAGTAATCGGATAATAATTACTTTTTTCTTTATTAAAGAGCAATACTAAATATATATGAGAAAATAAGACAGGTATCTTAAAATTAACATCTAATTTGTTTTCTTTTTAGAAAAATAAAGTTTACTGCTGAAATTGCATACATTAATAATTGTGAAAATAACCCATTTTAATGCATTCAATTGCCACATTATAAAAATCTATTTCAAATTAGTTTAAAAGGAAAACATAGTTCAGTCTAAAACTAAACCTACAACCAATAAACAAAAATAATATTAATAAATAGCAATAATGCCTAAACATTGCATGTATGTTTAAAGCTTAACTTTAAAGTTTCAGCTTCAGTTCAGGCATGACATAAGCCTTTACTGTCTTCTGAAGGCTGTGTGGCTTTTGTAAGAAGCAAAAATATTGGACAGGAAGGAAACTTGAAATAAGAACAAGAGTAGAGATGGTCATATCAGAGATGCACGGATCAGCGCTAACGTCACCGAATCCGCTGTTAAAAACAAACCATCCATCCGCACCCGATCGTCATAAACTCAAATCCTCAGTGTAAGCGCGATGCTATCGTCACATTTTAGCTACACTGAAGTAGGCTGCTTTAAAACAAATCTTCTTTGGCGAAATTACACGTTTTAAATAACCCAAACGGGTTGACACCTCTACATGACCTGCAAAGCGAGAGATGAGTTTGTGTTTAATTCAGATAAAGTAGCCTACATCGCACATACAGATCTACATTTTGAGCTAATCATATTCATCATTGTAACACAGCTTGTTTAATTAAGTTAGTAGCTATAAATATTGCTCGTATCTCCTCAGCTGCCGCGCGAACTGCCGCAAATGAAGCCTAAATGTTCAGTGTCGTATCCTGAAGCTCAACACACAGTTGTCTTCATCTAAAAATAGCGAGACTAAATGATATTAGCAGTGCTGATGCCAGTCTCTCTCGCATTGCGGTCTTTGATCTCGCCATGAGCTAAAAACGAAAGTTAAAGTGCGACACATTCATTGCGTTTTACCGTGAAATGAGTTCCGCGTCTTAATTAAAATCAACACATTAATGATTTCTCTCATCCACCCGCAATTTTTGGGATGTTTACCCACCTGATTCGCGGATTTAACGCGATCGCGCATACTCCGAGTCCTTATACACAAAAATATATATTTCTGCAACATCCGTGTGTAGTTAAATGAACTAAACGAAGCGTCGAGGCAGATGATTTTGCCTCGAGGATTTTTTCAATTCGAGTAACTCGAGTTACTCGAGGAATCGTTCAGCCCTACATTAATCATACATTTTGTATGAAAATGCGACAAGGCTTCTCACAAAATGCCATAATAAAGGAATATTCAGAGTATTTCTTCAAATATTGTCTATTGAGCTAAAGTTAAATTGAACCTGGTATGATATTTTGTGTTACCAGATGCAATACTTTGTAATGAGTATGTATGTACAATGGATTTTGAACTGTACTATTTTTGTTACAGGTTCTCTGGGAATCCCCAGTTGAAGGCATGAAGACATCAGATGTTGGCCTGGACCGATGTACCAACAGTCCACCACACTGACTTCTGCTTTTGCATGGATGGCTGATTACTACCATGTTCTGTGAGGGTATTATTATGGAAAATTTAGCACCTGTGACAGTGGAATTTGAAGTTGTAAAGAATAGTCACACATCAGTACTTAAAGTCAGAGAAAAGGTTTTTAGAAGTTGCAAACTTTTCTCTCTCTTACAAAGAATACAACAGTTAAACCTTTTCAAATTATTTTCTGGTGGTGCACAAGTCCTATTCTACAAATCTCACAATTTAAGACATTCATATGAGCATATGTATGAATGTCTTAAATTGTGAGATTTGTAGAATAGGACTTGATATGATGTCAAGCTCTGCAGAGTCTTTTATAAACATGAATTCAAAATTTAACAAATAGTATATTCAAAAATATATCTACTCGACTTTACCACAAAGGTGTAAAATGTAGTGTGACGGCACATTTATTCTCGGTTGCTGTATCAAAAGTGTGAAGCCATGGACAAATGTTACTTGTTAACTGATATGTGAGATCTCACATAATATATGATATAATATCTCATATCAAAGTATGTGACGTTCCACTCACACACGTGCTCTATCCCGTGATAAACATGTTCTTGTCATTATTAATCAATCAGTAATCAACAGCACCACCCTGAAATTGCCTTGCACTGTAGAATTACGGTTTTGGAATTAAATTAAAAGTAGCTTATTTATTATAAATGCTTCTACTTTACAATTAATATTTAAGATTGTGTTAGAAAGCGATACAAGTCATTTTATGAATGTTTTTCCCCCCTTAAACTTTACTTAATTTGAATGATCTAAAAAAAACATTAGCCTAAGAGTTTATTCATTTGTGATTTGTAGAATAGTATTAGTACAAATTTAACTCTTGTGTTTGTGAGAGAGAAAAGAAAACTACAAGTTTACTAATCCTAATACATTTTCTCAGTGACTTTACTGAAATATTCTCCACGGTCACAGGTGCTTAGTTTTGCTACAATAATACTAGATATTATACAGCACATGCTTAATTTGAGTCGATGTTCTGGTTACATTTTTATTACACATTAACCAATGCCAAACCATGTCCATCTTATTAACAACTATTGGTTTACTATGTAATCAATATATAAACAATTGATATTTAATTGTTAACAAGAGATTGCCTGGACCCTGCTGACCCAATCAGTATCTCTCATCCAATGGTCAAACTTTAGTTTCTCTAGTATTCCTTCTCATGGGTATTTAATAATGACTTTCCAGTGTGGGTTAAAACTTCTTTTTGGCTCATAATATGTATTTTATTTTTGAAAGTAATTACAGTAAAAATATTTTCTCTATGCTAATGAAATTTTGCCTTTGTCACTTTTTTTCACCCAAGGAGTTAACATTTGCTGATAGTATAATGGTTACAAAGAAAAACTGATTCATCTGCTATATTCTTCTGCCCTCCATTTTCAAGGGTAAGCTTTCTTTAAACCATCTTCTCACCCATATGCATTTATTTTGTGGAACACAAAGGAGACTCATTGGAAAATAACCCATGATTTGAGTCTCATTATGTTATGACTTGCATCTCCATTTGTGCTCCAATAAAAATCATAGGTTTGGTACATGATCAGTTATTCTTGAGTAAATATTGCTATTAATTTTTATTTTATTTTAACTTGACTGTTAAGTCTGTCACTTACCTGTATAAATATTGGTTATTTGAATGTAAATGCCTTTTCTATTAGTCATATTGAAGATTTGTATAGGTCATATATTGCTCTAAACATATCTGTAACTGCTTTGTAAATATTAAAACAATGTTAACTGAATGTAATGTGTGATTATTACAGAAACAAGCTAATTTATCTTATTAGTACTAATTATTTGCTATTTTGTAAACAGAAACGTCTTAACTGTAAAAAAAAAAACTTTAAGCAAACTGAAATCAACATCGTGTTTCACTCAAGTGACATCGGCGTCGTTTCAGCATAAGGTAAGCAAATCATCTGCGTAGATTTACGTTAGTTTTGAACGGCTTGTCTGACGTTGGTCTTTGAAGCAGTGAGTAACGTTGGTTCTATGCCAGTGTGTCATTTGGGTGTAGCCCGAAAGGTTCGACCTAAATGAATAAAGGTCCTAGAAAGCCCGTGCAGAGTGGCCAGGATTTACACTTGCATCGTCCACACGTCGGCCGGAGAGCATTCGCGATCAGATGCCGATGTCTCGGCGACATTTTCCCAATTAGCAAACGCTCTCTGAGCTACGTCTTGCCGATGGAACTTTGTGCATCGGGTCGACATCGGCCCAACGTATGTGTGCTATCTGGGTTGTTGTGAGGTGTTCGTCTATTGGATGATTTTAGTATCAAAATGATTTGTGCGTGCAACAAATAAGATTTGTGTATTTGTGGAAATGGTGCCGTACATGCATTCATTGTACCATTCATACTCTGTCATCCCATATTCGTCCAGTGTAGAAACGAGAGGCGATCGGACGGCTAGATGAATTTCTGTCATGGCAGTAATTCTGGTCTCCACTCGTGAGGGTATCGCACAGCTGAAGCAGAGCTACGGACTGATTGACATATCGGCAGGTGAAGGGAAATAGGACAATCAGTTCGCAGCTCTGCTTCAGCTGTGCGATACCTCACGAGGGCCGACCACAATTACACAATTCCAATTTCATCTTTAATGCGGCAAGAAAAGAGTGAGATCTTTAGTTCTGTAGGCAGCTATATCAAACTGCTATATCAAACTGCAGAAATTTAGCAAACTGTTGCGCCTCCAGTTCGTGTTGTAAATGGATAATCTCTTCCAAATCACTGTGTAGCTTATCCAGCTCCTCTTTTATTAATTTAGCTACTTGATCATTAATTTACTTGTTTCACTTTCACACTTTTATTTATTTCTTTACTATTATTTACTATTAAATGTTATGACCCCATTATGGGTCATATTATGTGGGTTTGGTTGTTCTGTTTTTTCTTGTCTCATAGGTTGGCGTTAGAGTGAGTGACGTCATGATGACTGATTGTTTACACCTGTGCTAGAGCTGATGCCGGCAGATTAAAGCAGCTCCCTTCAGTCGGAGAGGGGCGCTCTCCCCTCGTGCCATTTTGTCGTCGGTCCAGTTATTGTTTTGTCTCCGTTTTGGTCTTTGCTCTTACTTTAATAAATGTTATTCTTTTTTGCATATCACGCAACGTGTCATCTCCTTCTTTGTCACGGCTTGCGAGTCGGCCGTGACAAATGGGGGCTCGTCCGCTCGTTCGTTAACTTTTGGAAAATTCCTGAACATGATTTGGAAGCGTTTTCGTAGCGTTCGGTTATGTTGTAATGAATTTGGTACGTTCATTAATTGAATGTAAGACGGAAGAATTTGGTTAACGCTATTGTTTGGGATGTTTTATACGTCATTTGGAAGGAAATGCGCGTTGAGTTTATTTATTTTGAGGACGTGTGGCTGTATCCATAGTGAGCTGTTCTATTCTGTTTCTAAGAGGTAAGTGACTTTACAAATCTTATCGTGGTGAGAATTTTGTTGGTGTTCCCTTGTTAGGTGTAGCTGCTTGGTCCCTTTTGGAACAAGTGGGTAATGTAATTTTGTTATTTTTGTGTGGTGACCGTGAGTAGAGCAGTTGTCTCGGGAGCATTGCCGTGGTATGAGTGAGTCGCCGGCGTGCCGGTTGCTTTTCTTGTACCAGCGGGAGTTGGTGCTTAAATACCCCTCGCCAGTAACCACACGAAGATTAGGGGTGAGTTAGTTAGTTGTTTTCATATAGATAGAGAAAGGGAATTTTTGTTTCTCCCACGTGAGGTTTGTGAATCACCATCTAGTAGCCTAATTGTAACGTGTATATTTTAGGGGAAGTATGGCTAATCTCGTTGAAGATTTTATTATTTCTCCTTCTGAAGCGTTACTTGAGTCGTTTACAAAAGATCAGTTGTTTAAAATCGCGGATCATTATGAAATCGAACTTGGGGATAAGAGAGTAAAGGATAGTACAATTAGAGAAACGCTTAAAACAAAATTGATAGAACAAGCTATATTGGTTGAAATGTCTAATACAGCTACCGCTAGTCAAATTAAACCACATGTTGGCTCTTTAACTTTTGAACAACAAGAGAAGTTATTGATGTTACAACTTGAACAGGAACGTCTAAAATTAGAAATAGAGCGTGAGAAAACTAGAAATGAACAGACAAATATAGAACTGCAAAGATACCGCTTAGACATGATAAGAGAAGGCAGAATAAATGATGGCTCTGATAATGCTGTAGGCCTACATGGTGTTTCTAAAATGTTTGACACTGCGGGAAACTTACGATTAATGCCTAAATTTAATGAACGAGATCCGGATACATTTTTTACATTGTTTGAACGGATTGCGGAAGCGAGAGGTTGGCCTAGTGAGGAACGTACACTGCTCTTACAGTGCGTGCTTACTGGCAGGGCTCAGGAAGTCTATTCTTCTCTTCCACACTCAGACTGTAACAAGTATGACATCGTAAAAGCAGCAGTTTTGAAATCGTACGAGTTGGTACCAGAAGCGTACAGACAAAAATTTAGAACGTTAACCACAGGTGTTAATGTTGCGCATGTTGAGTTTGCTAGAGAGCTCAGTACTGCATTCAATCGTTGGTGTATGGCATCTGAGGTAACCACGTTTGAAGAGTTGACGGACTTAATTGTGCTCGAACAGTTTAAGAACTCTGTTCCTGCTCGCATTGCAACATATATAAATGAGCAGAAAGCTGACACAGCTGCTGAATTAGCTGATGATTATGTTTTAACGCACAAGAGTTTTGAGTTTCGGAAGAAAGACGAATATTTTGAAGATAAAGATCGCATGTCGAAAAATTCATCTCTGATCTGTAATTACTGCCATGGTAGAGGACACTGGAAAAACGAATGCCCAGTGCTTAAAAGTAAAAATAAAGTGGGAAAAGCTCCTCGCGTTAAACCAGCTGCTTTTGTGGCACCTGTGTTAAGTCCTGTTAGTTCATCTTGTGAAGGATTTATTACGGCGGATAACCTTTTAAAAAATGGTGATTATGCGCCTTTTATCACCTACGGACATGTGTCAATGGTTGGTACAGGGACAAAAGTTCCAGTGACAATATTAAGAGATACGGGAGCTTCTGAATCTTTTATATTGCAGGATGTGTTGCCGTTTTCATCTTTGAGTGACACGGATACGAGTGTTCTTGTTAGAGGAATTGGTTTGGATGTGTTGTCTGTTCCTTTACACAGAGTATCGTTGTCATCTGAGCTTGTGAGTGGTGAAGTGGTGATTGGAGTACGTCCATCATTACCTTTGGATGGGGTGGATATAATCATGGGAAATAATTTAGCTGGGGATAGGGTTTGGCCTGATACCTTTTCACCGCCGGTGGTTTTATCTGTTCCTCTTCCAGGTCCTAAAGACAGTCAGAAGAACTATCCAGAAGTGTTTACTGCATGTGCGGTAACTCGTTCCATGTCCTCTACTCAGCCAAGGGTAACCTCTGACTCTGCTGTAGTCAAACCATTCTCGTTGCCTGATGATTTTGCTGTTTCTGCTTCAGAATTGATTCAGGAGCAGAAGCTTGATTCTTCTCTCCATCAATTGTTTGAGAATGTAATGTCTTTTGATGAAATTAGAAATGTTGCTCAAGGTTATTTCTTGCAGGATGGAATGTTAGTAAGGAAATGGATTCCTCATGGGAGTGATTTTGCTGGAGATCCTATCATGCAGGTGGTAGTTCCAGAGAAATATCGTTCACTGGTATTACAGATGGCTCATGATAAACTTGCAGGTCATCTAGGGGTAAAAAAGACCTATCACAAAATCCTTCATCATTTTTTTTGGCCAAAATTGAAGAAGGATGTGTCACAGTATATTAAGACATGTCATACTTGTCAACTAACAGGCAAACCAAATCAGAAGATTAAACCTGCCCCATTGTTTCCTTTTCCTGCTGTCAGTCCGCCATTTGAGCACCTGATTATTGATTGTGTAGGCCCATTGCCTAGATCAAAGTCGGGTAGCATGTATTTGCTCACGGTGATGTGTGCCTCTACTCGATACCCTGCAGCCTATCCCCTCCGTACAATCACTGCGAAATCAGTGGTGAAAGCCTTGACTCAGTTCATTTCCATTTTTGGCATTCCAAAGATTGTGCAAAGTGATCAAGGTTCTAATTTTACTTCTCATGTATTTTCTCAGGTCTTGAAACTGCTGCACATTAAGCACAATAAAGCTAGTGCCTATCATGCCCAAAGCCAGGGAGCTTTGGAGCGGTTCCATCAGACGCTGAAGTCTTTACTGCGTTCTTATTGTACAGAGATGGAAGGGGATTGGGAACAAGGATTGCCGTGGTTAATGTTATCAGCACGTGAGGTATGTCAAGAGAGTACCAGATTTAGTCCCAATGAATTGGTGTTTGGACATACAGTTCGGGGACCACTGTCTGTACTCAAAGATCAGTGGATCGAAAGTTCACCACCTAAAAACTTGATAAGTTATGTGAATGACTTTAAGCGTAGATTATATGAAGCAGGTAAGGTGGCAAAAGAACATTTGCATTCTTCACAAAAGCGCATGAAGACTATTTTCGATCGAACTGAGGCGAAAATTCATGCCTGGTGATCAGGTATTGGCTCTATTGCCAGTGGAGGGATTGCCCTTCAAAGCTCAGTTTATGGGTCCGTATGTGGTCGAGAAACAAGTTACTGATTTAAACTATTTGATTGTTACTCCAGAGAGAAGAAAATCTAACCAGTTGTGTCATGTTAATTTGTTGAAGCCCTATTATTGCCGTTCCCACAAGACGTTAGACGATGAGGTGAAACCTGCATTGGTGGTTGAGACAATTTCGCCTATTATTATGGGGGAGGGAATAGATGAAGGAGTTTCTTTTCCAGAGGATACAGTATTGTTAGGACGTCTAAAAAATTCAGAGACTCTTCAAAATTTGCATAAAATATTATCCCATTTGCCTGTTAATAAATGTGATTTGATTGACATTATTAATCAGCATGTTTCTATATTTGGTGATGTACCTTCGCGTACACACTGGTTGGAACACGATATTGATGTTGGGGATGCGGAGCCCATTCGCCAACATTTTTATCGGGTGTCCCCAAATAAACTTGTACATCTTAATGCTGAACTTCAGTATATGTTGGATCATGATATTGCACGACCTTCAATTTCCAGTTGGGCTTCTCCCTGTTTACTTGTCAATAAACCTGATGGAACGTATCGGTTTTGTACAGACTATCGTAAAATAAATAAAGTAACACAACCAGACTCCTTCCCTTTGCCTCGTATCGAGGATTGTGTTGATCGCGTTGGGTCGGCGAAATTTGTAAGCAAGTTCGATCTGCTTAAAGGCTATTGGCAAGTTCCGTTGACAAAAAGAGCTCAAGAGATTTCTGTCTCGTTTTGAAGAAGCTGGCCTGACCGTCAATCTGGCTAAGTGCGAGTTCGCCAAGGCCACTGTGACGTATTTAGGTAAGGTGGTTGGACAAGGATGTGTGCGACCCGTTCGGGCCAAGGTTGAGGCCATTGATCAGTTTCCTTCGCCTACTACTAAGAAGGAATTAATGCGTTTTTTGGGGTTGGTAGGTTACTACCGGGGGTTTTGTAGGAATTTTTCTTCTGTGGTAGCCCGCTTACTGACCTCTTGAAAGCGAAAGCCGCTTTTGTTTGGTCGTCTGTCTGTCAAGAAGCTTTCGAGGCAGCTAAATCACTGCTTACTTCCACTCCCGTGTTAGCAGCGCCTCGTTTTGATCGTTCTTTTCAGTTGTGTGTAGATGCTAGCAATGTGGGTGCTGGAGCTGTATTGTTACAGGCTGATGAGGAAGAAATTTACCGTCCAGTTAGCTACTTCTCAAAAAAGTTTAATTCATATCAGTTGAATTATTCTGTGGTTGAGAAGGAGGCATTAGCGTTGATTTGGGCTTTGCACCACTTTGAGGTGTACGTAGGATCCGTGTCAGGCCCATTGGTTGTGTATACGGACCACAATCCGCTCGTTTATTTACATTCTTTGCGGTGCCCTAACCAACGACTGACGCGGTGGTGTCTTTTCTTGCAGTCATACGCACTTGACATCCGGCATATCAAGGGGACTGACAATGTGGTAGCTGACGCATTGTCTAGAGCTCCTTGTTCCTTTTAACTGATTGACTAACTATGCCTTGTTTTGTTCTACTTGTCATCTTAAATTGCTTCTACAGGGCCCGTAGTTGCTGAGGATATTGGAGAGTATTACAGAGTGGTGGGTCTTTCTAGTTTTGGGAGTTGTCCGGTGATGGGTTTCATAAAATGTTCACCCTTTTTCTATGTGGGGGGGTGTTATGACCCCATTATGGGTCATATTATGTGGGTTTGGTTGTTCTGTTTTTTCTTGTCTCATAGGTTGGCGTTAGAGTGAGTGACGTCATGATGACTGATTGTTTACACCTGTGCTAGAGCTGATGCCGGCAGATTAAAGCAGCTCCCTTCAGTCGGAGAGGGGCGCTCTCCCCTCGTGCCATTTTGTCGTCGGTCCAGTTATTGTTTTGTCTCCGTTTTGGTCTTTGCTCTTACTTTAATAAATGTTATTCTTTTTTGCATATCACGCAGCGTGTCATCTCCTTCTTTGTCACGGCTTGCAGTCGTATAATAATAACATAAGATAAAACATCGGATTTCACTTTGCTTTTCCATTCATTCCTCCTGTGAGTCTGCAGATGCTTTAAAGGGAAAAGTATATACTAAAATTAATTAAATAGTCTTGAATTTAAATTCAGTGAGTTTTAACTGGGATGTAAAGATTTTGATAAAATTTCAAGTTTCACTTAATTTTGGAGTACATTTATAATGTTTAATTAACCACACTTCCAAATATGTACTAACTTCTTGTTTTAGATGCCTTACAAGTGAATGCTGATAAAAGGAGGCCTCAGAGTTTATCTTTGCTGGGATGGTGCAAAAATGGCTCCATTACGCCCTGAAAGGCTTGGGGCATTGCTCATGGTGGAAACCCCAGAGTTTAGAGTATTTAATTCTTTCTTCTACCTTCTTTCTTTCAGTAGTACTGTCCCATTTCTGTCCTTATTGGCAAGTTTCCATTTGTATTACTTCCATTTTGCAGATGCAGGTTGTCATGTTTTTCAGGCTCTTCTCCTGGCATTTGTGTTATAAATTCAGATGTAATTGTTTTAAGACAATGTGAGATTTCCTGTTGTAATTGTGGGGCATAAATAAATACATTTGCATGTGAACTGAAGTATATTGTTTACTTTGAGTGATTTTTGATACAAAATCATATCATTTGCAGCCATACATAGTCTCTGATTGAAAGGAATAAAATAAAGAGACAATTAACGGGCATAGAATCCTGCTGTACATAAAGCAAGATTGATTTTAAAGTGCTTCTATGTTGATTCAATGTTAAATAAGTGATTTAATTTAAGTTGAAAAAATATTGATTTTATGCCCATCTTGATCTATTTTTCATCATTGAAATAACATTATTTCAGGGTGCAAACCTGATGAAAAATCAATGTTAAATTTCAACATTGTTTCAATGATAATTTGATCAATGCATCAACATTGATTCAATGTTGATTCAGTGTTAAATAAATGATTTAATTATAGTTGAAAAATAGTGATTTTATGCCCATCTTGATCTATTTTTAATCGTTGAAATAACATTATTTCAGGGTGCAAACCTGATGAAAAATCAATGTTAAATTTCAACATTGATTCAATGATATTTTAGTTGATGCATTAACATTTATTCAACATTGATTCAGTGTTTGTCTGCTATCTGGGTATGTTGCCTGCTAGATGGGTGTGCAGGTAAATTGGTTGTCATCAACTTAACTGAGGGTGTTTCTTGTCAGTTGGGTGTCTGCAGATGGCTCTGACCAGGTGTGTGGCTGCTGTGACACCACTTGTAGCATCAGAAGTGGAAGTGATCAGCTGCTTACGGGTATGAACTAACTCTAACTTTGTTGCTGTCATTCTTGGCTTCAGTTCTCACTAATCATTTGTTCCTCAGATCCACGTTGGGAAAAGGCATCTGTCGGCCCCATCGACGTTAAGGACTATGGCCAACACTAACCAGAAATGCCATGTGGTTTAATAAAATATTATCTTAATCTGTCTGTGTATGGTCTTTACTGGCCCAATACTAAGTGATTCTATCCAGGTTACATGACTTGACTGTTTACATGCACCATTATGCCTTATTAGCCTGTGTGGTGACTGCTATTTTGCTCGAGTCATTTGTAGGGCTAAGCCAGTTACAAAACTAAAGGGCATTTCAATGGCATCACATCCTTTCTGGTGCTTGGTGAATACTTTTGCCTATATTTTTGGGGATTCAAGCTAAGCGGTAACTTCCTGTGGTCTGTCTTGTAAGGGAGTCTGACTACTTTCCGTACCCACTGTAACTCTGCATAACTCATTTTAAGCGGTCTGCAGTTCAGTTTTTCCCACATGTAAAGAAAGATTATTAATAAACCATTATAGTGATCCTTTCATTCTCACAATTTACACATTTTCTTTCCTTTCATGGGAAACAATTATTAAAAACTCTATAAACCTCTCTAAAAATATTTCTTAAGAGATCTTATTTTTACAGTATTATGATGCCATATAGACTCTCTCCTTAATCTCTGTTAATTAGTGACCACTAATACCAGCCTCCAAGACAGCAGTTCTACATATCTTAGTTTTCTCATACCAATATAACATCACTTGATAGTTTTGTTTTTAGAGAAATCCTAGTTGGGTTCACAATGAGCTGTTTCAATGCATATGGATAATGCAAAAATAACTTCATTTTCTGCAAATCAGTAAGATCTCCAAGAATTCCATTTCCAAAGGGAACTCTCATTGTGTTGAAGCGCAATGGGGAACACCTCAGAGTCACAGATGAATGAGGCACCTGTACAATCACTGCAATCCTATTGGCCCACGACAGCTATAATGTCATACTAGGGCAACCCAGATAAGATCCTATCATTATGGCAAGTGACAAGCATTTTAGAAAGTTTGCCGATTCTTGTCAGAGATTTCTGTCACCGGAGGATTCACCCATCACAGTGCTCTGTTGGCATCTATCCAAAATGAGCCAGGAGGAGGCTGAAGCAGGTGAGGATGCGGAGATGGCTGAACCTGCTCAGTCCCCCTGCTCGTGTATGCAGAGCTGGTGGAAGTAATGGAGCATGCTACTGCAAGACTCGATTTGCCATGACACCGTGGCAGAGAGGAACCCGCTCGTGGAAGGCTTGATGAGTGTTTCCTCTCGGCCCACAGACCACCAGCACGGTGAGCCTTCCATTCCTTCCCAATCTCCATTCGGAGATCGATGAATGAATGAACCCGTATTCGCAAACATCCGTCGCCTTAAGCATACAAATTATGCCAATGTTGCGTGAGCATGGGCATGTGACAATACCTCCTATTGATGAGATGTTTGCAAACTATCTCTCTTTAGGGGAAGCGTCATTCATGGCAGGTAAGAACTGGTAAGAGCTTTTTATCTCCTTCTAATAGTGTGTCATTTTGCAGAGCTGTCAGCTCCCTGTAACTTCGTTTTTAAGCATAAACAATTTAAATAGTATGGCCTCCTCCAGCTGGCCTCTAGGGAGCTTAGTTAGGCCGTGGATCCCCTTAAAGGGGGTGTGTAATTGGCCTCCATTTTCTCAAGTGTTATGCTGTGTATTGGAACCCGTGGTGGGCATTGCAGACTTCCTCTCGGTTTGAGAGTCATTCTGCTGAAGTCTCCACCCCCAGAGCTCAGCATAGAATATATATTATAGTA
Source organism: Gobiocypris rarus (assembly GCA_023029165.1). Classification (NCBI taxonomy): domain Eukaryota; kingdom Metazoa; phylum Chordata; class Actinopteri; order Cypriniformes; family Gobionidae; genus Gobiocypris; species Gobiocypris rarus. The sequence continues at coordinate 23,388,598 of CM040933.1, forward strand.
GAGTAGGCAGATTTATTGTAGGCCTCTCACTTTTTGAGCTTTGTTGTTGGGTTAATAGACACCGTTCTCAGTGCACACAGATTTCGGGATGATGGTGAGTGGTTTCCTCCCGGTCGGGGAGTCATTTTGCTGAAGCCTTTGCTCTTCTAGTAAATATGGGTGAGCTCTGTAGGCCTCCTCACATGTAAGAGTCGTTCAGCTGAGGCATTGGCTCATCCTGCTATTGAATGGAATTAGCACAGGTTAGACGGATATGTATGGTGAGTGTGGTAGGATTTAGGTCTGATTTTATATCTCACTCTTAGGAGTGTGTTGTGTTTATATGAGTGTTGTAGGCCACCTCTTATGTGAGTCTTGCTGCTGAGGCCTCCACTCTCTTTAGAACCTCCGCTCTTCTGGAGCGTTTGTGACATGTTTGTAAAGTTGCTGTGCTGCTGCTTGGCATTGAGCTTATTTAGACTTTGGCGAGGAGGTTGCTCTTGTTTAGAGCGTTTTCTGTTAGACCACTTGCTCTCTTGAGCTCATGATAGTGAGTGTTGTAGGATTCCTCTTGTGATTTGAGTTTCTGTTGAGGCCTCCGCTCTTTAGAGCTTCATATAATATGAGCATGCTCTGGTTGAGCTAAAATGTGACTCTCTGTTCTGAGAGTCGTTCTGCAGAGTGGCTTGCTCCCTAGAGTTTATGCTTAAACCTAAGTAGGCCTATTTGACTGTGGCAAGTGTAAGTCTCTGGTTAGAGCCTCCTTGATGTTAAGCAGGGGTATGCTAGGAGGTTTTTGGCTTAGTGTCATGTTGTAAGGCCCGTGAGAAACCTCCATGATATGGCTTCCAGGTTGGTAGGTGATTGTTGGTACTCACCTTGTTTAAAGCTACTCTGTGTGATATTTTCCCCCATCTAGTGGTGAAAAGGTATATGACCATCCAGTGAATATTACTTTCTGTTCCTCTCAATTCCGATTTCATTTAACTCCTACGGTGGCTGATTTAGTCCAAGATTAATATGGCTTCCAGTTCGATCAAGTGATGAGGTTACTTTAGAAAACTATTATAATTTGCAGTTATTTAATTTGTCAGTTAACATGTAGGTTATGACATCTATGTAAAATGAATAATAGTTTTACCATGTTTTACCATTTCATTGCTAACATCAGCGATCAGGTTCCCAGACGAATGCAAGCTAATCTAAGTAAAGTAACTTTTATCGGTGCTATCGTTATTCTGTATATTGTACGACATCACTAGCGTAAGGCAAAGTTTACATTGTAGGCTATATCACTCTCAAGCAATCCCCCTCTTCACATTCGACACAGTGCCATCGAGTGTTAAAGCCTTGAAGCTTGAATTTCTGGTATGTCCCTCTTTGGCTAATGTACTTTCAAGATGGAGGGGCAACATGGCGACGCGCATTCGAACCCCTCACCCGTATGTATTTTCAATGGCATATTATACACTTACGAGAATACTTTATTACTTGAAAGAAGTAAATATACATTAATGAGCATATATATTTTTGAAAGAACTAAGTGTTTTTAGCTAAGAATAAACTAAAAAAGTTACACAGTGTAGCTTTAAAGGATTGTTATGCAGAGTGCTGGCTCCCTTGGGTGTAGTTATTATAGGCCATCAGGAAACAGCCTCTATATATTTATTTACATGTGTTTATTTATATAAAACAGGTTTTTGGCTGGGCGTTATCAATTTTTAGCCTCCCTGTTAATAGAGGTTGACTTTTGGTCCCTCTTGAAAGTAGCAGGCCAGGGTCATTGAGCCTGGGCCATACTCCCTTAAAGGAGCCTGCCTTTAAGGTTAGTTTGAGGTTTCAAGGCATTTGAACTAGTGCCCTGGAAGGAGTCCTTCCTTGTTGCAATTAGACTCTTCTTTGAAGCATGTTGCTTGAGCAAACTGGCCAAAGGGAGTAGTGTCACTGATAGCCAGGCTGGTGTGTACCTGTGGGGGGAGTTAACCTTTTAAGTTTCCATGAAGTTAGCCTCTTCTGCTTGTCATGGCCAATGTTGACAGCGTACCCCTCAGCATAGCGGCTTGAGTATTCTTGTTATAGAATACCCATAACGCATGCACCATGGTGCTCATGTGAACATCTCAGCCAATACAGAACTGGCATTCTGACACAAAAACACTGCACTGTATTTACAAAGTACACTGCATAAGAGACTAATGTTTTGTTCAATTGTCTTTTGTTCATATCTGTTAATATTTTAAATTACATTTGTTTAGAAGACTGTATTCAGCTCAAGTGTTTAGTGACCAGCATTTAATATAGTTCAAGAAGGAATGAAGTCTACAATTAATCCAAACTCTGATCAACCTAATCATGACAGTTGTAACAGGGATGAAACATGTAAAGGGTCCTGCACACTGTGCGATTTTTCAAAGTCCTTTACGAATGTTGCTTGTCAGACTGTACGAACATGATCAGCCATGTCACACTGTAAGATCTAAGTTGTCATGAATGTCAGACTGTACGATAGTTGAGGCGCGCTAAAACGGACGCACGCAAGAAAATTGTCCAGAGTTTAATATCATCAATAAATGACGCGTTCGGTGACAGTGAGCTGCATTACACACGGGATTTAAATGGTGGCTACAAAATAATCTCTAGCGCTCATTTTGGTCATGGTTTGTCTTGAAAAATGAAGATAATTTGACGGTCGTCCTAGGAGAAGTCACACTGCAGGACTGTGCGCCAAATCTTCTGACACTGCCAGAATTTCATCTGAGGTAAAATTGGATCGCAACTGTCATTAATCGCCTGCCAGTGAACATGTCACACTAATGATCAAAGACGTCAGATTTTAACCTGGGATCAGAGGAATCTTTTAGGATTTGAAAAATGTATCTCAGATGGCCAAATCGTGGCCAAAATCGCACAGTGTGTACCCGGCTTAAGACATGTAATCTATTATATGATGTTATGATGTTGCATTTTTTTTGTTCTGAACCAAATTGCACCATTTCAGTCCCGGCTTGTGAAGATCGCTGTTGATGTGAGGGAAGAACGTTTGTTACAATCTAAACCTGACAATTATAACATATTCAATTTTATTGGATACTCTATAAAAATTCTCTCTGTGGCCATGTTTCTAAATCAATAAAAAGACACAAAAATAATTGGTTGTTTTTGTTTCCGAGATTTGTTCTGTCATTTTGATGTTAAAAATAAAGTACCTTATTTGGTACTTCATTTTATCCTGAGTACTAAAGAATCAATGACTTCCACCTGTGACATATTGATTGAGTAAATTGGCAGGTGCAGAGAAAAATAATGCTTGTCAGGAGAAAAGTGGAGCCATGCTGCTTTACATCTGTATAAATTTGGATGGTAGCACCCTAAGGTGTCATTGAAACAAGCTTGGCAATAATGGGGTTTTTGCAGGTTGGATTTGGATTGGTGTTTATTCTTACTCTTGGATTTTCTGATGCACAATGGAGAGCAAGAGCAGCACATAATCGCAGTCCAAGTGAGCCTAGGGTGTTAGCTCAAGCTTCTCAACAGGCTGATTCCAGGATGCCTTTGATTCCCAGTAAACCTGTATTTGCACAACAAACGTTCCCCGCTCAGTTTCCTGTCCAGACTCCAGTCAGGATTGACTTTGGAAAGCCTTCTCAAGATCTTATGGGTGTTCAATCAAAAGAGCTGTTGCAGGGTCCGTGGCGAAACTGATGTGGGGCTTTCCAAGTCTACCAGAGGAACCACAGCAACCTGACTCCTTTTGATTTGCCACATCCTATCCCTGCCAACAGTGTAGCTGTTCAGTGTGAAGAGAATTCAGTAAATGTGGAAGTGATGAAGGACTTCTTTGGGACTGGGGACCCACAGTTGTCCTCTGCTTTTACACTGGGAGGCTGCACTGCAACTGGAGAGGATCCTTCAGCTCAAGTGCTCATCTTTGAGTCTGAACTGCATGGATGTAGCAGCACATCAATGGTAGGGTTTTATTTTGATGTTACTCACAGGGTGAGTCAAATCACCATGATTGTGTTCTATTAATGTTCTTTTCAGGTGACTGAGGATGAGCTTGTCTATATGTTCAACATCATCTACACCCCACAAGAGGTTTCATATGATGTTCCTATTGTCAGGAGCAGTAGTGCGGTGGTTGGTATCGAGTGTCATTATCCAAGGTGAGGATTAAATTGGAGACTCACTGGATCTGCTGATCGCACCATTTATGGCCATGAGCTGACCGCTTGTTTAACTCCTACAGAGCACATAATGTGAGCAGCGACGCCTTAATGCCCACTTGGATCCCATATGCCTCAACTAAGGTTGCAGAGGAAATCTTTGTCTTCTCCCTCAAGCTCATGACTGGTTGGTGTATCCCAAACAGATTTGTAGCATGCTTGTGAACCTGTACTAAGACTCCTCCTTTGCAGATGACTGGATGTTTGAGCGACCTTCTAACCAGTACTTCCTGGGTGACATGATAAATCTTGAAGCATCAGTGCGTTTGTACAGCCATGTTCCCGTCCGTGTGTTTGTGGACAGCTGTGTGGCTACTGCAGTCCCTGATGTCGCTTCTGTCCCCAGATACTCCTTTATTGAGAACAATGGGTAAGCGGTGCAACCTCATGTAAGCCAGCTTCCAGAAGGGTTGCTAGTTTTCTAACTGGGTTCTGTTTACAGGTGCCTGGTTGATGCCAAGCTTACAGGCTCCACGTCTCACTTTATGCCTCGGACTAAAGGTGATAAGCTATGGTTTCAACTAGAGGCGTTCAGGTTCCAGCAGGCAGACTGCGGGCTGGTATGTTTTAGTTGTGCAGCTCCTTGTACTATCTGCTACCATGGTGTACAAACAATTGTCTTTGCAGGTCTACATCACATGCATTTTGAAGGTGGCTGCAGCAACCTCAAGTTCTGAGCAAAAAGCTTGTTCGTTCTCTGCTAATGGGTATGTTGCCTGCTAGATGGGTGTACAGGTAAATTGGTTGTCATCAACTTAACTGAGGGTGTTTCTTGTCAGTTGGGTGTCTGCAGATGGCTCTGACCAGGTGTGTGGCTGCTGTGAAACCACTTGTAGCGTCAGAAGTGGAAGTGATCAGCTGCTTACGGGTATGGACTAACTCTAACTTTGTTACTGTCATTCTTGGCTTCAGTTCTCACTAATCATTTGTTCCTCAGATCTTCGTTGGGAAAAGGGTCTGTTGGCCCCATCAATGTTAAGGACTACGGCCAACAATAAACCGAAATGCCATGTGGCTTAATAAAATATTATCTTAATCCGTCTGTGTATGGTCTTTACTGGCACAATACTAAGTGTCTCTATCCAGGTTACATGATTTGACTGTTCAAATGCACCACAATGCCTTTTTAGCCTGTGTGGTGACTGCTATTTTGCTCAGTCATTTGTAGGGATAGGCCTGTTATAAAACTACAGGGCATTTCAATGGCATCACATCCTTTCTGGTGCTTGGTGAATACTTTTGCTTATCTTTTTGGGGATTCAAGCTAAGTGGCAATTTCCTGCGGTCTCTTGAGGGCCAACATGGAAGTGACTTAAACTGCAATTCATTGACTGGCTGCTACGGACAGGCTCAAAAGAAATTAAAATCGGTATCTTCCCCACGTTAAAGGATTACTAAACTTCAAAATGAGAATTTCCTGAATTCACTGACAATCAGTGTTAATACTGTTGATGAATAGTTTGTCAACCTTTTTTCACTGAAACCGAGACTATACCTAAATAAAATCTAGTGCTGGATGACAAACAATGACAAATCTACTGTCATTTTCGTCAACGAATAAAAACTAAACAAATGTCAGGGTGGGATGACTAGGGAAGAGATCCAGTCAGAACTGATGTCCTGTGTAACAAATGTGCAGTCTATGGTTGTAATATGTGGATCTAACGGCTAGAAAACACGGCGCTGTTGTGCTTCTCCAGGCTCGTGCATCTCTAATGCATGCTTCAGAGCGGCTCAATCAATGAATAGCACATTTTATATCAGGCAATTGTTTGACTTAATGCTGATGAACAAGGACAATGTTTACTTTACAATGTGTGTATATATTGTTTTAGATGGTTGTAACAATGCATATTTTATCTCCGTCATCTGAACTTGAAAGAGCAGCAGCAACTGCAATGCATTTCAAAATAAGAGTCCTGGTGTATTCCGAGCTTGTTTATAAATAAGTCACACATTATAGATTCGTTTTTGGTTACATAAACTGTATTTAATTGTATTCCCATTTAATTCATAGTCAGGAGGAAAGACCAGTATTTTACACATATTCAGTATCAGGGTTATAATAGTTACATAAAACCATTAAAAATCACCATTACTTAAATAAACAAACTTTAAGCTTTAGCTTAACCTGATATACTAACTAAAACAGAAATACAAAGTTATAAAAACTATATAGATGTTTTAAAAAAAGTTAAATTAGCTCTTTCGTGTAGTTTTAATGTCAAAAACACAATGATGTCACAATGTCAGTTCAAGTAACAGTCGGTTATGTAATGCTTAAATGCTCATTTAATGCATTACAATTTAACTAAACTCATTAGATTTTTAGACTAAAATCTTTTGATATTTAGTTGACTAAAACTAGACTAAAACTAAAAACAATTCAGGTGACTAAAACTAAATGGCGTTTAAGTCAAAAGACTGACTAAGTCAAAATTTGCTGTCAAAATGAACACTGCTGACAATCTCATCCAAGATGTTTGTCTGAATCAATTATTTTTTGAGAAACGTTCCAGGATTTCTTCATGTAATGGACTTCTATGGCAAACAGGTTGACGTTCCAAAGCAATGCAGTTTCAAAGAGCTCTGCATAATCCCAGACAAGGAATAGGGTCTTTATCTAGCAAAGCTATTCAACATTTTCAAAGTAAAATTTAAGCATTTACTTTTTAAATGTCCTGCCACATAAGGGTTCAGTCACTAGATACGTTTAAAAAATCCACCTATTTTCGTGTGAATTTTGAGATATTGCATAAAAAACGCTGGATGGAAACATCAAGATGCACAAATTATAATAATGTGCAGAAAAAAACTTGCAAGTTCAATTCAGGCAGAACATTTTTATCTGGTGAGAAGACATGCACATTTACTGAATAAATCCCTCCATACGCAACAAAAAATTTCCCCTGACTGCCTCAACAGAGGATGTGATTGATAACTGGACTCATTGGAATCATAGGAGTTGGTTGTAACAGTTTTAATAAATTGTCACAACTATTCCCACCCCAAACAGCCATAACAAGGGTAGGCCTTTCTGTTTCAGCATGTGGGTTTAGCATAAATAACAGAAATTGCTTCTTCAGGTCATGTAAGTTAAATAATTGTACCTACAAATCAATGATTGCTAGGCAAAACATAATCTTGATAAAACATTCTACTTTCTTACCTGAAAATCATTTTTTTTGGGTCATAAAATAAACACAGTCACACGCAATTTCTCCTGTGAGCTCAAAAAAAGATGGGAGTGTATGATATAAATGTAAAACTTACAGTGTTACATCTAACCCCATGTTACAAATCTCCCAGGTCTCCACTACTCTAGTATACAATTCTGTCTGTGGCCATGTTTCTAAATTAATACAAAAGGAAGACACAAAAAGACTTGGTTGTTTGTGTTTTAGAGAAGTGATCTGCTATCATTTTGATGTTAAAAATAAGAAATCGTTTGGTTTAGCTCTGCCTTATTAGCTGGGGAGCCAAGATGGGGTCCTGCTGAGTTTGCCTTTGTCGTGCTCCGCTGACAAATCTACTTTTAACAGCCAAACAACATTACTTATAATCCTGTGACGTGTTTTAACTTCTATAATTACTTCACGGTGCCCCTCGATACTTTAAAGATGAAATCTGCTACAGACAAAAGAAAAGAAAAAGAGATGTTGCGTGCAACACATGTATCTGACAATGTGAGCTGCCATAGTTATGCGTCTCCCAGTGAGATCCTCTTATCTGCACCGCTTCCTGAGAGCCCAGGTAAGCCCTCCTTAAAGAAGGGCAAAGCAGAAGACGACAGTGTGATCTCCACTCTCTCTCAACTTATCAATAATCGCTCAGATGCCCTGGAAAAAATGGTGGGGGACAACGCTCTTAAAATTGAAGGGCTAAAAAAACGGTGGACTTTGTGTGCCGAGTTGAATGATATTAAGGGGAAGGTCGGCCATGTCGAAGCCAGACTTAATACTGAGGAAAAGAAGATAGAGCATTGCGAAAATAGAATAGCAGACTTGGAAAGATATTCTCGCCGATGGAACCTGCGGTTGCATGGAGTTCCTGAAAAGGAAAAGGAAAATATTAGAGCTGAATCTTAGAGCCGCATCTGTATGGCCATCTTTCCAGAGAAGGGCAAAACTCTACTGACAAGATTGACACTGTCCACCGCATTGGGAAGAGACATCTGGATACTCCAAGGCCGCGCGCGATCATTATCCAGTTTTCCTCACAGGTTACGAGAGATGGTGTGTGGAGAACGGCGAAGTTGTCAGAGTTCCTACGTGCGAACGGTCTTCGGTTTACGGAGGATCTCACTGCTTTTGACCGGGGATAGAAGGATGCGGCTGTGGCCTGCTGTTGAAAAGACCCGCAAGGAGGGGAAGAAAGCATGTTTTGCGGGCCATCGTGCATTTATCGATGGGTCCGAAATTAACCCTACGTAAGTTTGTTCAAACTGCTTACTTCATTCTAAGAGATTTTTTGAGCTCTACCTTTTTTGTTATGGAGCAGGACTCTACTGATGGCTGTAAACTCGTTTGACTTGGCCTTGTCGTCAGCTGCTGCTGTGTTTTCTACCTCAGTAAACTCTAGTAACGTTATTTGCTGTTCATCATTAAGAGTTCATTCTGTATGTCTATTTCTGTTATTTCACTAAATGCCAGGGGTCTAAGAGACATTACTAAACGGAAGGCTTTGTTCCTGTATGCAAAATCGTTCAAGACTGATTTTTGTTTTTTTCAAGAGTCTTACTCCGTTGCCGGTGATGCTGCCTTTTGGAGAAATCAGTGGAACAATGATGTCTGGATGTCTCACGGTTCGGAGTGTTCAGCTGGAGTTCTGACTTTGAAAAAGACGTTTTGCACCATTTTAGCGATCCGAGTGGACACTTCCTGCTTTTGGTCATCGATATAAATAATACTGTGGTAATATTAATTAATATCTATGGTTATAATGGTTCGCATGAGAATGACTTACTGCTTGAAACAATAGAAGAGAAAATTCTGCTGTGGCTTAATGCATACCCACATGCCTTAATTTTTATTGGTGGGGACTTTAATATTGTGCCTAATAATAATCTAGATAGACTGCCACCTAAACAATCTGCTTCTACTAATTCGAAATTAAACATATTAATGGATACATTTGATATTATTGATAAATGGAGGGAGAAATTTCAGAATATTAAATGCTATACTTGGAGTAACAAAAGTTGTTCTAGACAGTCTCGTATAGCTTGTTTCACAATCTGTCAAAGATTTTAAAGTTGATGTCAGGATTGTACTTTCCCCTATGACTGATCATAAAGCAATTCTTATCCAATCCCGTCTATCTTTAGTTCTTTCTTCTTTAAGACCTAGAGCCTCATATCAGAAGCTTAACTCTTCTTTACTGAAGCATGACCTATTGAGAAAAAACATTTTATTTCTAATTGAATATTACTGGATAAAAGCACAAAAGGAAAATAAATACGGCCTAAATTTGGAGTTTCTTAAACACAAAATTAGTAAATGTGCTAGGAACTTCGGCAGTTGTTTAATTAAATTTAAAAGATGCAAAGAGGAGACTGTCATTTCCAAAATAATGTCACTTTCTGGGAAAATGCAGGATGGGCTGTCAGAAGCTGAGTTAGTAGAATTTACCGATCTACAAAATCAGTTAGACTCTATGTATAAATATATGGCAGAGGGCTCCTTTATTCGCTCTAGAAGAAGATGGCTAGAGCAAGGAGAACAGAGTACTGCATATTTCTTTAAAAAAAACGAATGGAAAAAAACGAATCTAGAAATTTAACTATTAACTCTTTAAAATTCAATGGTACTCTTATTTCTGAGCATAAGGAAATCAGCACAATTTGTGCAAACTTCTTTTCTAATCTTTACATGACTAAATATTGCAAGGACTCTGCTTTGTCTTTTTTCCAGTCTTTGAGAGATGTTAAAACTATCTGATGAAGATAAGATCACCTGCGAAAGTGATATAACTATTGACGAAATAATTGAGGCTATCGAATCTCTCAAAAACAATAAGTCCCCGGGCACAGACGGGCTGACAGCCGAGTTCTACAAAGATTTGACGTGTTTTAAACATAATAATAGATGAAACTCAGTCAGGCTTCATCCCTAAGAGACATATTGCTAACAATATACGGCTTGTTTTAGATTTGTTAGATTATGACGAACTGATTACTGATGAAAGCTTTACTCTTTTTTAGATTTTTATAAATCTTTTGATTCCCTTGAACATCAATTTATTTTTCAATCCCTGCATAAATTTGGTTTTGGGATTTCTTCTGCAAAACTGTCCGAACTTTGTACAAGAATGTCAACTGCTCAGTTAATCTTAAATCTGGCACTTCTCCAAGGTTTAATATTTTTAGAGGAGTTTGCCAGGGTTGCCCGGTATCGCCTTATTTGTTCTTGATTGCCTCTCAACTCCTTACTACTTTCTTGCTGAATAGTCAATTAATTAATATAAGGGATAAACATATTCTTATAACCCAATTAGCTGACAATACCACTCTCTTTTTAAAAAACGACTTGCAAATCTCTATCGCTCTTGATCTTATTGGAAGGTTCTCTAAAGCTTCTGGTCTATCTTTGAATTTTGATAAATGTGAACTCTTACCTTTAAAGTCTTGCTCTGCTCCTTTTCTGCATAATATTCCCGTTAAGTCCCAAGTTACCTATTTAGGTGTCATCATTTGTAAAGAAATTAATGCGAGCTAAATTAAAGTTTGATCCAGTAATCACAAAAGCAAAGAAAAAGCTAAATTGCTGGCTCCAGAGAGACCTGTCGTCACGAGGTAGGGCTCTTCTTGCCAAGGCGGAAGGACTCTCTAGACTGACTTATCCTGCACTTTCTTTACATGTGAACAAGTCGATATGTGTAGAAGTGAATAGGATCCTCTTTGACTTTTTATGGAAACACAAGAGGCATTACATCAAAAAATCTGTTGTCATAAATCGCTTTGAACATGGTGGCCTTAATTTTCTTGACTTTTCTTCTTTAAACAATACTTTTAAGATCAATTGGCTGAGGCAATTTTTGAACGATTCTGAATCCATATGGAACATAATTCCCAAGTATATTTTCTCCAAAGTTAGCGGTCTCCCATTTCTGTTAGTATGTAATTATGATATCTCTAAATTACCCATCAAACTCTCAAATTTCCATAAACAGGCTCTTTTGGCTTGGCACTTAATTTACAAACATAATTTTAGTCCCCACAGGTATTTTATTTGGAATAACCACGATATAAAAATAAAACCCTTTTTTTTCTGATTGGTTTAATAATAATATTGTTTTGGTTTCTCAACTTGTAAACTCTAATGGTCATCTATATTCTTATATAGATGGATGGCGCAGCACCGGCCCTCTAGCTCATCAACTTTTTAGCTATTCTGACGTGCGCGCGCGGCATCTTCTCCCCAGATTTCTCTGCCTTCACGAAGCGGTAGCATCGCTCCCTTCGTGCAATTTATCTGACCCTAAAAACATGGATTTAAGCTTCTTTCTTCTTCATTACTTCAACGACCACGGACAGTGGAACTCGTTCTCCTACCGGTGAAGTATGATGGAGTTTCGTCGCTGCCCTCCGCCATGCACTCGCATGCGTCAGTGGATTCGTTCACATGTGTTTGTAGCTCCGTCGAATTGACTCATAATCCTTGATTTTCTTCTTAACACTCGCTTACAAACGAATACTTTCTATTATTTACAGCGTGTGAACATATCACCGATACGATTCTCTATAAAAAACAATCGGATTGCTTTGATATCGCTACTTATATCCGAACTCCCGCTACTAGCCGTAGACCGCTAGCATTGCACGCGTGGTAACTTATTTACACCCGTAACCACTGAAACCTACAATTCGCCATTGTAGCACATTTACTACAATGGCGAATAACTCGGATCTGTGTCTAATGTTACCTTTGAGTGCAGGTGAGGACACGTTCGAGCTGCATTCGTGCAGTTGGAGTTGAGTCGTTGGACAAGCAGATTCGCAACCTACAAGACAGGCGAGCCGTGCTGAGAGCGGCGTTCAGCGCTGGAAACATCACGCCGATGCTCACAAGTCAGTGGTTAGTAACCTTTGACTCCGACCTCGTCTACTCCGTGTGTTTCTATGCACAGGACCCAAGCACCCAGGACGCGATCATCCCTGGTTTCGTTCACTCCGGCACCGACACAGCACCATGGACCCTGGGTGTTTCCACCGCGAAGACGCGAGCCAGGACCAGAGCAAGGACCTCTCCACCCTCCCGGTCTTCGAGATCTCCACTCAGAACCGCTTCTCCCCTCTTCGCGAGACGGAATGCGACGCTGTGGTCATCGGTACTTCCATCGTCCGGCATGTCCGCGCTACCTCAGGTAAAGGTAAGGTGCGCACTCACTGGTTTCTGGTGCTCGTGTTCTCGATGTCGCTGCACAGGTTCCCGAGATCCTGAACGGTGACGAGCGCATCGGAGCTGTCGTGCTGCACGCGGGAACGAACGACATCAGGCTGCGGCAGACGGAGATTCTGAAGAAGGACTACAGGAGTCTGGTCGAGACGGTGCGCAGAACATCGCCTGAAGCAACGATCATCGTGTCTGGACCCTTTCCCACGTACCGACTAGGACATGAAAGGTTTAGTAGATTATTTGCTCTAAATGAATGGTTAATGTCATGGTGTAATGAACAGAAGCTGCTCTTTGTAAATAATTGGAATCTGTTTTGGGAGCGACCTAGGCTCTTCCGTCCTGATGGCCTCCACCCCAGCAGAATCGGAGCGGCTCTACTGTCGGACAACATCTCCAGGGCGTTACACACCACCATATGACTAGTAAGTCAAAGTTCAAATCACAGTCTTTGCTGTCCTAACTTAATTGACATAAGTACCAATGTAGAACATTATATAGAAACTGTGTCTATTCCTCGTTTAGTGAGGTCAAACTTTAAATCTACTGTAAGATCTAGGAAAAATCTAATTGTGATTAAACCAGAAAATCTCAATATTAGTGAACAAAACAATTTCTAAAACTAGGTCTTCTAAACATTAGATCGCTCACACCTAAGGGTTATTGTAAATGAAATGGTCACAGATAATAGTTTCATGTACTTTGCCTTACTGAAACCTGGCTTAAGCCAAATGATTATTTCGGTCTAAATGAGTCTACTCCACCAGGATACTGTTATAAGCATGAGCCCGTCTGATTGGTCGTGGCGGCGGTGTTGCAATAATCTATAGAGATATTCTAAATGTTACTCAGAAAACAGGTCACAGGTTTAATTCGTTTGAAGTACTAGTGCTAAATGTTACGCTCTTAGATGTAAGAAAGAAAACCGTTTTATCTCTAGCCTTGGCTACTGTATATAGACCTCCAGGGCCCTATGCTGATTTCCTAAAAGAGTTTGCAGATGTCACAGGTCGGAGCGGACCGCGTGAGTGCCGCTCCTCCCTCAATTTCCACCTCGGGGAGGTTCCCAGGGATACCCCAGACGACCAGACACAACGAGGACACTGGAGTGGGGTTTTAAAACACAAATCTTTATTATTAATTTACTTAAAATGGGGAATAGGGAAGTGGAGGGGGCTAAAATCCAGGGGGACACTGGATGGGTGAGGACGCCGCCGGAGCTTGCCGTCTCCGTCACAGGGGAACCTCAGGTGAGTCGTCCTGTTCCTTAACTCAATGTCTGGCTCCAATGTCCTTCCGCTTTGCTTACTCGTCTCTCTTCTCTTTTCCAGTTTGGACCTTCAAGGCGTTCACAACACGGCTCGCTCCTTCTCCTGAGCACAGGAATATATATGGTAAGTACTGGGATCGGGGGTGACAGGGGTACCTCTTTTCTTGGGCGTGGTCCGGCGGCTTCCTTTAGGGATGGGTCAATGGTCCGGTCAGTATCTGGGCAAGCACCTCCAGGGCATCCGCTGGAGCTGGGTCAATGGTCCGGTCAGTATCTGGGCAAGCACCTCCAGGGCATCCGCTGGATCTGGGTCAATACTGGGGCTTTCGTTTGGTATGCAGGTAAGTATAACTTCGCTCAATGGATTTTACTCACAGACTTCGTAGACACGGTTCGTCCGTTTCTCTCCTCGTCTCAGGCTCTGTGATAACAGTGGCTCGGGGGTGGCTTGACCACGGCGGCGGTGCTGGATCGAGCGCTTCTCCGGCGACTCCACACAGGTAAGTGTATACGCCCGAGGCGCGTTTGCTCAGAGCGTGCGTGAGCGTTTTCCTCTTCTCCACTCAGGCACTGCACACACAATTTCCTCCAACACAGCCACGTATCAATACAGTTACTCAAGGGGGTTCTTACTTGACTCGGTCGTACTATATCGTCGTCAAGCAGATATTAGGTTGATGTTCGCAGCATGAATTTAGGGCTAGTTGCTCCGCCAGCTTCGGGATCTTTTCCTCCACAGAGAGTGGGTAGGTCTGGAAAGTGGTCTTTGTGACAACACGCGCACAACACAGCACAACACGGCAGTTTCCAAGTGTACACTCTCACAGTCAAGGCACTGACTCACCCACGGCACTCCACACACAATCCAGGTGCAGTTTAAGGTCCAGAGACCACTTTTCCCATGTTGTTTCCTCGGGGACCACTGAAGCGCTGTATATAGCGAAGGACCAGCAAGAGGGACGTCGCTGCTACACCACCCCGGCGTCTTTCACTGTCTACTGTCTCTGGCTCTCCCACGCTCACTCTCGCGATGGGGCCACTCGTGTTCCTAGATCCAACTTCAACAAAGCTCACAGATGATACACTTTCAACGAATTTGCTACTGCATAAGTTTCTCAGGGTACTCACACATTGATCAACCCGTGTTCTCGTCCCGTTCTCTCTTCCAGTGCTCGGCTCGCGTCCTGCCCGCTGTGCTCTCTCTCCCAAAGGGACTCGTTTATCAACACTTCCGGTAAGCTGTCCTGCATGCAACTTCACAGAATCGGATACACGCTTGGCACTTGAATCACAATGCAACACACGGTCTGTATTATACTCAGCCCCGTCTCTTTCTTTCTCTTTGCAGTTCTCTGGATCCTTGTTCGCTCAGTCCACAATATTCACCACATATGGTCCTTCGTGTTTGCCCAGATGCCCAGATCCTCTCGCCGCGACGGCTGGAAGCGGTTACCACCACGCTTGGCTTGAGCCCGAACCGGAACTAACAGCTGTGTATCCCCGCTGCAATGACCGACCCTCACTGAATTTTTGGAAGCCTATTTATACTCCTCCCGCTTCCTCTTCCTCCAATCCAGCGGTCGCGCTGTTCATTTGGCGCAGCTGCCGCCGATCAAACCCGATTTTGGCGCCGGAGGGAAACCGAAGTGGCGGTGTTTGATCCGGGCGGAACCAATCTCTGCCACTATGGTTCCGCCCAGAAAGGTTCCGCCCAGAAAGAGTCACCCGGTGACACAGACTTTCTCTCAGATCTATTGGTCAATGTCGATAAAGCATTAATTGTTGGAGATTTTAACATACACGTAGATAACACAAATGATGCGTTAGGGGCTGCGCGATCTATTAAACTCCTTTGGGGTCAAGCAAAACGCGTCACTGGTCCGACTAATCGCCTTAATCACACACTAGATTTAATTGTATCACATGGAACCAACCCAACCGATATAGATATTATACAACAAAGTGATAATGTCACTGACCATTACATGGTAACTTGCATACTGCGTACTGCTGAAATCTGTCATGTTGCGCCACGTTATCGACCAGGCAGAACGATCCTTCCAACCACTATAGATAGATTCTCAAATAGCTTACCTGATCTGTCTCAGCTGCTCAGTGAACCCAAACAAACAGATGAACTAGAGGAAATGACTAGCAGTATGAGCACCATTTTCTCTAGTACATTAGAAAATGTTGCACCAATTAGATTAAAAAAAAGGTTAGAGAGAAAACTAAAGCACCATGGTACAACAGTGCTACACATGTTATCAAGAGAGAAACTCGTAACTTAGAGCGTAAATGAAACAAACTAATTTAGAGGTCTTTAGAATCGCGTGGAAAGATAGTATGTCACGTTATAAAAGGCCTAAAAGCAGCCAGGGCTGAGCATCTCCGCAAACTAATAGAAAATAACCAAAATAATCCAAGGTTTTTATTTAACACCGTGGCTAGATTAACAAATAAACAAGCATCGCCTGAGCAAAATATTCCGTTACAGTTTAGTAGTAACGATTTTATGAATTTCTTCACTGAGAAAATAGAAAGCATCAGAAACAGAATTGTAAATGTACAACCTTTAATGATGTCTTATGATTCAACCTCAATTATCGCCCCTCAAGAACTACTACACCGCTTTACAACTATAGGACAGGAAGAGCTAAATAAACTTATCATTGCATCTAAATCAACAACATGTTTATTAGATCCAATACCCACAAAACAACTGAAAGAGCTGTTATCTGTAGTGGAAGAGCCTCTTCTCAATATTATTAACTCGTCTTTATCTTTAGGTCATGTTCCAAGAATATTCAAGTTGGCAGTCATAAAACCTCTCATTAAGAAGCCACAATTAGATCATAATAACCTAGCAAATTACAGACCCATTTCAAATCTTCCATTTATGTCTAAAATACTAGAAAAAGTTGTGTCTGCTCAATTGTGCTCTTTCTTGCAAGAAAATGATATCTATGAAAAATTTCAGTCCGGATTCAGACCACACCATAGCACAGAAACTGCGCTCGTTAAAATCACAAATGATTTACTTCTAGCTTCTGACCAAGGCTGTATCTCAATACTAGTTCTACTCGATCTTAGTGCTGCGTTCGATACTATAGATCATAAAATACTCTTAGATCGACTTCAAAATTACACTGGTGTTCAGGGAAAGGCATTAAACTGGTTTAGATCGTACTTATCAGACCGCTACCATTTTGTCTGTCTAAAAGGGGAAAAATCAAAGATAACGTCAGTAGACTATGGGGTGCCGCAAGGATCTGTGTTAGGCCCTCTGCTATTCTCAATATATATGCTGCCACTTGGTAATATTATAAGAAAACATGGAATTAATTTCCACTGTTATGCTGATGACACTCAATTATATATTTCATCACGACCAGATGAAAACGCTAAATTATCTAAACTGACAGCGTGTGTTGAAGATATTAAATACTGGATGACGTGTAATTTTCTGCTATTAAATTCAGATAAAACAGAGGTATTACTTATTGGCCCAAAAAACGGCCCACAAAACCTCTCACAATACAACTTTAACTTGGAAGGACGTCCTGTCACTTTATCCACTACAGTAAA
Organism: Gobiocypris rarus; assembly: GCA_023029165.1. Classification (NCBI taxonomy): domain Eukaryota; kingdom Metazoa; phylum Chordata; class Actinopteri; order Cypriniformes; family Gobionidae; genus Gobiocypris; species Gobiocypris rarus. The sequence continues at coordinate 23,406,051 of CM040933.1, forward strand.
AGACCTGGGTGTTATATTAGACCGCAACTTGTCTTTCGAAAATCATATTTCATATGTTACAAGAACAGCATTTTTCCACCTTAGAAACATTGCTAAGCTACGTAACATGCTATCTATTTCTGATGCAGAAAAGTTAGTTCATGCATTCATGACCTCGAGACTAGATTACTGTAATGCTTTATTAGCTGGTTGTCCTGCATCCTCAATAAACAAGCTACAGTTAGTCCAAAACGCAGCTGCTAGAGTTCTTACTTGGTCAAGAAAATATGATCATATAACACCAATTTCATCATCTCTACACTGGTTACCTATTAAGTTCCGTATCAATTACAAAGTATTGCTACTGACCTATAAAGCCCTAAATGGTTTAGCTCCAGTGTATTTAACGGATCTTCTATCGCCCTACAATCCATCGCGCTCTTTAAGATCACTAAACTCGAGGCTTCTGGTCGTTCCTAGGATATCTAAGTCCACTAAAGGAGGGAGGGCATTTTCACATTTAGCTCCTAAACTCTGGAATAGTCTTCCTGATATTGTTCGAGGTTCAGACTCGCTGTCCCAGTTTAAAACTAGATTAAAGACGCATCTCTTTAGCCAAGCATTCACATTATAATTACCTTTTATACTACAGTTAAATCGGATCAAAAGCATTAATATTCTGAACAGCAGCTATGCTAATTATTTCCCATCTGCTTTTCTGTTATTATCTCGGGACACTAGTCCCGAGGTAAATAGTTCGTCAGCTCCAGTTTGTATCCAGCCTCTCATGGAGACTTCAGATGCCCCAACACCTGTGAAGAGACGACTCAACGCCAGCGCTGTTATAGCGGCCTAAAATAATACATGATTGATTAACTTTTTCTAACATTTTACAATGTACATTTATAAAATGCACTTTCTGTAAAGCTGCTTTGAAACAATGTGTATTGTGAAAAGCGCTATACAAATATATTTGAATTGAATTGAATTGAATTATTCTGAATTCCTAACTAAATATTGTATTCCTGTTACCTCTCGAGATTTTGCCATAGTGATGGATGCCATCCCCAGTGGAGCGTTATGCTGTTAAAAATTATGTTGATTCTTTACCTTCTTTTACATTGTGGGCACATCCCTGTGAGACAGTGATAGAGAAGATTTGCTTTTTGTCTAGTCCCTCTCTCAGGAATAAAAAAATTAGACAACTTTTTCAAAGCGATATTATTACGGTCCCTTCCATAATATCTTATTGGAGTAATTGCTTCAATAATATTCTTTGGAAGAAAGTATATTTAATCACTAATAAGGTTAAAGAGGTATCCTTTAAGTTGTTACATCGATTTTATCCTGTCAATCTTTATATCAAAAAAATGTTTCCTGAGATGGATCCCCTTTGCTCCTTTTGTGGAGTGGAAGATGAGTCAGTCCCTCACCTCTTTTGGGATTGTATTCATTTAGCTACTTTTTGGAAGAAATTTTGTTTGTTTATATGTGTCTCTCTCTTAGACAATTTTTCTTTGGAGATTAAGGATGTCATATTTGGATTTTATAACTCTGACATGAGTCTTAAAGATGAGTCTTAATTTTCTGATTAACCTATTTATTTTTCTAGTCAAGTTTGAAATGTTATTTAGATACTATCTCTTAATCCAGCAATGTCAAAGCTTTGAAGTCCTCTATGCTGTGTGCAATATAGTATATTTATGCCTTCTTATAATTATAATTTAATTTAAAAAAAAGCTCTGCCTTCTTCTTCTGTTATTTAATGGCGGATTGGCAAACCAACATAAACGGTGCATTACCACCACCTACTGATCTGGAGTGTGGAGTGTACATAGCTTTGGAAGAGATGAAAAGAATCAATCACTCAAAAAGAAAACATGCACAATAACTAAATTCTATTTATTATTCCAGTTTTAGATGTTTAAATAATAATTCATGAATTCTTGATTGTCTTGACCGATCTCCTAATAATACTTTTATTGAAACTGTATCAACTCCCATCCCTCGTAACTCTTGAATGAACTGTTGTCTCTCCCGTTCATATGCAGCACACTCTAAAAGAATATGGTGCACTGTTTCAGGATCCCCACATTTATCACAGTTTCCTGTTTCGTGCAGCCCTATTCTATAAAGACTATAATTTAATGCAGTGTGACCAATTCTTAATCTTGTAATAATGATATCTTTTCCTCTCATTTCCAACCCGTTCCTGAATCTGATAAAGATGTCTTCCTTTAGAGCTACAATTCCATATATTTTGCCATTTCTTAATAATTTCGATTGATATCAAACTCTTGATTTCTGATTTACTTGAAGATACATTAATTTCTATTTATGGATGATTTAATGCTTTCTTTGCCAGCTGGTCTACCTCCTCATTACTGTCTACACCCACATGCGCTGACACCCAAAGGAAGAATACAAATAACTCTAACTGCCTTGGCAAAACTTCAAATATTAAATCTAGCCAAGATTCAGATTTTCCACTTAAAAGGCTATTGAGAGCAGCCATTGAATCAGTACATATCATAGTTCTTGCTGGTTGAAATTCTTAAATCCACTGTAATGCTAGTATGATAGCTAACAATTCAGGAGCAAATACTGATACATGATCCGATAATAATTTTTGCAATTTCATGTTAAATTTAGGAATGATTACAGCTGCTGCAAATCTACCACACTCTGGCTCCTTTGACCCATCCGTAAATACCTTTAGAACTGAATATAGCTCTGGCTTAATTTGATAATTTATTTTATCCTGACTAATAAAGAGTCAATGACTTTCACCTGTGACATATTGATTGAGTAAATTGGCAGGTGCAGAGAAAAATAATGCTTGTCAGGAGAAAGTTGGAGCCATGCTGATTTACATCAGTATAAATTTGGATGGTAGCACCCTAAGGTGTCATTGAAACAAGCTTGGCAATAATGGGGTTTTGGCAGGTTTGTGTTGGATTGGTGTTTATTCTTACTCTTGGATTTTCTGATGCACAATGGAGAGCAAGAGCAGCACATAATCGCAGTCCAAGTGAGTTTATGCCTAGGGCGTTAGCTCAAGCTTCTCAACAGGCTGATTCCAGGATGCCTTTGATTCCCAGTAAACCTGTATTTGCACCACAAACGTTCCCTGCTCAGTTTCCTGTCCAGACTCCAGTCAGGATTGACTTTGGAAAGCCTTCTCAAGATCTTATGGGTGTTCAATCAAAAGAGCTGTTGCAGGGTCCAGTGGCGAAACTGATGTGGCGCTTTCCAAGTCTACCAGAGGAACCACAGCAACCTGACATTCCTTTTGATTTGCCACATCCTATCCCTGCCAACAGTGTAGCTGCTCAGTGTGGAGAAAATTCAGTATATGTGGAAGTGATGAAGGACTTCTTTGGGACTGGGGACCCACAGTTGTCCTCTGCTTTTACACTGGGAGGCTGCACTGCAACTGGAGAGGATCCTTCAGCTCAAGTGCTCATCTTTGAGTCTGAACTGCATGGATGTAGCAGCACATCAATGGTAGGGTTTTATTTTGATGTTACTCACAGGGTGAGTTAAATCTCCATGATTGTGTTCTATTAACTTTCTTTTTTAGGTGACTGAGGATGAGCTTGTCTATATGTTCAACATCATCTACACCCCACAAGAGGCTTCATATGGTGTTCCTATTGTCAGGAGCAGTAGTGCGGTGGTTGGTATCGAGTGTCATTATCCAAGGTGAGGATTAAATTGGAGACTCGCTGGATCTGCTGATCGCACCATTTATGGCCATGAGATGACTGCTTGTTTAACTCCTACAGAGCACATAATGTGAGCAGCGACCTTAATGCCCACTTGGATCCCATATGCCTCAACTAAGGTTGCAGAGGAAATCTTTGTCTTCTCTCTCAAGCTCATGACTGGTTGGTGTATCCCAAACAGATTTGTAGCATGCTTGTGAACCTGTGCTAAGACTCCTCCTTTGCAGATGACTGGATGTTTGAGCGACCTTCTAACCAGTACTTCCTGGGTGACATGATAAATCTTGAAGCATCAGTGCATTTGTACAGCCATGTTCCCGTCCGTGTGTTTGTGGACCACTGTGTGGCTACTGCAGTACCTGATGTCACTTCTGTCCCCAGATACTCCTTTATTGAGAATAATGGGTAAGCAGTGCTACCTCATGTATACCAGCTTCCAGAAGGGCAGGTTTTCTAACTGGGTTCTGTTTACAGGTGCCTGGTTGATGCCAAGCTCACAGGCTCCACGTCTCACTTTATGCCTCGGACTCAAGGTGATAAGCTACGGTTTCAACTAGAGGCGTTCAGGTTCCAGCAGGCAGACAGCGGGCTGGTATGTTTTAGTTGTGCAGCTCCTTGTACTATCTGCTACCATGGTGTACAAACAATTGTATTTGCAGGTCTACATCACATGCATTTTGAAGGTGGCTGCAGCAACCTCAAATTCTGAGCATAAAGCTTGTTCGTTCTCTGCTAATGGGTATGTTGCCTGCTAGATGGGTGTACATGTAAATTGGTTGTCATCAACTTAACTGAGGGTGTTTCTTGTCAGTTGGGTGTCTGCAGATGGCTCTGACCAGGTGTGTGGCTGCTGTGACACCACTTGTAGTGTCAGAAGTGGAAGTGATCAGCTGCTTACGGGTATGGACTAACTCTAACTTTGTTGCTGTCATTCTTGGCTTCAGTTCTCACTAATCATTTGTTCCTCAGATCTTCGTTGGGAAAAGGCGTCTGTTGGCCCCATCAATGTTAAGGACTATGGCCAACAATAACCAGATATGCCATGTGGTTTAATAAAATATTATCTTAATCCGTCTGTGTATGGTCTTTACTGGCCCAATACTAAGTGTCTTTATCCAGGTTACATGATTTGACTGTTCAAATGCACCACAATGCGTTTTAGCCTGTGTGGTGACTGCTATTTTGCTCTATCATTTGTAGAGATAGGCCTGTTCTAAAACTACAGGGCATTTCATTGGCATCACATCCTTTCTGGTGCTTGGTGAATACTTTTGCTTATCTTTTTGGGGACTCAAGCTAAGTGGCAATTTCCTGCGGTCTCTTAAAGCCAACATGGAAGTGACTTAAACTGCAATTCATTGACTGGCTGCTACGGACAGGCTCAAAAGAAATTAAAATCGGTATCTTCCCCACGTTAAAGGATTACTAAACTTCAAAATGAGAATTTCCTGAATTCACTGACAATCAGTGTTAATTCTGTTGCCGAATAGTTTGTCAACCTTTTTTCACTGAAACCGAGACTATACCTAAATAAAAACTAGTGCTGGATGACGAACTAAGACAGATCTGTCATTTTTGTCAACTAATAAAAACTAAACAAATGTCCGGGTGGGATGACTAGGGAAGAGATCCAGTCAGAACTGATGTCCTGTGTAACAAATGTGCAGTCTATGGTTGTAATATGTGGATCTAACGGCTAGAAAACACGGCGCTGTTGTGCTTCTCCAGGCTCGTGCATCTCCAATGCATGCTTCAGAACGGCTCAATCAATGAATAGCACATTTTATATCAGGCAATTGTTTGACTTAATGCTGATGAACAAGGACAATGTTTACTTTACAATGTGTGTATATATTGTTTTAGATGGTTGTAACAATGCATATTTTATCTCCCTCATCTGAACTTGAAAGAGCAGCAGCAACTGCAATGCATTTCAAAATAAGAGTCCTGGTGTATTCTGAGCTTGTTTATAAATAAAAGTCACACATTATAGATTCGTTTTTGGTTACATAAACTGTATTTAATTGTGTTCCCATTTAATTCATAGTCAGGAGGAAAGCCCAGTATTTTACACATATTCAGTATCAGGGTTATAATAGTTACATAAAACCAATAAAAATCTCCATTTACTTAAATAAACAAACTTTAAGCTTTAGCTTAACCTGATATACTAACTAAAACAGAAATACAAAGTTATAAAAACTATATAGATGTTTAAAAAAAAAGTTAAATTAGATCTCGTGTAGTTTTAATGTCAAAAACACAATGATGTCACAATGTCAGTTCAAGTAACAGTCGGTTATGTAATGCTTAAATGCTCATTTAATGCATTACAATTTAACTAAACTCATTAGATTTTTAGACTAAAATCTTTTGATATTTAGTTGACTAAAACTAGACTAAAACTAAATGGCATTTTAGTCAAAAGACTATGACTAAATCAAAATTTGCTGTCAAAATTAACACTGCTGACAATCTCATCCAAGATGTTTGTCTGAATCAATTATTTTTTGAGAAACGTTCCAGGATTTCTTCATGTAATGGACTTCTATGGCAAACAGGTTGACTTTCCAAAGCAATGCAGTTTCAAAGAGCTCTGCATAATCCCAGACAAGGAATAGGGTCTTTATCTAGCAAAGCTATTCAACATTTTCAAAGTAAAATTTAAGCATTTACTTTTTAAATGTCCTGCCACATAAGGGTTCAGTCACTAGATATGTTTAAAAAATCCACCTATTTTTGTGTGAATTTTGAGATATTGCATAAAAAACGCTGGATGGAAACATCAAGATGCACAAATTATAATAATGTGCAGAAAAAAACTTGCAAGTTCAATTCAGGCAGAACATTTTTATCTGGTAAGAAGACATGCGCATAAAATATGATGGAAACACATTTACTGAATAAATCCCTCCATACCCAACAAAAAATTTCCTGTGACTGCCTCAACAGAGGATGTGATTGATAACTGGACTCATTGGAATCATAGGAGTTGGTTGTAACAGTTTTAATAAATTGTCACAACTATTCCCACCCCAAACAACAAAGGGTATGCCTTTCTGTTTTAGCATGTGGGTTTGAAGTTAGCATAAATAACAGAAATTGCTTCTTCAGGTCATGTAAGTTAAATAATTGTACCTACAATTCAATAATTGCTAGGCAAAACATAATCTTGATAAAACATTCTACTTTCTTATACTTTCTTACCTTTTTTTGGGTCATAAAATAAACACAGTCACACGCAATTTCTCCTGTGAGCTCAAAAAAAGATGGGAGTGTATGATATAAATGTAAAACTTACAGTGTTACATCTAACCCCATGTTACAAATCTCCCAGGTCTCCACTACTCTAGTATACAATTCTGTCTGTGGCCATGTTTCTGAATTAATACAAAAGGAAGACACAAAAAGACTTGGTTGTTTGTGTTTCAGAGAAGTGATCTGCTATCATTTTGATGTTAAAAATAAGAAATCGTTTGGTTTAGCTCTGCCTTCTTAGCTGGGGATCCAAGATGGGGTCCTGCTGAGTTTGCCTTTGTCGTGCTCCGCTGACAAATCTACTTTTAACAGCCAAACAACATTACTTATAATCCTGTGACGTGTTTTAACTTCTATAATTACTTCACGGTGCCCCTCGATATTTTAAAGATGAAATCTGCTACAGACAAAAGAAAAGAAAAAGAGATGTCGCGTGCAACACATGTATCTGACAATGTGAGCTGCCATAGTTATGCGTCTCCCTGTGAGATCCTCTTATCTGCACCGCTTCCTGAGAGCCCAGGTAAGCCCCCCTTAAAGAAGGGCAAAGCAGAAGACGACAGTGTGATCTCCACTCTCTCTCAACTTATCAATAATCGCTCAGATGCCCTGGAAAAAATGGTGGGGGACAACGCTCTTAAAATTGAAGGGCTAAAAAAACTGTGGACTTTGTGTGCCGAGTTGAATGATATTAAGGGGAAGGTCGGCCATGTCGAAGCCAGACTTAATACCGAGGAAAAGAAGATAGAGCATTGCGAAAATAGAATAGCAGACTTGGAAAGATATTCTCGCCGATAGAACCTGCGGTTGCATGGAGTTCCTGAAAAGGAAAATATTAGAGCTGAATCTATCCGCATCTGTATGGCCATCTTTCCAGAGAAGGGCAAAACTCTACTGACAAGATTGACACTGTCCACCGCATTGGGAAGAGACATCTGGATACTCCAAGGATACGCGATCATTATCCAGTTTTCCTCACAGGTTACGAGAGATGGTGTGTGGAGAGCGGCGAAGTCGTCAGAGTTCCTACGTGCGAACGGTCTTCGGTTTACGGAGGATCTCACTGCTTTTGACCAGGATAGAAGGATGCGGCTGTGGCCTACTGTTGAAAAGGCCCGCAAGGAGGGGAAGAAAGCATGTTTTGCGGGCCATCGTGCATTTATCGATGGGTCCGAAATTAACCCTACGTAAGCTTGTTCAAACTGCTTACTTCATTCTAAGAGATTTTTTGAGCTCTACCTTTTTGTTATGGAGCAGGACTCTACTGATGGCTGTAAACTCGTTTGACTTGGCCTTGTCGTCAGCTGCTGCTGTGTTTTCTACCTCAGTAAACTCTAGTAACGTTATTTGCTGTTCATCATTAAGAGTTCATTCTGTATGTCTATTTCTGTTATTTCACTAAATGCCAGAGGTCTAAGAGACATTACTAAACGGAAGGCTTTGTTCCTGTATGCAAAATCGTTCAAGACTGATTTTTGTTTTTTTTCAAGAGTCCCACTCCGTTGCCGGTGATGCTGCCTTTTGGAGAAATCAGTGGAACAATGATGTCTGGATGTCTCACGGTTCGGAGTGTTCAGCTGGAGTTCTGACTTTGAAAAAGACGTTTTGCACCATTTTAGCGATCCAGTGGACACTTCCTGCTTTTGGTCATCGATATAAATAATACTGTGGTAATATTAATTAATATCTATGGTTATAATGGTTCGCATGAGAATGACTTACTGCTTGAAACAATAGAAGAGAAAATTCTGCTGTGGCTTAATGCATACCCACATGCCTTAATTTTTATTGGTGGGGACTTTAGTATTGTGCCTAATAATAATCTAGATAGACTGCCACCTAAACAATCTGCTTCTACTAATTCGAAATTAAACATATTAATGGATACATTTGATATTATTGATAAATGGAGGGAGAAATTTCAGAATATTAAATGCTATACTTGGAGTAACAAAAGTTGTTCTAGACAGTCTCGTAGCTTGTTTCACAATCTGTCAAAGATTTTAAAGTTGATGTCAGGATTGTACTTTCCCCTATGACTGATCATAAAGCAATTCTTATCCAATCCCGTCTATCTTTAGTTCTTTCTTCTTTAAGACCTAGAGCCTCATATCAGAAGCTTAACTCTTCTTTACTGAAGCATGACCTATTGAGAAAAAACATTTTATTTCTAATTGAATATTACTGGATAAAAGCACAAAAGGAAATTAAATACGGCCTAAATTTGGAGTTTCTTAAACACAAAATTAGTAAATGTGCTAGGAACTTCGGCAGTTGTTTAATTAAATTTAAAAGATGCAAAGAGGAGACTGTCATTTCCAAAATAATGTCACTTTCTGGGAAAATGCAGGATGGGCTGTCAGAAGCTGAGTTAGTAGAATTTACCGATCTACAAAATCAGTTAGACTCTATGTATAAATATATGGCAGAGGGCTCCTTTATTCGCTCTAGAAGAAGATGGCTAGAGCAAGGAGAACAGAGTACTGCATATTTCTTTAAAAAAAACGAATCTAGAAATGTAACTATTAACTCTTTAAAATTCAATGGTACTCTTATTTCTGAGCATAAGGAAATCAGCACAATTTGTGCAAACTTCTTTTCTAATCTTTACATGACTAAATATTGCAAGGACTCTGCTTTGTCTTTTTTCCAGTCTTTGAGAGATGTTAAAACTATCTGATGAAGATAAGATCACCTGCGAAAGTGATATAACTATTGACGAAATAATTGAGGCTATCGAATCTCTCAAAAACAATAAGTCCCCGGGCACAGACGGGCTGACAGCCGAGTTCTACAAAGATTTGACGTGTTTTAAACATAATAATAGATGAAACTCAGTCAGGCTTCATCCCTAAGAGACATATTGCTAACAATATACGGCTTGTTTTAGATTTGTTAGATTATGACGAACTGATTACTGATGAAAGCTTTACTCTTTTTAGATTTTTTAAATCTTTTGATTCCCTTGAACATCAATTTATTTTTCAATCCCTGCATAAATTTGGTTTTGGGGATTTCTTCTGCAAAACTGTCCGAACTTTGTACAAGAATGTCAACTGCTCAGTTAATCTTAAATCTGGCACTTCTCCAAGGTTTAATATTTTTAGAGGAGTTTGCCAGGGTTGCCCCGGTATCGCCTTATTTGTTCTTGATTGCCTCTCAACTCCTTACTACTTTCTTGCTGAATAGTCAATTAATTAATATAAGGGATAAACATATTCTTATAACCCAATTAGCTGACAATACCACTCTCTTTTTATAAAAAACGACTTGCAAATCTCTATCGCTCTTGATCTTATTGGAAGGTTCTCTAAAGCTTCTGGTCTATCTTTGAATTTTGATAAATGTGAACTCTTACCTTTAAAGTCTTGCTCTGCTCCTTTTCTGCATAATATTCCCGTTAAGTCCCAAGTTACCTATTTAGGTGTCATCATTTGTAAAGAAATTAATGCGAGAGCTAAATTAAAGTTTGATCCAGTAATCACAAAAGCAAAGAAAAAGCTAAATTGCTGGCTCCAGAGAGACCTGTCGTCACGAGGTAGGGCTTTTCTTGCCAAGGCGGAAGGACTCTCTAGACTGACTTATCCTGCACTTTCTTTACATGTGAACAAGTCGATATGTGTAGAAGTGAATAGGATCCTCTTTGACTTTTTATGGAAACACAAGAGGCATTACATCAAAAAATCTGTTGTCATAAATCGCTTTGAACATGGTGGCCTTAATTTTCTTGACTTTTCTTCTTTAAACAATACTTTTAAGATCAATTGGCTGAGGCAATTTTTGAACGATTCTGAATCCATATGGAACATAATTCCCAAGTATATTTTCTCCAAAGTTAGCGGTCTCCCATTTCTGTTAGTATGTAATTATGATATCTCTAAATTACCCATCAAACTCTCAAATTTCCATAAACAGGCTCTTTGGCTTGGCACTTAATTTACAAACATAATTTTAGTCCCCACAGGTATTTTATTTGGAATAACCACGATATAAAAATAAAACCCTTTTTTTCTGATTGGTTTAATAATAATATTGTTTTGGTTTCTCAACTTGTAAACTCTAATGGTCATCTATATTCTTATTCTGAATTCCTAACTAAATATTGTATTCCTGTTACCTCTCGAGATTTTGCCATAGTGATGGATGCCATCCCCAGTGGAGCGTTTGCGCTGTTAAAAATTATGTTGATTCTTTACCTTCTTTTACATTGTGGGCACATCCCTGTGAGACAGTGATAGAGAAGATTTGCTTTTTGTCTAGTCCCTCTCTCAGGAATAAAAATTAGACAACTTTTTCAAAGCGATATTATTACGGTCCCTTCCATAATATCTTATTGGAGTAATTGCTTCAATAATATTCTTTGGAAGAAAGTATATTTAATCACTAATAAGGTTAAAGAGGTATCCTTTAAGTTGTTACATCGATTTTATCCTGTCAATCTTTATATCAAAAAAATGTTTCCTGAGATGGATCCCCTTTGCTCCTTTTGTGGAGTGGAAGATGAGTCAGTCCTCACCTCTTTTGGGATTGTATTCATTTAGCTACTTTTTGGAAGAAATTTTGTTTGTTTATATGTGTCTCTCTCTTAGACAATTTTTCTTTGGAGATTAAGGATGTCATATTTGGATTTTATAACTCTGACATGAGTCTTAAAGATGAGTCTTAATTTTCTGATTAACCTATTTATTTTTCTAGTCAAGTTTGAAATGTTATTTAGATACTATCTCTTAATCCAGCAATGTCAAAGCTTTGAAGTCCTCTATGCTGTGTGCAAAATATAATATTTATGCCTTCTTATAATTATAATTTAATTTAAAAAAAAGCTCTGCCTTCTTCTTCTGTTATTTAATGGCGGATTGGCAAACCAACATAAACGGTGCATTACCGCCACCTACTGATCTGGAGTGTGGAGTGTACATAGCTTTGGAAGAGATGAAAAGAATCAATCACTCAAAAAGAAAACATGCACAATAACTAAATTCTATTTATTATTCCAGTTTTAGATGTTTAAATAATAATTCATGAATTCTTGATTGTCTTGACCGATCTCCTAACAATGCTTTTATTGAAATTGTATCAACTCCCATCCCTCGTAACTCTTGAATGAACTGTTGTCTCTCCCGTTCATATGCAGCACACTTTAAAAGAATATGGTGCACTGTTTCAGGATCCCCACATTTATCGCAGTTTCCTGTTTGCAGCCCTATTCTATAAAGACTATAATTTAATGCAGTGTGACCAATTCTTAATCTTGTAATAATGATATCTTTTTTACTATTGCTATATCTTTTCCTCTCATTTCCAACCCGTTCCTGAATCTGATAAAGATGTCTTCCTTTAGAGTTACAATTCCATATATTTTGCCATTTCTTAATAATTTCGATTGATATCAAACTCTTGATTTCTGATTTACTTGAAGATACATTAATTTCTATTTATGGATGATTTAATACTTTCTTTGCCAGCTGGTCTACCTCCTCATTACTGTCCACACCCACATGCGCTGACACCCAAAGGAAGAATACAAATAACTCTAACTGCCTTGGCAAAACTTCAAATATTAAATCTAGCCAAGATTCAGATTTTCCACTTAAAAGGCTATTGAGAGCAGCCATTGAATCAGTACATATCATAGTTCTTGCTGGTTGAACTTCTTAAATCCACTGTAATGCTAGTACGATAGCTAACAATTCAGTAGCAAATACTGATACATGATCCGATAATAATTTTTGCAATTTCATTATAAATTTAGGAATGATTACAGCTGCTGCAGTTCTACCACACTCTGGCTCCTTTGACCCATCCGTAAATACCTTTAGAACTGAATATAGCTCTGGCTTAATTTGGTAATTTATTTTATCCTGACTAATAAAGAGTCAATGACTTTCACCTGTGACATATTGATTGAGTAAATTGGCAGGTGCAGAGAAAAATAATGCTTGTCAGGAGAAAGTTGGAGCCATGCTGATTTACATCTGTATAAATTTGGATGGTAGCACCCTAAGGTGTCATTGAAACAAGCTTGGCAATAATGGGGTTTTTGCAGGTTGGCGTTGGATTGGTGTTTATTCTTACTCTTGGATTTTCTGATGCACAATGGAGAGCAAGAGCAGCACATAATCGCAGTCCAAGTGAGTTTATGCCCAGGGCGTTAGCTCAAGCTTCTCAACAGGCTGATTCCAGGATGCCTTTGATTCCCAGTAAACCTGTATTTGCACCACAAACGTTCCCTGCTCAGTTTCCTGTCCAGACTCCAGTCAGGATTGACTTTGGAAAGCCTTCTCAAGATCTTATGGGTGTTCAATCAAAAGAGCTGTTGCAGGGTCCGGTGGCGAAACTGATGTGGCGCTTTCCAAGTCTACCAGAGGAACCACAGCAACCTGACATTCCTTTGATTTGCCACATCCTATCCCTGCCAACAGTGTAGCTGCTCAGTGTGGAGAAAATTCAGTATATGTGGAAGTGATGAAGGACTTCTTTGGGACTGGGGACCCACAGTTGTCCTCTGCTTTTACACTGGGAGGCTGCACTGCAACTGGAGAGGATCCTTCAGCTCAAGTGCTCATCTTTGAGTCTGAACTGCATGGATGTAGCAGCACATCAATGGTAGGGTTTTATTTTGATGTTACTCACAGGGTGAGTTAAATCTCCATGATTGTGTTCTATTAACTTTCTTTTTTAGGTGACTGAGGATGAGCTTGTCTATATGTTCAACATCATCTACACCCCACAAGAGGCTTCATATGGTGTTCCTATTGTCAGGAGCAGTAGTGCGGTGGTTGGTATCGAGTGTCATTATCCAAGGTGAGGATTAAATTGGAGACCTGCTGGATCTGCTGATCGCACCATTTATGGCCATGAGATGACTGCTTGTTTAACTCCTACAGAGCACATAATGTGAGCAGCGACGCCTTAATGCCCACTTGGATCCCATATGCCTCAACTAAGGTTGCAGAGGAAATCTTTGTCTTCTCTCTCAAGCTCATGACTGGTTAGTGTATCCCAAACAGATTTGTAGCATGCTTGTGAACCTGTGCTAAGACAACTCCTTTGCAGATGACTGGATGTTTGAGCGACCTTCTAACCAGTACTTCCTGGGTGACATGATAAATCTTGAAGCATCAGTGCATTTGTACAGCCATGTTCCCGTCCGTGTGTTTGTGGACCACTGTGTGGCTACTGCAGTACCTGATGTCACTTCTGTCCCCAGATACTCCTTTATTGAGAATAATGGGTAAGCAGTGCTACCTCATGTATACCAGCTTCCAGAAGGGTTGCAGGTTTTCTAACTGGGTTCTGTTTCCAGGTGCCTGGTTGATGCCAAGCTCACAGGCTCCACGTCTCACTTTATGCCTCGGACTCAAGGTGATAAGCTACGGTTTCAACTAGAGGCGTTCAGGTTCCAGCAGGCAGACAGCGGGCTGGTATGTTTTAGTTGTGCAGCTCCTTGTACGATCTGCTACCATGGTGTACAAACAATTGTCTTTGCAGGTCTACATCACATGCATTTTGAAGGTGGCTGCAGCAACCTCAAGTTCTGAGCAAAAAGCTTGTTCGTTCTCTGCTAATGGGTATGTTGCCTGCTAGATGGGTGTACAGGTAAATTGGTTGTCATCAACTTAACTGAGGGGGTTTCTTGTCAGTTGGGTGTCTGCAGATGGCTCTGACCAGGTGTGTGGCTGCTGTGACTCCACTTGTAGCGTCAGAAGTGGAAGTGATCAGCTGCTTACGGGTATGGACTAACTCTAACTTTGTTGCTGTCATTCTTGGCTTCAGTTCTCTCACTAATCATTTGTTCCTCAGATCTTCGTTGGGAAAAGGCGTCTGTTGGCCCCATCAATGTTAAGGACTATGGCCAACAATAACCAGATATGCCATGTGGTTTAATAAAATATTATCTTAATCCATCTGTGTATGGTCTTTACTGGCCCAATACTAAGTGTCTTTATCCAGGTTACATGATTTGACTGTTCAAATGCACCACAATGCGTTTTTAGCCTGTGTGGTGACTGCTATTTTGCTCAGTCATTTGTAGGGATAGGCCTGTTCTAAAACTACAGGGCATTTCAATGGCATCACATCCTTTCTGGTGCTTGGTGAATACTTTTGCTTATCTTTTTGGGGATTCAAGCTAAGTGGCAATTTCCTGCGGTCTCTTAAAGCCAACATGGAAGTGACTTAAACTGCAATTCATTGACTGGCTGCTACGGACAGGCTCAAAAGAAATTAAAATCGGTATCTTCCCCACGTTAAAGGATTACTAAACTTCAAAATGAGAATTTACTGAATTCACTGACAATCAGTGTTAATTCTGTTGCCGAATAGTTTGTCAACCTTTTTTCACTGAAACCGAGACTATACCTAAATAAAAACTAGTGCTGGATGACGAACTAAGACAGATCTGTCATTTTTGTCAACTAATAAAAACTAAACAAATGTCAGGGTGGGATGATTAGGGAAGAGATCCAGTCAGAACTGATGTCCTGTGTAACAAATGTGCAGTCTATGGTTGTAATATGTGGATCTAACGGCTAGAAAACACGGCGCTGTTGTGCTTCTCCAGGCTCGTGCATCTCCAATGCATGCTTCAGAGCGGCTCAATCAATGAATAGCACATTTTATATCAGGCAATTGTTTGACTTAATGCTGATGAACAAGGACAATGTTTACTTTACAATGTTTATATATTGTTTTAGATGGTTGTAACAATGCATATTTTATCTCCTCATCTGAACTTGAAAGAGCAGCTGCAACTGCAATGCATTTCAAAATAAGAGTCCCGTGTATTCTGAGCTTGTTTATAAATAAAAGTCACACATTATAGATTCGTTTTTGGTTACATAAACTGTATTTAATTGTATTCCCATTTAATTCATAGTCAGGAGGAAGGCCCAGTATTTTACACATATTCAGTATCAGGGTTATAATAGTTACATAAAACCAATAAAAATCTCCATTTACTTAAATAAACAAACTTTAAGCTTTAGCTTAACCTGATATACTAACTAAAACAGAAATACAAAGTTATAAAACTATATAGATGTTTAAAAAAAGTTAAATTAGATCTCGTGTAGTTTTAATGTCAAAACACATTGTCACAATGTCAGTTCAAGTAATAGTCGGTTATGTAATGCTTAAATGCTCATTTAATGCATTACAATTTAACTAAACTCATTAGATTTTTAGACTAAAATCTTTTGATATTTAGTTGACTAAAACTAGACTAAAACTAAAAACAATTCAGGTGACTAAAACTAAATGGCATTTCAGTCAAAAGACTATGACTAAGTCAAAATTTGCTGTCAAAATGAACACTGCTGACAATCTCATCCAAGATGTTTGTCTGAATCAATTATTTTTTGAGAAACGTTCCAGGATTTCTTCATGTAATGGACTTCTATGGCAAACAGGTTGACTTTCCAAAGCAATGCAGTTTCAAAGAGCTCTGCATAATCCCAGACAAGGAATAGGGTCTTTATCTAGCAAAGCTATTCAACATTTTCAAAGTAAAATTTAAGCATTTACTTTTTAAATGTCCTGCCACATAAGGGTTCAGTCACTAGATACGTTTAAAAAATCCACCTATTTTTGTGTGAATTTTGAGATATTGCATAAAAAACGCTGGATGGAAACATCAAGATGCACAAATTATAATAATGTGCAGAAAAAAACTTGCAAGTTCAATTCAGGCAGAACATTTTTATCTGGTAAAAAGACATGCGCATAAAATATGATGGAAACACATTTACTGAATAAATCCCTCCATACGCAACAAAAAATTTCCCCTGACTGCCTCAACAGAGGATGTGATTGATAACTGGACTCATTGGAATCATAGGAGTTGGTTGTAACAGTTTTAATAAATTGTCACAACTATTCCCACCCCAAACAGCCATAACAAGGGTAGGCCTTTCTGTTTTAGCATGTGGGTTTGAAGTTAGCATAAATAACAGAAATTGCTTCTTCAGGTCATGTAAGTTAAATAATTGTGCCTACAATTCAATGATTGCTAGGCAAAACATAATCTTGATAAAACATTCTACTTTCTTACCTGAAAATCAGTTTTTTTGGGTCATAAAATAAACACAGTCACACGCAATTTCTCCTGTGAGCTCAAAAAAAAAGATGGGAGTGTATGATATAAATGTAAAACTTACAGTGTTACATCTAACCCCATGTTACAAATCTCCCAGGTCTCCACTACTCTAGTATACAATTCTGTCTGTGGCCATGTTTCTGAATTAATACAAAAGGAAGACACAAAAAGACTTGGTTGTTCGTGTTTCAGAGAAGTGATCTGCTGTCATTTTGATGTTAAAAATAAGAAATCGTTTGGTTTAGCTCTGCCTTCTTAGCTGGGGATCCAAGATGGGGTCCTGCTGAGTTTGCCTTTGTCGTGCTCCGCTGACAAATCTACTTTTAACGGCCAAACAACATTACTTATAATCCTGTGACGTGTTTTAACTTCTATAATTACTTCACGTGCCCCTCCATACTTTAAAGATGAAATCTGCTACGGACAAAAGAAAAGAAAAAGAGATGTTGCGTGCAACACATGTATCTGACAATGTGAGCTGCCATAGTTATGCGTCTCCCTGTGAGATCCTCTTATCTGCACCGCTTCCTGAGAGCCCAGGTAAGCCCCCCTTAAAGAAGGGCAAAGCAGAAGACGACAGTGTGATCTCCACTCTCTCTCAACTTATCAATAATCGCTCAGATGCCCTGGAAAAAATGGTGGGGACAACGCTCTAAAATTGAAGGGCTAAAAAAACTGTGGACTTTGTATGTGCCGAGTTGAATGATATTAAGGGGAAGGTCGGCCATGTCGAAGCCAGACTTAATACTGAGGAAAAGAAGATAGAGCATTGCGAAAATAGAATAGCAGACTTGGAAAGATATTCTCGCCGATGGAACCTGCGGTTGCATGGAGTTCCTGAAAAGGAAAAGGAAAATATTAGAGCTGAATCTATCCGCATCTGTATGGCCATCTTTCCAGAGAAGGGCAAAACTCTACTGACAAGATTGACACTGTCCACCGCATTGGGAAGAGACATCTGGATACTCCAAGGCCGCGCGCGATCATTATCCAGTTTTCCTCACAGGTTACGAGAGATGGTGTGTGGAGAACGGCGAAGTTGTCAGAGTTCCTACGTGCGAACGGTCTTCGGTTTACGGAGGATCTCACTGCTTTTGACCGGGATAGAAGGATGCGGCTGTGGCCTGCTGTTGAAAAGACCCGCAAGGAGGGGAAGAAAGCATGTTTTGCGGGCCATCGTGCATTTATCGATGGGTCCGAATTAACCCTACGTAAGCTTGTTCAAACTGCTTACTTCATTCTAAGAGATTTTGAGCTCTACCTTTTGTTATGGAGCAGGACTCTACTGATGGCTGTAAACTCGTTTGACTTGGCCTTGTCGTCAGCTGCTGCTGTGTTTTCTACCTCAGTAAACTCTAGTAACGTTATTTGCTGTTCATCATTAAGAGTTCATTCTGTATGTCTATTTCTGTTATTTCACTAAATGCCAGGGGTCTAAGAGACATTACTAAACGGAAGGCTTTGTTCCTGTATGCAAAATCGTTCAAGACTGATTTTTGGTTTTTTCAAGAGTCCCACTCCGTTGCCGGTGATGCTGCCTTTTGGAGAAATCAGTGGAACAATGATGTCTGGATGTCTCACGGTTCGGAGTGTTCAGCTGGAGTTCTGACTTTGAAAGACGTTTTTGCACCATTTTAGCGATCCGAGTGGACACTTCCTGCTTTTGGTCATCGATATAAATAATACTGTGGTAATATTAATTAATATCTATGGTTATAATGGTTCGCATGAGAATGACTTACTGCTTGAAACAATAGAAGAGAAAATTCTGCTGTGGCTTAATGCATACCCACATGCCTTAATTTTTATTGGTGGGGACTTTAATATTGTGCCTAATAATAATCTAGATAGACTGCCACCTAAACAATCTGCTTCTACTAATTCGAAATTAAACATATTAATGGATCCATTTGATATTATTGATAAATGGAGGGAGAAATTTCAGAATATTAAATGCTATACTTGGAGTAACAAAAGTTGTTCTAGACAGTCTCGTATAGCTTGTTTCACAATCTGTCAAAGATTTTAAAGTTGATGTCAGGATTGTACTTTCCCCTATGACTGATCATAAAGCAATTCTTATCCAATCCCGTCTATCTTTAGTTCTTTCTTCTTTAAGACCTAGAGCCTCATATCAGAAGCTTAACTCTTCTTTACTGAAGCATGACCTATTGAGAAAAACATTTTATTTCTAATTGAATATTACTGGATAAAAGCACAAAAGGAAATTAAATACCTAAATTTGGAGTTTCTTAAACACAAAATTAGTAAATGTGCTAGGAACTTCAGTTGTTTAATTAAATTTAAAAGATAAAAGAGGAGACTGTCATTTCCAAAATAATGTCACTTTCTGGGAAAATGCAGGATGGGCTGTCAGAAGCTGAGTTAGTAGAATTTACCGATCTACAAAATCAGTTAGACTCTATGTATAAATATATGGCAGAGGGCTCTTTATTCGCTCTAGAAGAAGATGGCTAGAGCAAGGAGAACAGAGTACTGCATATTTCTTTAAAAAAAACAAATCTAGAAATGTAACTATTAACTCTTTAAAATTCAATGGTACTCTTATTTCTGAGCATAAGGAAATCAGCACAATTTGTGCAAACTTCTTTTCTAATCTTTACATGTCTAAATATTGCAAGGACTCTGCTTTGTCTTTTTTCCAGTCTTTGAGAGATGTTAAAACTATCTGATGAAGATAAGATCACCTGCGAAAGTGATATAACTATTGACGAAATAATTGAGGCTATCGAATCTCTCAAAAACAATAAGTCCCCGGGCACAGACGGGCTGACAGCCGAGTTCTACAAAGATTTGACGTGTTTTAAACATAATAATAGATGAAACTCAGTCAGGCTTCATCCCTAAGAGGCATATTGCTAACAATATACGGCTTGTTTTAGATTTGTTATATTATGACGAACTGATTACTGATGAAAGCTTTACTCTTTTTTTAGATTTTTATAATGCTTTTGATTCCCTTGAACATCAATTTATTTTTCAATCCCTGCATAAATTTGGTTTTGGCGATTTCTTCTGCAAAACTGTCCGAACTTTGTACAAGAATGTCAACTGCTCAGTTAATCTTAAATCTGGCACTTCTCCAAGGTTTAATATTTTTAGAGGAGTTTGCCAGGGTTGCCCGGTATCGCCTTATTTGTTCTTGATTGCCTCTCAACTCCTTACTACTTTCTTGCTGAATAGTCAATTAATTAATATAAGGGATAAACATATTCTTATAACCCAATTAGCTGACAATACCACTCTCTTTTTAAAAAACGACTTGCAAATCTCTATCGCTCTTGATCTTATTGGAAGGTTCTCTAAAGCTTCTGGTCTATCTTTGAATTTTGATAAATGTGAACTCTTACCTTTAAAGTCTTGCTCTGCTCCTTTTCTGCATAATATTCCCGTTAAGTCCCAAGTTACCTATTTAGGTGTCATCATTTGTAAAGAAATTAATGCGAGAGCTAAATTAAAGTTTGATCCAGTAATCACAAAAGCAAAGAAAAAGCTAAATTGCTGGCTCCAGAGAGACCTGTCGTCACGAGGTAGGGCTCTTCTTGCCAAGGCGGAAGGACTCTCTAGACTGACTTATCCTGCACTTTCTTTACATGTGAACAAGTCGATATGTGTAGAAGTGAATAGGATCCTCTTTGACTTTTTATGGAAACACAAGAGGCATTACATCAAAAAATCTGTTGTCATAAATCGCTTTGAACATGGTGGCCTTAATTTTCTTGACTTTTCTTCTTTAAACAATACTTTTAAGATCAATTGGCTGAGGCAATTTTTGAACGATTCTGAATCCATATGGAACATAATTCCCAAGTATATTTTCTCCAAAGTTAGCGGTCTCCCATTTCTGTTAGTATGTAATTATGATATCTCTAAATTACCCATCAAACTCTCAAATTTCCATAAACAGGCTCTTTTGGCTTGGCACTTAATTTACAAACATAATTTTAGTCCCCACAGGTATTTTATTTGGAATAACCACGATATAAAAATAAAACCCTTTTTTTTCTGATTGGTTTAATAATAATATTGTTTTGGTTTCTCAACTTGTAAACTCTAATGGTCATCTATATTCTTATTCTGAATTCCTAACTAAATATTGTATTCCTGTTACCTCTCGAGATTTTGCCATAGTGATGGATGCCATCCCCAGTGGAGCGTTTGCGCTGTTAAAAAATTATGTTGATTCTTTACCTTCTTTTACATTGTGGGCACATCCCTGTGAGACAGTGATAGAGAAGATTTGCTTTTTGTCTAGTCCATCTCTCAGGAATAAAAATTAGACAACTTTTTCAAAGCGATATTATTACGGTCCCTTCCATAATATCTTATTGGAGTAATTGCTTCAATAATATTCTTTGGAAGAAAGTGTGGTCTTTACCCCATAAATATTTAATCACTAATAAGGTTAAAGAGGTATCCTTTAAGTTGTTACATCGATTTTATCCTGTCAATCTTTATATCAAAAAAATGTTTCCTGAGATGGATCCCCTTTGCTCCTTTTGTGGAGTGGAAGATGAGTCAGTCCCTCACCTCTTTTGGGATTGTATTCATTTAGCTACTTTTTGGAAGAAATTTTGTTTGTTTATATGTGTCTCTCTCTTAGACAATTTTTCTTTGGAGATTAAGGATGTCATATTTGGATTTTATAACTCTGACATGAGTCTTAAAGATGAGTCTTAATTTTCTGATTAACCTATTTATTTTTCTAGTCAAGTTTGAAATGTTATTTAGATACTATCTCTTAATCCAGCAATGTCAAAGCTTTGAAGTCCTCTATGCTGTGTGCAAAATATAATATTTATGCCTTCTTATAATTATAATTTAATTTAAAAAAAAGCTCTGCCTTCTTCTTCTGTTATTTAATGGCGGATTGGCAAACCAACATAAACGGTGCATTACCGCCACCTACTGATCTGGAGTGTGGAGTGTACATAGCTTTGGAAGAGATGAAAAGAATCAATCACTCAAAAAGAAAACATGCACAATAACTAAATTCTATTTATTATTCCAGTTTTAGATGTTTAAATAATAATTCATGAATTCTTGATTGTCTTGACCGATCTCCTAACAATGCTTTTATTGAAACTGTATCAACTCCCATCCCTCGTAACTCTTGAATGAACTGTTGTCTCTCCCGTTCATATGCAGCACACTCTAAAAGAATATGGTGCACTGTTTCAGGATCCCCACATTTATCACAGTTTCCTGTTTCGTGCTTCCCTATTCTATAAAGACTATAATTTAATGCAGTGTGACCAATTCTTAATCTTGTAATAATGATATCTTTTTTACTATTGCTATATCTTTTCCTCTCATTTCCAACCCGTTCCTGAATCTGATAAAGATGTCTTCCTTTAGAGTTACAATTCCATATATTTTGCCATTTCTTAATAATTTCGATTGATATCAAACTCTTGATTTCTGATTTACTTGAAGATACATTAATTTCTATTTATGGATGATTTAATACTTTCTTTGCCAGCTGGTCTACCTCCTCATTACTGTCCACACCCACATGCGCTGACACCCAAAGGAAGAATACAAATAACTCTAACTGCCTTGGCAAAACTTCAAATATTAAATCTAGCCAAGATTCAGATTTTCCACTTAAAAGGCTATTGAGAGCAGCCATTGAATCAGTACATATCATAGTTCTTGCTGGTTGAACTTCTTAAATCCACTGTAATGCTAGTACGATAGCTAACAATTCAGTAGCAAATACTGATACATGATCCGATAATAATTTTTGCAATTTCATGTTAAATTTAGGAATGATTACAGCTGCTGCAGTTCTACCACACTCTGGCTCCTTTGACCCATCCGTAAATACCTTTAGAACTGAATATAGCTCTGGCTTCATTTGGTACTTTATTTTATCCTGACTAATAAGGAGTCAATGACTTTCACCTGTGACATATTGATTGAGTAAATTGGCAGGTGCAGAGAAAAATAATGCTTGTCAGGAGAAAGTTGGAGCCATGCTGATTTACATCTGTATAAATTTGGATGGTAGCACCCTAAGGTGTCATTGAAACAAGCTTGGCAATAATGGGGTTTTGGCAGGTTGGAGTTGGATTGGTGTTTATTCTTACTCTTGGATTTTCTGATGCACAATGGAGAGCAAGAGCAGCACATAATCGCAGTCCAAGTGAGTTTATGCCCAGGGCGTTAGCTCAAGCTTCTCAACAGGCTGATTCCAGGATGCCTTCGATTCCCAGTAAACCTGTATTTGCACCACAAACGTTCCCTGCTCAGTTTCCTGTCCAGACTCCAGTCAGGATTGACTTTGGAAAGCCTTCTCAAGATCTTATGGGTGTTCAATCAAAAGAGCTGTTGCAGGGTCCAGTGGCGAAACTGATGTGGCGCTTTCCAAGTCTACCAGAGGAACCACAGCAACCTGACATTCCTTTTGATTTGCCGCATCCTATCCCTGCCAACAGTGTAGCTGTTCAGTGTGGAGAAAATTCAGTATATGTGGAAGTGATGAAGGACTTCTTTGGGACTGGGGACCCACAGTTGTCCTCTGCTTTTACACTGGGAGGCTGCACTGCAACTGGAGAGGATCCTTCAGCTCAAGTGCTCATCTTTGAGTCTGAACTGCATGGATGTAGCAGCACATCAATGGTAGGGTTTTATTTTGATGTTACTCACAGGGTGAGTCAAATCACCATGATTGTGTTCTATTAACTTTCTTTTTTTAGGTGACTGAGGATGAGCTTGTCTATATGTTCAACATCATCTACACCCCACAAGAGGCTTCATATGGTGTTCCTATTGTCAGGAGCAGTAGTGCGGTGGTTGGTATTGAGTGTCATTATCCAAGGTGAGGATTAAATTGGAGACCCACTGGATCTGCTGATCGCACCATTAATGGACATATGACCACTTGTTTAACTCCTACAGAGCACATAATGTGAGCAGCGACGCCTTAATGCCCACTTGGATCCCATATGCCTCAACTAAGGTTGCAGAGGAAATCTTTGTCTTCTCTCAAGCTCATGACTGGTTAGTGTATCCCAAACAGATTTGTAGCATGCTTGTGAACCTGTGCTAAGACTCCTCCTTTGCAGATGACTGGATGTTTGAGCGACCTTCTAACCAGTACTTCCTGGGTGACATGATAAATCTTGAAGCATCAGTGAATTTGTACAGCCATGTTCCCGTCCGTGTGTTTGTGGACCACTGTGTGGCTACTGCAGTCCCTGATGTCACTTCTGTCCCCAGATACTCCTTTATTGAGAATAATGGGTAAGCAGTGCTACCTCATGTATACCAGCTTACAGAAGGGTTGCAGGTTTTCTAACTGGGTTCTGTTTCCAGGTGCCTGGTTGATGCCAAGCTCACAGGCTCCACGCGTCTCACTTTATGCCTCGGACTCAAGGTGATAAGCTACGGTTTCAACTAGAGGCGTTCAGGTTCCAGCAGGCAGACAGCGGGCTGGTATGTTTTAGTTGTGCAGCTCCTTGTACTATCTGCTACCATGGTGTACAAACAATTGTATTTGCAGGTCTACATCACATGCATTTTGAAGGTGGCTGCAGCAACCTCAAGTTCTGAGCAAAAAGCTTGTTCGTTCTCTGCTAATGGGTATGTTGCCTGCTAGATGGGTGTACAGGTAAATTGGTTGTTTTCAACTTAACTGAGGGGGTTTCTTGTCAGTTGGGTGTCTGCAGATGGCTCTGACCAGGTGTGTGGCTGCTGTGACTCCACTTGTAGTGTCAGAAGTGGAAGTGATCAGCTGCTTACGGGTATGGACTAACTCTAACTTTGTTGCTGTCATTCTTGGCTTCAGTTCTCTCACTAATCATTTGTTCCTCAGATCTTCGTTGGGAAAAGGCGTCTGTTGGCCCCATCAATGTTAAGGACTATGGCCAACAATAACCAGATATGCCATGTGGTTTAATAAAATATTATCTTAATCCGTCTGTGTATGGTCTTTACTGGCCCAATACTAAGTGTCTCTATCCAGGTTACATGATTTGACTGTTCAAATGCACCACAATGCCTTTTTAGCCTGTGTGGGGACTGCTATTTTGCTCAGTCATTTGTAGGGATAGGCCTGTTCTAAAACTACAGGGCATTTCATTGGCATCACATCCTTTCTGGTGCTTGGTGAATACTTTTGCTTATCTTTTTGGGGATTCAAGCTAAGTGGCAATTTCCTGCGGTCTCTTAAAGCCAACATGGAAGTGACTTAAACTGCAATTCATTGACTGGCTGCTACGGACAGGCTCAAAAGAAATTAAAATCGGTATCTTCCCCACGTTAAAGGATAACTTCAAAATGAGAATTTCCTGAATTCACTGACAATCAGTGTTAATTCTGTTGCGAATAGTTTGTCAACCTTTTTCACTGATGCCGAGACGATACCTAAATAAAAACTAGTGCTGGATGACAAACTAAGACAGATCTGTCATTTTTGTCAAGTAATAAAAACTAAAATGTCAGGGTGGGATGATTAGGGAAGAGATCCAGTCAGAACTGATGTCCTGTGTAACAAATGTGCAGTCTATGGTTGTAATATGTGGATCTAACGGCTAGAAAACACGGCGCTGTTGTGCTTCTCCAGGCTCGTGCATCTCCAATGCACGCTTCAGAGCGCTCAATCAATGAATAGCACATTTTATATCAGGCAATTGTTTGACTTAATGCTGATGAACAAGGACAATGTTTACTTTACAATGTTTATATATTGTTTTAGATGGTTGTAACAATGCATATTTTATCGCCCTCATCTGAACTTGAAAGAGCAGCTGCAACTGCAATGCATTTCAAAATAAGAGTCCTGGTGTATTCGAGCTTGTTTATAAATAAGTCACATTATAGATTCGTTTTTGGTTACATAAACTGTATTTAATTGTATTCCCATTTAATTCATAGTCAGGAGGAAAGACCAGTATTTTACACATATTCAGTATCAGGTTATAATAGTTACATAAAACCATTAAAAATCACCATTACTTAAATAAACAAACTTTAAGCTTTAGCTTAACCTGATATACTAACTAAAACCGAAATACAAAGTTATAAAAACTATATAGATGTTTAAAAAAGTTAAATTAGCTCTCTTTCGTGTAGTTTTAATGTCAAAAACACAATGATGTCACAATGTCAGTTCAATAACAGTCGGTTATGTAATGCTTAAACCCAGATAGCACACATACGTTGGGCGATGTCGGCCCTAGAGCGGACGCCGGCCTCCAATTTATAACATCTAATAAGTATCGGCCAGGCATAGGCGAATAGCGCTTTATTTCCAGCTCGTCGGCTTTGGGTCGGCCCAATATACTGGAGGCCGATGTCGCGTTTATTTGCTCATGCCCATTCATCACTTGCAACCAACCAAGGCGACGTGGTTTAAACGTGGTTTAAACGTGGTTTAAAGGTAACTTTTAGCTGGAGGAAATCAGAAAAATAACAGGCAGTTTGTAATCGCAGTTTCTCACTGCAACTGAATGGGTTAGACGAGCAGTTTTAGCTCAGAAATGTTCATAATCTTGTGCCAACGTTTTTGTAAGTAGCCAAACTGTCTGAACATTTGTCATCCCCTGCAAAATAAACTGACAAGCTCATTAAACTGGTAATGGTAACGTTAGATGTTTATTTATGTAATGCTGTTGGCTGCGTGACTTTAACGGGCGTGCGCGTTGAACATTCAAACACTGAAGAAGTTACCATGGAAACGGGTCGGGCTGGCAGCACAGTAACGGACACGCTCCTGTTGTTTTCTCTGCTTTCAGGTAAGTTTAGTCCCTAAACTTCACACAAATAATATAAAACTGTTCCGTACACGTTTCTTACTCGTAATAGACACGCTTCTGTCGAATATTTACTTTATTGAAATAGTTCAGTGCCTTTGAAAAAGTCTGTTTCAGAACAGCTAACGTTATTGCTAATATAACGTTAACGTTAAGTTACCTTAGCTCTTATGAAAGTGAGTTGTTAATCACGTCTTAATGTGCATAAGTGAGTCTTTGATAGTTTTGCTGGTAATCTGTCAATGGGTTATTGGAAGCGAGTTAATTTATTTAAACTAACGTAACGTTACTATAAATTCGATGAAATTTCATGGTATACAAATTACATTGATTACATTTAATGTTTAATACCAATTACATTTAATAGCATTTTTTTTCTGTGATTTCAGTAAAAAATAATTCTACAACATCGGAGCTAGGCACAGGAGGATCCCATGGGCTGCTGACAGGGAAGTAGGAAACTCAGGTGAACTGAGGGAGCTCACAAAATCATTCATATTTTTTTCCCCACAAAAGTTAACACTTTAGTAAGGGAACAATTCTTAGCCTGCATATTTGCTGTTTATTAGCATTAAGCACATATCAATACTTGACTTGCATGACCTAATTCTATAACATCCTAAATCCTACCTGATACCTACACTTAAACACTAAAAACAACTAACGTTAGCGTTACCTTACTATCAATTAAGCAGTAAATTAAGAATTTGAGGCAAAAGTGAATGTTTCCCATACCAAAGTGTTAGCCCACAATATATTTTACCTATATCACAGAGCATGTTATTTTCTTTTGCAAAATATTTTTTTTTATTACAGCTTGCAAGGTTCTGACATCCAAACGTAAGTATCACTGAGCAATGTGAAGTGAAGTAAGCCTAAAACTAATTCTGTTAAGAAATGATTGTATGTATACTCTGTATATATTTTACTTTCTCTTATCTGCATTTGATCTCTGCTCTAGCTTGTTTCCTTCTAATAAACCTGACATTATATAGGCTCTGTGATAAAGTGTTTATGTTCCTAGATTCTCCCATGCTGATGGCCTGCACTCCTGTTGAAGAAAATTTCAGGCTAAAAACCAGTTGACTAGTAAGCAAAACCTCAAAAATATACTAATATTCAAAAGTTTGGGGTCTGTAATTTAAAAAAAAGTTTAACATTTTAACATCATTAACACCAGGTTGTTTCAGTGATACTGTCTGAAAAGCCTTTAGGGTAAAACAAAATTAGACGAGGTGACATCTAATGTTATAGTTTGTATTTATGATAAACTATTATGATAACAGGATGTTATGGTCATTAATATATTTTCTCTAGGTCTGTTTTGAGTTACATTTCTAGGCACCATACAACAGTGCCCCACTATTTGTATGTATATTTTACTGATCAATTCTTAAATACTTTTACTAAATACTTAAATACTTTATATGCTGACTGTGGTTCAGGGGGTCAACAACTTTAGGTATTTAAGTTACTTTTCAGCTTACTCACTGCTCATACTCTTAGCCTCTAAAATGTTTGAATTACATCACCAATACCATATCAGGGGGTAAAGATATCATTACAGTTCTTACAGTAATGGCTGTGCCCTTGTTTTTACCAGATGATATAGCCCAGCGTTTGGTGTTGAGATTCTTCAGGACAAGGCCTTGATGCCATCTACACTTGGTACATGAAGATGGTGAGTTTCCCAATAGCTGTCACTATCCCAGATCAAAAGACTGAACACAACAGGCTTCAATCTGTATTAATCTATTTGGATAGGTTTAATTTTACATTATTAGTCTGGAAAATATACTCAAAAACAAAGCTGTTGAACAAACTTAAATTAGGGAAAACGTTTCCACAAAATTAAAAAAATTTCAACATCTAATTTGTTTGAAATTATCTGTTGTAATCTTGTTATTTGAATTTAAAGGGTTAGTTCACCCAAAAATGAAAATTACCCCATGATTTACTCTCCCTCAAGTCATCCTAGGTGTATATGGCTTTCTTCTTTCAGACGAATACAATCAGATTTATATTAAAAATGTCCTTCCAAGCTTTATAATGGCAGTGAATTGTTGGGTCATTCGGTCCATAAAAGTGCATCTGTCCATCATATAACTGCTCCACACAGCTCCAGGGGGTTAATAAAGGCCTTCTGAAGCGAAGTGGCATGTTTGTGTAAGAAAATAAAGATATTTAAAACTTTATAGACTAAAATAACTAGCTTCCAGCGGTCAGCGGCACGCTTTAACCCTGACGCGATGTAGGAGTAGTGTAAGCTTTAACTATAGAGTAACTATAGTGTCCGGTGAGCTTAAATCTTAACCACAGGTTTGAGAGATGGTGGTGCGCACTGCAGCCTAACTTCACCGCTCTAAGACACCAGCATTCCAAGCGTGGCTAAACACCCCCTAACTTTAGTGCAATATTAGAGGATATTTTGCTCAGCGTAGACTCACGGGCACACACAAACAGAGCCAATTCAGAGAGAAATAAAATTGATAATAAACAAGCGTATTGATCCATAGGTGTAGTACCGAATGGTTCAATATTATATTGAGAATTGTGGAATCCCTAATATTTATCCAAGTGAGGTTTGGTAATGCATGGATTCTTTATATTTTACATTAATCTAGGGCTGTAGCTATCGATTCTTTTAGTAATCGAGTATTCTACTGCTTATTCCATCGATTAATCGAGTAATCGGATAATAATTACTTTTTCTTTATTAAAGAGCAATACTAAATATATATGAGAAAATAAGACAGGTATCTTGAAATTAACATCTAATTTGTTTTCTTTTAGAAAAATAAAGTTTACTGCTGAAATTGCATACATTAATAACTGTGAAAATAACCCATTTTAATGCATTCAATTGCCACATTATAAAAATCTATTTCAAATTAGTTTAAAAAGGAAAACATTGTTCAGTCTAAAACTAAACCTACAACCAATAAACAAAAATAATATTAATATAAATAGCAATAATGCCTAAACATTGCATGTATGTTTAAAGCTTAACTTTAAAGTTTCAGCTTCAGTTCAGGCATGACAAGCCTTTACTGTCTTCTGAAGGCTGTGAGGCTTTTGTAAGAAGCAAAAAATATTGGACAGGAAGGAAACTTGAAATAAGAACAAGAGTAGAGATGGTCATACTAGAGATGCGCGGATAACTTCAGCGAATCCGCTGTTAAAAACAAACCATCCATCCGCACCCGATCGTCATAAACTCAAATGCTCAGTGTAAGCGATGCTATCGTACATTTTAGCTACACTGAAGTAGGTTGCTTTAAAACAAATCTTCTTTGGTGAAATTACACGTTTAAATAACCCAAACGGGTTGACACCTCTACATGACCTCGCAAACGCGAGAGATGAGTTTGTGTTTAATTCAGATAAAGTAGCCTACATCGCACATACAGATCTACATTTTGAGCTAATCATATTCAGCATTGTAACACAGCTTGTTTAATTAAGTTAGTAGCTAGAAATATTGCTCGATCTCCTCAGCTGCCGCGCGAACTGCCGCAAATGAAACCTAAATGTTCAGTGTCGATCCTGAAGCTCAACACACAGTTGTCTTCATCTAAAAATAGCGAGACTAAATGATATTAGCAGTGCTGATGCCAGTCTCTCTCGCATTGCGGTCTTTGATCTCGCCATGAGCTAAAAACGAAAGTTAAAGTGCGACACATTCATTGCGTTTTACCGTGAAATGAGTTCCGTGTCTTAATTAAAATCAACACATTAATGATTTCTCTCATCCACCCGCAATTTTTGGGATGTTTACCCACCTGATTCATGGATTTAACCGCGATCCGCGATACTCCGAGTCCTTATACACAAAAATATATATTTCTGCAACATCCGTGTAGTTAAATGAACTAACGAAGGCGTCGAGGCAGATGATTTTGCCTCGAGGATTTTTCAATTCGAGTAACTCGAGTTACTCGAGGAATCGTTCAGCCCTACATTAATCATACATTTTGTATGAAAATGCGACAAGGCTTCTCACAAAATGCCATAATAAAGGAATATTCAGAGTATTTCTTCAAATATTGTCTATTGAGCTAAAGTTAAATTGAACCTGGTATGATATTTTGTGTTACCAGATGCAATACTTTGTAATGAGTATGTATGTACAATGGATTTTGAACTGTACTATTTTTGTTACAGGTTCTCTGGGAATCCCCAGTTGAAGGCATGAAGACATCAGATGTTGGCCTGGACCGATGTACCAACAGTCCACCACACTGACCTCTGCTTTTGCATGGATGGCTGATTACTAACATGTTCTGTGAGGGTATTATTATGGAAAATTTAGCACCTGTGACAGTGGAATTTGAAGTTGTAAAGAATAGTCACACATCAGTACTTAAAGTCAGAGAAAAAGTTTTTTTTAGAAGTTGCAAACTTTTCTCTCTCTTACAAAGAATACAACAGTTAAACCTTTTCAAATTATTTTCTGGTGGTGCACAAGTCTATTCTACAAATCTCACAATTTAAGACATTCATATGAGCATATGTATGAATGTCTTAAATTGTGAGATTTGTAGAATATGACTTAATATGATGTCAAGCTCTGCAGAGATTTTTTATAAACATGAATTCAAAATTTAACAAATAGTATATTCAAAAATATATCTACTCGACTTTACCACAAAGGTGTAAAATGTAGTGTGACGGCACATTTATTCTGCGTGTTGCTGTATCAAAAGTGTGAAGCCATGGACAAATGTTACTTGTTAACTGATATGTGAGATCTCACATAATATATGATATAATATCTCATATCAAAGTATGTGACGTTCCACTCACACACGTGCTCTATCCCGTGACAAACATGTTCTTGTCATTATTAATCAGTAATCAACAGCACCACCCTGAAATTGCCTTGCACTGTAGAATTACGGTTTTGGAATTAAATTAAAAGTAGCTTATTTATCATAAATGCTTCTACTTTACAATTAATATTTAAGATTGTGTTAGAAAGCGATACAAGTCATTTTATGAATGTTTTTCCCCCCTTAAACTTTACTTAATTTGAATGATCTAAAAAAAACATTAGCCTAAGAGTTTATTCATTTGTGATTTGTAGAATAGTATTAGTACAAATTTAACTCTTGTGTTTGTGAGAGAGAAAAGAAAACTACAAGTTTACTAATCCTAATACATTTTCTCAGTGACTTTACTGAAATATTCTCCACTGTCACAGGTGCTTAGTTTTGCTACAATAATACTAGATATTATACAGCACATGCTTAATTTGAGTCGATGTTCTGGTTACATTTTTATTACACATTAACCAATGCCAAACCATGTCCATCTTATTAACAACTATTGATTTACTATGTAATCAATATATAAACAATTGATATTTAATTGTTAACAAGAGATTGCCTGAACCCTGCTGACCCAATCAGTATCTCTCATCCAATGGTCAAACTTTAGTTTCTCTAGTATTGCATCCTTCTCATGGGTATTTAATAATGACTTTCCAGTGTGGGTTAAACTTCTTTTTTGGCTCATAATATGTATTTTATTTTTGAAAGTAATTACAGTAAAAATATTTTCTCTATGCTAATGAAATTTTGCTTTACGTCTTTGTCACTTTTTCACCCAAGGAGTAACATTTGCTGATAGTATAATAGTTAAGAAAAGAAAAACTGATTCATCTGCTATATTCTTCTGCCCTCCATTTTCAAGGGTAAGCTTTCTTTAAACCATCTTCTCACCCATATGCATTTATTTTGTGGAACACGACTCATTGGAAAATAACCCATGATTTGAGTCTCATTATGTTCTGACTTGCATCTCCATTTGTGCTCCAATAAAAATCATAGGTTTGGTACATGATCAGTTATTCTTGAGTAAATATTGCTATTAATTTTTATTTTATTTTAACTTGACTGTTTAGTCTGTCATTTACCTGTATAAATATTGGTTATTTGAATGTAAATGCCTTTTCTATTAGTCATATTGAAGATTTGTATAGGTCATATATTGCTCTAAACATGTAGGCTATCTGTAACTGCTTTGTAAATATTAAAACAATGTTAACTGAATGTAATGTGTGATTATTACAGAAACAAGCTAATTTATCTTATTAGTACTAATTATTTGCTATTTTGTAAACAGAAACGTCTTAACTGTAAAAAAACTTTAAGCAAACTGAAATCAACATCGTGTTTCACTCAAGTGACATCGGCGTCGTTTCAGCATAAGGTAAGCATATCATCTGCGTAGATTTACGTTAGTTTTGAATGGCTTGTCTGACGTTGGTCTTTGATGCAGTGAGTAACGTTGATTCTATGCCAGTGTGCTATTTGGGTGTAGCCCGAAAGGTTCGACCTAAATGAATAAAGGTCCTAGAAAGCCCGTGCAGAGTGGCCAGGATTTACACTTTGCATCGTCCACACGTCGGCCGGAGAGCATTCGCGATCAGATGCCGATGTCTCGGCGACATTTTCCCAATTAGCAAACGCTCTCTGAGCTACGTCTTGCCGATGGAACTTTGTGAATCGGGTCGACATCGCCCAACGTATGTGTGCTGTCTGGGAATGCTCATTTAATCAGGCCAGGCTCATTGGAAATACGTGACGCTGCCTACATTTTTGCAAACCCTGAAATATGTACCCCAGGTACATTTCCTGCACAATTAAAAATATATATATATATAATTCCTATTGAAATACATTTAATTCTTTGCATTTGTAAAAGTAGACATTATTTTATGAATATTTAAATGCTACTTTTATATTTTTGAGCAACTAACCCCACTCCTACCCTAAACCTACCCACTTCTCAACAATAAAACACATAAGACAAATAAAAGTACAGTCACAGGTATTCACTGCAAAAACTGACCAAAACAGTGTAAAAGTATTAACTCATGTTGCATTCCAAGTCTTCTGAAGTCATACGATATCTTCATGTGAAGAACAGAGTTGATCTTAATATCGCTGAAATGATGATCCAATCCTCCGCTCCGTGTGAACACCCGCCAGCCGCCACTCGTTCATTTTTCATTCAAATAATACTCTTAACTCTTGAGCGTGACGCGGTCGGTCACGACACACAAGAGCCAATGGAATTTTACAATCAAAGCTGACGTAATGACGCAATTGGTCATGAGACATACGACAGCCAATGCTGTCAAAGCTGATGTAACGGCGGCAATTTTCAAATATGATCTTCGCGGTGGACTCACCTGATCACTTTTGGGGATTTTCTTCACAAAAATCAATCGTTTGGCCTAGAAACACTTGGAATATTTGTACTTTTAATACAGTGGTTTATACAGTCGTATCTGCCTGTTATATCCTGTTTTTTTTTATTATACACAAATGGTTAGGTTTAGGAAGGGTTGAGGAAAACTGATACCATTAGCGCCTCTAGTGGACGTTTCACCCGAAAAGTGCAGGAAATGTACCTGGAGGTACATATT
Source organism: Gobiocypris rarus (assembly GCA_023029165.1). Lineage (NCBI taxonomy): Eukaryota > Metazoa > Chordata > Actinopteri > Cypriniformes > Gobionidae > Gobiocypris > Gobiocypris rarus. The sequence continues at coordinate 23,440,326 of CM040933.1, forward strand.
TCAGGGTTTGCAAAAATGTAGGCAGAGTCACGTATTTCCAATGAGCCTGGGTTGCATTTAATGCATTACAATTTAACTAAACTCATTAGATTTTTAGACTAAAATCTTTTGATATTTAGTTGACTAAAACTAGACTAAAACTAAAAACAATTCAGGTGACTAAAACTAAATGGCATTTTAGTCAAAAGACTATGACTAAGTCAAAATTTGCTGTCAAAATGAACACTGCTGACAATCTCATCCAAGATGTTTGTCTGAATCAATTATTTTTGAGAAAGCTCCAGGATTTCTTCATGTAATGGACTTCTATGGCGAACAGGTTGACGTTCCAAAGCAATGCAGTTTCAAAGAGCTCTGCATAATCCCAGACAAGGAATAGGGTCTTTATCTAGCAAAGCTATTCAACATTTTCAAAGTAAAATTTAAGCATTTACTTTTAAATGTCCAGCCACATAAGTGTTCAGTCACTAGATATGTTTAAAAAATCCACCTATTTTTGTGTGAATTTTGAGATATTGCATAAAAAAACGCTGGATGGAAACATCAAGATGCACAAATTATAATAATGTGCAGAAAAAACTTGCAAGTTCAATTCAGGCAGAACATTTTTATCTGGTGAGAAGACATGCGCATAAAATATGATGGAAACACATTTACTGAATAAATCCCTCCATACGCAACAAAAAATTTCCCCTGACTGCCTCAACAGAGGATGTGATTGATAACTGGACTCATTGGAATCATAGGAGTTGGTTGTAACAGTTTTAATAAATTGTCACAACTATTCCCACCCCAAACAGCCATAACAAGGGTAGGCCTTTCTGTTTTAGCATGTGGGTTTGAAGTTAGCATAAATAACAGAAATTGCTTCTTCAGGTCATGTAAGTTAAATAATTGTGCCTACAATTCAATAATTGCTAGACAAAACATAATCTTGATAAAACATTCTACTTTCTTATACTTTCTTACCTTTTTGGGTCATAAAATAAACACAGTCACACGCAATTTCTCCTGTGAGCTCAAAAAAAGATGGGAGTGTATGATATAAATGTAAAACTTACAGTGTTACATCTAACCCCATGTTACAAATCTCCCAGGTCTCCACTACTCTAGTATACAATTCTGTCTGTGGCCATGTTTCTGAATTAATACAAAAGGAAGACACAAAAAGACTTGGTTGTTTGTGTTTTAGAGAAGTGATCTGCTATCATTTTGATGTTAAAAATAAGAAATCGTTTGGTTTAGCTCTGCCTTATTAGCTGGGGAGCCAAGATCCAAGGTCCTGCTGAGTTTGCCTTTGTCGTGCTCCGCTGACAAATCTACTTTTAACAGCCAAACAACATTACTTATAATCCTGTGACGTGTTTTAACTTCTATAATTACTTCACGGTGCCCCTCAATACTTTAAAGATGAAATCTGCTACGGACAAAAGAAAAGAAAAGAGATTTTGCAACACATGTATCTGACAATGTGAGCTGCCATAGTTATGCGTCTCCCTGTGAGATCCTCTTATCTGCACCGCTTCCTGAGAGCCCAGGTAAGCCCCCCTTAAAGAAGGGCAAAGCAGAAGACGACAGTGTGATCTCCACTCTCTCTCAACTTATCAATAATCGCTCAGATGCCCTGGAAAAAATGGTGGGGGACAACGCTCTTAAAATTGAAGGGCTAAAAAAACTGTGGACTTTGTATGTGCCGAGTTGAATGATATTAAGGGGAAGGTCGGCCATGTCGAAGCCAGACTTAATACCGAGGAAAAGAAGATAGAGCATTGCGAAAATAGAATAGCAGACTTGGAAAGATATTCTCGCCGATGGAACCTGCGGTTGCATGGAGTTCCTGAAAAGGAAAATGAAAATATTACAGCTGAATCTATCCACATCTGTATGGCCATCTTTCCAGAGAAGGGCAAAACTCTACTGACAAGATTGACACTGTCCACCGCATTGGGAAGAGACATCTGGATACTCCAAGGATACGCGCGATCATTATCCAGTTTTCCTCACAGGTTACGAGAGATGGTGTGTGGAGAGCGGCGAAGTCGTCAGAGTTCCTACGTGCAAACGGTCTTCGGTTTACGGAGGATCTCACTGCTTTGACCAGGATAGAAGGATGCGGCTGTGGCCTGCTGTTGAAAAGGCCCGCAAGGAGGGGAAGAAAGCATGTTTTGTGGGCCATCGTGCATTTATCGATGGGTCCGAAATTAACCCTACGTAAGCTTGTTCAAACTGCTTACTTCATTCTAAGAGATTTTTGAGCTCTACCTTTTGTTATGGAGCAGGACTCTACTGATGGCTGTAAACTCATTTGACTTGGCCTTGTTGTCAGCTGCTGCTGTGTTTTCTACCTCAGTAAACTCTAGTAACGTTATTTGCTGTTCATCATTAAGAGTTCATTCTGTATGTCTATTTCTGTTATTTCACTAAATGCCAGGGGTCTAAGAGACATTACTAAACGGAAGGCTTTGTTCCTGTATGCAAAATCGTTCAAGACTGATTTTTGTTTTTTTCAAGAGTCCCACTCCGTTGCCGGTGATGCTGCCTTTTGGAGAAATCAGTGGAACAATGATGTCTGGATGTCTCACGGTTCGGAGTGTTCAGCTGGAGTTCTGACTTTGAAAAAGACGTTTTGCACCATTTTAGCGATCCGAGTGGACACTTCCTGCTTTTGGTCATCGATATAAATAATACTGTGGTAATATTAATTAATATCTATGGTTATAATGGTTCGCATGAGAATGACTTACTGCTTGAAACAATAGAAGAGAAAATTCTGCTGTGGCTTAATGCATACCCACATGCCTTAATTTTTATTGGTGGGGACTTTAGTATTGTGCCTAATAATAATCTAGATAGACTGCCACCTAAACAATCTGCTTCTACTAATTCGAAATTAAACATATTAATGGATACATTTGATATTATTGATAAATGGAGGGAGAAATTTCAGAATATTAAATGCTATACTTGGAGTAACAAAAGTTGTTCTAGGCAGTCTCCTATAGCTTGTTTCACAATCTGTCAAAGATTTTAAAGTTGATGTCAGGATTGTACTTTCCCCTATGACTGATCATAAAGCAATTCTTATCCAATCCCGTCTATCTTTAGTTCTTTCTTCTTTAAGACCTAGAGCCTCATATCAGAAGCTTAACTCTTCTTTACTGAAGCATGACCTATTGAGAAAAAACATTTTATTTCTAATTGAATATTACTGGATAAAAGCACAAAAGGAAATTAAATACGGCCTAAATTTGGAGTTTCTTAAACACAAAATTAGTAAATGTGCTAGGAACTTCGGCAGTTGTTTAATTAAATTTAAAAGATGCAAAGAGGAGACTGTCATTTCCAAAATAATGTCACTTTCTGGGAAAATGCAGGATGGGCTGTCAGAAGCTGAGTTAGTAGAATTTACCGATCTACAAAATCAGTTAGACTCTATGTATAAATATATGGCAGAGGGCTCCTTTATTCGCTCTAGAAGAAGATGGCTAGAGCAAGGAGAACAGAGTACTGCATATTTCTTCAGGATGGAAAAAAACAAATCTAGAAATGTAACTATTTACTCTTTAAAATTAAATGGTACTATTTCTGAGCATAAGGAAATCAGCACAATTTGTGCAAACTTCTTTTCTAATCTTTACATGACTAAATATTGCAAGGACTCTGCTTTGTCTTTTTTCCAGTCTTTGAGAGATGTTAAAACTATCTGATGAAGATAAGATCACCTGCGAAAGTGATATAACTATTGACGAAATAATTGAGGCTATCGAATCTCTCAAAACAATAAGTCCCGGGCACAGACGGGCTGACAGCCGAGTTCTACAAAGATTTGACGTGTTTTAAACATAATAATAGATGAAACTCAGTCAGGCTTCATCCCTAAGAGACATATTGCTAACAATATACGGCTTGTTTTAGATTTGTTAGATTATGACGAACTGATTACTGATGAAAGCTTTACTCTTTTTTAGATTTTTATAAATCTTTTGATTCCCTTGAACATCAATTTATTTTTCAATCCCTGCATAAATTTGGTTTTGGGGATTTCTTCTGCAAAACTGTCCGAACTTTGTACAAGAATGTCAACTGCTCAGTTAATCTTAAATCTGGCACTTCTCCAAGGTTTAATATTTTTAGAGGAGTTTGCCAGGGTTGCCCGGTATCGCCTTATTTGTTCTTGATTGCCTCTCAACTCCTTACTACTTTCTTGCTGAATAGTCAATTAATTAATATAAGGGATAAACATATTCTTATAACCCAATTAGCTGACAATACCACTCTCTTTTTAAAAAACGACTTGCAAATCTCTATCGCTCTTGATCTTATTGGAAGGTTCTCTAAAGCTTCTGGTCTATATTTGAATTTTGATAAATGTGAACTCTTACCTTTAAAGTCTTGCTCTGCTCCTTTTCTGCATAATATTCCCGTTAAGTCCCAAGTTACCTATTTAGGTGTCATCATTTGTAAAGAAATTAATGCGAGCTAAATTAAAGTTTGATCCAGTAATCACAAAAGCAAAGAAAAAGCTAAATTGCTGGCTCCAGAGAGACCTGTCGTCACGAGGTAGGGCTCTTCTTGCCAAGGCGGAAGGACTCTCTAGACTGACTTATCCTGCACTTTCTTTACATGTGAACAAGTCGATATGTGTAGAAGTGAATAGGATCCTCTTTGACTTTTATGGAAACACAAGAGGCATTACATCAAAAATCTGTTGTCATAAATCGCTTTGAACATGGTGGCCTTAATTTTCTTGACTTTTCTTCTTTAAACAATACTTTTAAGATCAATTGGCTGAGGCAATTTTTGAACGATTCTGAATCCATATGGAACATAATTCCCAAGTATATTTTCTCCAAAGTTAGCGGTCTCCCATTTCTGTTAGTATGTAATTATGATATCTCTAAATTACCCATCAAACTCTCAAATTTCCATAAACAGGCTCTTTTGGCTTGGCACTTAATTTACAAACATAATTTTAGTCCCCACAGGTATTTTATTTGGAATAACCACGATATAAAAATAAAACCCTTTTTTTTCTGATTGGTTTAATAATAATATTGTTTTGGTTTCTCAACTTGTAAACTCTAATGGTCATCTATATTCTTATTCTGAATTCCTAACTAAATATTGTATTCCTGTTACCTCTCGAGATTTTGCCATAGTGATGGATGCCATCCCCAGTGGAGCGTTTGCGCTGTTAAAAAATTATGTTGATTCTTTACCTTCTTTTACATTGTGGGCACATCCCTGTGAGACAGTGATAGAGAAGATTTGCTTTTTGTCTAGTCCATCTCTCAGGAATAAAAAAATTAGACAACTTTTTCAAAGCGATATTATTACGGTCCCTTCCATAATATCTTATTGGAGTAATTGCTTCAATAATATTCTTTAGAAAAAGTGTGGTCTTTACCCCATAAATATTTAATCACTAATAAGGTTAAAGAGGTATCCTTTAAGTTGTTACATCGATTTTATCCTGTCAATCTTTATATCAAAAATGTTTCCTGAGATGGATCCCTTTGCTCCTTTTGTGGAGTGGAAGATGAGTCAGTCCTCACCTCTTTTGGGATTGTATTCATTTAGCTACTTTTTGGAAGAAATTTTGTTTGTTTATATGTGTCTCTCTCTTAGACAATTTTTCTTTGGAGATTAAGGATGTCATATTTGGATTTTATAACTCTGACATGAGTCTTAAAGATGAGTCTTAATTTTCTGATTAACCTATTTATTTTTCTAGTCAAGTTTGAAATGTTATTTAGATACTATCTCTTAATCCAGCAATGTCAAAGCTTTGAAGTCCTCTATGCTGTGTGCAAAATATAATATTTATGCCTTCTTATAATTATAATTTAATTTAAAAAAAAGCTCTGCCTTCTTCTTCTGTTATTTAATGGCGGATTTGCAAACCAACATAAACGGTGCATTACCACCTACTGATCTGGAGTGTGGAGTGTACATAGCTTTGGAAGATATGAAAAGAATCAATCACTCAAAAAGAAAACATGCACAATAACTAAATTCTATTTATTATTCCAGTTTTAGATGTTTAAATAATAATTCATGAATTCTTGATTGTCTTGACCGATCTCCTAACAATGCTTTTATTGAAACTGTATCAACTCCCATCCCTCGTGACTCTTGAATGAACTGTTGTCTCTCCCGTTCATATGCAGCACACTCTAAAAGAATATGGTGCACTGTTTCAGGATCCCCACATTTATCACAGTTTCCTGTTTCGTGCTTCCCTATTCTATAAAGACTATAATTTAATGCAGTGTGACCAATTCTTAATCTTGTAATAATGATATCTTTTTTACTATTGCTATATCTTTTCCTCTCATTTCCAACCCGTTCCTGAATCTGATAAAGATGTCTTCCTTTAGAGTTACAATTCCATATATTTTGCCATTTCTTAATAATTTCGATTGATATCAAACTCTTGATTTCTGATTTACTTGAAGATACATTAATTTCTATTTATGGATGATTTAATGCTTTCTTTGCCAGCTGGTCTACCTCCTCATTAATGTCCACACCACATGCGCTGGCACCCAAAGGAAAAATACAAATAACTCTAACTGCCGTGGCAAAACTTTAAATATTAAATCTTGCCAAGATTCAGATTTTCCACTTAAAAGGCTATTGAGAGCAGCCATTGAATCAGTACATATCATAGTTCTTGCTGGTTGAACTTCTTAAATCCACTGTAATGCTAGTACGATAGCTAACAATTCAGTAGCAAATACTGATACATGATCTGATAATAATTTTGCAATTTCATGTTAAATTTAGGAATGATTACAGCTGCTGCAGTTCTACCACACTCTGGCTCCTTTGACCCATCCGTAAATACCTTTAGAACTGAATATAGCTCTGGCTTCATTTGGTACTTTATTTTATCCTGACTAATAAGGAGTCAATGACTTTCACCTGTGACATATTGATTGAGTAAATTGGCAGGTGCAGAGAAAATAATGCTTGTCAGGAGAAAGTTGGAGCCATGCTGATTTACATCTGTATAAATTTGGATGGTAGCACCCTAAGGTGTCATTGAAACAAGCTTGGCAATAATGGGGTTTTGGCAGGTTGGAGTTGGATTGGTGTTTATTCTTACTCTTGGATTTTCTGATGCACAATGGAGAGCAAGAGCAGCACATAATCGCAGTCCAAGTGAGTTTATGCCCAGGGCGTTAGCTCAAGCTTCTCAACAGGCTGATTCCAGGATGCCTTCGATTCCCAGTAAACCTGTATTTGCACCACAAACGTTCCTGCTCAGTTTCCTGTCCAGACTCCAGTCAGGATTGACTTTGGAAAGCCTTCTCAAGATCTTATGGGTGTTCAATCAAAGAGCTGTTGCAGGGTCCAGTGGCGAAACTGATGTGGCGCTTTCCAAGTCTACCAGAGGAACCACAGCAACCTGACATTCCTTTTGATTTGCCGCATCCTATCCCTGCCAACAGTGTAGCTGTTCAGTGTGGAGAAAATTCAGTATATGTGGAAGTGATGAAGGACTTCTTTGGGACTGGGGACCCACAGTTGTCCTCTGCTTTTACACTGGGAGGCTGCACTGCAACTGGAGAGGATCCTTCAGCTCAAGTGCTCATCTTTGAGTCTGAACTGCATGGCTGTAGCAGCACATCAATGGTAGGGTTTTATTTTGATGTTACTCACAGGGTGAGTCAAATCACCATGATTGTGTTCTATTAACTTTCTTTTTTTAGGTGACTGAGGATGAGCTTGTCTATATGTTCCACATCATCTACACCCCACAAGAGGCTTCATATGGTGTTCCTATTGTCAGGAGCAGTAGTGCGGTGGTTGGTATCGAGTGTCATTATCCAAGGTGAGGATTAAATTGGAGACTCGCTGGATCTGCTGATCGCACCATTTATGGCCATGAGATGACTGCTTGTTTAACTCCTACAGAGCACATAATGTGAGCAGCGACGCCTTAATGCCCACTTGGATCCCATATGCCTCAACTAAGGATGCAGAGGAAATCTTTGTCTTCTCTCTCAAGCTCATGACTGGTTAGTGTATCCCAAACAGATTTGTAGCATGCTTGTGAACCTGTGCTAAGACTCCTCCTTTGCAGATGACTGGATGTTTGAGCGACCTTCTAACCAGTACTTCCTGGGTGACATGATAAATCTTGAAGCATCAGTGCATTTGTACAGCCATGTTCCCGTCCGTGTGTTTGTGGACCACTGTGTGGCTACTGCAGTCCCTGATGTCGCTTCTGTCCCCAGATACTCCTTTATTGAGAATAATGGGTAAGCAGTGCTACCTCATGTATACCAGCTTCCAGAAGGGTTGCAGGTTTTCTAACTGGGTTCTGTTTCCAGGTGCCTGGTTGATGCCAAGCTCACAGGCTCCACGTCTCACTTTATGCCTCGGACTCAAGGTGATAAGCTACGGTTTCAACTAGAGGCGTTCAGGTTCCAGCAGGCAGACAGCGGGCTGGTATGTTTTAGTTGTGCAGCTCCTTGTACTATCTGCTACCATGGTGTACAAACAATTGTATTTGCAGGTCTACATCACATGCATTTTGAAGGTGGCTGCAGCAACCTCAAGTTCTGAGCAAAAAGCTTGTTCATTCTCTGCTAATGGGTATGTTGCCTGCTAGATGGGTGTACAGGTAAATTGGTTGTTTTCAACTTAACTGAGGGGGTTTCTTGTCAGTTGGGTGTCTGCAGATGGCTCTGACCAGGTGTGTGGCTGCTGTGACTCCACTTGTAGTGTCAGAAGTGGAAGTGATCAGCTGCTTACGGGTATGGACTAACTCTAACTTTGTTGCTGTCATTCTTGGCTTCAGTTCTCACTAATCATTTGTTCCTCAGATCTTCGTTGGGAAAAGGCGTCTGTTGGCCCCATCAATGTTAAGGACTATGGCCAACAATAACCAGGAATGCCATGTGGTTTAATAAAATATTATCTTAATCCGTCTGTGTATGGTCTTTACTGGCACAATACTAAGTGTATCTATCCAGGTTACATGATTTGACTGTTCAAACGCTCCACAATGCCTTTTTAGCCTGTGTGGGGACTGCTATTTTGCTCAGTCATTTGTAGGGATAGGCCTGTTCTAAAACTACAGGGCATTTCATTGGCATCACATCCTTTCTGGTGCTTGGTGAATACTTTTGCTTATCTTTTTGGGGACTCAAGCTAAGTGGCAATTTCCTGCGGTCTCTTAAAGCCAACATGGAAGTGACTTAAACTGCAATTCATTGACTGGCTGCTACGGACAGGCTCAAAAGAAATTAAAATCGGTATCTTCCCCACGTTAAAGGATTACTAAACTTCAAAATGAGAATTTCCTGAATTCACTGACAATCAGTGTTAATTCTGTTGCCGAATAGTTTGTCAACCTTTTTTCACTGAAACCGAGACGATACCTAAATAAAAACTAGTGCTGGATGACAAACTAAGACAGATCTGTCATTTTTGTCAACTAATAAAAACTAAACAAATGTCAGGGTGGGATGATTAGGGAAGAGATCCAGTCAGAACTGATGTCCTGTGTAACAAATGTGCAGTCTATGGTTGTAATATGTGGATCTAACGGCTAGAAAACACGGCGCTGTTGTGCTTCTCCAGGCTCGTGCATCTCCAATGCATGCTTCAGAGCGGCTCAATCAATGAATAGCACATTTTATATCAGGCAATTGTTTGACTTAATGCTGATGAACAAGGACAATGTTTACTTTACAATGTTTATATATTGTTTTAGATGGTTGTAACAATGCATATTTTATCGCCCTCATCTGAACTTGAAAGAGCAGCTGCAACTGCAATGCATTTCAAAATAAGAGTCCTGGTGTATTCGAGCTTGTTTATAAATAAAAGTAGCACAGATTCGTTTTTGGTTACATAAACTGTATTTAATTGTGTTCCCATTTAATTCATGTCAGGAGGAAAGCCCAGTATTTTACACATATTCAGTATCAGGGTTATAATAGTTACATAAAACCATTCAAAATCTCCATTACTTAAATAAACAAACTTTAAGCTTTAGCTTAACCTGATATACTAACTAAAACCGAAATACAAAGTTATAAAAACTATATAGATGTTTAAAAAAAAGTTAAATTAGCTCTTGTGTAGTTTTAATGTCAAAAACACATTGTCACAATGTCAGTTCAAGTAACAGTCGGTTATGTAATGCTTAAATGCTCATTTAATGCATTACAATTTAACTAAACTCATTAGATTTTTAGGCTAAAATCTTTTGATATTTAGTTGACTAAAACTAGACTAAAACTAAAAACAATTCAGGTGACTAAAACTAAATGGCATTTTAGTCAAAAGACTATGACTAAGTCAAAATTTGCTGTCAAAATGAACACTGCTGACAATCTCATCCAAGATGTTTGTCTGAATCAATTATTTTTTGAGAAACGTTCCAGGATTTCTTCATGTAATGGACTTCTATGGCAAACAGGTTGACTTTCCAAAGCAATGCAGTTTCAAAGAGCTCTGCATAATCCCAGACAAGGAATAGGGTCTTTATCTAGCAAAGCTATTCAACATTTTCAAAGTAAAATTTAAGCATTTACTTTTTAAATGTCCTGCCACATAAGGGTTCAGTCACTAGATATGTTTAAAAAATCCACCTATTTTTGTGTGAATTTTGAGATATTGCATAAAAAAACGCTGGATGGAAACATCAAGATGCACAAATTATAATAATGTGCAGAAAAAACTTGCAAGTTCAATTCAGGCAGAACATTTTTATCTGGTGAGAAGACATGCACATTTACTGAATAAATCCCTCCATACGCAACAAAAAATTTCCCCTGACTGCCTCAACAGAGGATGTGATTGATAACTGGACTCATTGGAATCATAGGAGTTGGTTGTAACAGTTTTAATAAATTGTCACAACTATTCCCACCCCAAACAGCCATAACAAGGGTAGGCCTTTCTGTTTTAGCATGTGGGTTTGAAGTTAGCATAAATAACAGAAATTGCTTCTTCAGGTCATGTAAGTTAAATAATTGTGCCTACAATTCAATGATTGCTAGGCAAAACATAATCTTGATAAAACATTCTACTTTCTTACCTGAAAATCAGTTTTTTTGGGTCATAAAATAAACACAGTCACACGCAATTTCTCCTGTGAGCTCAAAAAAAGATGGGAGTGTATGATATAAATGTAAAACTTACAGTGTTACATCTAACCCCATGTTACAAATCTCCCAGGTCTCCACTACTCTAGTATACAATTCTGTCTGTGGCCATGTTTCTGAATTAATACAAAAGGAAGACACAAAAAGACTTGGTTGTTCGTGGTTCAGAGAAGTGATCTGCTGTCATTTTGATGTTAAAAATAAGAAATCGTTTGGTTTAGCTCTGCCTTATTAGCTGGGGAGCCAAGATCCAAGGTCCTGCTGAGTTTGCCTTTGTCGTGCTCCGCTGACAAATCTACTTTTAACGGCCAAACAACATTACTTATAATCCTGTGACGTGTTTTAACTTCTATAATTACTTCACGTGCCCCTCCATACTTTAAAGATGAAATCTGCTACGGACAAAAGAAAAGAAAAAGAGATGTCGCGTGCAACACATGTATCTGACAATGTAAGCTGCCATAGTTATGCGTCTCCCTGTGAGATCCTCTTATCTGCACCGCTTCCTGAGAGCCCAGGTAAGCCCCCCTTAAAGAAGGGCAAAGCAGAAGACGACAGTGTGATCTCCACTCTCTCTCAACTTATCAATAATCGCTCAGATGCCCTGGAAAAAATGGTGGGGGACAACGCTCTTAAAATTGAAGGGCTAAAAAAACTGTGGACTTTGTATGTGCCGAGTTGAATGATATTAAGGGGAAGGTCGGCCATGTCGAAGCCAGACTTAATACTGAGGAAAAGAAGATAGAGCATTGCGAAAATAGAATAGCAGACTTGGAAAGATATTCTCGCCGATGGAACCTGCGGTTGCATGGAGTTCCTGAAAAGGAAAATGAAAATATTACAGCTGAATCTATCCACATCTGTATGGCCATCTTTCCAGAGAAGGGCAAAACTCTACTGACAAGATTGACACTGTCCACCGCATTGGGAAGAGACATCTGGATACTCCAAGGATACGCGCGATCATTATCCAGTTTTCCTCACAGGTTACGAGAGATGGTGTGTGGAGAACGGCGAAGTCGTCAGAGTTCCTACGTGCGAACGGTCTTCGGTTTACGGAGGATCTCACTGCTTTTGACCAGGATAGAAGGATGCGGCTGTGGCCTACTGTTGAAAAGGCCCGCAAGGAGGGGAAGAAAGCATGTTTTGTGGGCCATCGTGCATTTATCGATGGGTCCGAAATTAACCCTACGTAAGTTTGTTCAAACTGCTTACTTCATTCTAAGAGATTTTTTGAGCTCTACCTTTTTGTTATGGAGCAGGACTCTACTGATGGCTGTAAACTCGTTTGACTTGGCCTTGTCGTCAGCTGCTGCTGTGTTTTCTACCTCAGTAAACTCTAGTAACGTTATTTGCTGTTCATCATTAAGAGTTCATTCTGTATGTCTATTTCTGTTATTTCACTAAATGCCAGGGGTCTAAGAGACATTACTAAACGGAAGGCTTTGTTCCTGTATGCAAAATCGTTCAAGACTGATTTTTGTTTTTTTCAAGAGTCCCACTCCGTTGCCGGTGATGCTGCCTTTTGGAGAAATCAGTGGAACAATGATGTCTGGATGTCTCACGGTTCGGAGTGTTCAGCTGGAGTTCTGACTTTGAAAAAGACGTTTTGCACCATTTTAGCGATCCGAGTGGACACTTCCTGCTTTTGGTCATCGATATAAATAATACTGTGGTAATATTAATTAATATCTATGGTTATAATGGTTCGCATGAGAATGACTTACTGCTTGAAACAATAGAAGAGAAAATTCTGCTGTGGCTTAATGCATACCCACATGCCTTAATTTTTATTGGTTGGGACTTTAATATTGTGCCTAATAATAATTTAGATAGACTGCCACCTAAACAATCTGCTTCTACTAATTCGAAATTAAACATATTAATGGATACATTTGATATTATTGATAAATGGAGGGAGAAATTTCAGAATATTAAATGCTATACTTGGAGTAACAAAAGTTGTTCTAGACAGTCTCGTATAGCTTGTTTCACAATCTGTCAAAGATTTTAAAGTTGATGTCAGGATTGTACTTTCCCCTATGACTGATCATAAAGCAATTCTTATCCAATCCCGTCTATCTTTAGTTCTTTCTTCTTTAAGACCTAGAGCCTCATATCAGAAGCTTAACTCTTCTTTACTGAAGCATGACCTATTGAGAAAAAACATTTTATTTCTAATTGAATATTACTGGATAAAAGCACAAAAGGAAATTAAATACGGCCTAAATTTGGAGTTTCTTAAACACAAAATTAGTAAATGTGCTAGGAACCGGCAGTTGTTTAATTAAATTTAAAAGATGCAAAGAGGAGACTGTCATTTCCAAAATAATGTCACTTTCTGGGAAAATGCAGGATGGGCTGTCAGAAGCTGAGTTAGTAGAATTTACCGATCTACAAAATCAGTTAGACTCTATGTATAAATATATGGCAGAGGCTCCTTTATTCGCTCTAGAAGAAGATGGCTAGAGCAAGGAGAACAGAGTACTGCATATTTCTTTAAAAAAAACGAATCTAGAAATGTAACTATTAACTCTTTAAAATTCAATGGTACTCTTATTTCTGAGCATAAGGAAATCAGCACAATTTGTGCAAACTTCTTTTCTAATCTTTACATGTCTAAATATTGCAAGGACTCTGCTTTGTCTTTTTTCCAGTCTTTGAGAGATGTTAAAACTATCTGATGAAGATAAGATCACCTGCGAAAGTGATATAACTATTGACGAAATAATTGAGGCTATCGAATCTCTCAAAAACAATAAGTCCCCGGGCACAGACGGGCTGACAGCCGAGTTCTACAAAGATTTGACGTGTTTTAAACATAATAATAGATGAAACTCAGTCAGGCTTCATCCCTAAGAGACATAATGCTAACAATATACGGCTTGTTTTAGATTTGTTAGATTATGACGAACTGATTACTGATGAAAGCTTTACTCTTTTTTTTTATTTTTATAAAGCTTTTGATTCCCTTGAACATCAATTTATTTTTCAATCCCTGCATAAATTTGGTTTTGGCGATTTCTTCTGCAAAACTGTCCGAACTTTGTACAAGAATGTCAACTGCTCAGTTAATCTTAAATCTGGCACTTCTCAAGGTTTAATATTTTTAGAGGAGTTTGCCAGTTGCCTTTATTTGTTCTTGATTGCCTCTCAACTCCTTACTACTTTCTTGCTGAATAGTCAATTAATTAATATAAGGGATAAACATATTCTTATAACCCAATTAGCTGACAATACCACTCTCTTTTTAAAAAACGACTTGCAAATCTCTATCGCTCTTGATCTTATTGGAAGGTTCTCTAAAGCTTCTGGTCTATCTTTGAATTTTGATAAATGTGAACTCTTACCTTTAAAGTCTTGCTCTGCTCCTTTTCTGCATAATATTCCCGTTAAGTCCCAAGTTACCTATTTAGGTGTCATCATTTGTAAAGAAATTAATGCGAGAGCTAAATTAAAGTTTGATCCAGTAATCACAAAAGCAAAGAAAAAGCTAAATTGCTGGCTCCAGAGAGACCTGTCGTCACGAGGTAGGGCTCTTCTTGCCAAGGCGGAAGGACTCTCTAGACTGACTTATCCTGCACTTTCTTTACATGTGAACAAGTCGATATGTGTAGAAGTGAATAGGATCCTCTTTGACTTTTATGGAAACACAAGAGGCATTACATCAAAAAATCTGTTGTCATAAATCGCTTTGAACATGGTGGCCTTAATTTTCTTGACTTTTCTTCTTTAAACAATACTTTTAAGATCAATTGGCTGAGGCAATTTTTGAACGATTCTGAATCCATATGGAACATAATTCCCAAGTATATTTTCTCCAAAGTTAGCGGTCTCCCATTTCTGTTAGTATGTAATTATGATATCTCTAAATTACCCATCAAACTCTCAAATTTCCATAAACAGGCTCTTTTGGCTTGGCACTTAATTTACAAACATAATTTTAGTCCCCACAGGTATTTTATTTGGAATAACCACGATATAAAAAAAACCCCCTTTTTTTTCTGATTGGTTTAATAATAATATTGTTTTGGTTTCTCAACTTGTAAACTCTAATGGTCATCTATATTCTTATTCTGAATTCCTAACTAAATATTGTATTCCTGTTACCTCTCGAGATTTTGCCATAGTGATGGATGCCATCCCCAGTGGAGCGTTTGCGCTGTTAAAAAATTATGTTGATTCTTTACCTTCTTTTACATTGTGGGCACATCCCTGTGAGACAGTGATAGAGAAGATTTGCTTTTTGTCTAGTCCCTCTCTCAGGAATAAAAAAATTAGACAACTTTTTCAAAGCGATATTATTACGGTCCCTTCCATAATATCTTATTGGAGTAATTGCTTCAATAATATTCTTTGGAAGAAAGTATATTTAATCACTAATAAGGTTAAAGAGGTATCCTTTAAGTTGTTACATCGATTTTATCCTGTCAATCTTTATATCAAAAAAATGTTTCCTGAGATGGATCCCCTTTGCTCCTTTTGTGGAGTGGAAGATGAGTCAGTCCCTCACCTCTTTTGGGATTGTATTCATTTAGCTACTTTTTGGAAGAAATTTTGTTTGTTTATATGTGTCTCTTAGACAATTTTTCTTTGGAGATTAAGGATGTCATATTTGGATTTTATAACTCTGACATGAGTCTTAAAGATGAGTCTTAATTTTCTTTGATTAACCTATTTATTTTTCTAGTCAAGTTTGAAATGTTATTTAGATACTATCTCTTAATCCAGCAATGTCAAAGCTTTGAAGTCCTCTATGCTGTGTGCAATATAGTATATTTATGCCTTCTTATAATTATAATTTAAAAAAGGCATTGTTTTTTTCTTTTTTTCCGTTTTTTTTATTTTTTTTAGCTCTTTGGTTCCAATTTTTTTTTTTTTTTATGTTTGTTACCCCTGGCTCAATGTCTGTTTTGTAGTTTTTATTTTGTTCCTTTTTACTACCTCTGTGTAATGTTTATAATTTTTGTTATTGTTGTTAAATTCCTTTTTGTAGTGTGAAAAAAAAAAAAAAAGCTTTGCCTTCTTCTTCTGTTATTTAATGGCGGATTGGCAAACCAACATAAACGGTGCATTACCGCCACCTACTGATCTGGAGTGTGGAGTGTACATAGCTTTGGAAGAGATGAAAAGAATCAATCACTCAAAAAGAAAACATGCACAATAACTAAATTCTATTTATTATTCCAGTTTTAGATGTTTAAATAATAATTCATGAATTCTTGATTGTCTTGACCGATCTCCTAATAATACTTTTATTGAAACTGTATCAACTCCCATCCCTCGTAACTCTTGAATGAACTGTTGTCTCTCCCGTTCATATGCAGCACACTCTAAAAGAATATGGTGCACTGTTTCAGGATCCCCACATTTATCACAGTTTCCTGTTTCATGCTTCCCTATTCTATAAAAACTATAATTTAATGCAGTGTGACCAATTCTTAATCTTGTAATAATGATATCTTTTTTACTATTGCTATATCTTTTCCTCTCATTTCCAACCCGTTCCTGAATCTGATAAAGATGTCTTCCTTTAGAGCTACAATTCCATATATTTTGCCATTTCTTAATAATTTCGATTGATATCAAACTCTTGATTTCTGATTTACTTGAAGATACATTAATTTCTATTTATGGATGATTTAATGCTTTCTTTGCCAGCTGGTCTACCTCCTCATTACTGTCCACACCCACATGCGCTGGCACCCAAAGGAAGAATACAAATAACTCTAACTGCCTTGACAAAACTTCAAATATTAAATCTTGCCAAGATTCAGTTTTTCCACTTAAAAGGCTATTGAGAGCAGCCATTGAATCAGTACATATCATAGTTCTTGCTGGTTGAAATTCTTAAATCCACGGCGCTTTATTCTTACTATTGGATTTTCTGATGCACAGGAGCAAATACTGATACATGATCCGATAATAATTTTTGCAATTTCATGTTAAATTTAGGAATGATTACAGCTGCTGCAGTTCTACCACACTCTGGCTCCTTTGACCCATCCGTAAATACCTTTAGAACTGAATATAGCTCTGGCTTCATTTGGTACTTTATTTTATCCTGACTAATAAAGAGTCAATGACTTTCACCTGTGACATATTGATTGAGTAAATTGGCAGGTGCAGAGAAAAATAATGCTTGTCAGGAGAAAGGTGGAGCCATGCTGATTTACATCAGTATAAATTTGGATGGTAGCACCCTAAAGTGTCATTGAAACAAGCTTGGCAATAATGGGGTTTTTGCAGGTTGGATTTGGATTGGTGTTTGTTCTCACTCTTGGATTTTCTGATGCACAATGGAGAGCAAGAGCAGCACATAATCGCAGTCCAAGTGAGTTTATTCCTAGGGCGTTAGCTCAAGCTTCTCAACAGGCTGATTCCAGGATGCCTTTGATTCCCAGTAAACCTGTATTTGCACCACAAGCGTTCCCGCTCCTGTCCAGAATCCAGTCAGGACTGACTTTGGAAAGCCTTCTCAAGATCTTATGGGTGTTCAATCAAAAGAGCTGTTGCAGGGTCCGGTGGCGAAACTGATGTGGCGCTTTCCAAGTCTACCAGAGGAGCCACAGCAACCTGACATTCCTTTTGATTTGCCACATCCTATCCCTGCCAACAGTGTAGCTGTTCAGTGTGAAGAGAATTCAGTATATGTGGAAGTGATGAAGGACTTCTTTGGGACTGGGGACCCACAGTTGTCCTCTGCTTTTACACTGGGAGGCTGCACTGCAACTGGAGAGGATCCTTCAGCTCAAGTGCTCATCTTTGAGTCAGAACTGCATGGATGTAGCAGCACATCAATGGTAGGGTTTTATTTTGATGTTACTCACAGGGTGAGTCAAATCACCATGATTGTGTTCTATTGTTCTTTTTAGGTGACTGAGGATGAGCTTGTCTATATGTTCAACATCATCTACACCCCACAAGAGGTTTCATATGGTGTTCCTATTGTCAGGAGCAGTAGTGCGGTGGTTGGTATCGAGTGTCATTATCCAAGGTGAGGATTAAATTGGAGACTCGCTGGATCTGCTGATCGCACCATTAATGGACATGAGATGACCACTTGTTTAACTCCTACAGAGCACATAATGTGAGCAGCGACGCCTTAATGCCCACTTGGATCCCATATGCCTCAACTAAGGTTGCGGAGGAAGTCTTTGTCTTCTCCCTCAAGCTCATGACTGGTTGGTGTATCCCAAACAGATTTGTAGCATGCTTGTGAACCTGTGCTAAGACTCCTCCTTTGCAGATGACTGGATGTTTGAGCGACCTTCTAACCAGTACTTCCTGGGTGACATGATAAATCTTGAAGCATCAGTGCGTTTGTACAGCCATGTTCCCGTCCGTGTGTTTGTGGACCGCTGTGTGGCTTCTGCAGTCCCTGATGTCGCTTCTGTCCCCAGATACTCCTTTATTGAGAATAATGGGTAAGCGGTGCTACCTCATGTATACCAGCTTACAGAAGGGTTGCATGTTTTCTAACTGGGTTCTGTTTCCAGGTGCCTGGTTGATGCCAAGCTCACAGGCTCCACGTCTCACTTTATGCCTCGGACTCAAGGTGATAAGCTACGGTTTCAACTAGAGGCGTTCAGGTTCCAGCAGGCAGACAGTGGGCTGGTATGTTTTAGTCGTGCAGCTCTTTGTACGATCTGCTACCATGGTGTACAAACAATTGTCTTTGCAGGTCTACATCACATGCATTTTGAAGGTGGCTGCAGCAACCTCAAGTTCTGAGCAAAAAGCTTGTTCATTCTCTGCTAATGGGTATGTTGCCTGCTAGATGGGTGTACAGGTAAATTGGTTGTCATCAACTTAACTGAGGGTGTTTCTTGTCAGTTGGGTGTCTGCAGATGGCTCTGACCAGGTGTGTGGCTGCTGTGACACCACTTGTAGCGTCAGAAGTGGAAGTGATCAGCTGCTTACGGGTATGGACTAACTCTAACTTTGTTGCTGTCCTTCTTGGCTTCAGTTCTCACTAATCATTTGTTCCTCAGATCCACGTTGGGAAAAGGCATCTGTCGGCCCCATCGATGTTAAGGACTATGGCCAACAATAACCAGAAATGCCATGTGATTTAATAAAATATTATCTTAATCCGTCTGTGTATGGTCTTTACTGGCCCAATACTAAGTGTATCTATCCAGGTTACATGACTTGACTGTTTACATGCACCATTATGCCTTATTAGCCTGTGTGGTGACTGCTATTTTGCTCGAGTCATTTGTAGGGCTAAGCCAGTTACAAAACTAAAGGGCATTTCATGGGCATCACATCCTTTCTGGTGCTTGGTGAATACTTTAGCCTATATTTTTGGGGATTCAAGTGACGTGGTAACTTCCTGTGGTCTGTCTTGACACCATGGAAGTGACTTAAACTGCAATTCATTGCCTGGCCATTAGGGACAGGCTCAAAAGAAATAAAATTCTGTGTCTCCCATGTTAAAGGATTGGTTCACCTCAAAATGAGAATTTTCTTAATTCACTGACCCCCCACCCCAATCTCATCCAAAATGTTTGTCTGAATCCAATTTTGAGAAATGTTCAAGTATTTCTTCATGTAATGGACTACTATGGCAAACAGGTTAATGTTCCAATTAACACAGTTTCAAAGAGCTCTGCGTGATTCCAGGCTAGGATTAGGGTCTATTGAACATTTTCAAAGTATAACTTAAATGTTTATTACTTTAAAACCTAAATTACTCCTCTTACTCTACTCTGGGTGTGCCATGGATGACATAATCATGTCAGAATGGTCATGCTAGATGTAGGCAGAAGTATCACACCTGTGTTTACAAAGGGGCTGTGCAAAGACTAATCCAAATGTCTTTGAAAAGTTAAAACATGATTTTAAAGTTGGAATTAGATGTTTTTCTTTTAAGACTTTATGTTCTCTTGGGCCGGTACTTCTGCCTACGTCTAGTTTGATCTTTCTGACGTTACGTAATCTGTGGTGTGCTGCAGTGCAAGATGAGCAATCTAGTTTAAGTACAAAAATGTTACTTTCTTACCTGAAAATCTGTTTTTTGGGGTCATAAAATCACATTTGCTCAGTCACATGCAATTTCTCCTGTGAGCTCAAAAAAACAATGGGAGTGTATGATATAAATGTAAAACTTACACTGTTACATCTAACCCCATGTTACAATCCTCCCAGGTCTCCACTACTCTAGTATACAATTCTGTCTGTGGCCATGTTTCTGAATTAAAGGTGTCTTGAACTGGATTTTTTAATTTTTTTATACTGTTGTCTGAGGTCAACTAATGACGTTTGTGTGGTTTTTACATTCAAAAACATCATAATGAATAAGTAATAGGCTATTTTCTACACTGGTTTTGATGCTTTCTCCTGAACACTGGGTTTTAATGGGCATGCCGCACTGGAGACTTAAAACGGCTAGGATTGGATAAGATTTGCATATTTAATGAGCACCACCTTCACTGTTATTAGGGAGGTTCGTTTTGAAAGCGGCAACGGAGTGATTCTCTCGATCACAGAGCTTGTACACGTCTTTATCAAACAAACACAAATATTTATTTCTCATCCACCTGAGATTGATTGGAATATTATTTATGTATTACATAGCCCGCCCGATCGGTCGATAAGCACGAACCGCACGCACACACAAACACACACACACGTGCGCCCACACATGTGCGCCCAGGTCAAGAATGGAAAATTATTTCACTATTTGAGATTCATTGGCCTGCCGATGGGCTTACGTTTTGGTAGCAGTCTGGAAAACACAGCCCTGGGACTACTATTACATATAAAAAGACATTTTACTCACATAAGTTTGTTGCACCATTCCTGTCGAATCAATATAGAAGGCACAACACTGTGTCTGCAAATCCAGCACCTGAGACTGATTTAATGCTTTCTCTTTGCCAGCTGGTTCACCTCCTCACACTGTCCACACCAGCGTGCTAAGTACCCAAAGGAAGAATAGTAACAACTCTAACTGCCTTGGCAAACTTCAAATATTAAATCTACAAGATTCAGATTTTCCCACTTAAAAGGCTATTGAGAGCAGCCATTGAATCAGTACAATATCTTGCTGTCTTCTTCGACTTGTTTATTGCTGCTGGCTAGGTGATCCGATGATTCGGTGGGCGGGGCTACAGAATTACACGTGCTTATTATTCTATAGAGATGGTGTTTGCCACCAGTATGAAGCACTCTATCGTTTTCTGGGTCTAGTCTCTATAAAAACTTTTCTTTGACTAACAAATTTAGGAAGTTTTACAGCTCTGAAACTTACAGGAAATTCTTATATTACCATGACCTTTTATATATCAAAAGCTCAAGGGAAAGTTGATTTCTCAATTCATCACCTCTGTAATACAAAAGGTGGAGCCATGCTGATGTACATCTGTATAAATTTGGATGGTAGCACCCTACAGTGTCATTGAAACAAGCTTGGCAATAATGGGGTTTTTGCAGGTTGGATTTGGATTGGTGTTTATTCTTACTCTTGGATTTTCTGATGCACAATGGAGAGCAAGAGCAGCACATAATCGCAGTCCAAGTGAGTTTATGCCTAGGGTGTTAGCTCAAGCTTCTCAACAGGCTGATTCCAGGATGTCTTTGATTCCCAGTAAACCTGTAAATTTGCAGAAGTGATCTGCTGTCATTTTGATGTTAAAAATAAGAAATTGTTTGGTTTAGCTCTGCCTTCTTCTTCTGTTATTTAATGGCGGATTGGCAAACCAACATTGCATTACCACCACCTACTGATCTGGAGTGTGGAGTGTACATAGAGCTTTGGAAGAGATGAAAAGAATCAATCACTCAAAAAGAAAACATGCACAATAACTAAATTCTATTTATTATTCCAGTTTCAGATGTTTAAATAATAATTCATGAATTCTTGATTGTCTTGACCGATCTCCTAACAATGCTTTTATTGAAACTGTATCAACTCCCATCCCTCGTAACTCTTGAATGAACTGTTGTCTCTCCCGTTCATATGCAGCACACTTTAAAAGAATATGGTGCACTGTTTCAGGATCCCCACATTTATCACAGTTTCCTGTTTCATGCTTCCCTATTCTATAAAGACTATAATTTAATGCAGTGTGACCAATTCTTAATCTTGTAATAATTCTATCTTTTTTACTATTGCTATATCTTTTCCTCTCATTTCCAACCCGTTCCTGAATCTGATAAAGATGTCTTCCTTTAGAGCTACAATTCCATATATTTTGCCATTTCTTAATAATTTCGATTGATATCAAACTCTTGATTTCTGATTTACTTAGAGATACATTAATTTCTATTTATGGATGATTTAATGCTTTCTTTGCCAGCTGGTCTACCTCCTCATTACTGTCCACACCCACATGCGCTGGCACCCAAAGGAAGAATACAAATAACTCTAACTGCCTTGGCAAAACTTCAAATATTAAATCTTGCCAAGATTCAGATTTTCCACTTAAAAGGCTATTGAGAGCAGCCATTGAATCAGTACATATCATAGTTCTTGCTGGTTGAACTTCTTAAATCCACTGTAATGCTAGTACGATAGCTAACAATTCAGTAGCAAATACTGATACATGATCCAACAAATTTAGGAATGATTACAGCTGCTGCACTTCTACCACACTCTGGCTCCTTTGACCCATCCGTAAATACCTTTAGAACTGAATATAGCTCTGGCTTCATTTGGTACTTCATTTTATCCTGACTAATAAAGAGTCAATGACTTTCACCTGTGACATATTGATTGAGTAAATTGGCAGGTGCAGAGAAAAATAATGCTTGTCAGGAGAAAGGTGGAGCCATGCTGATTTACATCTGTATAAATTTGGATGGTAGCACCCTAAGGTGTCATTGAAACAAGCTTGGCAATAATGGGGTTTTGGCAGGTTGGTGTTGGATTGGTGTTTATTCTTACTCTTGGATTTTCTGATGCATGGAGAGCAAGAGCAGCACATAATCGCAGTCCAAGTGAGTTTATGCCTAGGGCGTTATCTCAAGCTTCTCAACAGGCTGATTCCAGGATGTCTTCGATTCCCACAAAACCTGTATTTGCACCACAAACGTTCCCTGCTCAGTTTCCTGTCCAGACTCCAGTCAGGACTGACTTTGGAAAGCCTTCTCAAGATCTTATGGGTGTTCAATCAAAAGAGCTGTTGCAGGGTCCGTGATGTGGCGTTTTCCAAGTCTACCAGAGGAACCACAGCAACCTGACATTCCTTTTGATTTGCCGCATCCTATCCCTGCCAACAGTGTAGCTGTTCAGTGTGGAGAGAATTCAGTATATGTGGAAGTGATGAAGGACTTCTTTGGGACTGGGGACCCACAGTTGTCCTCTGCTTTTACACTGGGAGGCTGCACTGCAACTGGAGAGGATCCTTCAGCTCAAGTGCTCATCTTTGAGTCTGAGCTGCATGGATGTAGCAGCACCTCAATGGTAGGGTTTTATTGTGATGTTACTCACAGGGTGATTAAAATCTCCATGATTGTTCTATTAACTCTAACTGAACAAAGTTATTTTATTTCTATAAAAATGAAACCGCCGGTGGGGACGTTGCCATGGTGGCAACGTAGGGCAGCGACGCAAATGCAATCTGGGAGTTGTCTTTTATCCACATGAGCCAAAAATAAATTTTCTGGCTTTTAAATACACCATGTTCCCAGTGGTGACTTACCCCTTTAAACTGCAATTCATCGACTGGCTGCTAGAGACAGGCTCCAAAAGTCCAAAAGCTCCATTAAAGTGCCAAAGTTTAGTTTTTTTTTTTTTTTTTTTTTTTTTTTTTCAAGCCAGTTATAAAGGATGAGTGGGATTTGGTCTAAACAGCTAATTTTACCCTTCATGATGGGCTGATTTTATTTATATATATAACTCATCTATTTAAATGGTATTAAACCTTAAAGTTCTGCATAATTAAGGACGTGGCCACTTGAGTAAAGGGTGGGTGTGGTTTCAGCAACCAGGCACGTAAGCTCCACCCACATCCCACCTCTGCCCATTTTCACTTATCCAGGAGTGGCGTGTAGTGACGTGCTACCAAAATGGTAACGACCAACTTCAGGCTTCAAAACTGCTCTTCAGAAACCTACGAGTGATGTCACTGACACTGTGTCAGTCTGTATTTTTTTGCAGTTTATGGTTCAAGCATGTAGTGCTGAAACACTGTTGTAACTGATAGACTTGAAGTAAAGATTTGAAACAGAGATCGTACACTCAAAATATATGTTATTTTTTTCACCTGACTGGAACCAAACATTTGCAGAAAGATTCTCTGGAGTTTGATATCCATTATAAGAGGAAAAAGTCTATGTCCTTGATGTCCACAACAGGATTCAAAATATGTTCTGCGCTTTTGCATATTTTCATGTGTTTAAAGGATTGTAAATCACATGATTTCGCATCGCATATGCCCAGAACATTCATACCACATGATAGAACTCCTCGTTCTGACCAACTTTGCTTCTGCTGTCAATCAAATAGTTTGTTAAATATTGGAGATTTTTTTAAAAACCTATATATCCAGAGGCATAACAGTCTAGAATAGTGACAGCTAGCGTAACTCTGTGGTTGAATGTGATTGAAAAATCCGTCCCTTTCGTACTTTGGTGGTGCATTGCCCTAATGAAGAAACCGCCCCTGGTTAGCACACATTACTGGTCTTAGGGTGAACAATTAATCCGTGCAAGTTAATACACAGAAAAAAGTTGTTTGTCGTAATGTTTAATTAAAATCTAAAAAGTTACTTCCTGTCTGGAATGGTGTTCCTTTTCCGATGACGTCATTTTGACAGCTTGGGTTTGAATATCATTAACCACTCCCATCCAACCGTCAGTCTGCAATGAGTGAGAGATGGAGAGAAGGTGCGCTGAAGTAAAACCTGTCCTCTATTCTATATTCAGTTTCACTTGGAAACACGTCACATCACTGAAGAAAAATCAGTTGCTACTTCTAGTTTGTGGGGACTTTAAAGGGTTAGTTCACCCAAAAATGACAATTCTGTCATTAATTAATCACCCTGATGTGGTTCCAAACCCATAAGACTTTCATTCATCTTTGGAATACAAATTAAGATATTTTTGATGAAATCCATGAGCTCTCTGACCCCACAGACATCGTTAAAGTAATACATGTGACTACAGTGGTTCAACCTTAATGTTATGAAGCGAAGAGAATACTTGTGTGCAAAAAAACAAACAAAAAAACAACGACTTTATTCAACAATCTCTTCTAGTCTGCATCAGTCTCCTGCACAGTTTTTGTTATAAATATAGAGCAGAGTCTCTATGTTTTAAGTCAGAAGTGTGCCTCATTATTGGCCAGCTCCTGCGTCAGCATCACACGCATGCGTTATGGTGCTCACGTGAACATTGTCGGCCAATACAGAACTGGCATTCTGACACAGAAATGCTGCACTGTATTTACAATGTAAACTGCATAGGACACTAATGTTTATTTTATTTTTATTTTGTTTGTATCTGTTAATATTTTACATTAAATTTGTTTAGTAGTAGCTCAGTTTGTCTTGGTGCTGACCAGCATATAGTCCAAGAAGGAATAAAGTCTACAATTACAGGTCTTTCTCAAAAAATTCACACCAACTGAAATATTTCAGGTCTTTTATTGTTTTAATACTGATGATTTTGGCTTACAGCTCATGAAATCTCAAAAAAATTGCATATTTCATCCGACCAATAAAAGAAAAGTGTTTTTAATACAAAAAAAGTCAACCTTCAAATAATCATGTTCAGTTATGCACTCAATACTTGGACGGGAATCCTTTTGCAGAAATGTCTGCTTCAATGCGGCGTGGCATGGAGGCAATCAGCCTGTGGCACTGCTGAGGTGTTATGGAGGCCCAGGATGCGTCAATAGCGGCCTTAAGCTCATCCAGAGTTTTGGGTCTTGCGTCTCTCAACTTTCTCTTCACAATATCCCACAGATTCTCTATGGGGTTCAGGTCAGGACAGTTGGCAGGCCAATTGAGCACAGTAATACCATGGTCAGTAAACCATTTACCAGTGGTTTTGGCACTGTGAGCAGGTGCCAGGTCGTGCTGAAAAACAAAATCTTCATCTCCATAAAGCTTTTCAGCAGATGGAAGCATGAAGTGCTCCCAAATCTCCTGGATAGTGCATTGACCCTGCCCTTGATAAAACACAGTGGACCAACACCAGCAGCTGACATGGCACCCCAGACCATCACTGACTGTGGGTACTTGACACTGGACTCAGTGCATTTGGCATTGTCACTTCTAGTCTTCCTCCAGACTCTGGCACTTGATTTCAGTGTGACATGAAAATTTGTCAGCGACAGTCAGTGCTGCTTCTCTGTAGCCCAGTGTCAGTGCTTCTGCCGCTGTTTCTGCAGTGGATAGTGGCTTGTCACTGAATGTGCAGTGGATAGTGGCATGTGTCACTGAAACTGTGCCAGTGGATAGTGGCATGTGTCTACCCAGACTCAGTCCATGGTCAGTGGATAGTGGCATGTGTCACAATCTTCCTCAGTGGTCCGGTCACCTCTTGTCAGTGGATAGTGCACTGTGCACTGAAACTTGTGTCAGTGGATAGTGTCTGTGTCAGTGGATAGTGGCATGTGTCACTGAAACATGTGTCAGTGGATAGTGGCATGTGTCAGTGGATAGTGGCATGTGTCAGTGGATAGTGGCATGTGTCACTGAAATGTGTCAGTGGATAGTGGCATGTGTCACTGAAACTTGTGCCAGTGGATAGTGGCATGTGTCACTGAAACTTGTGTCAGTGGATAGTGGCATGTGTCACTGAAACTTGTGTCAGTGGATAGTGGCATGTGTCACTGAAACTTGTGTCAGTGGATAGTGGCATGTGTCACTGAAACTTGTGCCAGTGGATAGTGGCATGTGTCAGTGAAACTTGTGTCAGTGGATAGTGGCATGTGTCAGTGGCATGTGTCAGTGGATAGTGGCATGTGTCACTGAAACTTGTGCCAGTGGATAGTGGCATGTGTCACTGAAACTTGTGTCAGTGGATAGTGGCATGTGTCACTGAAACTTGTGTCAGTGGATAGTGGCATGTGTCAGTGGATAGTGGCATGTGTCACTGAAACTTGTGCCAGTGGATAGTGGCATGTGTCAGTGGCATGTGTCAGTGGATAGTGGCATGTGTCACTGAAACTTGTGTCAGTGGATAGTGGCATGTGTCAGTGGCATGTGCCAGTGGATAGTGGCATGTGTCACTGAAACTTGTGCCAGTGGATAGTGGCATGTGTCACTGAAACTTGTGTCAGTGGATAGTGGCATGTGTCACTGAAACTTGTGTCAGTGGATAGTGGCATGTGTCACTGAAACGTGTCAGTGGATAGTGGCATGTGTCAGTGGATAGTGGCATGTGTCAGTGGATAGTGGCATGTGTCAGTGGCATGTGTCAGTGGATAGTGGCATGTGTCAGTGGATAGTGGCATGTGTCAGTGGATAGTGGCATGTGTCACTGAAACTTGTGCCAGTGGATAGTGGCATGTGTCACTGAAACTTGTGTCAGTAGTGGCATGTGTCAGTGGCATGTGTCAGTGGATAGTGGCATGTCAGTGGATAGTGGCATGTGTCAGTGGATAGTGGCATGTGTCAGTGGATAGTGGCATGTGTCAGTGGATAGTGGCATGTGTCAGTGGATAGTGGCATGTGTCAGTGGCATGTGTCAGTGGATAGTGGCATGTGTCAGTGGATAGTGGCATGTGTCACTGAAACTTGTGCCAGTGGATAGTGGCATGTGTCACTGAAACTTGTGCCAGTGGATAGTGGCATGTGTCAGTGGCATGTGTCAGTGGATAGTGGCATGTGTCAGTGGATAGTGGCATGTGTCAGTGGATAGTGGCATGTGTCAGTGGATAGTGGCATGTGTCAGTGGATAGTGGCATGTGTCAGTGGATAGTGGCATGTGTCAGTGGATAGTGGCATGTGTCACTGAAACTTGTGCCAGTGGATAGTGGCATGTGTCACTGAAACTTGTGCCAGTGGATAGTGGCATGTGTCACTGAAACTTGTGCCAGTGGATAGTGGCATGTGTCACTGAAACTTGTGTCAGTGGATAGTGGCATGTGTCAGTGGCATGTGTCAGTGGATAGTGGCATGTGTCAGTGGATAGTGGCATGTCAGTGGATAGTGGCATGTGTCAGTGGCATGTGTCAGTGGATAGTGGCATGTGTCAGTGGATAGTGGCATGTGTCAGTGGATAGTGGCATGTGTCACTGAAACTTGTGTCAGTGGATAGTGGCATGTGTCACTGAAACTTGTGTCAGTGGATAGTGGCATGTGTCAGTGGCATGTGTCAGTGGATAGTGGCATGTGTCAGTGGATAGTGGCATGTGTCAGTGGATAGTGGCATGTGTCAGTGGATAGTGGCATGTGTCAGTGGATAGTGGCATGTGTCAGTGGCATGTGTCAGTGGATAGTGGCATGTGTCAGTGGATAGTGGCATGTGTCACTGAAACTTGTGCCAGTGGATAGTGGCATGTGTCACTGAAACTTGTGCCAGTGGATAGTGGCATGTGTCAGTGGCATGTGTCAGTGGATAGTGGCATGTGTCAGTGGATAGTGGCATGTGTCAGTGGATAGTGGCATGTGTCAGTGGATAGTGGCATGTGTCAGTGGATAGTGGCATGTGTCAGTGGATAGTGGCATGTGTCAGTGGATAGTGGCATGTGTCAGTGGATAGTGGCATGTGTCACTGAAACTTGTGCCAGTGGATAGTGGCATGTGTCACTGAAACTTGTGCCAGTGGATAGTGGCATGTGTCACTGAAACTTGTGCCAGTGGATAGTGGCATGTGTCACTGAAACTTGTGTCAGTGGATAGTGGCATGTGTCAGTGGCATGTGTCAGTGGATAGTGGCATGTGTCAGTGGATAGTGGCATGTGTCAGTGGATAGTGGCATGTGTCACTGAAACTTGTGTCAGTGGATAGTGGCATGTGTCACTGAAACTTGTGCCAGTGGATAGTGGCATGTGTCACTGAAACTTGTGTCAGTGGATAGTGGCATGTGTCAGTGGAAACTTGTGCCAGTGGATAGTGGCATGTGTCACTGGATAGTGGCATGTCAGTGGATAGTGGCATGTGTCAGTGGATAGTGGATAGTGGCATGTGTCAGTGGATAGTGGCATGTGTCAGTGGATGGCATGTCACTGAAACTTGTGCCAGTGGATAGTGGCATGTGTCACTGAAACTTGTGTCAGTGGATAGTGGCATGTGTCACTGAAACTTGTGCCAGTGGATAGTGGCATGTGTCAGTGGATAGTGGCATGTGTCAGTGGATAGTGGCATGTGTCAGTGGATAGTGGCAGTGGATAGTGGCATGTGTCAGTGGATAGTGGCATGTGTCAGTGGCATGTGTCAGTGGATAGTGGCATGTGTCACTGAAACTTGTGCCAGTGGATAGTGGCATGTGTCACTGAAACTTGTGCCAGTGGATAGTGGCATGTGTCACTGAAACTTGTGTCAGTGGATAGTGGCATGTGTCACTGAAACTTGTGCCAGTGGATAGTGGCATGTGTCACTGAAACTTGTGCCAGTGGATAGTGGCATGTGTCACTGAAACTTGTGTCAGTGGATAGTGGCATGTGTCAGTGAAACTTGTGTCAGTGGATAGTGGCATGTGTCAGTGGATAGTGGCATGTGTCAGTGGATAGTGGCATGTGTCAGTGGATAGTGGCATGTGTCAGTGGATAGTGGCATGTGTCACTGAAACTTGTGCCAGTGGATAGTGGCATGTGTCACTGAAACTTGTGCCAGTGGATAGTGGCATGTGTCACTGAAACTTGTGTCAGTGGATAGTGGCATGTGTCAGTGAAACTTGTGTCAGTGGATAGTGGCATGTGTCAGTGGATAGTGGCATGTGTCAGTGGATAGTGGCATGTGTCAGTGGATAGTGGCATGTGTCACTGAAACTTGTGCCAGTGGATAGTGGCATGTGTCACTGAAACTTGTGCCAGTGGATAGTGGCATGTGTCACTGAAACTTGTGCCAGTGGATAGTGGCATGTGTCACTGAAACTTGTGTCAGTGGATAGTGGCATGTGTCACTGAAACTTGTGTCCAGTGGATAGTGGCATGTGTCAGTGGATAGTGGCATGTGTCACTGAAACTTGTGTCAGTGGATAGTGGCATGTCACTGAAACTTGTGTCAGTGGATAGTAGCATGTGTCACTGAAACTTGTGTCAGTGGATAGTGGCATGTGTCACTGAAACTTGTGTCAGTGGATAGTGGCATGTGTCAGTGGATAGTGGCATGTGTCAGTGGATAGTGGCATGTGTCACTGAAACTTGTGTCAGTGGATAGTGGCATGTGTCAGTGGATAGTGGCATGTGTCACTGAAACTTGTGCCAGTGGATAGTGGCATGTGTCACTGAAACTTGTCAGTGGATGTGTCAGTGGATAGTGGCATGTGTCACTGAAACTTGTGTCAGTGGATAGTGGCATGTGTCACTGAAACTTGTGTCAGTGGATAGTGGCATGTGTCACTGAAACTTGTGTCAGTGGATAGTGCTTGTGTCAGTGGATAGTGGCATGTGTCACTGAAACTTGTGTCAGTGGATAGTGGCATGTGTCAGTGGATAGTGGCATGTGTCACTGAAACGTGTCAGTGGATAGTGGCATATGTCACTGAAACTTGTGCCAGTGGATAGTGGCATGTGTCACTGAAACTTGTGCCAGTGGATAGTGGCATGTGTCACTGAAACTTGTGCCAGTGGATAGTGGCATGTGTCACTGAAACTTGCCAGTGGATAGTGGCATGTGTCACTGAAACTTGTGTCAGTGGATAGTGGCATGTGGCATGTGTCAGTGGATAGTGGCATGTGTCAGTGGATAGTGGCATGTGTCAGTGGATAGTGGCATGTGTCACTGAAACTTGTGCCAGTGGATAGTGGCATGTGTCACTGAAACTTGTGCCAGTGGATAGTGGCATGTGTCACTGAAACTTGTGCCAGTGGATAGTGGCATGTGTCACTGAAACTTGTGTCAGTGGATAGTGGCATGTGTCACTGAAACTTGTGTCAGTGGATAGTGGCATGTGTCAGTGGATAGTGGCATGTGTCACTGAAACTTGTGCCAGTGGATAGTGGCATGTGTCACTGAAACTTGTGTCAGTGGATAGTGGCATGTGTCACTGAAACTTGTGTCAGTGGATAGTGGATAGTGGCATGTGTCACTGAAACTTGTGCCAGTGGATAGTGGCATGTGTCAGTGGATAGTGGCATGTGTCACTGAAACTTGTGCCAGTGGATAGTGGCATGTGTCACTGAAACTTGTGTCAGTGGATAGTGGCATGTGTCAGTGGATAGTGGCATGTGTCACTGAAACTTGTGTCCAGTGGATAGTGGCATGTGTCAGTGGAAAGTGGCTTGTGTCAGTGGATAGTGGCATGTGTCACTGAAACTTGTGCCAGTGGATAGTGGCATGTGTCACTGAAACTTGTGCCAGTGGATAGTGGCATGTGTCACTGAAACTTGTGTCAGTGGATAGTGGCATGTGTCAGTGGCATGTCAGTGGATAGTGGCATGTGTCACTGAAACTTGTGTCAGTGGATAGTGGCATGTGTCAGTGGATAGTGGCATGTCTTGTGCCAGTGGATAGTGGCATGTGTCACTGAAACTTGTGTCAGTGGATAGTGGCATGTGTCACTGAAACTTGTGCCAGTGGATAGTGGCATGTGTCAGTGGATAGTGGCATGTGTCAGTGGATAGTGGCATGTGTCACTGAAACTTGTGCCAGTGGATAGTGGCATGTGTCACTGAAACTTGTGTCAGTGGATAGTGGCATGTGTCACTGAAACTTGTGTCAGTGGATAGTGGCATGTGTCACTGAAACTTGTGTCAGTGGATAGTGGCATGTGTCAGTGGATAGTGGCATGTGTCCAGTGGATAGTGGCATGTGTCACTGAAACTTGTGCCAGTGGATAGTGGCATGTGTCACTGAAACTTGTGCCAGTGGATAGTGGCATGTGTCACTGAAACTTGTGCCAGTGGATAGTGGCATGTGTCACTGAAACTTGTGCCAGTGGATAGTGGCATGTGTCACTGAAACTTGTGTCAGTGGATAGTGGCATGTGTCAGTGGATAGTGGCATGTGTCACTGAAACTTGTGCCAGTGGATAGTGGCATGTGTCACTGAAACTTGTGTCAGTGGATAGTGGCATGTGTCACTGAAACTTGTGCCAGTGGATAGTGGCATGTGTCACTGAAACTTGTGTCAGTGGATAGTGGCATGTGTCAGTGGATAGTGGCATGTGTCACTGAAACTTGTGTCAGTGGATAGTGGCATGTGTCAGTGGATAGTGGCATGTGTCACTGAAACTTGTGCCAGTGGATAGTGGCATGTCACTGAAACTTGTGCCAGTGGATAGTGGCATGTGTCACTGAAACTTGTGTCAGTGGATAGTGGCATGTGTCACTGAAACTTGTGCCAGTGGATAGTGGCATGTGTCAGTGGATAGTGGCATGTCAGTGGATAGTGGCATGTGTCACTGAAACTTGTGTCAGTGGATAGTGTCAGTGGATAGTGGCATGTGTCAGTGGATAGTGGCATGTGTCACTGAAACTTGTGCCAGTGGATAGTGGCATGTGTCACTGAAACTTGTGCCAGTGGATAGTGGCATGTGTCACTGAAACTTGTGCCAGTGGATAGTGGCATGTGTCACTGAAACTTGTGTCAGTGGATAGTGGCATGTGTCACTGAAACTTGTGCCAGTGGATAGTGGCATGTGTCACTGAAACTTGTGTCAGTGGATAGTGGCATGTGTCACTGAAACTTGTGCCAGTGGATAGTGGCATGTGTCGGATAGTGGCATGTGTCAGTGGATAGTGGCATGTGTCACTGAAACTGTGCCAGTGGATAGTGGCATGTGTCACTGAAACTTGTGCCAGTGGATAGTGGCATGTGTCACTGAAACTTGTGCCAGTGGATAGTGGCATGTGTCACTGAAACTTGTGCCAGTGGATAGTGGCATGTGTCACTGAAACTTGTGTCCAGTGGATAGTGGCATGTGCTGAAACTCACTGTGCCAGTGGATAGTGGCATGTGTCACTGAAACTTGTGTCAGTGGATAGTGGCATGTGTCAGTGGATAGTGGCATGTGTCAGTGGATAGTGGCATGTGTCACTGAAACTTGTGCCAGTGGATAGTGGCATGTGTCAGTGGATAGTGGCATGTCAGTGGATAGTGGCATGTGTCAGTGGATAGTGGCATGTGTCACTGAAACTTGTGTCAGTGGATAGTGGCATGTGTCAGTGGATAGTGGCATGTGTCAGTGGATAGTGGCATGTGTCACTGAAACTTGTGCCAGTGGATAGTGGCATGTGTCACTGAAACTTGTGCCAGTGGATAGTGGCATGTGTCACTGAGTGGATAGTGGCATGTGTCACTGAAACTTGTGTCAGTGGATAGTGGCATGTGTCAGTGGATAGTGGCATGTGTCACTGAAACTTGTGCATGTGTCAGTGGATAGTGGCATGTGTCACTGGATAGTGGCATGTGCCAGTGGATAGTGGCATGTGTCACTGAAACTTGTGCCAGTGGATAGTGGCATGTGTCACTGAAACTTGTGCCAGTGGATAGTGGCATGTGTCACTGAAACTTGTGCCAGTGGATAGTGGCATGTGTCAGTGGATAGTGGCATGTGTCAGTGGATAGTGGCATGTGTCACTGAAACGTGTCAGTGGATAGTGGCATGTGTCACTGAAACTTGTGTCAGTGGATAGTGGCATGTGTCACTGAAACGTGTCAGTGGATAGTGGCATGTGTCACTGAAACTTGTGTCAGTGGATAGTGGCATGTGTCAGTGGATAGTGGCATGTGTCACTGAAACTTGTGCCAGTGGATAGTGGCATGTGTCACTGAAACTTGTGCCAGTGGATAGTGGCATGTGTCACTGAAACTTGTGTCAGTGGATAGTGGCATGTGTCACTGAAACTTGTGTCAGTGGATAGTGGCATGTGTCACTGAAACTTGTGTCAGTGGATAGTGGCATGTGTCAGTGGATAGTGGCATGTGTCACTGAAACTTGTGTCAGTGGATAGTGGCATGTGTCACTAGTGGATAGTGGCATGTGTCAGTGGATAGTGGCATGTGTCAGTGAAACTTGTGCCAGTGGATAGTGGCATGTGTCACTGAAACTTGTGCCAGTGGATAGTGGCATGTGTCAGTGGATAGTGGCATGTGTCACTGAAACTTGTGCCAGTGGATAGTGGCATGTGTCAGTGGATAGTGGCATGTCACTGAAACTTGTGCCAGTGGATAGTGGCATGTGTCAGTGGATAGTGGCATGTGATGTCAGTGGATAGTGGCATGTGTCACTGAAACTTGTGCCAGTGGATAGTGGCATGTGTCACTGAAACTTGTGCCAGTGGATAGTGGCATGTGTCACTGAAACTTGTGCCAGTGGATAGTGGCATGTGTCACTGAAACTTGTGTCAGTGGATAGTGGCATGTGTCAGTGAAACTTGTGTCAGTGGATAGTGGCATGTGTCAGTGGATAGTGGCATGTGTCACTGAAACTTGTGCCAGTGGATAGTGGCATGTGTCAGTGAAACTTGTGTCAGTGGATAGTGGCATGTGTCACTGAAACTTGTGTCAGTGGATAGTGGCATGTGTCAGTGGCATGTGTCAGTGGATAGTGGCATGTGTCACTGAAACTTGTGTCAGTGGATAGTGGCATGTGTCAGTGGATAGTGGCATGTGTCACTGAAACTTGTGCCAGTGGATAGTGGCATGTGTCAGTGAAACTTGTGCCAGTGGATAGTGGCATGTGTCAGTGGATAGTGGCATGTGTCACTGAAACTTGTGTCAGTGGATAGTGGCATGTGTCAGTGAAACTTGTGTCAGTGGATAGTGGCATGTGTCACTGAAACTTGTGCCAGTGGATAGTGGCATGTGTCACTGAAACTTGTGCCAGTGGATAGTGGCATGTGTCACTGAAACTTGTGTCAGTGGATAGTGGCATGTGTCACTGAAACTTGTGTCAGTGGATAGTGGCATGTGTCAGTGGATAGTGGCATGTGTCACTGAAACTTGTGTCAGTGGATAGTGGCATGTGTCAGTGGATAGTGGCATGTGTCACTGAAACTTGTGCCAGTGGATAGTGGCATGTGTCACTGAAACTTGTGTCAGTGGATAGTGGCATGTGTCACTGAAACTTGTGCCAGTGGATAGTGGCATGTGTCAGTGGATAGTGGCATGTGTCAGTGGATAGTGGCATGTGTCACTGAAACTTGTGCCAGTGGATAGTGGCATGTGTCACTGAAACTTGTGTCACTGGATAGTGGCATGTGTCAGTGGATAGTGGCATGTGCCAGTGGATAGTGGCATGTGTCACTGAAACTTGTGCCAGTGGATAGTGGCATGTATCACTGAAACTTGTGCCAGTGGATAGTGGCATGTGTCACTGAAACTTGTGCCAGTGGATAGTGGCATGTGTCACTGAAACTTGTGTCAGTGGATAGTGGCATGTGTCACTGAAACTTGTGCCAGTGGATAGTGGCATGTGTCACTGAAACTTGTGTCAGTGGATAGTGGCATGTGTCACTGAAACTTGTGTCAGTGGATAGTGGCATGTGTCAGTGGATAGTGGCATGTGTCACTGAAACTTGTGTCAGTGGATAGTGGCATGTGTCACTGAAACTTGTGTCAGTGGATAGTGGCATGTGTCACTGAAACTTGTGTCAGTGGATAGTGGCATGTGTCACTGAAACTTGTGTCAGTGGATAGTGGCATGTGTCAGTGGATAGTGGCATGTGTCACTGAAACTTGTGTCAGTGGATAGTGGCATGTGTCAGTGGATAGTGGCATGTGTCACTGAAACTTGTGTCAGTGGATAGTGGCATGTGTCACTGAAACTTGTGCCAGTGGATAGTGGCATGTGTCACTGAAACTTGTGTCAGTGGATAGTGGCATGTGTCACTGAAACTTGTGCCAGTGGATAGTGGCATGTGTCAGTGGATAGTGGCATGTGTCAGTGGATAGTGGCATGTGTCACTGAAACTTGTGTCAGTGGATAGTGGCATGTGTCAGTGGATAGTGGCATGTGCCAGTGGATAGTGGCATGTGTCACTGAAACTTGTGCCAGTGGATAGTGGCATGTGTCACTGAAACTTGTGCCAGTGGATAGTGGCATGTGTCACTGAAACTTGTGTCAGTGGATAGTGGCATGTGTCACTGAAACTTGTGTCAGTGGATAGTGGCATGTGTCACTGAAACTTGTGCCAGTGGATAGTGGCATGTGTCACTGAAACTTGTGTCAGTGGATAGTGGCATGTGTCACTGAAACTTGTGCCAGTGGATAGTGGCATGTGTCAGTGGATAGTGGCATGTGTCAGTGGATAGTGGCATGTGTCACTGAAACTTGTGTCAGTGGATAGTGGCATGTGTCAGTGGATAGTGGCATGTGCCAGTGGATAGTGGCATGTGTCACTGAAACTTGTGCCAGTGGATAGTGGCATGTGTCACTGAAACTTGTGCCAGTGGATAGTGGCATGTGTCACTGAAACTTGTGTCAGTGGATAGTGGCATGTGTCACTGAAACTTGTGTCAGTGGATAGTGGCATGTGTCACTGAAACTTGTGTCAGTGGATAGTGGCATGTGTCAGTGGATAGTGGCATGTGCCAGTGGATAGTGGCATGTGTCACTGAAACTTGTGCCAGTGGATAGTGGCATGTATCACTGAAACTTGTGCCAGTGGATAGTGGCATGTGTCAGTGGATAGTGGCATGTGTCACTGAAACTTGTGTCAGTGGATAGTGGCATGTGTCAGTGGATAGTGGCATGTGCCAGTGGATAGTGGCATGTGTCACTGAAACTTGTGCCAGTGGATAGTGGCATGTATCACTGAAACTTGTGCCAGTGGATAGTGGCATGTGTCACTGAAACTTGTGCCAGTGGATAGTGGCATGTATCACTGAAACTTGTGCCAGTGGATAGTGGCATGTGTCACTGAAACTTGTGTCAGTGGATAGTGGCATGTGTCACTGAAACTTGTGTCAGTGGATAGTGGTATGTGTCAGTGGATAGTGGCATGTGTCACTGAAACTTGTGCCAGTGGATAGTGGCATGTGTCACTGAAACTTGTGCCAGTGGATAGTGGCATGTGTCACTGAAACTTGTGCCAGTGGATAGTGGCATGTATCACTGAAACTTGTGCCAGTGGATATTGGCATGTGTCAGTGGATAGTGGCATGTGTCAGTGGATAGTGGCATGTGTCACTGAAACTTGTGTCAGTGGATAGTGGCATGTGTCACTGAAACTTGTGTCAGTGGATAGTGGCATGTGTCACTGAAACTTGTGTCAGTGGATAGTGGCATGTGTCACTGAAACTTGTGCCAGTGGATAGTGGCATGTGTCAGTGGATAGTGGCATGTGTCACTGAAACTTGTGCCAGTGGATAGTGGCATGTGTCACTGAAACTTGTGCCAGTGGATAGTGGCATGTATCACTGAAACTTGTGCCAGTGGATAGTGGCATGTGTCACTGAAACTTGTGTCAGTGGATAGTGGCATGTGTCACTGAAACTTGTGTCAGTGGATAGTGGCATGTGTCAGTGGATAGTGGCATGTGTCACTGAAACTTGTGCCAGTGGATAGTGGCATGTGTCACTGAAACTTGTGTCAGTGGATAGTGGCATGTGTCAGTGGATAGTGGCATGTGTCACTGAAACTTGTGCCAGTGGATAGTGGCATGTGTCACTGAAACTTGTGCCAGTGGATAGTGGCATGTGTCAGTGGATAGTGGCATGTGTCACTGAAACTTGTGCCAGTGGATAGTGGCATGTGTCAGTGGATAGTGGCATGTGTCACTGAAACTTGTGCCAGTGGATAGTGGCATGTGTCAGTGGATAGTGGCATGTGTCAGTGGCATGTGTCAGTGGATAGTGGCATGTGTCACTGAAACTTGTGTCAGTGGATAGTGGCATGTGTCAGTGGCATGTGTCAGTGGATAGTGGCATGTGTCACTGAAACTTGTGCCAGTGGATAGTGGCATGTGTCACTGAAACTTGTGTCAGTGGATAGTGGCATGTGTCAGTGGATAGTGGCATGTGTCACTGAAACTTGTGTCAGTGGATAGTGGCATGTGTCAGTGGATAGTGGCATGTGTCAGTGGATAGTGGCATGTGTCAGTGGATAGTGGCATGTGTCAGTGGATAGTGGCATGTGTCAGTGGATAGTGGCATGTGTCAGTAGATAGTGGCATGTGTCACTGAAACTTGTGCCAGTGGATAGTGGCATGTGTCAGTGGCATGTGTCAGTGGATAGTGGCATGTGTCACTGAAACTTGTGCCAGTGGATAGTGGCATGTGTCACTGAAACTTGTGCCAGTGGATAGTGGCATGTGTCACTGAAACTTGTGCCAGTGGATAGTGGCATGTGTCACTGAAACTTGTGCCAGTGGATAGTGGCATGTGTCAGTGGATAGTGGCATGTGCCAGTGGATAGGGCATGTGTCACTGAAACTTGTGCCAGTGGATAGTGGCATGTGTCACTGAAACTTCTGTCAGTGGATAGTGGCATGTGTCAGTGGATAGTGGCATGTGTCAGTGGATAGTGGCATGTGTCACTGAAACTTCTGTCAGTGGATAGTGGCATGTGTCAGTGGATAGTGGCATGTGTCAGTGGCATGTGTCAGTGGATAGTGGCATGTGTCAGTGGATAGTGGCATGTGTCACTGAAACTTGTGCCAGTGGATAGTGGCATGTGTCACTGAAACTTGTGTCAGTGGATAGTGGCATGTGTCACTGAAACTTGTGTCAGTGGATAGTGGCATGTGTCACTGAAACTTGTGCCAGTGGATAGTGGCATGTGTCACTGACACGGCCGCGGAACATGTCGCTTTATGTTGTGTCCATATGGTTGTGTCACGTCCAGTTGCCTACATATGCCGCTATCTGCCATGGTATGACGTTCAGGCAACTCCAGAAGGAATGCATTCACATTTGTGTTTATTATAGCCTAATTCCATAAAATTAGTTGTGAAATAGTAAAGCCATAGATAAGTAGGTATAGCCTAAGTATGCAAATAAATTAGTAATCGGAGTCTGATATTAATATAAATAATTAGTAAATAATTTATATAACATACTTTATGTATAAATAACATTTTATTTGTATTTTAAATCAGATAAAGTATTTACAAATTAGCCTTTATAAATCAGACTCTGGGTACTGTTTTTGTTATCGTCTAACTCACAAATCAAAGAACAGATACACCACCCGTTTATGTTCCTCAACTGTCGTAAGTTATGGTGTATATTTGCTCTGGCTAATGTGTATACTGCCACCTATAGGAGAGCGTGCAGCATGACGCAAAATTAAAGGTTTACAGTAACGGATGCGACTGTTAATGCGGTATTTGAAGTGACTTGAGATGAATGGTTTGTTCGTGTTTTCTAGGACGTGCAGTTTGCTCTTTGTGAACATCAGACCAAACTCAGGGCTGCAGAGAGAAAATGGTGAAAATCAAATGACCCGTCTGACCTGGGTAAGTATCAATCT
Organism: Gobiocypris rarus; assembly: GCA_023029165.1. Taxonomy (NCBI): domain Eukaryota; kingdom Metazoa; phylum Chordata; class Actinopteri; order Cypriniformes; family Gobionidae; genus Gobiocypris; species Gobiocypris rarus. The sequence goes on from CM040933.1 coordinate 23,479,934, forward strand.
CTGCTTTCATCCTTCTCAGATGATGTCCATAGGCCTGTTGCATGAAGCTAACTGAACAAACTCTGAGTTTCAGAGTAGGTTTAGAGTTGACAAATCCAGACAAATCCAACCTGGTTTAGATCAAGTTCAACGGTTTCTCAAAGCTTGGTATAAACTTTCTCTGTTAACTCAGGTTTAATCCAGAGTTTGCGATTAACTCTGAAGCGTGTGCACCTGAAAGTGTGACACGTGTGGCAAACAGCCAATAACAGTGTCCATTTAATTCACTTCTCTCAAGAGAGATGGCGCAATTCACTTCTCTTCTGAAGATTGAGAGATCATTTTGAAAATTATCATGAAATTAAATGCTTTTACAAAGCAGGAATAAACTGCTGCTGCAGCAACAGTTTGAGAAGGCAGCTGAAAGAATATCTGACTATCAATGCATGATGTGAATCAAATGAATATGCCTAATAATTATAGGTTCACAAAGAGCTCAAATTAATACATGTTTAAAATAATTATGAATGCATGTTTTATATTTATATTAATATTTGGCTACTTGTCAATCAATATAATAATTATGTGAATATATTACGATAATTAAAAATAATTATAATTCATATTATATAAATATAATAAATAATTAGCACCAAAGGAAGAGCAATTGTGTTTCAAAGGTTGTTGTTGTTTTTTTTTCACTGTACTGCAACTTTGGAATGAGAGATACAGGGGGTGTGGCGGTAACACTTTACAATAAGGGTGCACTAATATGCATTATTTCATGCTTAACTAATGCACAGATAATCATGAGTTAATGTATTACTAATGGTGAACTAACCCATTTATTAATGATTACTGCATCAGCAACTAATGAAGATTCGACATGATTAATAGATTAAGTAATCATTACATTGTTATTAGTTAAATGTGTAATAATAAATTAATTCCTTAATAACATATTTTATGAACTAATAATGTAAATTAATGTGTTAATTACCACAACGGGTCAAAGCCATACATTTCAACTTCCAGTTGTCTGCTTTAATTAATCATTAGCTAATGATTTACAAACGTGCCATTATGTTATGACTTTACTTGTTGGGGCACATGACTATTAACTAATTAAAAATTCATTCAAAACCCATAACCACAATTACATATTACTTAATCAATTAGTTAATACTCATGTGCCCCAACAAGTAAAGTCATAACATAATGACACATTTGTAAATCATTAGCTAATGATTAATTAAAGCAGACAACTGGAAGTTGAAATGCATGGCTTTGACCCGTTGTGGTAATTAACGCATTAATTTACATTATTAGTTCATAAAATATGTTATTAAGGAATGAATACATTATTACACATTTAACTAATAACAATGTAATGATTACTTAATCTATTAATCATGTCGAATCTTCATTAGTTGCTGATGCAGTAATCATTAATAAATGGGTTAGTTCACCATTAGTAACTCATTAACTCATCATTATCTGTGCATTAGTTAAGCATGAAATAATGCATATTAGTGCACCCTTATTGTAAAGTGTTACCGGTGTGGCTTTAATGCGTCTTTACTTGCAGCTGATTGGTCCAGTTTGGGTTTGTGATCTCAAACCCAGAATAAAACCTGCTCCAGAGCAGGTTAGCCATGTAGTGTAAGTTACCATGGTGATGAACACTGCTAAAAACCAATCCACCTTCTTGAGCCCGAAAAAACAGAGTTTACTCAAACTAATCTTGAACTTACCTGGGTAGCAACTGAAACCAGCTTTGTGCAACAGGCCACATACGGCTAAATCCTTATATTTCCACAACAAAATCAACAGCACCTCTAACATACGCACACTTTTCAGAACATTCAACTCTCTCTTCTGTCCCCCTTCACCACCTCTCTATCTGCAGATGATTTTGCCCACTTTTTCACTGATAAAACTACAACCATCAGCAGTCAGTTCCCACCTCCACACACAGGATTTTAGATCAGCCACATCCACAGCCAAACATCATCTATCCTCCTTCTCTACACTCACGGAGGCAGAAGTATCCAGACTTCTCCTCTCCAGACATCCTACCACCTGCCCTCTAGATCCTATCCCCTCACACCTTCTACAAGCAATATCTCCTACACTCCTACCAGCACTCACACACATCAACACATCTCTCTGCACCAGCTTTTTCCCTACCACATTCAAGCAGGCTCAGGTATCCCCACTGCTTAAAAACACTTTAGACACATCACTTGTAGAGAACTACAGACCTATTTCTCTCCTGTTATACATAGCAAACACTTGAATGAATTGTTTTTCAACCATTTTTCCTCTCACAATTTAATCAGCTGGACGTAAACCAGTCGGGTTTCAAAAAGGGCCACTCAACAGAGACTGCATTACTGTCAGTCACTGAAGCCCTGCGGATGGCAAAAGCTGCTTCCAAATCATCAGTCCTCATCCTCCTTGAGCTATCTGCTGCCTTTGACACAGTGAATCACCAGATTCTTCTGTCCACCCTCTCATCACTGGGAATGACAGGGACTCCACTGGTTTGAATCCTATCTCACAGGTAGGTCTTTCAAGGTTGCTTGGAGAGGAGAGGTATCCAAAGCACATCAACTGACCACTGGGGTTCCTCAGACCTCTTCTCTTCTCCATTTACACTACATCATTGGGACCCATCATACAGGCACATGGCTTCTCATACATTGCTATGCTGATGACACAACTCTACCTTTCAATTCAACCAGATTATCCCACAGTAGATGGACTACTCTCAAGCTGTTTGGCAGACATCTTGGCATGGATGAAAGAACATCACCTGCAGCTCAACCTGGCCAAGACTGAGATTCTCGTCTTCCCTGCCGATCCGACTCTACAACACAATTTCACCATCCAGCAAGGTTCATCTTTGATTACCCCTGAAGGGTCGGTCAGAAATCTTGGATTAATATTTGACGACCAGCTGTCCTTCAAAGACCACATTTCAAAGACAGCTCAGTCATGCAGATTTGCGCTGCACAACATCAGGAAGATCAGACCGTTCCTTACAGAGCATGCAACACAGCTTCTCGTCAAGGCCCCTGTCATTTCTAGGCTTGACTACCGCAATGAACTTCTGGTCTTCCATAGTGTGCAATCAAAATGCTTCAAATGATTCAGAACGCTGTGGCACGTCTTGTCTTCAACAAGCCCTAAAGGGCCCATGTCACACCTCTCTTCATCTCTCTGCACTGGCTACCGCTCGCTGCCCGCATCAAGTTTAAAGCTTATGGATCCACCACAAGCACAGCACCAGCATACTTCCTCTCGCTCCTACGAGTCTACACCCCCACCAGAAGCCTTCGCTCAGCTAAGGAGCATAGGTTCATGGTAACATCACAGAGAGGCATGAAATCCCTCTCCAGAACTTTTTCATTCACCGTTCCTGGCTGGTGGAACGATCTTCCCACCTCTATCCGGATGGCAGACTTCATTCAAAAGACAGCTAAAAACTCATCTCTTCCATGAGCACTTATCATTAAAAAAAAAACAATTATCTTCTAATCTTCTAATCCCTCCCTATTCTAACTTAGGCTACTCTGAGTAATGTCCAAAACTTGGTATTTAAGGCACTTTTTGCATTTCTTCGCCTCTTCATGACTGATCGCTTCCTGTACTCCTTAGTTGTAAGTCGTTTTGGATAAAAGCGTCTGCTAAAAGCATAAATGTAATACTACCAAAACAGGCAATTTACTGTCTTTGCCATCTGTGGTCTAGGTAGTAACTTACTTATTTTTTTTATTTTTTACACATGCTTAAAGGCCTTAAAATATTTGAACCCTGTTAATTGCTTTTTGCAGCTATATTACTATTAGGCCTATTATTGAGTTTTTGGAGGGTTCCTAAAAGCATTACATGGACCTTTGGTAGTTACAAAGAGCACTTCCACAGCCAAGAAAAAGATCATGTTATATTGTAGGTTAAACACTGTTGGGCTTGACCTTATTGTTTATGCTTAACATCCAAGAATCTATGTTATTACTTTGAAACGGATATTTCATACACAAAACATGCTTGTCAATGTAAGAGTTCTGAAGGTTAAAATGTTTTTAGTCAGCACAAATCAAATGTCACAAAAGACAAGAAACATTTGTAATAGTATGATGCATGGTCTGAGGGGTTGCTGCTCACTAGGCGATTTCCCACCAGAGCTTGTTCACATTCCTCCACACCTCATATAGAGTCTCAGGCTTTCATTTTCCAGTCTACTGAACCTGAGGTTTAATTAAATGGCAGAGCTCCAGAGAACAAAGTGAGCGAGAAGGGACAGAGGGAGGAGAGGAGCAGGTGTTTTCTTCAACCAACATTTTGACCAGCTGAAACGCTGCCAGCAAAGAGGCACCCCTCTGACTACTAGTCATAAAAAATAATTATTCACACACATTCAGTACAGCAAGTTTGTTTATTTGCTGCAGACTATTAAACATCTGGGGTCATATTTTGGTCAAAATTAAACTTCATTTACTCAACCTCATGTTGTTTCAAACTCATTGTTCTTTCTTTCTTTTTTGTGTGGAAAATAAAAGGAGATGATAGGCAGGATGTCCAAGCTGATCTTTCACCACAGTGAGAGTAGACAGCAACCAGTGGCTGTCAAGCAGTCAAGATGGCAGCCAGATGTGTGAAAACCATTGACAAAAACAGACAAACATGCCCTGTTCTTAAAGGGATAAGAGATTTGTCCAAACCTGTGTGACTTACTTAAAAGATAATTTGAAGATTAGAATAAGAATATTATATTAGAATAATTTGAAAAAAGATTGTTTTAGTTTTAGATCCCATTGACCCCTTCTATATGGGTCAATGACATGACGTGCATATTATTGCGTTATTTTCTTTTAAATTAATTGTATAAATTCATGACATACTCTATATCACTTTATTCAAAACCTAATTAGTTTTAATTCATTTTTAGTACATTTTAATGATCGTTTTGGAGTAAAAACTGCTAAGGGTAGGTTATATACACATACTATATACATATAGATACGACTATTTGGATGTACCGCTTGACAAAAATGTAAAAAAATGAATTTAAACACTATGAAATGTCACTTAACAACTGAAATTACTCAAAAATATGCATTGCATCACTTTTGAAGAGATAAAAACACCTTTTTAAAGCTTTATTTGTCAATGACCCATAGGAAAAATATATAATAAAAGTCAATGGCAACTGAAACTTTTTTATTTCCAATATTCTTCAACTGACCTTTTTCATGTTCCACAGAAGAAAGAAAGTCATGCAGGTTTGGAATAACTTTAGGGTGAGAAAATTATAAGAGTTTTCATTTTTGGATGAACTATGACTTCAACTCCCCTGCTGACTCATTTCCTTTTAATGAATGAAGCTCAAGGCTGACACACTAATAATTTCATCTGTCCTACACATGTTGACCTCTGAACTTTGCTCTCAGAGGAGTATCGCAACAAACTGGCAGGGGTCAGATTGGTGTTTGACTTTGGAAGTCTAGAGTCCTCCTGCTAATGCAACCGAACTCTCATTCACTTCCAAACAAGAACACATTCCACACGGCAGACCAAAACGAAACAAGAGGGAGACAAATCTCACAACTGAAGGATGAAGGAAATGCCGTCCAGCTGTCATATACTTCCTTTATGGACAAGCGAGTCAACTCAGAATACAAGAGATGAAAGAAAGGTTCTTTTTGTCTGAAGTGGCTGTCAGTGAATTAGTCTCTAGTCCTCTTGATTGTGGCCTCCTGGTTGCCATGGATTTCTTTTAAAGAGTGAGAATTATGTAGAAACGCCCCGTTACACCCTTACAGACTCAGCACAGGTCAGTGACCAAACTAGGGCTGTTCTTAACATTTTTTTTACAAGATGCATAATCTTGTAACAATCTGTTGAGTGTCTGTGAGATTGTTTGATAAAGTTCAGAGGAAACTATCGTGTGACTCAAACACAGCTCTGATGTGGCATCTCAATGCACTTCAAAGTCAGTCAGCCACAGACGTGACCAGACAGGCCTGATCTTAACTGTGATCTGTGATGTGGTTCTCAGCACTTTTTCATCTGTCCAAGCCGGACTGTTTAGGATAAACAGAGTGTTTGAGTACACATGAGAGAGGGTGAAAATAAAGCTAGATTTGAGAAAATGTGAGTGATGCTGCCCAAGCAAAAATCTTTATTGTGGGTGGTTTCATTATTCAATATTAAGTCAATATTATGAGACATAAAGTTGAAATTATGAAATATGAAAAAAAGAGAAATAGTCTCAACTCACAACTGTGAAATAAATAGAGAAATGAAGTCTTAAATGTGAGAAATAGTCACAAATTTGAGATATAAAATCTTAAGGGTACACAATGCAACATTAAGTCAATCAATCCTTCTTCCAAAACATGTTTTTGTCTTACCCCTATTCTATGGTATGCCTGTTATAACAGAGTTTACATATTAGACCTTGTTGGGATGTTTTTGACAGGAAATTGCATACATACGTCACTCGTCTGTGTGTGTCTCGTCATATCCGTAATAGAGAAAGGTTGATCTGGCTACTTTGACGCATGTATGGTACAAAAGCAGTAGACTGTAGTGAAGTATTTTTACTTTCTACTCAAGTACAATTTTTTAAGTTTATGTACGTTCTCAGTGTTTTTCTTTGGAAAACTTTTACTTCACTACATTCCAAAGCATAATGTCTAACAGCCTTCAGCGCGCGGTAAGTGAGGTCTGCACACAATCTGACGTAGTTTATGCAACATATCGTGTACATTGACCTCACTTACCGGAAGCGATCATGCGCTGAAGGCTGTTGGACATAGTGGTGTATTAGAGGTAAAACATTTTATAAATACTTTTCGGTTTTTCGCACAAACCGATCGTTTCGAGTCTTAAGACATCGATGTGTCGTCACGAGCCGCAGGGTTTAATTTGGATTTGTCTGTGCATGTTTTTTTTACTCATAGATTTTGTTACCATTCACATGCATTATACGACTGACAGACTGCAACGGTTGGAGTTAAAAATCTTAATTTGTGTTCTACTGAAGAAACTAAGTGACCGATATCTTTGATGCCCTGAGGGTAAGCAGATAAACATAACATTTTTGGTGAACTAAAAATACTTCACTACTGTCCGCCTCAGTATAAAAGTGGCATAGGTTAGTTGTCACAACGAGAGAGAAAAGTTAAAGTCCCCATGTAGTCAATAATTTTTACTTCATTTAGTATATGCGGACCATGAATATGCAAATTAGCCCCGCCCCCACTCACACCAACTCAGAGATCCACTCGCTAAACTTTTACTGAAGTTACTCCAGTAAACGCTGCACATGAGTATCGCTCTTTACAACATTGGACACAACGGTAATTAATATGATAAGTCTTTTGCTTGACTATGTTATCACAGCTAATAATGTGTTGCTAATGTTACACTAACCTTGTTCCCCTTCGCCATCTCAGTCTGCCTTCTAAAAATCAGCATCCAAAGTCAGTGGAGAAAGACATGTAGGTCATCATAACATCATAATATATATTATACACATAATTCACCTGCTATATAGCTAAATGTGCATGGTTTTTCATTTCAACAGATATTGCTTCTCTTAAAACTGCTTCAGAGCGGTCATTAATTATATGCTAAAGCCTGCTCACACGTTGACGTGATTGGTTGCAAGGTAGTTTGTGGTGTCAGAAACACCGTCGTTTTTTGAGATTGTCTTCAGTTCACTGTAGTTTTAAGGAGAAAATATTCAGCAATGGTGTTGACTAATGCGTTTTATTACTCAACAGGTGAGTAAGGTATTTTAATGAACAGATACATTCCCATATGTAGCTCTCTAACAGAGTTCATAGTCTATGGTTCATAGTAGAGCAGAAGGGTCATATTCATCCGCAGTCATGCAGACCCGAAGCACAACCAAAACAATGTTCAGAAATAGTGTGTTATGTTCAGAAATAGTCACAATTGTGATATTGTATTAGTACTGTTATATCATTAATTAGTATTTTTATATTCAGAATTTTTATTAAAATTATATTTATAACAATTATTTATATATAATAATATCATTTTTATTCTTTTTACTCAAAACTTACTTTACTTATGTTCATCTTGTTTTTAGTACATCTATGAGTTTTGGTGTTTTTAGGCCAACACCACTAATAAAGATGATTGAGTTTGTGAGAAGGCTGTTCATGTGAAAGAGACAAAAGCACATTTAACGTTTGTCTCAAACTTCCCCTACACAAACACACCTGCTCGACGTGTCAGACCCCTCAATCCACACATTAATAATTCCAGCAGGTTCTCAACACCTCTAATTCCTCATTATTAAGGAGAAAGAGACAGATAGCCCACGCTAAACATTCACCAGCATCCTGCACTGCACAAACAGTAAAGAGCAGAAAATCCTCTTGAAACCAAGGAAATAGCAAAAGGCAGGACCTCAGATTATTTTGTGGCTAGCAAAGAAACAAGTGAGGAGTGCGGTGAAGGGGGGATTATGAAATCCCCTGCCGCTTCAATATACCCTTAAATATCTTAATCAGATTCATAGTCAAAGCCTTAATTAATATTTATCCTCCTATTTCTAATGATTAATTTCAGTTGATTTTACTCAATAGAACTACTGAATGTTTGTTCTTCTTTTATGTTTTCTAAAGTTTGTATTTGGTCTTTGAGTGGCTTCTGGCCTATGTAACACAGCCCCTAACATGCTGGGAGTGCTGTAACAGTGTTTGCCCAGCTTCCAGAGATTAAAGATGAATTTGTCTTTCATTTTTATTACATTTTATATTTCCTTTTACTGAAACACTAAAGTATGGAGATGAATATTGCCTGTACTACTGTCTGTACCTCTCACTGAGAGAAAGCACATGCTATCAGTATGTTTTGGTTAAGTGCTTTGTTGATATGTAGTTAAGAGTCTCCAACCTTGGGAGAGCTGTGATGCTGGGGAGCTTTTGTGTGTGTGCGTTGCATGATCTGTGCAGGCCCAATACTGAAGATGGACATTTTCTGCACACAACACCAGACGTGAAGATGCCTTTCTGCAACCTCCGAGGCCAACAATGATCTAAATCTAGTCATGTGGCGATAACTAGTTTAGTGATATGCTTTGCTATCTATCCTTGTGTGGAAATTTACCATGACTGTGCATTTTCTCTGAGCCAATCAGAATCATACACCTTGCAATAATGATGTGGTTAGACCTGGAAAACAGTATAACTGTTGGGACAATTGTATGTACAGTACGACGAGACTGGTAGAGAAGGAGCGTGACCTACAAACTCCTTGTGAGAATTGAAGCTGGCTTCTGCTGATAAAACTGCAAACTATTCTTCAGTTAAATTTTTGTTTAATTAATTGCACTCCTGACTCTTTAGCCGCGTTTCCATCGCCATCTCATGGTCAATGTCCATAATAGCTGATAATAACATACATTGTCTTATTTTAAATCTAGCTTTACACACTTTACAAACACACAGAGCAGAATACGCTTTAGTATCAGTGATCTCTTTTCCGCCGTTTTGTTAACTATAGGCTAAGTTACCTCTTTAGTAAACCAGTAAATAATTTAGTACATAACCAGCAAAAGCAGCGCTGCTTGAATCTCCTCCATACTTGTTATTGTTGCATACAGTGTCACGCAAAAATTATTACTGTCCGTCGGTGACTGGGAAGAGCAGTCGCGCGCAATCCTACATCACTGGACTAATAATTTGCTTAATCTTCACGGAACTTTAGACCGCGGTGGAAACGCAGACAGAAGCAGGTCTGGGAGGAAAAAAAAAAGTTCCTGGTACAATTTGTTCCGGGTAATTTCGGTGGAAACAGGGCTCTTGTCTTCATTCTTCGCTACTGGTCTCTGGGTCTAAGCTGTTATACCCCTAACAGCGGCAATAAAGTTTCAACAACAAACTTGGTTCCAGTTGAAACACACAGAAAGTACTAATCCTTGAGTCAAACAGGCATGATGGGTACTGGGTAAGTCTCTCCAGCAGCCTAAGCCATCCCACAAATATGTATTTTTAGCAAAGCTAAAATAGCTGGCACCAATGATGTTTATAATCCAAACAATATATAGCCTACGGGCATATAGCTCTAGTTTTATTGTACGTGCCCAGTTATTGTGTTAGCATGTGAGTGCTACATCTGACTGGATGGCAAGTACCTACAAGTTTGTAGCATCTTTCACACTCCCTTAAACAACCTATTTAACAAAACAGTGCTTCCTCTTGCTCTTCCCTCAGTTTTTTTTTTTTTTAGGCTCACATGCTTTGAAGTTTAGTCTGCATGAAAAGAGATAATCAGAGCGCTAACTGCAGGACAGGATAAGGAACAAAAGGCCGGAGGTCTCGCTAAGTGAGCGGTGAAGCATTTCAGACAAACAGAATACACTCTTGCCTTTACAATAAGAGTATATCTATCAGAAAGAACATGCATGCTGACATGCAGTAGACATGTGATCATCCAGACGTGGATTTTCACTAGCATGCACACACCAAACAAAGTGATTAGCATTAGCCTGTGATTGCTGCTTTCAGACAGAATGTGATAATGTTGAAGGGCTCTACTTTGATGGCTACAAAAGTTGTGGCTCTTTGGTGTCTGAGAGAAAGGAATGAGAGTCTTTTGTCAGGGGAATAACACATCAATTAACAGGGGGATATTCAATTTTCTCGGGTCTGTGGCTAATGTTCTGGCAAGGCTCTTCGGTAACACTTTACAATAAGGGTGCACTAATATACATTAATTCATGCTTAACTAATGCACAGATAATGATGAGTTAATGTGTTACTAATGGTGAACTAACCCATTTATTAATGATTACTTATGATGACTATTAACTAATTCAAAATTAATTCAAAACTCATAACCACAATTACATATTACTTAATCAATTAGTTAATAGTCATGTGCCCCAACAAGTAAAGTCATAACATAATGACACATTTGTAAATCATTAGCTAATGATTAATTAAAGCAGACAACTGGAAGTTGAAATGCATGGCTTTGACCCGTTGTGGTAATTAACGCATTAATTTACATTATTAGTTCATAAAATGTGTTATTAAGGAATTAATGCATTATTACACATTTAACTAATAACAATGTAATGATTATCTATTAATCATGTCGAATCTTCATTAGTTGCTGATGCAGTAATCATTAATAAATGGGTTAGTTCACCATTAGTAACTCATTAACTCATCATTATCTGTGCATTAGTTAAGCATGAATTAATGCATATTAGTGCACCCGTATTGTAAAGTGTTGCCGGCTCTTCCAGTAATTTAGAATGTTCTCTCAGAGTTATCCGGTTTTTAATAACATTCATGGGACGCTTTTCTGAAACAATTTAGTTGGACGTTTATCTAATGAATATTACTTACTACTTGTTACAGATGGTTTAGAGAACATTCAAAAGTAATGTCCCCATAACGTGTGCAAAATAATAAAATCAAACATTTCCTTAAATGTTTTGTATAATGTTCACATAACCAAGATTTTTTTATTTTTTAGGTTCTGGGAATATTTAGAAAAAGCGTTTTCATAACTTACTGGAAAATTAACAAAACAAACTAAATTTTGTAAGCTAGTTCACTCCTTCATCGGTTAAATCACTGCTTCACTGGCACACACACACACACACGTGTCTGGTTCACTATATTTGTGGGGACTCTCCATAGACGTAATGGTTTTTACACCATACAAACTGTACATTCTATCCCCCTAAACTGCCCCTGCCCCTAAACCTACCCATCACAGGAAACATTCTGCATTTTTACTTTCTTAAAAAAACTCATCCTGTGTGATTTATAAGCCTTTTGAAAAGTGGGGACCGCTGGCTGGATGGCACAATGTAGGTGATCTCAGGTTTTACTATCCTTATGGGGACATTTTGGTTCCCACAATGTAATATAAACAAGGACACACACACACACACACACACAATCTGGGCACCTTAGTTTGTAACACTATGTTCTACACTTTTACTAGGAAAGGTTCTTTATTATTATCTGGTTCCATGAAGAACCTTTAACCCTTAAACGCATACCTCTGGTCTTTAGTGACCCGGGACGTCATTCACTACCCTCCCTCTCAATAATTTTTGAAAGTTAGACATCAATCTTCTTAGTATTCCTAGATCAATTCAATATAAACAATATAACAAGAAAAAATAATTATAAAAGAATGCCTGTTTTCCCATTCATTTTCTGTCAAAATTGTATAGGGTCGCTAAAGACCCAAAGTGTGTAACAGTATATTTTTTTCTGTATGACAATAATTGAATATTTGATGACTGAATATGGCAATGTCTGATACACATGATGAAGTGATGTTTCACTCATAGTTACCGCAGGCAGAAAACAAAAGAATATGAATTATCACTAGCAAAACTTAAAAGGACTCAGCGATTTACTGCAGAGCAAACACTGAACACAGTCAAATATCAGTGTCACTGTCACTTGATGGTGGATCTGGTACAGAGGCTTAGTGCTCCAAATATTGATTTTGAAGATGATGAAAATGATAGAGTTGAGAATATGTTTGAGATTGCATTTGCTCAAACTAAACCCTTCCAAGCTCCAAAAGGTAGCAAAACATGCTTTATTTCATTCTTCTGTAATTGTTACTCTAATATCGGGAGTGTTTTATATAATGGCGATGGGTATAGAGTTTCGAGTAGAAAAAACTTCTTTAGATTTTTTAAAATGTTCTTTCACACTAAAGACAAAAATTGGTTCTTTTAAGAACCGTTCGCTAAAAGGGTCTGTCAAAAATGATTCTTCTATAAAAAGAAATGACAAAAGAATACTAAAATAACACCATTGTACTTCCACTGTAAAAATAATATATATCATTTTCATGATTTATCACAACTTTTTGTCTTTTGTCAAATCAACTTAGAAAATGAATGTGGTTCAGATAATATTTAGAGTTTCAGTTTATTAAACCAATATCCTTTGTTGTATTAACTAAAATTTCAATGAACTCAACATTTTAAGGCAACTTAAAGGGATAGTTCACCCAAAAATGAAAATGTGTTTATCTGCTTACCCCCTGGGCATCCAAAATGTAGGTGTCTTTGTTTCTTCAGAAGAACACAAATGAAGATTGTTAACTACTCCAGACATTGCAGTGTGCCAGTCGTATAATGCATGTCAATGGGGTGTGATTCTATGAGAGTAAAAAAACATGCAAAGACAACTTTATATTAAACCCCGCGAGCGTGCCATCACTTCCATGGGTGAGGTCAAAATACACAATATGGGGTACAATACGCGCAAGATGTCATTTCCGCCGCTTGTATCCTATTGAGATAAACCATATTGTGTATTTTGAACTAAATGACATGCAAGAACAGGATGTGACTCCCAAACTGAATTGCAGCATAGCAGCTAAATTTCAGCATTCCACCAAAACAAACGTGTTCTCAGACACCAGGCCTGATGATGAAAGAGAAACACAGCACACCTGTTTGGTCCAACACAGTTATTACTCTGTTATTCGGTTCCACACCAAGAGAGGAAGAGCTGTAATCTCCCACACACTCTTTAATAATGGACTAACTCTCTTCACAAAGCTTGAGACGACTCTCCTCGTGTAATGACTGCTTTAAAGCGGCAATAGCACTCAAATCTAGAGAGACGGCGACTGAAAACAGCATCTTAAAGGCACAAGCATTTTCAATTTCTAACTCGGTTCAGGATTTTTCAGCCCAACTGTTTGAATGTTTTATTAGAGTTGATCCCTACCGCCATCTAGTGGTGATGCCTTCTGACCGTGGAGTGCACTGTAAGAACTCCACTCACACTTTGTTAGCTGCACCTTAACCGGGTTGGACCTCTTTTTACTTGAGAGCTGCCTTAATTATTTGTGGCATAGATTCAACAAGGTGCCGGAAACATTCCTCAGAGTTTTTGGTCCATATTTACATTGAGTTGCTGCAGATTTGTCGGCCGCACATCCATGATGTGAATCTCCCGTTGCAAAGGAGCTCTATGGATTAAGATCTGGTGACTGTGGAAGCCATTTGAGTTTAGTCAACTCACTGTCATGTTCAAGAATCCAGTTTGAGATGATTGTGAAATGGGGTTATCCAGCTGGAAGTAGCCATCAGAATATGAGTACAGTGTGGTCATTAAGAGTTGGACATCAATACTCAGGCTGTGGAAACAATGCTCAATACTAAGGAGCTTAAACTGTGCCAAGAAAATATCCCCAAACCATTACTCCATCAACAGCAGCCTCAACCTTTGATAGCAGGCAGGATGGATCCATGCGTAAATTCTGACCCGACCATCTGAATGTTGCAGCAGAAACCAGACTCATCAGCAGGCCTTTGCCCATGCCAATGGTAGCCTAGTTTCCTGTTCTTGGCTGACATGAGTGGCACTGGTGTGGTCTTCTAGCCCATGTGCTTTGACATGTTGTATTCAGAGACTTTTTGATTAACTCGGTTGAAACGAGTTGAACTGTTGTCTTTCTATAAGCTTGACCCAGTCTGGCCATTCGCCTCTGGCATCAACAAGGCATTATCACCCACAGCGCACCGGATACTTCCTTTTTTTCCGGGCTATTATCTGTAAACTATAGAGATGATTGTGCATGAAAATCCCAGTAGATCAGCAGTTTCTGAAATACTCAAGACTCCCGTCTGGTAGCCATGCCATGTTGAAGTCACTTAAATCACCTTTCTCCCCATTCTGATGCTCATTTTGAACTTCAGCAGATCGTCTTATGTCTACATGTCTAAAGCGGTCTAAATGCATAGAGTTGCTGCCATCTGATTGACTGATTAGATGCAGGACAACAAGCAGTTGAACAGCGTACCTAATATCAGAAATTCCAATATCAAAACAACTAAGAGCCACAACCTAATAATAGTACGCAGTAAGAAATGTATGTATATATATAAATTAAAACATTATCTTTTGTTTACAGTCATATCCTTCACCCACAAAACACAATGCAATACAAAAGTCAACACAGAAAATTCCTTTATAATAACACTGCACATTTGGTCCTATTTCCACATACTTTTCTTAGTGTACAATTTATAGGATAAAACATTTGACCGAGTATGAAGTTACAGCGACGTGTCATGCAGGCATACATGTGAAGTGTTTAAAAAGCATCCCAGGATGCACCTCACTGTTGGTTGAGTGAAAGTCCAGAGGTCATTACATGACAAAAGTAATTATGTTAGTTTGGATGACTTTCTATCGTTTTAAAAAAAACGAGAAAAATTGTACAAATAAAGAACAAACAGACATGTCCAAATCATTCTCTCAGAAACAAGATGCTATACAACAACACAAATGAAGACACCAACAGAAAGACATGTAAATACAGTTTTATTGTAAGAAATGGACTTTCAGTTAAAAATGTGGAACTCTTAACAGCCTGCAAGTACAAAAAACAGGGAGAGAGACAGTTTGGTCGTGGTGCGGGCCCCACAATGTACTGAGTACCTTCGCTACAGATTGTTCTTAAAGGCCACAGAGCATTGAAAGAAAGGAGGGAAGCGTGAATCACTGCATTTCACACACATTACCTGCTTCCAAACAACGTCCTTCCACATTTTTACTTGCAGCCATCCACCGATATTTAGCAGTTCGGATTGTGAAATTACAATGAGATATTTGTCAAAACGCAAGCTCAGAAATGTGAGTGTCACTTGTTTTCCTATTATCTCCTACTAACAGACCCAGCGCTGTTAAATCCACCCGAATGCAGCAACATTTCTAATCCAATAAACCAAAACAACCAGCAAAGAGGCTTTTCTAGCAAAAACAGGCAAGTTCTTAAGGGTCAAGGTATTTAATAGCACCAATAAAAACTCTGATTGCCGGCTTTGCATGCGCTATCGATGTAAAATGCAACATTGAGAACTACACAGAGAAAAAAATCATATTGTTTGAGAATGACCAGTGCACATGAAAACAATGAAACTACACATCAGAGAAAGTCAGTTGGCACAGTGATCCAAAGTCATAATCGTCATAAATCTCCAAAAACCACAAATGAAGTGAGTGATCACTGCTTAGAACAAGCAACTCGCATAGATCAAATCCAGAAAGCTGTTGTTTTAGAAAAGAACAAGCCTTTGGTTGATATTTTTTAGTGTTTTTGCATTTGTATCATCAGCCTGACATGGTTATTTAGGGAATGGTCTTGAAAGAGTGCAATCTTTTAAAATAACTCAAAGGATTTCATTGTTTATCTTAGTTTTGGGTCTGAAATAATCAATATTCTGCTGCTGCTGCTTTTTCTACAAATAATAATTAAAAGAAACAAATGAAAACTTAAAACTTTAATAACTTGAATTACAAACATTTGTCAAAAGAGACAGAGCGAATGAAGGACAGAAAAATGCATTAAATATAAGGCAGTAAAAACAGGTAGAAAAAGGGCAGTGTTTGTCTTGTCAACTCAAATTGGGCCTTGAGTCCACCAATGTAGTGGCCTAGGATAAATCTTTAAAACAAACGCAATAAAATTATAATAAAATATTTGTACTCATGCAACTGTGGTGCTACAGTACAGCAGCATCCTGTAGACCAAGGCGCACGTCTGAGTGTTAGTACATGCGTCAACTCGAAAACGACGCTTCACTACATCCATAAAACAAAGAAAAGACAAACATCAGACTGGGTCCACTCCCTCCAGACAGTCTGTATAAGGCACAGTCACTGAGGATAGACTGGAGCGGTGGTGACTGCTATCTGCCTTGCACCAAAACCATGAGTGAAAACTACGAAGTGAGAAGGTTTTTGTGATGAACTAACGCACGTTTTATCATTCCATCCCTTGGTTTTGTGTCAGTAAGGTATGGTTCTGTATAAGACATGGACACAGATATGCATCACATCAGTGAGGGGAGGAGACGTCACCTATAAAACACTATAGACGATGTGTCCAAGACGTTTCAGAGACATTTAAAATAAGATAAATACATTTGCAGGTGTCTGAAGTTGCTAAAAGAGGAAAACAATATCCGATTGTATTTTACAGACAGGAAACGCACTCTTCCTCGGAGCGAAACAGGAGTATCGTGGCAGCCAGAGGTCTGAGAGCATTAAAACAGTTCTTTCAACATGATGTGTGTCTATGCATGCTTTAGCAGATGCAATGGGATTCAATATGGAGTTAGTTCGGAAAAGTCCAAATGCATAACGGGATGTGTGGATGGGAGGGGGGGGTATGTTGTAAGTGAGCTGTGTGGAGAGGACGGGAATGGAGAGAGTGAGAGGAAGGTAAAACTGCAACAAGTCACGAGCATTAGAACTCCTCCTGGTCCTCTGACTCAGCATCTGGTATGACAAATCCCTCCTGAGAGAGAGCAAGAGAAAAGAAGGAGGAAAGGGACAGAGAGAGAGTGAGTCATCTGATAACAAAAGTCTAGCCATTTAAAGATTGTTCCAAGAACGTGTTTCTCAACCCATTTTAGGGGTAAATCGTTTGTATGGTGAAGATGTAGTAAACAGGAAACAACACATCAATATGGATCGATGCATCAATCAAATTGTGTGATATTGAACTCTTACTAAACAAATAATTAATTCTGTTATTTAAAAAAAGACTATAAGTCTATTTTATGTTGTGGAGGTTCCAATAACACTGTTAAAAACGAAGGTTCTTCACTGGAATTGTTGGTTCCATGAAGAACCTTTAGAATGCATTGAACCTTTCTATTGCTCAGAAGATTCTTTATAGAGCAAAGGTTCTTTGGGGAAGCCAAAATGGTTCTTCTATCTATGGCATCACTGCAAAACCCCTTTTTTTAACTTTTATTTTATTTTTTAGGGGGTATAGGATACATTATTTGCCATTTTCACAGAGTTAAAATATTCATGTTATATTTTGGCTGTATTTGTGAGCAAGTAAAACTGATTGTGTAAAATGGGCACATAATATAATTTTGATCGCAGGTCCATGTATCTAATCAAATCGCAATCGTATAGTGGCAAGTTTTGACGTGTCGCTGGCTTAAAGGATTAGTTCACCCATAAATTAAAATTATGTCCTTATTTACTCACCCTCATGTCATTCCAAATTTATTTGAATGAAATCTGAAAGAGTTCTTGTGTTACGCATCACGTTTGAGCTTCTGCAAGAATAGGGTTGAGTACCGAAACCCGGTGCCAAAACCGGTACCTTTATAACCGGTTATGTACCGGACTGAATCAGAATGCATATTTCGGTGCCACTTAAATTCAAAAGTGCTTTGGCTGGCGCCGAGCCAGAGACAGACACGCTCAGCGCTCGTCACACATCACAACTATTCAGTGTTTTCAACCACATCATTTTAGGTTTCAGACATGTAAATGCTGTAAAAAGTACTAGCAGAAAATACACACTGATGTCTATGGAAGCGGCAAAAACAATCCTTTCAGACAGTTAAGACTTAAGAGAAATTGCCTACTACGTGTTTTATTCACATCAGATACACATTATATTGTAACTATATAGTTTACTCTACTTACTCACTTACTTTCATGTATTTCTGACACGAAGATAAAGTTACGTGATTTAAATCTGAGATCCGATTCTCTGAGGCGCAAACTAACATGGCGCCGCCCATCGCGCAGTATAGATCAACTAACACACATTTACTCACACATATTTGAAAATCAGAATATCAGATAGTTCATGACAGTTAGCAAGTTTGTGAATATTTTGAATAAACGAAATAAACCGGATACAGCTGAGCTGTCATACAGCGCTGTTGCGGCTGCTGTGTGTCATGTGAGAAGCATGACGCGTCTCCATGGAAACAATAAGGGCGATTAAATGTGAATAAATGCCTATAATAAATTCAATCTGTTCATCATATAAAGTGATCAAGTCTCTTTTTAAGAAAATTTTAACTAAAACATTCATATGCATTCGTTTTACCATCTCTTTATGAACTTTTTGAAACGACAGAGGTAGTTACATAGCTGTCAATGGAGGGACAGAAAGCTCTCAAATTTCATTTAAAATATCTTCATTTGTGTTTCGAAGATGAACAAAAGTCTTATGGGTTTGGAAAGATATGAGGGTAATTGATGACAATATTTTTTCCATTTTTGGGTGATTTAATCCTTTAAAGAATCAAGGTCAGATTATACTGTAATGAAGTGCCAATTTACACCCTCACACTACCTCAGTGACCCCCATGATAATGAACAATCAGTCATGAAATAAATGCATCATGGCTGACCACTAAAATTACATTCCTACAAGTCATATTGACTAATGCATATGACATAATATTGTATCATGAGTAGATAGCAATATGTATGATGACATCACTTATCCCTATTAAGGGTATTATTAGAAACAAAAGTCTGAGAATTTTGTTAACATTTTTTAAGTGAGATTGTAGTTGCGTTGGACTCACATCTGTGGCATAAAGAATATCCACAATCCTCTGCAGGGTGGGGTCTCCCTCACCATCCTTTTCTTGACAGATCAGCTCAATGTTTCTCAGTTTGCCAAAGTAAAAGTCCCGCTCCTTCTCCATGTCCTGGATCGTAGACTTCAAGATATTCAACTGAAAGTAACCAGACAAACATTTTAGACGTGTTAGTCTGTTATCACCCTCCACATGACACAAGTGTACCAAGTATAACAAACCTCTTGAATAAGCTCTGCCCTTTCTTCATCGCCACCTGCACCAGGTCTCCGCGCAGAGCTAGGCGCCATTTTGGGTGTTACCTTGGCAACGGCTGCTCTCTGTGGTGCTGTGGGGAACAAGCAATAAAAAATAAAAAAAGTAGCAAGAGACTAATGAGTTATGGTTCAGTTTTGTGACAAGCACCAGTTTATGGAGACCAAGATGGCAGAGGGCGTATCATGTTTGTTTTCTTTTCTTTATTTTACAAAAGCACAATGTTTTGTTATTAACATGAGTGGTAGGGGTGTAACGGATCGCAGTTGATCCGTGATCCATACGGATCATAACCCACGGTTCGGTACGCATGTGACCCGCGCATTTTTTTTTAAACTTGCACATTAATCTTAATTATTTAGTGATCGCAGAGTAAAAGACAGTTTTTCCTGCCGATATTGCTTTTTTAAGTAATCTTGTTCCTTTAAAACTCGATGCAAAGTTTCAGTGAAACTACACACAGCAGTCATGTGTTCACGTGAACATGTTAATCAGTCAACAATGACTAGCGGAGGAGCAGAAGAACTTGAAAAGCCTCCAGCGTCATTCAAATCACATGTATGAGAGCATTTTGGCTTCCCCGTAAAAAATATAATGATGACAGAAGAAGGGTGGTGGACAAAACTATAATGGTATGTGGGCACTGTGGCACGAGAAAGCCGTATGAAAGTGGCAATACATCGATCATGGCTACGCATCTGAAGCGACACCTGTTGATGACCATATCACACGTATACTCCGTTTGCAGTGCATACTTTTTCCATACCCATGTTAACGGATTACAGCTTTCACACTTCACACAGTTTTGGCCCGTTCCAGGAACTGTATAGCAGCGACCATTTCCGCACTGAGTCTGTTTTGCTATGCTGGACGCGCTGAATAAAAGTGACAGCGCACTGTTCACATTAAAACAAACATGTATCGATGCGAAAATCTAGTAATTCCACCACAGATGCATATAAAGTCTACTCTGTTTCAAAGTCAACACATAGGTCTACTCTCTCCCCTGAGAATGTTGCCATCCTTATCTTTTTGAAAAAAAAAAAAAAAGTCAAACTCAGGCCCATTTTCACGTCTCAGGATGTTTTTTTACATGTTACACTTTAACTTTGATTTATTCAGCTGGTTATTTATTTTATATTTTTTAAAACCATAACCATATAGGTTATTTTTGTTAACACCAAAAATTCCTTGTCAACCAATAAACCATATAGGTTATTATGTTAACAGTTTAACAACAAAAGCTTTCATGTAATAAATGGAAAGCAAATAAAAATAGTCTCCTCCCCCTTTTTTTCTGATCCGAAAAATGATTTGATCCATGACTCGTGATCCGTAATGTGATCCGAACCATGAGTTTTGTGATCCGTTACACCACTAGTGAGTGGACAAATAAAAGTAGACATTTACACAGTTTTGAATGATGCATTACTCTTATCTGTATGACCAAAAATTACAGAGTATCAAGATGTTTCCTCTGTTATCTGGAAAAAATGCAAGTGATTGTGCTGGGGCCTCCATGTCAAGCAGTAAGTGTACTATACTTCAGTTTCCACAATCCCCTTGGATATGTGCTTAATAATAGCTCACATCTTAGTTAACTTTATAATGAATGACAATGTACAGTTGCTACTACTTACATGTTTGGGGTCGGGACCAATTTGCCCCTCATAAATGTTTTTCTTTTTTGCAACTAACCGACTAATACAAATTTTGGTCAACTATGTCTCTTCTCATCGACTAACATTTAGTTGACTATTAGGCGGCAGCCCTTCTAGAGACACTATACACGTTTAGACGCCCAAGAGCACGACAAAGCTTCATACCGATTACAGCAGCTGCATTGGGTGTCTTAACAGTAGACTAAATGATATCTAAATTATGACATATGATAATGACAAATGCAGAAAAATTAGTTAATGCATTCATGCCCTCAGCGCTAGATTATTGTAATGCTCTACTGGGCGCTTAAGAAACTTTGGCTGGTCCAAAGTGCAGCAGCTATAGGGCCCTATAATTTCCGCGATCATGATCAATGAAATTCTGTTTCGTGTGGGAGAAGAACGTATGTCTGGGGAAAATGCAGGCCGGGGGAAGCAAATCTGGGCGACACGACCCCTCCTGTCATTTTAGCTCCTCCTTCAAAACAATGAAAGTATGGCGAAGCGGCACTCCACGGCTCTGCTTTCGTTGGCGAAAAAAGTTAAGAAACCCAACGCTAATGGTGGCTTTACACGCACGTGCAAGCAGTAAGTGTGGCCGAAGCTGTGTATGGAGTCGTGCGCGCCCGTTGTGCTTTTACAACACAGACAGCGTTTCTCTCAAGCAGCTGAACCACGGCTCGTGCATTGCAAATACAGACGAATATCGTCCATTCTGTCAGATTTTCCGGTGTTCTCCTCTGACCCCTGTCTGTCTCGTGCTTTGATTTATGATGAGCAGCATATATCTGCTGCAAATGCGACCGTGTTCCCCTCTGTCCCAAACACACATGCATGTAACATGCTGTAATTAAGTAGTTTACATGATAAAAGTAACCTTAAAATTAAGATATGCCTGTAGTTCTAATAATTTAAACAAGCCTTTGAAGTTTGAGCAAAAACTTCCGACATTGTTGTGTTTTAGTGTATTTTATTAAACAAATTCACAGCGCTGGATGTCATATGGTGCGTATGAAACACACAGAACACTTCACTACATTTTTTTTTTTTCATTTTTAAATCAGGTCAATTTTTAGCATTTAACTTTTTACTTACTAGTAGTGTATGGAAAAGATTATTCTTAATCATTTTAATTGTTTATTTTGGTCTTTTTTTTCTGAAAGAAAAAGCTAATGGAGCACTTTCATTTAAACTTATATGAACTAATAACCTTTATTTTACTGGACAGTTTAAAGCTCATGATTAATATTTGTTGTTATGTTGCATCATGCAGTATTTGTCCTGAGTAGATGTGATGTTTGTTACCTAAATAAATGTAAGGTCATTCCTATTTTATGTTCTATTATATTAACATTAAAAGCACACTTTTTACGACTAAAATAACAGTAAAGGGTAAAAAAAAAGAAAAAAAACAGATTTCCCAAAAATTTAAACAGAAACAAAGGAATTTGGGAAAAAAAAACAGATTTTATAGGGCCCACAGCAAGAGTTTTATACTAGAACCATGAAGTAGGACCATTTCAAACCTACATAAAATCTTGCTAATTACTTACAAAGTATTAAACAGTTTAGATCCTCAGTACTTGAGTGAGTTCTAACACATTATAGTCCTTCACATCTATTGCAGTCTTAAAATTCTGGACAGCTGTAGAAGGTAGATCATTTTACTATTTAGCACCTAAACTCTGGAATAGTCCTTGTTCGGAAAGCAGACACACAAGTCAGTTTAAATCTCGACTAAAACATCTCTTTAACCTGGCATACACATTTCACATCTTCAATTTCTATTATTCAAATCAGTTAAATGATTGTTAGGCTGCATAAATTAGGTCAACTGGAACCAGGAACACTTCCTATAACACCTGATGTACTTGTTACATCGTAAGAAGAATGGCATCTATGCTAATATTAGTCTCTCTGTCTCATACTTATCCCAAAGTTACCATAGTCAGCCGGATCCGGTCCATATCAAGATCAGATGGTGGACCTGCACCTAGGCACGACCACAACACAGCCCTGAATGCCAGTGAAGACCGTGTTTACTACACAATCCCCTGTGAAGGCCTCATCGACACAAAAGCCATTGGCATAGATCCTCAGCAAAGACCACAAGAACCATACCGGCGAATCGATCTTCAAGCAAAAGGAACTGGATGAATATTGGAATGCTACCAATCCTGATCTGTATTCTGACTTGTGATGCAGCCTGAATTCACGCCGTGTTCGTTCCTTGGCCAGAGCGAGAACTGAAGTTTGTATTATATTAAGTGCTATATAAATAAAGGTGACTTGACTAGATTGATGCACTGCAGTGATGTTATAATGAGTCAATGGCAAGAACAAAACCATCAGGTCTCAAATGTATATCTTATTGAAGAATTAATGTAAATAGCCGTGAACACAACACAATGCCTGCAGGATATTAATAAAATGAGGGAATTAAATGATTAATGCTAATATACACAAAGTTCAGGTTTGGTAAGATTTTTGCTCTCTTATGCACGCCTAGAAGAGATGCACGATTAATCGTTAAAAGAACGCAATCTCGATTCAAACACACATGCGACCTTATTTCTAAAAGACAACGATTCTGCTGTCCACTACCATGTTTCGTGTCAAAAGCACCAGATGAGCAGGAGCTGTGCATTTTTTGTTGTGGCCCATGTTAATGAATGAGAGAGTCGCCGCCATGCTCCTAATGTGAACTCTCTCATTCATTGATAAGGGCAGCGAAAACTCGCGCTGCTCGCGCTCTGCTGATGCTTGTGACGTGAAACAGGTTTTTAAAACAAAGACTGTAGGGACTTTGGTTACCCTTTTAAAGCAAGATCATCGCACTACAACATTCAAATCTGCGTTTGCGCTACCGCTGACCTGGAGAGAGAGCAGCTGCCATGTAAATGAAAACATAATCTTTGATAAAAGATGATCTTTTCAACCACACATATCATTATTTTTGTGTCAAACATTTAAATAGCAGGGGCATAAATGTGTACTGGGATAAAAGTTCATAGTTTGGGTATGAACATTGATATCTTGCGATCAAAATAGAGCAAATCACCTTTTTTTAAAAAGCGTTTTTGACACGTTTGTATTAATACGCACAAGTCATCGTTTATTACGCCAGGAGGTGGCGACAAGAGAGCTTCATTCACAAATGCTGATTCATCCAATAATGAAACAAGTCTTTTTAAATGAGACATGACTCTTTATTTTGTTCAAATTAATGTATTTTTTAAATAGACTAGAACAATTAAAATGGTCAGAATCTCTAGTAAATTAAGTGTTATTTTGTTTAGTCGTCTAACGTTTTTTTCTCCAGAATTGTGGGAGAATCACAATCTCAATTTTAAACAAAAAATAATTGTGATTCATGATCGTGTTTCTTCAGTTTTACATGATTCAGAAATCATTCTAATATGTAACATTATAAATGTCTATACTATAACTTAATCAATTTAATACATCCATGCCAAATTTATTAATTTCTTCCCCCCCAAAAAAGAGGATGGGGGTGTCATCTCACTGACGCCAAACTTATGAATTGCAGTGTAGTTCTTACACTGAACTTTTGACCTATTTAAACAGATGTATACAATATGCACTAGTGTTGCACGATATACCGGTACTAGAAAAGTATTGCGATACCCTGCTTTCACAAACGGTACGATATGGAATTTTATTAGTACCGGTACTTTAAGAAGGACTGCGCGATAATAAGAGCTGTATTTATTTGTGTCGATATGTGACAGCAGGAGTCAGGATGTGTGTGCAGAGCTCTGCTTCCACCGTTCACTAAACATTGGAAGCAGAAGAGTTAAATATACACGCGCAGCGCATGACCGAGAAAGCAACAGAAACATGTGCACATGAGAAAATATAGCGGCGCGTGATGTGCTCGCGCTGCCGGACTTTGATCCGCACACGCCTTTCAGACAACATGCGATCGCGATTCAGTTCTTTCGGATTATGGATTTCAATGGTCAAAAATATGTAAAAATGCACATCCTGTGAGTAAACACAGTCGGAGGTGTCTTTAGTGAACGTGTACAGTTGAGGTAATTGGATCTGTGTTAAACCGGATCTAATATTCTGTGTGATTAATCTTAATCAAACAACAATGAAAAAAAGAAAACCACCCCATGACTGGCTAAACAATTTTAATATATTCATTAAGAATCAGTGTATATTTAATTTATTGAGTGAAGACTAAGCAGTTGTTTTTATTTCTTTCTTGACTTGCTATACTGTTAAATAGACCTATAGCTGAAAAATAAAGCACTGTTTTTGTCATATTGTTTGTAATTTACATTAAGCTTATTTTTAAAAACAAAGATAAAATGAAAAAAACGCAACAAGAAGAAATGGTCAAAAAAACAGGGCAGGAACATGCTGGCCATGTGAGTTTTTAGTTAAAAAATAAATAAGACTATGATTAATAAGTTCTGTTGTCACATTATTCAATTACTTTTACTGGGTGGTATTTTGACCGTGGTATCGATTTAGTATCGGTATCGAGGTATTTTAGTCTGGTATCGTATCGAAGTCATAATTTTGGTATCGTGACAACACTAATATGCGCAAGTATTTCTAACCCTGAAATCCTAAACAAATTATGAGCTGCAAACAATCGTTGCAAAGTGACCAACCTGCATTCATGATCTTCTTGGGCTTGCTGAGCGCAGGCATGGAGGGGTTGGGTGTAGGCATGGTGTCTTGGCCCTGTCGAGCCTCCACCGGGTCATAATCTTTTCCATCGTAGTTGGCATCAAAAAACTTCTTAAACCACTGAACAAATTCAAAATTGTCTTGAAATTTGCCCTTCACCAATTTGTCAACCGGGATAATCTGATGGGGAAAACACATGCAGATATTATTTAATGGATCCATCAGGAAAGTTTTGGTGGTGAAAGTAACCAAAAAATAAAATAATAATAAAATATATTCCTGGAAGAATACTACATTTGAGGAAGTTGCACCACTAAAACACCAAACAAAACTGCAAAATCAGGGCTGTTCCAAACATATGGAAACCCACAAACGCCATAAAGAAATTGAGCTCTCTATGCTCTTCTGCATGTTTGCCACTGTTTAGCAGCACACAAATTACCCCAACTTTAAGTTTACAATGCCTATAGTCCAAATTAGTGAGAGAGAAAAAAATCAGTGGCTGTATGCCAATATTGTAAAACTACCTGAATCAAACACCAGCCCCTGCCAGACACAAATCAAAATCTTTTTGGAAAACAATATGGTTGCAATGTTTGAGACTCGTCATCAACAAGATCTAATTGGCTCCAATAATAATATTCTATTTAGTGAATATGATTTTTGTGATAAAAATTTATAACATTTATGCAGAGTTCACACTACGATTTAAGACCCGATTTTGACTCGCCGACAAGTTTTGCGAAATCGCAGACAAATGCCCGAAATCAAAGGCATAACAGTGCTCATTCACACAAGTGACAACCACACAGTGTGAATTATCAAAGACACAATCTACGAGAATTACAGAGGAGTCAAAATCCTGCTGTGTGAAATGTGTTCTGACTGAAAATAACCTTGCCAATAAGAGAGCAAGATACAGGGCAGCGGGGAGGAGTTATAAACCAGAACATCAGTATTTTAATAGCTATATTTACAATTACATCAAACCAAGCACAAACATTTGCTTGACCAGCCACAAGAGCAGAACATTGCAAAATTATTTATTTACCTCCAACTCTACATTGCAGAACACTATCCTTGCCCCCCGCATCTTACCAACCATTTCCTCCTCCATAATCGTATTTTTATTTTTCACAGGCAATTTGGATCTCACACTTCTTGCGGGCTATAATTTTTAATAACAATTCCAGTCTCGCGAGAGAACTCCTATCTGACGCATGCGTGATCTCGCTTTGTTTCCTTGTCACATCTCGAGTATGTTTGGTTGTGAAATGTAGTTTGCGGACCTGAGTTTTCGGCGATTTTTCCTATTGTAAAGTCATGCAGTGTGAAACCCCGTCACCAATCCATCGTGCAGTGTGAACACAAAAGCAACTGAATGTAGTTCCAGATAGTCATGCAGTGTGAAAAGAGCCGTGATCCGACTACTTTGAAAACCTTGTGAATTCTGCATTATTTGCTTGTTGCTAAATCAAAAAAAGTCTATAAAAACGTCTGCTTTGCTGAACCTGACCGCACAAACACTACTTGTACAGACAAGAGTAATTAAGCAACTCACTTTGTCAACTCCCATCCTCTTGAAGGCAGCCTGTAATATCTTAAAATTGTGTATGTATTCATGCTCTAATTTTGCACCAAATTTAACTTTCTTCAAAGGTACGCAGCCTGGGAACAGCATGTCCATGAACTGGCAGTAGGCTGCACCTGTAAGGGAAATTAAAATACTTCCATTATACCAAAACATAATGATTATGGTAATACAAAAGAGCATACATGTCTTACAACTCACCTGAACATAAAAGCTCGATCTTGGTGAAATTCATCTGTAGAGACTCATTGATCCACGCGAGCATGTCATGGCGACTCAGATTGTCGCTAGTCACTGAGGTGGAATATACGTTCACAGCCATTTCCTAAAGATAAATGAGACATCATGATGTGTAACCATGTGAAGACAGTAAATTGTTAGCGCTTAAATAATATTAGGTTAATATCAATTAACATACTTTCATGGATAATATGCTCAAATATCATACATTAACCTTGATGGAATATATAAAGAAACATAAGCACTCCAATGTATGTAATGTTATGCATTTTATCACATGGGTGACTCAGGAAGTGTACAATGAATTTTTAATGTCGGATTTCACCTCAAGATTTTTTTTTCCATCCATCAATCAAACACACAGAAATAAAGTATTTTCAGTCAAATAATACATCTATATGTAACAGAATGAGTACTATGAAGAAAAGAATGTGGCTAAACCTAGACAGTATGATACACTGGCTGTAATATATAACGTTATATCGTAATGGCAGCCAGAGTCTCAAGACAGCTGAGCAGATGCTGAGAAAAGAGACAGCAGTGATGTCAGTCACTCTGGCCGTGTCTCATACCCTAGTAAATGAAACCGTATCTATACAGCATTTTGTTCGAAGTCATTTTTGGTTATAATAAGCACGTCTGATTCAAATGCGCCTTTGACGCCCAATTTTTTTTCCTGATAGGCAGCGCGCAAGGTTTTGAGTCATGCACCGCCTCAGCTGCTCATCCACATCCAGGCCTCGCCTTTCCCTCTATAACACTTATAACAGGCGTATTTACAGATAAGTTACTTATTACAACGAGTAGGCCCACATGAATACACGTATTTGGTCAGAAAGCAAATACGGCCTCTTAGACCGAAATATAAGACAAGCCCAGAAAATGCTTTGTCCCATAAAACATCAGAAACAGCAGCATCAGCTTCCGTTAGCGACCGGGGCTAGGCGTTCATTTCAGCGCACTCGTTGAAAATAAACAATTTCAAACGGGCATTTAACGTTTTAACTGCGCTGTCATAACATAACATAGCTCTCCGTGTCTTTATTTCATGAAATAAAAGAAAATAAATAATATCTAACGGTATTTTAGCTGTCTCATTCGAGTTTTACCTCTTGTTCGCCGGCGCCTCTTTCTCTCAGATCATGCGTCGGTTTGTTCTTTGGGCGTGTTACGTCATTACGCACACATACGTAGGGAAATATTGTGGCAAAACACTTGACAAAATAAGAGTCTTCTTCTTCTTCTTTAGGTGTTTTATTGCAGTTTCAAAATAAGAGTCTATCTGCCGCACTGCTTTTTGTCTTTCTTTTTTTTTGTAAATTGAAGCAATTATTTTACTAAAAATAAGATTTTATTCATGTTAAATAATAACGTCTTTAGATAGATATATATATAGTCCAAGTCACCAAGTCTCAAGTCCCCATGTCTGCACACCTGAGCTGCAGACGGCTGTCCTCAAACTATTCAACATGTAGTTAGTTCAAGCTGTTTTCCTGACATCTGCAGCTAAGCACTTATAACCCCAATTCATAAAAGTGGAAATAAATTGGACCCTAATAATTTCAGAGGCATTTGCCTGAGCAGTAATCTGGGGAAGTTGTTTAGCAGTACTTTAAACAATAGAATTGTAAACTTCCTTAATGAAGTCAAGTCACCTTTATTTATATAGTGCTTTTTACAATGCCAATTGTTTCAAAGCAGCTTCACAGTGTTAACAAGAAAATAATGCAACAGAATTTGATTCAGCAGTACACCCGCTCTGGTGAAAACGGTGATGTTATCCAGCTAATTTCAATTATCATATAGTGTCAATGTGGGCAGATCAGTAATATAGTTCAAATTTAAGTGTCTCCAACTGAGCAAGCCAAAAGCTAAAGGTGATGGTGGCAAGGAACCAAAACTCCTTCAGGGCCAGAATGGAGAAAAAAACCTTGGGAGAAACCAGGCTCAGTCGGGGTGTCAGTTCTCCTCTAGCTGACGAACAAATAGTGTATGATTATGATTCTGACAACATTACATGTCAGAAGTCATATTAGATCAATAGACATTCGTAAGATTATTAGAAAGGTTGGAGTTGTCATGCCGGAGACGGGTTTAATGAGGATGTCGTGTCGATGCAGCATTTACAGTGGGGAGTTTAATTGACAGGCTCTCTGCAGACATTACAGGGATCCGTTGGTCATGTCCAGGCGCAGGTCCACCATCTGGTCTGGATACGGCCCGGATACGGCCGACAGCAGTAAACCTCGGGATAAACAGAGAGATTAACATTAGCGTAGATGCCATTCTTCTTATGATGTAATGAGTACATCAGGTGTTATGGTAAGTCTTCCCGGTTTCGGCTGACCTATAGTTAATGCAACCTAACAATCATTTGACAGATTTAAATAATATAAATTGATAATGTTCTATGTGCACGCCATAGTAAAGAGATGTGTTTTTAGTCTAGATTTAAACTGACAGAGTGTCTGCTTCCAGAACAATGCTAGGAAGACTGTCCCAGAGTTTAGGTGTTAAATAGGAAAAGGATTGACCACCTGCAGTCGATTTTGATATTCTAGGTATTATCAACTGGATAGAATTTTGTGACTGCAATAGACGTGATGGAGTATAATGTGTTAAGAATTCGCTCAAGTACTGGGGAGCTTAACCATTTATTGCTTTGTAAGTAATAAGCAAGATTTTAAAATGTATGCAATGTATAATTGGGAGCCAATGCAGTGTTGACAGAACCGGGCTAATAGTCATTCTTCCTCGTTCTAGTAAGATCTCGAGCTTCTGCGTTTTGGACGAGCTGCAGTCTATTTATTATGCGACCAGGGCAACCACCCAGTAGAGCATTACAATAATCTAGCCTTGAGGTCATGAACGTACTGTTCAGCATTCTAACTGTTCGGCATAAACACAATGTCCTGAGTCCGAGTCAGATTAGCATCCTTCCAAATCATAGAACTACGGACCACATTTACACCCTGCAGTGAACACCCTAATCATTAAAAAAACACACAAAACAGATCAAAACGGAAAAAAAAATGTTGATTTCAGAAAAGCATTTGATTCTAATCAGCATCTTGATAAGCCACACCTGTGAGGTGGGTGGATTAACTTGGCAAAGGAGAAGTACTCACTAACACAGATTTAGACAGATTTGTTAACAATATTTGAGAGAAATAGGCCTTTTGTGTACATAGAAAAAGTCTTAGATCTTTGAGTTCAGCTCATGAAAAATGGGGGCAAAAACAAAAGTGTTGCATTTATAATTTATAGATCATATATACAGGTGCTGGTTATATAATTAGAATATCATCAAAAATTTGATTTATTTCACTAATTTCATTCAAAAAGTGAAACTTGTACATTATATTTATTCCTTACACACAGACTGAAATGTTTCAAATGTTTTTTCTTTTAATTTTGATGATTATAACTGACAACTAAGGAAAATCCCAAATTAGAAAAATTAGAATATTGTGAAAAGGTTCAATACTGAAGACACCTGGTGCCACAATCGAATCAGCTAATTAACTCAAAACACCTGCAAAGGCCTTTAAATGGTCTCTCAGTCTAGTTATGTAGGCTACACAATCATGGGGAAGACTGCTGACTTGACAGTTGTCCAAAAGACGACCATTGACGCCTTGCACAAGGAGAGCAAGACAGAAAAGGTCATTGCAAAAGAGGCTGGCTGTTCACAGAGCTCTGTGTCCAAGCACATTAATAGAGAGGCGAAAGGAAGGAAAAACGTGGTAGAAAAAAGTGTACAAGCAATAGGGATAACCGCACCCTGGAGAGGATGAAAAACCCATTCAAAAATGTGAGGGAGATTCACAAAGAGTGGACTGTAACTGGAGTCAGTGCTTCAAGAACCACTATGCACAGACGTATGCAAGACATGGGTTTCAGCTGTCACATTCCTTGTGTCAAGCCACTCTTGAACAACAGACAATGTCAGAAGCGTCTCGCCTGGGTTAAAGACAAAAAGGACTGGACTGCTGCTGAGTGGTCCAAAGTTATGTTCTCTGATGAAAGTAAATTTTGCATTTCCTTTGGAAATCAGGGTCCCAGAGTCTGGAGGAAGATAGGATAGGCACACAATCCACGTTGCTTGAGGTCCAGTGTAAAGTTTCCACAGTCAGTGATGGTTTGGGGTGCCATGTCATCTGCTGGTGTTGGTCCACTGTGTTTTCTGAGGTCCAAGGTCAACACAGTCGTTTACCAGGAAGTTTTAGAGCACTTCATGCTTCCTGCTGCTGACCAACTTTATGGAGATCCAGATTTCATTTTCCAACAGGACTTGGCACCTGCACACAGTGCCAAAGCAACCAGTACCTGGTTTAAGGAACAAGGTATCCCTGTTCTTAATTGGCCAGCAAACTCACCTGACCTTAACCCCAAAGAAAATCTATGTGGTATTGTGAAGAGGAAGATGCGATATACCAGACCCAACAATGCAGAAGAGCTGAAGGCCACTATCAGGGCAACCTGAGCTCTCATAACACCTGAGCAGTGCCACAGACTAATCGACTCCATGCCACGCCGCATTGCTGCAGTAATTCAGGCAAACGAAGCCCCGACTAAGTATTGAGTGCTGTACATGCTCATACTTTTCAGTTGGCCAAGATTTCTAAAAATCCTTTGTATTGGTCTCAGTTTTCTGAGATACTGAATTTGGTATTTTCTATAGTTGTCAGTTATAATCATCAAAATTAAAAGAAAAAAAACATTTGACATATACAAGTCTGTGTGTAATGAATGAATATAATATACATAAAATATATGTTTCACTTTTTGAACGGAATTTGTGAAAAAAATATTCTAATTATATGACCAGCACCTGTAGATAGACGGACAGATACAGAGATGGATGATAGACAGACAGACAGATACATAGATAGATGATAGATACACAGATAGATGATACATAAATAGATGATAGACAGGCAGACAGATGCATAGATGATAGATAGACAGATTCATACATAGATGATAGACAGGCAGACAGATGCATAGATACATAGATGATAGATAGACAGATACATAGGTAGATACATAGATAGATGATAGACAGATACATAGATAGAAATACAGATATTGATACAAAGGCATAAAACACATACCAAAGTTGTGTCTCATAAAGACTTTATTTTTCTTACAGATATCATCTCTGCTTATTCTTTTGTATTTACAGTATGTAAACGAGAGTCCACAAGACAAGAGAAAAAAGAAACATGCCCACAATAAGTAAAATATTTTCATTTGCTCCTCTAGATTTTTGCTCGTTTTTTAAATTGTTTATTTGTTTATCAAGAAGCCTTTCATGGGTGAAAGATATAAATCTTTAACCTTTCCAAGAAACGTAGTGACAATCCATTATTACTAACAATCATATTCCGTACGTTTTTGACCTGTACAAACACGCTCTTCATTCACGTTTACCTTTGTATAAAGTGAACTTACTCTTCTAGAGGCACTTCTAAGTGCATCTTTCACATTAAGAGAAAAAAATTATATTGATCAAACACAATTGTTGAAGTTTACAAAAGTTGATATGTATAAAAAAAAGCACAACAGTTTTACAGTTGCATATTTTATATCAAAGGGTGTTTTCTGTATTTGTACTAAACAAGTCACAAATTCAAATACGAAATGTACGTAGAAATGAATCAAACTTTTGTAGGCATTATCCTAATGTTGAGTTTGACGTAGTGAACAGGAAGTGTGCTGACATCATGTCATGACCACACTGAACAATAAACAGTCTGTTTGAAACGAGTCAAGGTCCTTTGGTGTTCACATCTGACTCTCTCTGAATGGCACCGTTCTGATGATGAAAAAGATCACTTGGGTTATGAGACCGCAACGGAGGAGTTGCCTTTAGTGTTGTCTGTGGAGGGGGAGGGTCCATGGTTTGCGGGTGATGTTCTTTCTCCGGTAGATGGAGGTTGGGTTTTAGGGGACTGTCCTACAGGTTTTCCGGCTGTGTCCGAACTGGCTTCTGCTGCTTTCCTGCTGAGATGCTGTGGCTATGGAGAAATAAATAAAAAAAGAGAGAATTATTAAATGAGACGAGTGCTTTTCGATAATAAATGCATATGTAAAAGAGAGTGGCTATGTTCAGAAACTGTATACTCTCTATTACTAGTAAAACAACGCCCCTTTTTCACAGACTGATGACGTGTTTCCACAATCATTAACATCGTAAATATGGCAATATTTTGAATATCTTCTTCTTCTTCTTTTTAAAAATAATGTACAAAATCAGGGTTCTTTTGCTTGTAACAATAGCAGAACCCTTTTAAGGTTCCATTGAGAACCATGCTTTGAAAGTGCTCTATAGGACCTTAATGGGGTTATAAATAACCTTTTTAATAATATTAATAACATAATTAATGTTTGTTTTCATTAATATAAGAATTATTAATAGTCTTTTTTATATATTATTAATATAGTTTTTTACCCCTCTATCTGTCTGGTCTTACAATATCATGTAGCCTCTATTTGTGTTTTACACAAAACAACAACAAAAACAGCATGTTCAGCATGTAAATTAGGTACTTTTATTTTTTATTGGCATGGCAAATTGTAGCAAGAATGACAGTGCTCTAACAGCAGTTATTAGCTGAATACATTAATAAATAACAATTGACATTGAACATGCAGATATAGACCAAGATCAAGTGAAATATCTTCACAATCCTCTATGATGTCTTTACGTCCTTGGGACCCTGTGATGTCTTTATGTCCTTATGTGTGTATTTTGAGTGGCAGTTTCTCTCTGCAGATGACGAGGCTGTGACAGCATCTGAAAGACACAATTGAGATTACAGTTAAAGAGTCTCTTCCATTTGATTATGTAAAAACAAGTATGTTTATGAAGGTCAAAATTTGAAAAAATGAACAGTATGTGAGCCCTATACCACGCTAAAAGGAAAAAGTGATAAAGTCATTTTTTTTTGCGACTGGGTATGTTTATGCATAAATTAATAATTTTTAAAAATCGTACAATATGGATCATAAGTTAAATATCTGTGTTACTTAGTGGAGAAGAGAAGACAAGTATCCTTAATTGAACAATGCGGGTCACACTTACATGTGCTGTTAAACTAAAAAGAGAAAGACATGATTGGTAGGAAACCAGTTACAAATTTAAAGTGAATTAATAGACATTTTAAGAAAGAAATCATTTACCTGTTGAGTGTGCAGACAGTCTGTGTAGTTGAATGGCTGAGCTCCAGAAAATAAGTAATCAGTTAAAGATTTGGAAAAACTAAAAGGTGGGAATAAAGAATCCTAAACGTTTACACAAAGAACCATTTCAGCATATAAACCCACATCGTTCTAAGGAATTGTTGCTACATGTAAAGGCCCGTTCACACCAAGAACTATAAAAGACAACAATAATGATTAACTATATTAGCGTCCGATATTGTTCTGTTTCTTCTAAGCACATGCTGCACTTTTGTCGTCTGCAGTTTTAAATGCTATTTAAAGCAGAATGGATTCTGATTGTCTGAACAGGTATCGTTATAGTTGTGGTGTGGACTCTGCTATTCTTTTCTATTTAGAGCGATTTTTAGACCTGCATCTAGTTATCGTCCTTGGTGTGACCAGGCCTTAAAGAACCTAAAATAAATATTTTTTTAGAGTATACTTTTGTTTTGTGTATATGTTATGTAATTTACCCAACTATGATGAAAAGGGTTGATAGTAAATGCTGAATAAAAACAAAACAAAAACATTCTACATTGCGAGTGGCATTCTGTTATCGTCTTGTGATTAAAATAGGTTATTTAGCATTTTTTTAATTTAATTTTCTGAACATCATTATTCAGTCTAAAAACATTATTTGATCTGACTACAAAAATTGCATTACATTGAAATTGAATATTCATGTTGAGTGCATTGCATTATGGGACATTGTATTCTGTGCAGTGTGCTCGGTTGTATACTACACATTTTGTCAATTGCAGTAGATAGAATATACACACTCTATAAGAGGAATAATTCACCCAAAAAGAAAATTCTGTCATCAAATATTCACACTCATGTCATTCCAAACCCATGAGACTTTTGATTTTCAAAACACAAACGAAGATATTTTTTTCATAAAATATGAAAGATTTCTGTCCCTCCACTGAAGGTCTATTCATCCAAAACTCTGATGTTTCAAAAAGTTCATTAAGAGATCGTAAAATAAATCCTTATGATTTGAGTGGTTTAAAGCCTTCTGAAGAGACACGATCACTTTATATGAGATTTAATCTAGGCTTTCACTCACATATTGATCATCAAATATACATGGAGCTTCATTTTTGGGTGAACTAAGTAGTATGATATATTCTGAACAGCCATTAAGGACAGTAGCTTAGCACATCTGCATTGACATATTGAGCTTTGGTGCTCATTTGGACAACGAAAGTTCAAATCTGACCTGCAAAATATTACGACCCCATTTCCAACAGTTTTGGTAAAAGTGGTTAAAAGTGAAAAATGAAAGTGGGAGTAAAGTAGAGAGATGGTTACCTGACTGTGTGCAGGATTTCATGTGTTCGGGCCAATGTGCCTGCTGGCATGGGTAGTCGCAGTAACTTGTGTTCCAGCAGCAGTAGAAAATGGCCTCTTTCTTGCAGTTAGCACACCACTGCTTCTTCTTGGTCTCATCCACCGCCTGCTGTTTCTCCACTTCCATCTGCTTCTTGACCTCTGACACTAGACGCTCTCTCTCCTGCTCCAAACTCTGCCTCATTTCAGCCATGGTCAGCTCTACACACAAACACACACACAATGGTGATATATCAGTGGTTGAAGCTATGGATTGGTCATCTAGAATGTGTAGGAGTTTAGTGGGCCTTTAGTAAATGTTCTATAAATTGCAATGGATAACAAAAGTATTTGCTATAGCAGTGGTTCTCAACCCGGGGTTAGAGAGTTTATATGCTTTGAGGTCAAACATGCATAAGAAAAACTTTTTTGTATAGTTCCTAGGAATGCTCCAAATGATAGGCCACTTATCCAGAAATGTTGACAATTACTTCCTTTCATTCTATAATATATACAGTATTGTTCAAAATAATAGCAGTACAATGTGACTAACCAGAATAATCAAGGTTTTTAGTATATTTTTATTGCTACGTGGCAAACAAGTTACCAGTAGGTTCAGTAGATTCTCAGAAAACAAACAAGACCCAGCATTCATGATATGCACACTCTTAAGGCTGTGCAATTGGGGTATTAGTTGAAAGGGTGTGTTCAAAAAATAGCAGTGTCTACCTTTGACTGTACAAACTCAAAACTATTTTGTACAAACATTTTTTTCTGGGATTTAGCAATCCTGTGAATCACTAAACTAATATTTAGTTGTATGACCAATTTTTTAAAACTGCTTGACATCTGTGTGGCATGGAGTCAACCAACTTGTGGCACCTCTCAGCTGTTATTCCACTCCATGATTCTTTAACAACATTCCACAATTCATTCACATTTCTTGGTTTTGCTTCAGAAACAGCATTTTGATATCACCCCACAAGTTCTCAATTGGATTAAGGTCTGGAGATTGGGCTGGCCACTCCATAACATTAATTTTGTTGGTTTGGAAGCAAGACTTTGCCCGTTTACTAGTGTGTTTTGGGTCATTGTCTTGTTGAAACAACCATTTCAAGGGCATGTCCTCTTCAGCATAGGGCAACATGACCTCTTCAAGTATTTTAATATATGCAAACTGATCCATGATCCCTGGTATGCGATAAATAGGCCCAACACCATAGTAGGAGAAACATGCCCATATCATGATGCTTGCACCTCCATGCTTCACTGTCTTCACTGTGTACTGTGGCTTGAATTCAGAGTTTGGGGGTCGTCTCACAAACTGCCTGTGGCCCTTGGACCCAAAAAGAACAATTTTACTCTCATCAGTCCACAAAATGTTCCTCCATTTCTCTTTAGGCCCGTTGATGTGTTCTTTGGCAAATTGTAACCTCTTCTGCACATGCCTTTTTTTAACAGAGGGACTTTGGGGGGATTCTTGAAAATAGATTAGCTTCACACAGACGTCTTCTAACTGTCACAGTACTTACAGGTAACTCCTGACTGTCTTTGATCATCCTGGAGGTGATCATTGGCTGAGCCTTTGCCATTCTGGTTATTCTTCTATCCATTTTGATGGTTGTCTTCCGTTTTCTTCCACGTCTCTCTGGTTTTGCTCTCCATTTTAAGGCATTGGAGATCATTTTAGCTGAACAGCCTATCATTTTTGCACCTCTTTATAGGTTTTCCTCTTTTAATCAACTTTTTAATCAAAGTACGCTGTTCTTCTGAACAATGTCTTGAACGATTTGAACCATTTTCCTCAGCTTTCAAATGCATGTTCAACAAGTGTTGGCTTCATCCTTAAATAGGGGCCACCTGATTCACACCTGTTTCTTCACAAAATTGATGACCTCAGTGATTGAATGCCACACTGCTATTTTTTGAACACACCCTTTCAACTAATTCAACTAATTGCCCAATTGCACAGCCTTAAGAGCGTGCATATCATGAATGCTGGGTCTCATTTGTTTTCTGAGAATCTACTGAACCTACTGGTAACTTGTTTGCCACGTAGCAAAAAAATATACTAAAAACCTTGATTATTCTGGTTAGTCACATTGTACCGCTATTATTTTGAACAATACTGTATATACCTGAAATTATAAGACTGGTGGTGGTGCTTTCAGATATTGTTGGTCATTCAGTGTTTCGGTGTTAAAAAATAAATAATAGTAATTATTATTAAAAGATAGTAATACTACTACTAACTCTACTACCAATAACAATATACAATGCACTAAGGGTTGATGATATGCTATCATGAATATTAATCACGTTGTCTGCGTTCACTTAAACTGATATGTTGAAATCAGAACAGGGACAGATGAGCACCAGTCAATGAGATTGCTGTTTGCACATTAGTTCTCCCACTATCTTCTGCTTGTTCTTAAAAGCTTAATAATTCCAAATGAACTCCGTTATTTTGACAGAAAAATGCAACAAATAATATAATTTACATGTAGTGCGTTGATTCTCCGTGTGTAAGACACACACTCTCTCTCTGAGTGTGTGAGAGAAACACAGCTAGCACTCTCAGCAATGTGACGGCGAGTCGTACACACTAGAGTTTACGGTACGTCAAATACAGGTATGCTCGCAATCGCATCCATTGAGCTGAACTAGTACAGATCGCTTGACAGAGAGCAAAACTCTCAAGAGATCAGTGTTCAGCGAGTGAAAATATATCTTTGCTAAACCTATACTTAGCCTCTAACACTGGAGAGTAAAAACGAAGAATTTATTAGCCAATGGCTAATGATAGACATTATTTAGTTGCCCAGAGTGAAGATTGAGTCGCATAGGGTTGTCTCTCAGGTTGCCGATCACATTTTTATGATTCAAAAGATGTGAGCTTGATCATACCAGCTGTGAGAGCTGTGGCAACAATGAAAAGATCAGCAGCGGCTGCGTTTCCGGGCTACAGTACAATAATAATGCAGGGAAGAGGTGTTGTATAGTTCACACTAATTTTAAAAAATTCTTCCACTCACTTCTAAACTCTTTCCCTCACACGGAGTGTGTTCTCCTCATTAGAGCTTCAGATGAAGGGTTGCCAGTAGTAGAGATGTACCGGTCTGAACTGGCCAGTTCAGTTTTTTTGTTTTTGTTTTCACCTGATCTCTGTTCAGGACTTGCGCACAAAATGCATTGCAAACATTTCCCAAAATGCAATTTGTTTGGACGTTAACAGAGGCCAGAGATGGGACACGCTGAAGACAGATGCAAGGAAAAGAGCAGAGAAAATGCTGTACTGGGCAGAGTAATCTCACTGTTGTGATGCTCGAAATACTGGAAGACAATTCTACACATTAAATTGTGGTGGGGGCTTATATGAATTAATTTTTTGGGGGAACTGACTTCCCAAAAGTTCCGAAGATAACTTCTTTTAACCTTACCTCCGCATGATTCCTATTAAAGCCTGTTTATATATTAGTGCTGCTTTGTTTACAGAGGTAACCAAGGAAACTCTAAATTGCTGCTGTTCCATAAGCGGGGTCTCTTTGGGTTACTTATATGTAAGGAGGGGGGGCTTCATGGACAAAAGGTTGGGAACCACTGTGCTATAGCATTCCAAAAACAATTTGCAGTGCTATTGCAAGTCATCAAGGAGAGTTACCCAGGTTATGTTTCATCTCTGACAGCTCCTGCTGATGCAACCACTGGAGTTTCTCAATCTCAATCCGCAACCGCCGGATCTGCAAACAAAATCCACAGAGAATGTCACAAATTTGTTTTTTAAAGTCACCATGAAATCAAAATATTATTAATAAATAATTCATAATAAATATGGCAATATTCCACAAAAAATTAGATACATATCTTATTTTTTTGTGGAACATTGCAGTTTTTATTATTACTTATTTATCTGTGCACATCATTTTTTAATTCATGTGTTTTTGTAACCTTTTATTAAAATAAATTCCCCTCCCTCTTGCAGTGACATCTCTGCTCTTCTCTGATGATGTGTTTCCTGGTGCAAGGGCGGGACAAGCTCTCACTCACATGAGATCCAACAATCCCAAACCACAACCTTCCAATCAATTCCAGATGGGCAAAATCAAGTCCTGCCCTACAGCGGTTTCACAATCGGTCAAAATAGGGAAGAAACGACTATCGCAACTTCTGTTTTATTGTGACTTTAATGCCATGCCAGCTTCTGTGGCTAATTAAATGGCAATTTTTTTTTATGGTAAATCAGGTTTTAAAACATATTTTTGCTAAAAACAGTAAAACTGGTTTATGTTAGAACATCTTGGTGGACCGTCTAATATTGAAACCTTGTGTCATCCTGGAATGGCCTATTCGGCAATGGGTATAGATAATCTGGTCCCATTTATTTAAAGCTGCAGTCCGTAACTTTTTTGGGTTGAAAATTATCCAAAATAATTTTTTGAGCAAGTACATAACCAGCCAGTGTTCAAAACTATCTGCTTACCTTGATTTACAACGGTAAGCTTGTAATGTTTTTAATTCCAGTGGTACTGGTGGATTTCTGTGGGAGATTCGAGCATATCTTTGCGTCATTGCGTCACATCTGTACACATCAATAAGAATTCCCGGCTAGTAGGCTATATCACGTGTGAGGATGTTGGAGGTGGAGACTTCATCTTTTCTCAGAGTGATTGATATAATTAAACTTATCAATTTGATAGCGGATCCAGAAAGGTTGAAACCTCAATCAGTGACAGTGACATCTGGAGATTCGCCTGTTGTAAAATGCAAAAGACTTCGGACTTTCGTAATGGCTACAGAAAAAAAGAGAGACTTCAACCGAGCCGATGTGCAAACAAGAATAAAAAGGGCTTTTGAAAGGTGGTGTGAACTCCGTGCTTTGAAGGGGTTCAAAACGGATGCAGAGACGGTCTTATTCTGCTGGACAGGTCAGGCATTTTAATGGTTATTATGTAACAGTAGGCCTAGCACACTTCGCGTAATTCATACAGTTAAAGTTACGGAGTTTCCTTTGTTGTGCCTTTCTCTTTTTGCTACGTGCATTATGGTAAAAATCCATTATTTTGTGCTAGCTATGAGACGGAGCAGTTCATCTCTACTCCACATTAGTTTGTTGATGACGATTAGAAATGAGACTGCACCGAAATGGAAACTGAACTACAGGTAACGTTAGTCCTAATACACATTTAAGTGTAGTCACGCAATGCTGATGTTATTAATATTAACAATTTGAAAACAAAGTATACTTTGCACGGTTTGACGTGATATTATGTGATCGTTAGATTTAATCATCATGATTTATTGCAATGCTTTTCCCACGTAGGCCTAGTTGGTCAGCACAAAAGTGGATGTTAGCTGCTTACTTGTTCAGATGACATTATTATGTTGGTCATACATTCAAACAGTAGAATCTGTGATTCTGAATGACAGTATCCACACCGGCGTGGTGACTGACAGCCCTTCTAATGACAGACGCACATTCTCCTCAAAACTTTGTATTCATACGCGCTGTGCAGTGCCGAGGCACAGCTCACGTAGAGTTGATCATTCCGCGAATAACTGCAGTTGCAGATTTCAAACAGAGATGGCGACAAAGAGGAAAAACTACGGACTGCAGCTTTAAAAAAAAAAGAAAAAGATAAAAACTTTGTCCAACACTGGGACAGATTTCAGAGAGTTTGTTCATGGTGTGAGAATGTCAACGAGAACCATATCAAGTATGGGCATAATATAAATTCAGTCTGTCAACTGGCAACCTGTAAGTGTCTTGGAGAAGTTCATAAAATGCATATTGAAAAAGTATGTAGAATAAAGTAAAGAATAAAATCATTTATTCAAAACAAGTAGAAATTAAATAAGGCACAAAAAGTACAAACCTCTGCAATGGTGTTCCCCGTCGTGCTCTTAGAGAGATCATTGTATATCTCTGTCATTGTTCCCTTGATCACGTCCATCATCTGCCAACACCACAATCAAATTCACCATTGACTTTCAAATGATTTAGATAATTTGAGTAACAGTAGTAATAATCAGTAAAAGTATCAGAATTAATTTAATAAAATATAACTTTCATTATATATATATATTTTTTAAGGTTGCAGTTCCTGAATTACAGCACAAGGACACTTGAATTAGCTGTGGCCTGCAATCAAGGATTTGTGCTTAAAACACACACTGTATAAAAATGTCAAATAAGAAATGTTATATTAATGTGCTCTTTAATTGACCAATTTGATAGTGAAAATACGACTTACCTTAGTGGTGTACTTGGCGATGTCAGCGGCGACTTCAGCAGAGGCAGGAGGGGTGAGGAAGTCTCCCGCCAGACTGGAAGTGGATGTACCAGACCCTGTGTTAACAGGTGAAGTGTCTTTAGGTTGAACAGCTGGTGAAACAAGAGAAAGGA
This sequence comes from Gobiocypris rarus, assembly GCA_023029165.1. Taxonomy (NCBI): domain Eukaryota; kingdom Metazoa; phylum Chordata; class Actinopteri; order Cypriniformes; family Gobionidae; genus Gobiocypris; species Gobiocypris rarus. Next base: position 23,522,689 of record CM040933.1, read on the forward strand.
TTAATGCCAAATTAAACCAATCTTCAACACAAATTAAGTTGCATAAGGCCAATCACCACAGAAAATAATTTTGCCTCATCATTCAGTTGTTTTTTTGTTGTTGTCAGTTGTTTTCAATGCAAAAGTTCATAACTATTTATGAAATCACTTTTGAAAGATTACTATTTGAGCTCTAGAAAATTGCCATTAACCTCAAATGGATGGACAGCTGATGAATCGTGATGTCCAAATAAAGTCATGTGATTTATTTTATATGGTGTTCTTATTGTTTATGTCAGTTCTCTAGAAAATAACAAAGAGGAACAAAAAAACATATTACAAGCAATAAACAAAGAGTGCTTTCAGTATTTTAGAGTATTCATTCATCCTTTACTGCTGTTTGGTTATGATGATGACGACATCATAAACCGTGGGAGATCTGATAAGCTACAGTCACACTAATTTACAGATCTCTTTTGAAATATAAGATGTGATTTGTCCTGTCTGTAAAAAGTCTTAACGTAACTGTCTGTGTTTACATCAATTTCGTATCATAGTTGCATTTTGAAATGCAAGTACATTTAACCACTTACGCTGATAATATAAATCAAGCATATAAACAGCCTTACGCAAGAGCGCTCTTCATAAAGCGCATGTCAGTATTTGAAATTGAAAGCAGCCAACTGTCAGTGAGTTTAATCTTTTAGTATATAAGTCCACTGCATTCCTAACGACATAAACGATGCCTTCGTAGAGCATTTGTAAGGAAAATACTGGAGCACTACACGCATAACATCATGCAAAGCGCGTATTTCTCACACTCACAGCGCATATCCTGTGCGATGAAGGCTGTGAATGTCCTTGTAATTCACTTCAACCTTTCCGAAATTTATGAAAGATCATCTTATGGAAGGTTTAAGAGTTGTGAGTGTGTGTGAGGAATTGGAAGCAATCAGAATACGGTTGTGTTTCTACACACAGCACCGTTGCGCATCTGTGGTTAAAAACTAAGCTCAGAATCGTTAGAGATTTTCTCCCACCCCTATTGTATAGTATGACCAACAAAATATTAGATGGATTAAACAAACTGTTCTGTTGCATAGCGTGCCAAGTTGATGCTTCCTCAGAGCTGACTGCTTTATTTCCACGTGTCACATGACCAGAGTATAATCGAGTTTATCATATCACGAAATATTATCGCAAATTCAATTAATTGTTCAGCCCTAATTTAAATAAGAATAATATATTAGAATATATAGAATAGAATTTGCATAAGATATTATTATTCATCTAGATCAGTGGTTCTCAAACCTGTCCTGGGGACCCCCCACCACTGCATATTTTGCCTGTCTCCCTCATCTAGCCCACCAGAATCAACTCATCAGCTCATTAGTACAGACTGCAAGACTTGAATTGGGTGTGTCTGATGAGGGAGACACACAAAATGTGCAGTGGTGAGGGGTTCCCAGGACAGGTTTGATGAGAAACATATAATTCGTATATGTAATTATTTTAAACATTATTGTACATTACATCAGCTAAAGGGTTTTTGGGAAATTATCACAACAATTTAGTCATTAGATAAAAATAATTATTCATCTAGCTCACAATTGTTTTTTAAATATAGTTTTAAATATTATATTATATTATATATTTATTTGTTATGTGTGTGTGTCTGAATAAAACTTCTGCACTGGGAAATGATGTATGTACCTTTGACGGACTGTCTGGTTTGGTAGCGTGTGCTGTTGTTGGCTGAATTCTGGGGCTGTGCTTGGCTCTGAGCCTCTGTTTGAGGAACCATCTCTCCTTGCTGTTGTTGTCTCTGCACCTTCTGCGTGTGCCACTTCTGAGATGAAGTCTGGAATTTACCACCAGCATGGTTCCATGTCGCAGGTCTTTGGGCCGTCTGTGTGCTCTCCTTGGGCAGCAGAGGGCGCTGTTTTTTCACTACATTGGATGCAGCAGGGACGGTAGAACCGGGATGAGCAGCCGAGGTGGAGGTGGCTTGAGTGGTCGATGCCGTTGTGGCGGTGGCTGGGGGCTTGATGGCTGATGAGGCTGCATCTTTTGGACCAGGATTGGAGGAAGATGAAGCATTATCTGTGGATGGAGAAGCTGATATGCTGGTAGATGCAGGAGCTTTACCTAAACAGAGGGAAGAACGCAACGTAGACATAAAATGTTAAGATTCAGTTTAGATATTCTAGAATTTTTTTTTAGAGAAACAAAATCCAAAATGTATCTACCATCTGTTTTAATGCCCGCCTGATCTTTAGTAGTAGAGACGGGGGCTGATGGAGTCTCTCGCTTGGCTTTCTTCTTTTCCCTCCCACCTGGTTCTTCACCGAGGTCTATAACCAGCTCCCGTTCAGAGTCCGAGTCCACATCCACCTCTGGTCCGGCGGGCCGGACGTCCTGCCCTGGCTGTGGCCGCTCCTTTTGCGTCTGCTGCAGGGGTTTGTTCTTCTCCTGAGAGTCTTTCTCCACACCACCAGTTAACTTCTCTTTGGTCTGGGGATCTGAGGATTTCTTGTCCCCACCTGTAGTTCCTCCAGCGGTTGATGGGGCAGCGTCTTGTTCTTGCCCTTGAGCAGATGGAGGTCTGGGTCTCTTTTTGGAGTCTTTGTGAACACTGTTGTTGTGGTTAGCGTTCTTGGGTTTCTGTTCGTCGTCAGACATGTATTCGCTGTCACTGGAGTCAGATTTGTCTGAGTCGTCCGAATCACTGTGTCCAACACCACGGTACATATCTGAGATCTCATCGATTCCTGTGGACAGAGAAAGAGACATTTTTTTAATCAGCAATAACAAACAAAAATCTAGGCAATACCTATGGTGAGTTTTTGCAGGACAGCTACATAAATTTAGCTAACATTAGCAAGCATGTTAAATGAATACAGAATGCTGTAGGGTTGAGCATAAAAACAGTAGTGGTGGATTCTGATAAGACAATGAAACTACACAAAAACGTATACTGATTAGATTATCATTTACAATGCTTTATGGGAGTTTATTGCCTCATAAAAAGATGTTAAGGTTGAGAATTTTCAATTCATAAGTTGGAATTTGAACTGAATTGGTCACAACCAACAGAAAGCTGAATTAGAATATGAAATGGAATGACAGAAAGAGAAATTTGACTGAATTGCAATTCAAAGAAATGTAATGAAGCCTTGGTCTATGAATCAATTTGTCTGTCTGTATGGCCTGTAAAAAAGGCCGTTTTTACTTTTTTTTAAACATTTTTTTTACCAGTATTCAAGATTTGTCTTGGCAAACTTTCTTTTTCTTGTTTTACATGACACATTGTAGTTACAGGAGTGTACTTCAAGTCTTTCAATTAATTTTAATTCTGTCTTTATATTCAAATGACAATCTAGTTTATTTTTACTACATCAATTCAAAATGAGGAATTTAATTGGAATTAAAAAGACATTGCCCATGTAGTAAATACAATATTCATATTTTTGCTGCTTGAAATCAAATATTGTAATGTTGTGATTAATCTGATCATGATTCAAGGATCTTTATTGAAGAATTTTCTGATATTCATATGGAGGAATGCAGATACAAGGTTGAAAAAGTGGATGGTCATTCAGTACATTTACATGCACCCTCATAATGTGATTTTGGCTATATTGTGATTAAACTTTACATCATGTAAATGGAATGCTAAATGCGATTAAGCTCATAATCATAGTAACCATAGTCGCATAAAGCTAGGTGGCGTACAGCTATTTGAAATCGCGATAAACAGGCATGTAAACACCTTAAATGCATTATTAGAGCTCTGACCAAAGTGCACGTGCTCTTCATTATTCTGAAGTTTTCTCTTCTGAAAATCACTAAACTCTGTCAACACAACTCGCTGCTACATGTCTTCATCCAGGCACGAAGAACGCGACGGGAGTGTAGGCAAACCCAACATTGCAATGTTCTTCACGGTGTCAAATAATATCCAGTACCTCCATAAAAATGTATTTTGAATTTGATGCGAGTAGATTAAAACAATGGCCGCTAACAAGCATACTGTATGCCTATCTAAGTGTGGTATAACCATACTTATTTGCAAATAATTAGAATAATAAAAATTGCATGTAAACTGGAGTGAGGAGTTCTGCTCATATCATGTAAATATCGAAGACCTTACTCTGATTAGAAGAAATAATCGCATTACTGGTGCACATGTAAACGTAGTCATTGTCGAGGTCTATCACCAATTCAGTGTGTTTGTGTGTGAATTACCCAGCTGGGCCTTGCAGCTCTCTATAGTCTTATCCAAACTCCTAGTAGGTTTTTTGGGTGAGGTGAGGAGAACTGATGTCCCTTGCTGCAGCTGCTGCTGTTGAACGGTCTCACTCAACTCCTTCAGGTCCATTTCAGCTTTAATGCGATCTGAGGGAACACGTTCAACACAAATTAAACAAACACAGAGAAATAAATGGTGCAGTGGTCCTTGTGGTTGATTTGAGACTCACCAAGGTTGAGGTTGAGGATGCCTCCCGTTGCCGAGCTCCTTTCCTGTTTAACCGGCGTGGGTAGGAGAGGCTTGGGGCTGCCGCTTGTCTTCAGCGATGCAGGGGATGCTGCGGGCCAAATTTTAGAAGTTCATCACCCACTATTGCATGTTAAACAAAATATTGGCCAATTAAAGGCAGGAAATCTAGTTAATCACCTGTATAATCCATTGAGTCTTCACCGGCGCTATAGTGACTCGACGACACTCTCGCCCCTCGCTCGTCCTGCTCCAGGTCTGACCCCGTGTGGACTGAAGAGTTGGTGCTCATTGGTGATCTGGGCATGTCCGTCACAGAGATCCGTCGTCCCGCCCCTCCTGACATCACTGTCTTACCCAGGAGCATCTTGGGGGATGCGGTCATATCGAAGTTGAACTTGACTTTGTCCTGTTTCTCATTCTTCACAGTGCCTTTTTTAGGGTTACTAGGGTCCTGCAGCATTTGGAACTGGTTGTTGGGTGTGTAAGGCGTCCGGAACGGAGCGTAGTTGAACACGTTGTATTTCTTGCGCACGTTTTCCACGTAGACCTCCATTTCTTGCATGGCGCTGTTGAAGATGCTTTTAGTCTTCTTCACAGAGAAGGGGATCTCCTTAGACATGAGGTAACAGTTGTTTATGGGCACCCAGGCTCTGAAAAGTAAATGATGGGGGAAGTACATATTTTAATACAAATATAGAAATGTGTATGGCAGTATGACACCACTGTCCGATTCTTGTTGATGTACACTACCGCTCAAAAGTTTGGAAAAAATAAAGGCCTGGTTTCACAAACAGGCCTTAAGCTAAACTAGGATAAGGAATATGTTTTTATGTTTTGAAAGAAGTCACCTTGTCGAAATGTTCACCAAGGCTGCATTTATTTGATAAAAAATACAGTAAAAAAAGTAATAATGTATCAGCACCATTACTCCAGTCTTCAGTGTAACATGATCCGTCAGAAATCATTCTAAAATGCTGATGTGATGCCTTAAGAAACCATCCTTATTATTATAAATGTTAAATAAGTTGTGCTGCTTAATATTTTTGTGGAAACCATGACACATTCAATTGCATTTATCTGTATTTATTTGAAATAGAAACATTTTGAATGGTAGTACATTACGGTTTACACAAGCAGTACGACTTTTTTCAACATTGATAATAATAAGAAACATTTATTATTATTATTATTATTATTGAGCAGCAAATCCACATATTATAATGATTATGCATGTATGTATGTATTTTCTCTGAAATAAATAATTAATTTGTTTTTCCAATAAAACAACATGAACCCATTTTCAAAACATAAAATTAACTTCTGCAAACTTCTATAAACAAATTGTAGTATTTGCTAGTTAAAATCAGAAGTTAAGTTTAAATCATAAATACTATTAAAAAAAATTTAACACCCTCAGGTCACAAAACTCCAGTAATGGTCTTTAGGAACGGGACGAATAAAAAGCTCATTAAGTTCAAGCTGTGATTTGACTGATGTTGCTAATGTTTTATATTGGTAATCTTATTTTGCCATCATATTGTAAACATTCAATATATTGATTAAGTGAATGCCTAAGTAAATACAAAAGTAATAGGCTCACCTGTCATGCTGGCCAAAGAACCGTGCGTCCACCTGACCGTCCTTTTCTCTCAGGGCTTTAGCGGGCCAGAAGGGAAAACCTTTCAGTTTGGCCCACACCAGAGGGTGAGGCTGAGACTACATGAAAACAACACATAACAAACATGACCATTAGCTACACTTGAAATTTAGCCCACATATTGACTGGCTGGTTTTTAAAAATATATTACATAAGGCAGCTTGATACCAGGAACCATCACTCACAAATGGACAATACTATTATATCTTTTTAAAAAAAGGATCATCCTCTTACACAAGGTTCACAGAACCAGTTGTCCCTCTTCTGACAGGCGGACAGGTAGCACTCTGGACAAACCTCAATTTCATTCATCTGTGGAGGATTTATAGATACTGTGATGATGATTATAGATAATGAGGCTGCATTAAATTAATCAAAAGTGGCAGTAAAAACATTTATAATGTCACAAAAGATTTAAATGAAAAGCTGTTCTTTTTTACTTTCTATTGCGCATGACATTTACTTCACAACAGATGCGAATTTGCGTCATGGAAGGGGCTTCTGACAGGCTGCTCCAGTCTCGTTGCGAAATAGCTGACATGGATTGTTTTAAAATACGGTGAATAAGCTTTATTTGCCGGCTTTAGCTAGCTTGTAGTCTCAATATGTATAGCTCAAATTGAGCAAAGAGCGTTTTTTTTTAACTTACCGTAATTTCCGACCTCCTCACTCACTTTATTCCAAACAAGATCCTTTTTTATTCCTGTTTCTATAAAGTACGAAGATGTATCGTACAGCTCCGGGTATCCACATATGATTTTGTCCTCATTGTGCTCACTACTAGCGCAAGCTCCTGTTTGGTTAACGTGATGCGAATATACGCCAAAGTTCCGATTTTTCAACTCACACATTGTCTATTTGCATCTTTGCATTGACTTAACATGTAAACCACTCGCGCTTAACGCTTAATTTGCGTCTGGTGTGAGCACACCATAAGAGTCTACAGACCCGCAACTTTTGAATGGAAAATCAGATTTTATAGAATATATAAAGTTCTATATATTGTAAGGATATTAGACTACTCACTTCATGTTCACAGATCTTGACAATAACTTTAGCAGTCGCTGTTAGCTTGTGGTTCCCTGAAATAGAGCCATTTAGTCTTTATGAATGATTGTACTGATGTGAGTAAAGATACAAGCAGATTGATTTCATAGACCAGCACTAACCTCCATTATAAATGATACAGTTGTGTAGAATCCATTTCACGTCAGCCAAAAATGCTTCTGTGCAACCATACATTTTCTTCTTGATATTCTACAGACACATATATTTGTCAGTTACAGTATTTATTTTTTACATTTAGGCACATGCAGGGTCCTCAAAATACAAACATTTGAAGTTTACTAGGTTTTAAATGATAAAATGATAGATATACACTTTGAAGACAAAAAATATCTGAACACTTGTAATACAGAAAACCTAATGTACCTTCTCTAGAGTGCACAGGTCCATTGGGTGAAATATATATTCGGCATAATCTGGGTGCTGCTCCAGGGACACTGGCTTCTGAAACGGCTCAGTCTGCGAGATTAATCATTCATAAAGAAATGCCGCAAGGGTTGAATCAGTCACATGAAAATCAATACCATCATAATGAAAACATGGAGTCATTAAGTAAATTGTGAGGGATGTGGTATTTGACTCACCCCTGGCTGCTTCATCTTCTGCAGAGCGAACTTCAGCAGATAGGACAGCTGCTCCAAGTTCAGCATGGTCATAGCTTTGCTCTGAGTCTCTATGCATTCAGCCACCGTTATTTTCTGAAGTAGAGAGTGAAATGACTGTACTATTATACGTACATCACACACAAACAGTTCATAATCACTTGTGGTTGCAAGCATTCTTACACTGCAGGTTTCAAAATGCAGAAGTTATTTATATTGTCCGTTTAGCCTGATATATAAAGAAATATATTATTTGCATTCTTGGTAAGAACTGTCTCCAGCTTAGGAGTGTAAAAATGCACTGAAGCGATTTTAAGTTAAACATTCGAAACAGACTACGACTTAATGAAATCTGAAAGTTGGTCACAAATCAATTTTTTTCTGGTATGTCATATCTAGTGTTCCAAAACCTAGTGAGCTTGCTGTCTACATGTCTTGCTCCTATCATGGGTAGAACTCTAGAATGCAGAAGTTGGGTTAAGGAAGTAACATTTTCATTCAATTTCTCCATAGGGAAACGGATATTTAATGATAACTTATAAACCTTTAAAGACAGCCTTGCTGTGAGCAACAAGGTTGTTAATCGATAGTATTTGCTTCTGTTGAAAGCATCAGCCTGCATTATTTCAACTTAGTTTTAAAATAATAGAGTTTAACTGCAGCATTTGTGGTGAAAAACTACAGTACCCATAATGCTGTTCAGAAAATTCCACCAATCAGCGAGTCAAAACCAAGCAAAGTGTGCCAAAAGATCTTGTCAGCGTCGCCCACTCCCATGAAGTACCTCAAATGATGTAATCGAGACTGACTAAATATGGCAACACCACTGAAAAAGTGAGCAGGCTCTAATGGACTCTATTACGGAACCTGATAATTGACTAGGGGTGTAACCATAGCCTCATGTCACAATTCGATACATGTCATTATTAAAAAATTAAACTATTAATTTTTTAACACTTTCCAGTACTGGCAGAAATATGTTTATTTATAATCAACATTTATTGTGACTCGTCCTGCTATTTTAAACATTCAGGGATTCTCCACAAAGGACACTGCGAAAATGTGTTTCAGCCAAAATGTGGTTTCTGAAAGGGATAGTTTAGCCTTTGGAACACAAAAGATTATATTTTGAAGAATGCTGGAACAAAATTCCAGCCCATTGACTTCCATTGTCGTATGGTCCAAAAAAGCCTGATCCATTAAGCAAAATATCTTCTTTTATGTTCCACAGAAGAAAGTCATTTTTGGGTGAACTATCCCTTTAGGGCAGCATAACTGTTTTGTGAAACAAAGAAAAAAAGAAAAAAAGCTCACTATGTTTTGGAACAGATCTTAGGTTTCCATATGACCGTTAAGGACATGATTTATAGCTATGCAAGCAGCTTTTCATGTTCTGAACATATTTGAATGTGGAAACTGCAGAAGGACAGTCACATGACTTGACTAATCCAGACACAGTACAGTCCTCAGTACCTCGCACTCTGGACAGAACCAGTCGCCCTCAGGCTCTCCGGACAGTTTGAGGCACTTGGCGTGGTAGACGCGAGGGCAGAGCTCACAGCAGAGCACCTGGCCCTCGCGGTGACACACCCAGCAGTAGAAGTCATTCCGCCCGTCCTGCGGTACAACATCAACAGGGTCTGTGGTGAGTGCGGGCTGCTTGACATAGTAAAAGGGACCATGTCTAAGCTCACACTGAAATGCAGGCAAGAGAGACAGGGCAAAGGGGTCAAATCACAAGCCACAACACTCGCAGGGGAAATGTAGCAAGGCACTGCAATAAATCAAGCACGGACAGGTAAGCAGTCACATGACCACTGGGTCAAAAGCGGCACATTGGGAAGATACTATATAGGATTTCAATTCACATTGGTGTAAACACACTACATGACTCATGAGTGATCTGAGAAACTCGTAGTGTCTGAGATCAAGTGTGTTTTGCCAGGATTGGAATGAAATCCTAAATTACCATCAGATGCCAAATACAGATTAGCAGGATCAAGGGACAGTGGGGAAAAAGATACTTTAGACAAGATGTTGATTGATATGGAAACATCATATATGACAGCTAATTATTAGTGTTCAAAGTTACTAATTATTTAACAAATTATTAAATTTGATTGGTATCTTCACATAATGCCAATAAGCAAATCCACATTTGGCATCTTTCATGAAACATTGTTCATATGTACTGCAACACATCACCACAAAGATGGCACAGCATTCAATAAAATTAGTGCACTAGATTTTTTAGCTGTAATAAAATCAAAGTGGGCCCAAAAAGAAGCATTTGGACACTTATGTAAAATTGGTGTTTGCAAACAAATGAATGGTTATGAAAGCTAGAGTTTTTCTGTGAACTAACTTCCTTTTGAGCTATTTTTGCAATGACATTTAACCAGCTGGTAACCACAGGTGTGGTTCATTACATTAACTATGAACACTGTTTGGGTTCAAAAGTTTGGGTTCAGTAAGAGTTTTTTTTTTTTTAAGAAATTTGAAATCCTATTCATCGAAGAATCCTGAAAAAAGTATCATGGTTTCCCTAAAAATATGAAGGATCATGTGACATTGAAGATGCTGAAAATCAGCTTTACCAACACAGGAATAAATTACATTTTAAGATATATTACAATAAATAATTGTAATAATATTTCACAATATTACTGTTTGATCAAATAAAGGTAGCTTTGCCGAGTTGAAGAAAGTACTTTAAAATAAACTTTTGAATGATAGAGTGATAACCAGAAAGCGTCAATACACTTTGCCTGCATTATAAACAGTATATATTATTTTATCATTTAAAACAGGATGTTCTTTAAGTAAACACTACTTGTTTTGATATTATATTCTCTAATGCAATGACATAGATATATCAAAGGGATTGTTCACCCCCATTTTTTTTTCCATTTTTTATTCACCCTCATGTCATTGGAAACTTATATGACTTTCTATCTTCAGTGCAACACAAAATAAAATATTTTTGAGCGATGACATTGTGACTTAAAACAGCTGAAACAGGGCTTAAAACACTCTTCAAAATATCTTCTTTCGTGTTCCATAGAAGAAAGTAATATTTGGAACAGCGCAAGTTTGTTACATTTTTGGGTGAAATATCCCCTTTTAGTATGCCTGCAGTGTCCAAATGCTTTTTGAGTCCACCCTATTGCTTACAAAACAGACATTTTCAGACATTGTTCATGCAAATCAGTAAAAGCATTCGGCCCCTTTCAATGGCCAGTGTTTTATCATTAAAAACTGTACATTGAATAGAAAATTTATCAATCACACAGATTTACAAGCCACAATCAATCCTGATTATTTCATTTGGCCGTTAAAATAGAACAAAAAGCAAGAAAATGTAAAAGGACACAGGAAGAGGCATGTTTGACTTACAAATGTTGTTTTAAATTTAGCATTTGAACAAAAATTATCAGCTTAAACTACTTAAAATCAGACAAAAGGACATCAGGATGAGAAGGAAGCCAGTGAGGGAACATACTTGGTCTTTATTGGTGTTGATTAATCCTGGTTTCTTCTTCTTCTTTATGGGACTGGGTGACGTGTCAGAGGGAGAGTGTCCGTTTGAGGAATGTGGAGGACTGGGTGCTTTCCTCTTCTGCGCAGTCGGCGCCTGCTCCGCTGATCCTAGATCAGGGACCGCTAGCAGAAGAAACACAGCTGCTTCATTATGCAAAGCCCACATGGATAATACAACACCTCACCCAGCTGGGCCTGTGATTGTGACCTTTCAAAGCATCAACAACACAGGCTGCCATTGACCTCCATGCACAAAGAGACTTGTCTTTTATGCACATCTTCAAGAATAAAACAACCTACTCTGACTAACCTACTTACAATCAGTTGCCATTATGTAAAAGGAAATTAGGTTGCATGCCATATTTGATGTGGCTCAGATTAAAAGTGTGACTTGCTTTTTATTCATTTCAAGATTTCAACACTCACAATCTATATTTGGAGTCTGTTATGTAAGAGTAAAGCATGAAAAGAAACGCTAACTCAATTCATACAACAAAGGAGTCTAAATATTGAAATAAAATAAAAATAAAACGATTTAAAAAAAAAACAAATACCTTTGGGTGGCATGGACACCTCCATCCCATCAACAGCATCGGACTCCGTCTTTATTTCCTCCACAGCCAAACTAAATGAAGTAGAGAGGGGAAGAGCAAAAGAAAATGCTGGAATAAGACACTGAAATCTCATGAGGTCTACTCCTGAGATAAAAGACTTGGATGATGTAATCTAATCTCCAGAGTTATGTTGTTGTTGCTCATAGCAATAGTCCTCCATTCCACATCTGAGCCACCTTTACTTGAGCAAGGAGACCCTTGCATGAGTATTGCTTTGTCTGAACTGTGCCGTAACCTAGTATCGGCCTACAGAGTGAATTTAAACGAGGATATTATGCGGTTTAACCTTACGAGGGAAACATGTCAGATTGAAACGGTGCGAGGCATAAACTCTCTCTGTGCGTCTAGTAATAGACCAGGACCTCCCTCAGATGAACCAAACATGTTCATGGGGAATACCGCCGTGAATAGGTCCACTCACTGGGGATTACGGCGGAGACGGAGAGTGTCTTTAATTCAGACTTATTAGTCTACTTCTTGTCTGAGAGGATTTGACCTCGTCCAAGTTCAGGCATAATCGGTACTAAAATACCATCAGCTACTGACATGGATCCATTCAAAATGTGCCCAATAATGCAGCAGTATTTATATGTCACCTTATGTTCAGATGTTATAAAAATGTAAACGATGTCAAGATGTCTACATACATTTTTCTTGCATCGTAAAATTGAGCAAAAACGAATGAAATGATATGACTAATAAGGCCTATATTAACAAGATCCAAACATTGCAGTTCCATGAAACCCTTTACATATTTTTCTCCTTCTTGTCAACTGATATTTATTCTCAAAAAAGATCTGTACTGTCATGGCCTGCCCTTCTCAGTCACTAAGTAATAAAGGTGGCAAGCAATAAAAGATGAATTTGCTGTGACAAAATGACTGGACATAGTAAATGGTTAAAGAGATTCAGCAAGAACAAGTGAGTTTCAACATCGAAGTCACAATGTGCGCATATTCACATCACAGGATGTGCGATGTCAAGCAAGTAGAGATAGTAGTTGATCTGTATGGACCAGGACCCACGGTTTGGAGTGCATGTGATTTGCAGATTAATTGCAAAGTTTAACAATCATAGAGTGAAAGTTTATCATTTGTACGTAAAAGTCTTGTCACTTTAAACATTCAAGTGAGTTTAAAGGATGCAAGTGCAAGAAGATGTGAAAGAGAACTCAATTTGTAACAATTTTCTTTTATTATTGAATAATCCTTACATATTTTAATTGAATAATTGAACAATCCTTAATCAATTATTCAATTAAAATATATAAGGATTATTCAATTCCATTTAATGGAATTGTACTATTAATTTAAATGCTGAATCTTTAAGGCCCCCTGAAAATGTAAGTTTTTTAGCTTTTGGTATGATTATGTTAGCCTCAAGGTTATGAATAAGCTGACAAAAGTCGCATTTTGGAGATATAAGCATTCAAAACTAACTTCAGTCTCTCACTTCCACTAAAATAAGATGAGACAGATTTTTATGACATCACCGCAGACTTCACCTTCTCATCACATCTGTCCAATCAAATGCTCTCTAGAATCATCCCTCCACCTAAATAAACGCTGAAGCTGCAGCTGAAATTGGTCACTTGTTCACACATTTACTATTTTCTACATGGTGAATGGCGCTATATAGGGGACAGGTAACGATTCAGACAAGTGTAAATATGCTTTCAGTTAAGACGATTGCAGCGGGCACCACCGTCTGCTCCGGTCCAGAGACATGAGAACACAGGCCGGATCACATGTGCGAGGCAGCGCAGACAACAAAACATATCGGATCCCTTTGAACTCTACACAGAGCGCTGTATTTCAAAGCAATATGGAGATAAGAAACGGTTAGAGATTAGGAGGAAACTGAAAGCATTTAGTTAAACTGTGATATAAATTAAATGATACTGGCCGTTTAAAAAAAGGGGAGGAGCTGCTTGATATGTCCCGCCCTGTCTTCCTGTTTCAGGGGAAATTACATCAAAACATTGAATAACACTTGAATTAAAAAATATCTGACAGCACACGAACACCAAATTAATTTCTCTTTCTAATTTTTGTGCTTAAACGGATGAACACAAAAACGCAATATTGTCAAAATGCCTGTTTGGAAATAAAAAGTATAGTGATGCAGTGACTTCCAACAGAAACACAAAAAGCAATTTGCCACATGAATACTTCTGCAGAGAAGGAACGTCTACTAGAAACCAACAGCTCAGAGACTCTTATCGTTTTAATCGCGTCAGTTTAAACACGGTTTAACCTGCCATGACTACCGCGAACGACAGCACATTTTGTTGGTTACTTGGGTTCAATTTCTGAGGCGTTGTGTAGCCCTGCCCACAATGAAATCTCATCAGACAGATGAGAATTTGTGTTGTTCTGATAGAAAATTTGTTTTACATTGCGTTGATGCGTAGCTCATGGAATGTGAAGGCCAATGACAATTCAGGGAGCAAGACAAAACAAACCCATAAAACATTTGTGTCAATCATTGTGTGTCTTACAAAATCAATGTTAAAAAATGATTTACATAATTTATTAATGCTCAAGTTTCTTGAATATGGCCCAATACTTGCAAATAAATATCTATTGTACTGAACTTAACATTTGATCATGCAGTGCTATACCATCTAATATTATTATATGACCAACATCTAAGAACAAACTGAGGTAACAAAATGGATGTTATGCATCCGGCGATAATGGAATCTGTTCAGATACATCTTACAACTAACAAGTTAATGAAAATAAACTGATAGTTCACCTACAAATTTAAATTCCGTCATCAATTACTCACCCTCATGACTTTTGCTCATCTTCGGAACACAAATTAAGATATTTTTAATGAAATCTGAGAGATTTCTATCCCTCCATTTGACAGTCCACGCAACTACCACTTTGACACTTCAAAAGTTCATAAAGAGGTCGTAAAAAAAAATCCATATGAATTGAGCGGTTTAGTCCACATTTTTTGGACTCAAACGATTTATGATGATATGGTTCGGTTGAGCTTCTGTTTATGTTCACTGACCAATGTTTATATGTGAATAAAATTAATATTTTCAGCGTCCAAAGCCAGAATTAAAATTTTTGGGTAAATTAACCCTTTAAGGATTAAACAAGGACAACAACAAAAAGAGGTGAACACTTCACTTAACACTCAACCACACATATCTTGACCTCAATGAGGCCTTATTCGCCTCCATAAAGGGGAAACCCACTATGGTCAATCAATCAACAAAAACCTTCTTAACCACAAGGGTAGGATGGAAATGACGGGTACCAAACAGAATCATGTAAATGACAGGTGAAAGAGAAGAGGCGGACCAAGGTCTACAGCACAAACAAAATCCTACAACGACGAGGCCTTGATCCTGGTCTTTGTGCAGAAGAAAAGACCAGAAAAGATTAGAAGCTGGCAACGGTTCTCCATTACATGAGGTCAGGATTAGGACCTGTGTTGAGAACGAGCACGAATGAGAGGATTGATCATCAGGCCACGATGTGGCCTTAGTCTTTCACTAATTCTCAATGACTGGGCCACGGCTTGACATCGTAGAAAATACATCCATGTACTTTCACTGTTTAGATATTCAGAGACTTCCTTCATCAGGACAATAAAAAGGAAAATTCATCAAATAAATCCAAAGTGGCAAATAACCTTCCATAGCGATGAATAAAACTCACCTTTCTCACAAGAA
The DNA here is from genome assembly GCA_023029165.1 of Gobiocypris rarus. Lineage (NCBI taxonomy): Eukaryota > Metazoa > Chordata > Actinopteri > Cypriniformes > Gobionidae > Gobiocypris > Gobiocypris rarus. The sequence continues at coordinate 23,538,344 of CM040933.1, forward strand.
AATATTCCAGGTTGTGATGAAAAATAATGAATAATCTGCAGAGTTTGTCAGAAATGAGAGTAATGACATTAGTCTGGAGAAGGAATATCCATTTCAGCAAACTTGAATTAGACATATGATGTCTAAGGAGGGAAATGCACATCTATGCATGTAGCCAAGGGCCTGAAAGCTCTCCATTTTTTACTTTAATATGAGGCCGAAAGGAGCCGCATGGATGTTTTTTCACATTAGGGCCACGTCAGAAAATCCCATCCACCAGGCCTGTCTTTTCCTGCTCGCTTCAGAAAGGTCAAGCCAACTGTGTGGCTGAAAATCCAGATCTCTACACTGAAATCAAAGAAACAGGAAGTCCTGAAGCTGATCAGATGAAGAGAAAGAAAACCACCGCTCTGCAACCAAACCGGCCTCCAAAACAGGATCTTCTTGAACGATCTGAGCAGAGAGACAATCAGAGGTCCTCGCAAACAGACCAAATAAAGAGAAAGGCAGCTGTGAATGTGAAGATAACTGGTCAGAGAGTGAGCCGAGGTCTTTTTTTCTCTCTTCGCAGGAAATGAGAGTGCCTCCCTTCCCCCACCGCTCTGCTCGAGCTCCCCTTCCCCCCTCCCTCTAGGCCAGAGACGCGGGCTCTGGCACGTCCATGGCACAGGAGCTTACAGTAAACAGGGAGAACGAGAGAAACCATTGCATGTAGGTCAGTCTCAAGAGCCACAGCTGAGAAAAACAAGTGAAGCGGCAATGCACCTGAGTATCAACATGCAAACAAACGTTTTACCATTCAGACAAATTAAACCTTCCTTCCAGATTGTGCTCTTGGGCCGTTAACGTGAGCAGCTACTTTGTGGTTCATGGCTGCTTTGTGAATCATTTCAAGGGCAAGCAGTGACTTTACAAGGACACAGTTGTTTCATGTCATACACAGATGTCGATATGATTTGACTTTTTCTGTTGCTCTTTGCTGATATACCACAGGCAAAATACCCTTGTCAAACCACTGCAGGTCATTTCCTCCGAACGGCACAAAGCCAATCACCACAATCCCTTACAATGACGTTTCCTTGACAAGAATCCCAATCGCAATGGCATAATCTTGTAAAACACACCAGCCATTTTTCCATATAGAGAAGCTAGGCTAACATTATGAAGATCTAGGCGACTATATTGTGAATGCAATTAAATTAATTGTTCATAATTACAACAATTAATTCAGGAACCATTTGTTGTTTAATAAACAGGTGAAATACGATACGTATTGGAAGGGTTTTTTTGAAACGCAGCCATAAATATCATTAGAAAGGCCAAGGATCCGTTGGGAATGCAGCAGGGGGCTTTTTAGTCCCAGGTGGTTTGCGCTTGCTTGTTTTGTCTCAGGGAGCAGCTGTGTGTGTATGTGGTGGTGGTGCTATTTTATTGTTAACTTCACCATAAATCTCTAAAGAAACTTAGGAGATGAATAATATGCAAAAATATGATCTCTAGGGAGATGAATAATATGCAGATTTCATCTAAACAATCTTCTTAAAAGAACATCACAGCCTTCTCTATTACAAGAATCGTTTTTCATTTTATACAATTTAGCTTTAAAAAGAATTAAAAATGTATTAATTTCAAAAGAATCCAACAGTTCTAATGCTTACATAATGATGTGCATGTGCAATGCCAACAGACACACACACACAAAAAAAAACTCTGCTCACAAAGGAAATGAAAATGACCTATAACTCAATGGCTTTTTCCATTGTGGCTGTCTGCACATAATACATGTTACAGTATGTATTGTAATCACTGGCCTAAGGAACAAAATGGCTTTTCTGCATGATTTGTATGAAGCTGATGAATTCTTATTCCAAGAATAATCCATGCTAGAAAAAGATGTAGATGCTTATGACAAAATGGTGTCTCATACTATTTATAAACTCATACTCACACTCACAATGTGACTGCCTGTAAACAATGACAGCAAAAACCATGCAAATGTCCACACCGACCAATTATTTTCTTAAGGAAGTGTTCAAAAACAGCACAAAAAGTAGCTTTAATCACTAGCTAAATAAAAAAACGACATTGTCATCTAACGCCCCTCCTGAAAGTAAAACTATAAACTGAAAATATAAAACAAACATGAATGCCACTGAAAAATGTACTCTCCACCCCTCATTGGTAGATCACGTCCTGAATTACCCATCCTGCCCCTGTGTAAAATGACCACAGCTGGGGCTCTCAGCTCTCTAATAGGGCCCTAACAGATGCCTCCATTTTCTGTGGCGTGGCTTGTGACACAAACAGACAATGGGACAGGCAATCAGCCTAAAAAAAGTACATCACCCAAGCACCCCACCCCCCTGATCATCCACCCCCTACGTGGGGCAGATTAACATCTACAGAAATGACTGTCACTCAGCTGTTTGCCAGTTCAGCAATGAGTGATAGCTGACTTCGTTTGCCATGTAACCATGTGATCGAGCAGCACACAGGCCAAAGCTCAGGAGAGGGAGAACGCCTGACCCCCCTTCTCTGGCCCTCTCCCCCACCTCCTTCCTCCTCTGCCCTGTTTTTCTGAGACACAGGCCTTTGCTAGGCCTCCCCAGTCACTGGAGAATCAAATCTGCAATTCACAGTGTTAGCAGTGGATGAAAACAGTACAATGAGAAGAAAGGACAGACGTAATAAAATATCAGGCTTACCTCTGTGGATGCATGGCTGAAACAGTGTAATGTCAATACTTATAAAACATGGAGGACAGCCTCAGCCTTTAGACAAGGGAGGGCTCTCCTCTCCACACTCAGAGCTCAGGCCTGTGTGATCAGAGCAGGGCCGTGACTGGCTGCCCTCCCACTAGCAGGATGTAAGGCCTCGTCTGATTGGCCGAAGCGCTTCCTGAGTAATTATCTTTGTTCGGCACTGGCAGGATCAGCAGTGAGTGCGGGAAAGAGCACAGAGGAGAGGGAGAGAAAGAACTAGGCCTCCCTCACTCAAAAAACACGCTTATTTGCACAGAACCACTGCGAAATGGCAGCTAAATATCCGTTAGCTGTGGAAGTGGAGCAAATTGTGTTGGATTTCGCATTACAGCTCTGTTGTTTGTCTCTGGTCGTCTCTGGTCTGTGTGGAGCCGTAGGCCTTTGTTTAATCCCTCCCCCCACCAGAGCTGGTTGAGAAATAGGAGACACTCCTTTAGTGAAAATGAGCCCTGAGCAAAAATAGTTCAGCCACCATAACTTCCTGTGCTTGAACTGCAACCGATTCATGAGAAATATGTAGAGCAGATATAGCATTCACTCTAAAATGAGAAATGCAAAGTACATTGCCGTTATGTCAGTAATCAGTGCAAAAACAAACAAAGGCACATTACATAATGAGTAATGTAGCAAAACGGATTGGATTAACTAAAACCATGAAGAACTTAAAAAACAATTAATTATATTCATTGACAATAGTTTTGAAGAAATAAAAGTATGGCTATCATGATGAATAATATATTTTCATATTCACAAAAGTGGAGGAGTTAGCTAGGAAAATGCCTTAGATTTATCACAATATTGTGAGTGTTAAAACAAAATTATCTGAACCGTTACTACAATAAAACATTGGTACATTTAAAGGTGAATCTAGTCGATGAATTAGTACAAATGTGTTTAGGCCTTCACAGCGAAAGCTTCGACTAGGCCGCAAACAGCGCCGCCTGCTCTCTGACACTTACACAACACTGACATCCACTGGAGAGACGGGGAACTGCACGAATCCCATCTGAAATCACACAACAACAATCTTACATTTACATTTATGCATTTAGCAGTGCTTCAGATGCCAGTGAAATCTGCAGCATTGTTGTTGTTGAATAAAAATAAAACTGTTAGTAACTGTTTTTAGTAATTGAAATAAAGCTGATTACGTTTAGATAAAAAAAAAATGAAACAAACTTAAATGAAAATGAGAGATGTTGCTTTGACAACTAAATGAAAGATTAAGTACTAAAATTACTAATAAAAATTATATTACATTTTTTTAAACATGCTTATACAATTTCTCAAACTGTGGCTCCTTTTCTCTAAACTCTATGCACCAAACGAGCACACAACATGCAAAACATCAAACATCTCTTGCAAAACTATTTTATTTTTTGCACAATAACACACAAAACATCAAATGATTTGCCATATACAGTACACCAAACTACACACAAATGTGACAAATATAAAACCACTAGTTTTTGTCTTTTTCTTGTTTAGTGTGCACATGAGTTTGCCATAGCACTCACTCACAGGTGCACATATATTTTGTACATACAGTATGCACAATTGATGAACTTTACAGTTATGAACATTAACTGAATTTAATCAACACAGAACTCAAGGCCGTGACCTTGTCTTGAACACCGGGGGGACCATTTTTATAAAAGAGGAAATTCTACTTCTAGTTGGGAAATGGGCTAATCATAATTTACAAATAATATGTGTATTCATGTGCATTAAAATGCAAACAGTAGTTTTATTTGTATGCCTAATATGTCAAAAAAGTAATCGTTTCTTGCCTCGTCACACGCAGTAAGGAATTCATTAAGTTAACGTTACATGAATATCGTAAAGGCAAATTTTCAACTCAAAATGGCCATATTTGAGAAAAACTTCAAGTAGTTTGCATCGCTGGGTGTTACTGTCAGTCGTTTAACATTTTTATCGTAAAACAGTTGACATGTATTAAATGTTTCGCTATTTACATCTTACCTCGCTCTCTTTCAATAACGATGACGTGCCAGCTCGCGCTGGAATTCACACTCTGCGTCTGTGAACAGTAAACCCCGCCTACTTTGATTTGATTGGTCATCTCAATCACTTTGACGTCGATGAGCGCTGTTAGACCAATGAGGCAGACAAGCCTAAAAATGTAACATTAACGCAGGAAAACAAAGAATAAGATTTTTTTTTTTTCATATGGTTTGGAGCAACATGTAATGAAAAAAAGAAGTGTAATAATGGGAGTAGTTGGCAACATTTTCATATTAATTATCTAAATTTTTATAGGAACATTGATGTGTAATGTATTCCCCTATTCACTTGAGTCTCCCAAAATGCCTGATAAACATGTGTCTGAAATAAATGCTCAGCTGTATGACAACAGAAAGTCATATTTTGCCATATTAACCCCATAAAAAATTTTTTCTTTAATGTTGATTTATAACAAACTATTTGAAAATTAAATGATAATTACAAATCAAATAATTATTAAATCAAATAATTATTATCATATAGTGCTAAATTTGACCATTCAGTCATTTATAAAGACCAAACGAAGTTGGTGTCCTTCAAAACAAATGGTAGCTATTTCTGAAAAGCCCTGAATGTGCTCTTTATAGGACATCCAGACTTAAAACTGACATGTAATGGTGTCAAAGAAATTCACCCAAATAACGTCTTCGTATGAGGACAGTGACAACCATGAGGTTAAAATTTTTTGTCATTCTAACTTTTGTCATTCAGGGTACTTTGGTTAATTATTAGGGTGGACTTGTCCCCCTCAATGTTCACGGTGGTTACGGTCTTAAACAAGACACTTTTGGATTGTTAGAGCTGCTTACAGCAGAATATGAATTTGTTGAAACAATCTGTTGTATAAAACTCTATGAAATTAAAGGTGACTTGAAAAAAAGTACAATTTTCTTCATTTACCGTGTCCCTGAAGTCATCTTTCATCCTGTTAGTATGTATTTCTCGACTTTTTGAAAAAGACCACAATACCATTGAGACCATTTTCAGGAAATGAACACCCATTTTTCCTGCTGGAATTCAACTGCAAAAAGAAGTAAGCTTAAACTCTCACTCCTACCTTTTTTAGTTTTTGAAATGTTATCCTGCTTGTCCCACTCTTAAAGTTCCACCCTGTTAGGCTATGTTATGAAGAATGTTTGTTTGGTCCCAAAAAATTAAAAAACATATCTGACATACATAGTTATAAAAGTTTTGTTTATCTGTCGAAGGTTGTAGCTAAATGTTGATCACTCAAAGAGCTCCGGCTAACTTAGCTCAAAACTTAGCTCGAAATTCTAAGAAAATAAATTGTATTTATTATTATAAATTCTATATACATATGTATAAATAAATATTACACATAAAACAATATTATATAGGTGCAGTTCCACACATTACTGATGGCAAACCATACAGGACAATGACGGAAAATTCTTCCACCCTGTTACACTCGGTTACACCCTGTCAGGCAAGTCATTTTTAAATAATAATTTGACAGCAATGTTAAATGTTTTGTATTGTTATGTCTTATTTTGGGAGGTGAGGAGCATTACCAGCATATAGTATATGTTTTTGAAAAACATTTTTTTTAAATTTATTTACCATTCTGTTGGCAAAAATGGGTACAAAAAGTACCTGTTCTTAATAATCAAGACATTCTATTCATCAATAATTGTTTTGTTATTGTGGTAACTTTGTATATATACCTAACAGGGTGAAACACCTTCACAGCCAGAGTCTGAACAATAAATTATTATTATTTTTGTCCCTGCTTGACCAATATGTATTCCTAATACTTAAACATGTCACTATTCTGGTAGAATGCTAAAAACATGAAAATCATTGTTCCTCAAAACATTGAGTCTTGATTTCTATCAAATGAACCTATTTAGGCCTATATCAAGATAAGAAAATTATTTATTTATTTCTCAAACTGAAAGTGAACAAATTAGCTAGCCTACGTGTTTTCACACACTGGCTGTAAAGGTAATCGGTAGTGTGGCATTTAAATGACATGTTTTCCAAATTGAAACGCAAGAATGATGTGCCTTGAGAACTGTAGCCTACTTTTAGCACCTTGCAAAACGTTTGTTTTACAATTGCAAACTGAGTGTAAAGCAGATAATGAGCTTGCGGTGCACTTTATTAGTTGTTATAGTTATAGTGTTTTATGTTAATGTGTTTGGTTTCGTACTCGTTTATCTGTGTTGAGGTACGAACGTTCAACACTTTTGGACGTTCAAGCTTTAAGGTCGCCAAAACATCACCGATGGCCATATTTCACCAGTTGTCCATACCGCTGGAGTTGTTGTTTCAACTGCACCTTTTAAATAGAAGCACAAAAGACGAGGATATGCGGACGGTTGGTGAAGAACGCGAGGAATGCACACGCGGACCGGTGAACATTCGCTTCTATGGACGACGTGGCTGTCGCCGGTGTATCCTGATCAGCCAGTTATGGAAACCGCACTGCCCGACGGAACTGAAGTATTCAGCTCTAGCACAATCACAATCCTTGGATCTTATCACAGTTAAAGCGACACTTCTGCTTGTGAGGTCAGTGGGAAATAAAACTTTATACTTCGCGATTTATGTACCGCAAAATATGTTTTTTCTTCTTCTTCTGATTTGAACCGAGATGAACTGATGTGGACAGCCTACCTGTTTTCTGATGCCCGCGAAGTTCGAACCACAATTTTTAAATAGGCTACAGATCCACTGGTCGAGGTGGGGTGTAAACCTCTATGGGACTATTGGTCATTTATAAATGACATAAGATAATTATGTTTAAATAATGTCAATAATAATAATAACTTTAAAGGGATAGGTCCCCTCCAAAATTAAAATTCTGTCATAATTTACTCACCCTCACGTTGTTCCAACCCTGTATGAGTTTCTTTCTTCTGCTGAACACAAAAGAAGAATGTTGGTAATCTGCCTGGTTACCCAAAATAGGATTTTGTGTTTTTTACAGTCGTTCAACAGAAGAAAGACACTCATACAGGTTTGGAACAACTTGAGGGTGAGTGAAGATTATAGAATTTTCAATTTTGGGTGAACTATATCTCTAAATTGTTACTTACTTGACATTTTTGGCAGCATGCAAAGAAGCGGAAACATTAGCACGTCACATAATGTCAGGGCACCACAGTGAGTTCATTTTAAATATATATAAATTCCTTAAAAAATAAACAAATTTGTCATTCTACATCCAAATGTGCTTTGGTCATTTTTAATGCACATTTTGTAAAAATAGGCCTACCCCAAAAACCAAAAAATGCATGCATAAATGACAAAATCCTTTTACGGTATATGGTGTAACTGGCAGGCAGTATAATAGCCTTTTTTCCTGTGTTTTAGGCCTATGTTTGTAAATTTTTATAGAAGACTTTTCCATAAAGTATTGATGATAGGGACGGCAGTGCCTCAGAAAATAAGGTTGTTACAAAGGAAGAAGTTGAAGATCAAGGAGTATAGAAGCATAAGGGTGATGGCAAAGATGAAGAATAAAAAGGCTGAGGAATACCCTCCCGGACTACCTGAGGGCCCCACAGACTACAGATGTTTTTTTAAACGAAACCTAAAAACATTTATTTGTACTAAAGCTTTCCACGGAATGTGTTTTAAATAATTTTTCTTGAATAGTTTCTTAAATAGTTTTAAATAGTTCTTCTTATTTTTTGTATTTAATTAACTGTGTTATTTATTTATTTTTTATTGTACTTCTAGATGCTCTGTAGCACTTTGAGATTGCAGAAATGTAAAGTGCATTACAAATAAAATTCATTATTATTATTATTAGAATATAAGTCATAGATTGTCATGGAAGTCAGGTGTTCGGAAGATCCATAGTACAACCAGGGGTCAGGAAAGATGTCTCTGCCTATCGGCCTCCAAAAATGATGATTAAACCGGTCAAAATCGAGTTACGTGTGGAAAGTGGCTACACCGAAAAATAAGAGTGTTGTTGATTTTCACGTGTGCTACAATCATTGATTTAGATTGCTTCCAAAATCATGCGAAAAACAGTACGTCAAAGAGAAGATTCTGTGAAGATTCGAAAAACAGTCCTCTGATGATTTACTACTTCTGCCGAGATTGTGGTGTGTGCATTCAATGGACACTTTTGCTATCCCTGAAGGCCATGGGAGAGGATTTACGAATGGAAGTGAACACTGACACTGGTAGGACATGCGATGGTAACATGGCAGATTTAGTATGTCTTAATTTCATCCATACTATCGATATTCATTATATAGCCTATAGAACATGTTTTTTTCTAACGGTCGCAAAGTAAATTCAGACGTAGTAGTACCTACTCAGACAGTATGATCTCCATCTGTTTGAACTGAAGATTAGACATATGAGTGAATGGTGAGTACCACTTTTAGTGTGTAAGAAAGTTTAAAAACTGTAATATAGAAAAACTCAAATTAAAACTGAACTATGATTTAAAAATAAAAGCTTATTTAAAATATGAATAAATAGCCTACTATAAAACAATGCTTAAATGATACTAGTCTGCAAGTCCTACTACTTTTATAATTCATAATAGTTTATTTTAACTTTTAAAAACGCTTAATTGTTTGTATGCATCTGCGAGTAAATGTGTATAAAATTCTACTTATATTTTATTAGCCTATAACCATGCCAATAATGCGAACAGGAATTCTGAGCTACTGTTTGGTCAAATTTTATAAATATAATCACACTTTCACTCTATTTAAAAAAGTGGCAAAGCATTTCACATGATGAAGAAAGAGACCTGATAAGAAAAGAAAGCAGGACATGTTGAACATTGCCATCTGGAAGCTCATTGTACTTATGGAGAGAGGTAAGGTCACTCATTTTGTGTCTTATAATTTGCAGGCATTTATATCCTTTTCCTATAACTTTTTTTTAGTAAGTGGAAATGTAGCTATTAATAAATAAATCAAATGCACTGGGATTTATCAGATTTATCAGTCAACAGGAAAGTTCCTAAATGATTTCTGTAGTGAATGTAGAGCATTGTTCTGTTCTTTCAATGATGAATATTAATTAAATCATATGTTCTTTTTTTTCTCGTTTTAGAGAGGAATTAAAAACAAAACATGCCCCCATCAGCTAGCACAAACCTGGGCTATACCCCTCCTGATGGCGGCTGGGGGTGGGCCGTGGTGTTCGGGTCCTTCATCTCCATCGGCTTCTCTTACGCCTTCCCCAAGTCTCTCACCATCTACTTCAAAGAAATCCAGGAGTATTTTTCCACCTCCTACAGTGAGATAGCCTGGGTCTCCTCCATCATGCTGGCTACCATGTATGCAGGAGGTTAGAAAGCAGTCGTTTTCACAACATTGCTTGGCTTTCCATACTTCCACAAACAGAGAAGAGCAGTTCAATGTGTGCTAGAAGTAAGCAAATAACAGGAGGTGTCCAAATCAAAGATTACTTTGTCCCCATGGTTGCACAACTAGCAAGAGCTGTGCAAAATTTTTTTTTAGTCTTATATTAGTCACATTTAGAGGTCAAGGTTTTAGTATTACTTTTTGGGTTCAAGTCACCTAAAATGAGCATTGCATCATCTTTTTCTCTCAACTTGCAGGACCTGTGAGCAGCATTTTGGTCAATCGGTATGGTAGCCGCCCAGTGGTGATTATTGGTGGGCTAATGGTTGGGCTTGCTATGGTAACGGCGTCTTTTGGCACCACCATTTTACATTTGTATTTATGCGTGGGAGTCATTGGAGGTAAAAATTTTAACTTTAATCTCAGCCACAACACATATAGACATAGTATATAGATTGTAATTAATTTCCCTTCTTGTGACATTGTTCTTCTGCTAGTAAAAAGCATGCTTTATTCTGATTGGACAGTGTCAGTGCATTGGGGTTCCTCCCTTGCATGTGAATGATCAAAGATTACAAGGTCAAAGCTGTCTGGGTTATATTCAAGCTGTATATGAAAGCTCTGACTTTTTACTTCAGTACAATTCAAAAACATGCCATTTCTTCTTATTTTGAAGTGGATAAACTAAAACCTAATCCGAGGACCAATAGCAATGTCCGATTAGTGAGCAAACCATTCTCTTATGAATTGATTATTTTCAATGAACTGTATTCAACTGATTTACAAATCCCATTCTATGACTCATTAGTGAATTCGACTATTCCGATTGCAGCAGTTAAAAACTCAATGATCCATTCAAAGTGTCAAATTAACGAATCATTGCATCTGTCTGACTCAAAATTAGCCAAAAACCAGGAGTAATATGATTCTCATCGCTTGATAATAATAATAATAATTCATCATAATATTAAAATCTAAAATTTACACTGACATTTAAATGTTTGGTGTCATCATTTTTTAAAACGTCTCTTATGCTCACCAAGGCTGCATTTATTAGATAAAAAAAAAGTGAATTGTTTGTTTTGTCAGCATCATTACATCTTCAGTGTGACATGATCCTTCAGAAATCATTATATGATGATGATTTGATGCTCAAAAAACATTTCTTATTATCAGTGTTGAAAACAGTACATTTCTTATTATCAGTGTTGAAAACAGTACATTTCTTATTATCAGTGTTGAAAACAGTACATTTCTTATTATCAATGTTGAAAACTATATATTTTTTAGCATTATAGAGTATGTAAAATCCTCACAGATCAGTTACTTTTAGTACTTTTATTGGAGTGATATGTCATCAGGGTATGTACTTTGTTAAATGTTAACTCTTTGACAATGCACATAATGCTTTTGCTTTATAGGTTTTGGCTTGGCTTTTAACCTGCAGCCAGCTCTTACGATAATCGGCAAATACTTCCTTGTGAAAAGGCCAATTGCAAATGGCTTGGCAATGGCGGGGAGCCCGGTGTTACTGTCCACCCTGGCTCCCCTCAACCAGTTTCTCTTTGACCATTTTGGATGGCGAGGAAGCTTCCTCATCCTTGGAGGAGTTACACTCAACTGCTGCGTAGCTGGTTTCCTTATGCGACCCATCAAGATAAAAATAAAACCGTCAGTGTGCCAAACCACTGATGAAAATGACACAGGGGAGCTGGGCGTCACCTCTCAGACAGCTGGACAAGACAAGTCCAAGCAGTCAGGCTGTGCCGCAAAGGTCACCCAGTTCATTGACGTATCCCTCTTCAAGCACAGAGGCTTCCTCATCTATCTAGTAGGAAATGTGCTCATGTTCTTTGGATTTTTTGCCCCAGTGGTCTTCCTGGCACCATATGCCAAGCATCAGGGGATAGACGAATACTCCGCAGCATTCCTGCTCTCCATATTTGCTCTAGTGGACATGTTCGCTCGTCCAGGAACGGGTCTGGTCGCCAACACCAGATGGATCAGGCCCAAGATCCAGTATTTCTTCAGCTTCGCTGTGATATGTAATGGCCTGTGCCATCTGATGTGTACGCTCTTACCAGGTTACACAGGCCTGGTGGTGTACGCTGTATTTTTTGGACTGGCATTTGGAATGGTGAGTGCTCTTCTTTTCGAGGTACTCATGGATTTGGTGGGAGCCCAGAGATTCTCCAGTGCGGTTGGGCTCGTTACAATTATAGAGTGTGGGCCTGTCCTGCTGGGACCGCCAATCGCTGGTGAGTCTTCACTGTTATACTGTATCTCTCCAGGATATATAGTTCAGGAAGTGTATTAACAGGTTTTTTTCCTCAGGTTTACTGGTTGACATCTTCATGGACTATAAATACATGTACTTTGCTTGTGGTGTGATAATGCTGGTTGGAGGCATCTTCCTCTTCATCATGAACTATTACAACTACAGATGGTTGGAAAAGGAAAAGAAACAGAGAAAGGTAGACAAGCTACAGATTGGCTCAGCTAAAGAGCTTGCTGCCATGGAGGAGGCCAAAGACAATGAGGAAGAGGAAGCAGCAGACTTAACCTGCAAAGATTCCTGAATCTGAATTGGTCTTCTTTTGTTATAATTAAAATTTTTGTATATCTATCTATCTATCTATGATTGGTTGATTGCTTTATTTTTTTTAACTTTTCTTTCTAATATTACAATCAATAAATTATAAAACAGGTAGGGCTGTGCCTAAGCCTGTTCCTCCTTAATGTGTTTATTTTAGTATTACTTATATATATAGTAATATAGTACTTCTTTTTTTGTTGTAACTTTTATATTTCAGGTTTTCATTTTAATTTTAGTGTAAATCTTTTGTGTGCTTTTTCCCATTTTTTATTTAAACATTTCTTGAAATATTGAAATAATTGTTTTAATGATTTTGGCTTTAGTTTTAGTCATTTTAGTACTTTAACTTACCTTTGGTTAGTTGTCATAGCATAGCATAGTTCTATATTTCTATTCTTTTAATACTTTCAATTTTAGTTAACAATAACAACACTGAAACTCAAGACCTTAATTTTGGTCTTAATATATGCAGATGGACAACCAAATGATGAGTGTACGTTAACAGACATTCACCTTGACAAATGATGTAGTGAAATGTCCTAAGAAATAAAACATTTATTTATCTATGGCATCACAAACACAGTACTTATTGCAGGTTAGTTTTTTTTATAACATGTCGATTACCAAAACAAATGGCTTGTTAAGCATCTTTAAACTCAGAACACACTACTTACATCTCAGTGCACCAATATTGCTTAAAGGTTTAGTTAACCTAAAAATGAAAATTAGCCCATGGTCTACTCACCCTCAAGTCATCCTAGGTGTATATGACATTCTTCTTTCAGACGAATAAAAGTTGAGTTATATTAAAAAAATCCTGGCTCTTCCAAGCTTTATAATGGCAGTGACTTTTGCTCTGTTGTTGAAGTTCATAAAAAAATGCATCTGTCCATCAAATAATATTCTCCACACGGCGATGGGGGGTCAGGCTTCTGAAGCAAAAAAAACTTCTGAAGCAAATCGTTGCATTTGTGTAAGAAAGATATCCATATTTAAAACTTTTTGAATTAAAGTTCCAGCTGATTGCCTTCCATGGAAAAGTGTTGAAATTGCCTTTTGGCGTCACTTTGACAGTAAATAACGTTACATCTGAGGCGTTTAAAGACTCCATATGACCATTGTTTATTTCTAAAGAAACATGACAATGTATAAAAGGCTCCATTACCTTGTATCTTACACCATAACATAAAAGCCGTTTTTGTAAAAAATAGGCTAACGATTGCGTCATAACCACGCGATTCTCGTCGCATAGTAGAGAAATTACCGCAGAGACAGGAGGAGACGCTCGCAAGCAATCTTTTACTGTCTGTAAGGGAATCGGGGGATGTGGAGGCATAAAGTCCGATAAAGTCAAGGGAGAAGCATGGGGAGAAGCCCATAGAGAGCCAAAAGCAACTGGACAAAATATTTTAACAACGTGATTCAGATTTCACTTTGCACAACTACTAGAGGACTTACAACTGTCAGACAGGTTGCTCACGTCACATCTACGTCGTCAAGCTCAGTCTGAGTCTGCGCAGTACGCTCAGCCATCAGGAAGTAAGTGCTTCTAACTGACTTCAGTTTCCCCCATCGAAGCCTATGGGGTCACTGTGTCCATTTCTTTTACTATCTATGGTAGCACAAGCCTTTGAACTGCAGAGGGACTTTCAACACTTTTTCCATAAACTGAATACGGAAGGCGATCGGACGAAACTTTACTTAATAAAGTTTAAAATATGGATATTTTTCTTACACAAACGCATCAATTCACTTCCAAAGTCCTTTATTACCCTCCTGGAGCCGTGTCGAGCATATTATTTGCCAGACAGATGCTCTTTTATGGACTTCAAAAACAGAGCAACAGTCAATGCTATTATAAAGCTTGGAAGAGCCAGGACTTTTTTAATATAACTCAACTTTTATTCGTCTGAAAGAATTTTTCGGTGAACTAACCCCTTTGGAAACCGAGCTGATCAGTCATGGAATTGTCTTCTAAATCCAAATGTTTATATTATATAAAAACATTTTTTTAAAGCCTGATTACAAAAATAAAAGGCTCACTATTAAAAGCCATGACCCAAGCACACAATTATAATTTTATGTAGCCTATATGACAGACTTGCACTGCATGTTGCACTTAACTGTATTTTCCTTTTTTAAGTGATTTCAATCATATTTCAAGCATTTCAAAACCATCATGGTGAACAGTGTCTGAAGGAAATAATCCATTATTTATTATCAGATTTAATATATCGGCCAAATTTTCTTTTCGGGCTGATATCGATATGGTGGCCGATATATCGTTCCTCCTTAGTCATGGTCATCATAGTGCTTTAGTCTGATGTATGCACAGAAGCACTACAGGGCTTATTTAAGAGTGGAATGTATGTACCAGACATTGAAACATTTCACAGATAGACATTTGATATGCAAGCGGTCTTGGTATGTTACAGACCCTGCCATTCTTATTTAAAGAGACAGTCCACACAAAAATGAACATTCTGTCATCATTTACTTTGTGTTCCACAGAGGAAAGAAAGTCATACAGGTTTAGAGCAACATAAGAATAAATAAATGATGACTGAATTTAGATTTTTGGGTGAACTCCTTATTTAAGCCCCATTTTGAAAAATAAAAACATGACCTTTTCATTCGGCAGGCATGGACATGGACAAAAATCTTATGGAGACCTAGTGCACAATACAATTTCAAGTATAAGAAGCCAGAAAGGCTCACAGTTTTAGCCAGGGATGTTTGAGACACTGAGCTGCTGTGGCCCTCAAACGAAGCACAAACAAACGAGGCTATTTGAGGTGAATTTGGAGAATGTGGGGGGCTGAGTGACCTCAGAATGACCTAAAAATGTTTTTTTTTAATATCTTAAAAACCAAAGCAGCACAAACGAAAATTTTTATGGCACAAACCAGCACAAACGGAGCACAAACGATCGAGACAATTTTGCCGAAGTTTTGCGTTGGGTGGGGGGCCATCACAATTTGGCCCTTGTCAAACTCGCTCAAATCCTTACGTTTGCCCTTTTTTTCTGCTTCTAACACATCAACTTTGAGGACAAAATGTTCACTTTCTGCCTAATATATTCCAGCCACTAACAGGTGCTGTGATGAAGAGATGATCAGTGTTATTCACTTCACCTGTCAGTGTTATAATGTTATAGTGACTTCATTCTAAGGTAATAAAAACATCACGGTTCATTATGTAAGGTCTTTATACACCACTGGAAACATAGTTGTGTATATTATATTGCATTTCTGTCAATAGAAATATTACACCGTGGACCTTTAACGAGAAGATAAGGCAATGTAGCTGTTGTGGAAAAAAACTAAAAGTTTTTTTTCCTAGTCAATACCAGTCACAGCAGCAATCGTTCTTCACTCCACCATATTGGCCCATCCATCTCGAGAACTTGGGTATCAGAATTAATAAGTGGTAAATACGAGAGGGTGTTCATGTACAATTTTTAACTAGGAAACTGGTATTTATGATAATCCCGATAACATGTGAAGGTAGCATTATACTAATAGCATGTGAAGGCAACATTTAAAAAATAACAGGTGTACAGGTGTAACAGGTTTTTCTTTTGGGTGGGTGGGTGGGTGGGTGGGGTCTGAGCATTACATCAGAATTGAGCACCAAGGCTTGCACTGTGAATGTAGCCAAATTTTCTTCTAGTAGACTCTATTTCATTGAACACTGTCTCCAGCTGTAGACTCACCAAGCATGCTGCACTCCAGATGTCAGCTGGAGGGCCATATTCAGAGCCTAGAAGAACCTCCAGAGAGCGATACTGTCGGGTCTGGATCTCCTGACAGAAGTGTTTGTACTATAACAATAAGAAAAGAGGTTAGGTAATCTAATCAGGTTTAAACATCAAGTGATTTGCTCTAATTCATTGATTCAGTGCATCAATAATATCCTGTCACAAGACCAGGCTTTAGAAAAGCATTATATGAATACACTGGATGTGACGCACCACCCAACATGAGCTACCAAGGTCTGCAATCTTCACCGTTATATTATCCAAGTTTCCAGGTTTTCCAGCTGCTCCTATAAACGAAGTAGAGGATGTCAGCCTTCTCGCTAAATCCATGTGGTTTAACATAAATATTACATTCATTTAAGTTATGAACTGTAATGACTTACATTTACGTTTAATGATATTCTTACCAGGATCCTGGAGTATTGTGGTTTTAATAGTTGAAGTGTGCGTTTGTAGCGCGCCCCCTGGTGGATGAGGTGGGGACTGCGGTGTGAGACACAGCAGTATGTTCTCAGGTTTGATGTCTGTGTGAATTATTTTACAGTGGCGGTGAAGATACTCCAGACCTTCAAGCACCTGTGAGAGATACAGTTTTCAGGTCTTAGGCTGATTTATATGGTCTTTAAAATATAATTAAATTATAGTGTCTCACCTGAGTAATGACGTGTTTAACACAGGTGAGAGAGAGACCTGGGCTACCAAAACACACCTGCCAACAGCGCAAGTTTGGTCCCAGCAGCTCCAACACCAAACAAATATCTAAATAGTGGTCAAGAATTGATTAATAACTCTCGCTATGTATTGCTGTATTTTATGAATATAGACTACCTATACTTTCCCACAGAACAGAATGTATACAGTCCTACTTCCGGTCGTCATATTTGATTGGGTGGGTGGCGTTCCAGCCTATACGTGACTTTCCACACATTTTCTCGCCGAAATTTCAAGGTCGAAACGAAACCCTGTCATTTCAACAATAGACAAACTCAAGAGTTTCAATTGAGGGCGAACTTTTTCAAGTTTTGTTGGTGTTCATGTTGACCAACATAAATCTGCTTAGTTTAAAAGTGATTTTTGTGCTTATTGCTACACTAATGTGGGGTACGTTACCGCGAGTCGGGTACCCTTTTTACCCTTGAAATCTGGTGCACTGGACCTCTGCATCTCTCAGTGATTTTACGTGGCGTACCACTTTGTGGCGGAGTTGCTGTTGTTCCCAATTGCTTCCACTTTGTTATAATACCACTAACAGTTGACCATGGAATATTTAGTAAGGAAATGTCTCGACTTTTTGCACAGGTGGCAACCTATCACGGTACCACGCTTGAATTTACTGAGCTTTTAAGAGCGAGCCATTCTTTCACAAATGTTTGTAGAAGCGTCTGCATGCCTATGTGCTTCATTTTATACACCCGTGGCATGCATGGAAGTGATTTGAATGCCTGAATCCAATTATTTGGAGGAGTGTCCCAATACTTTTGGCTATATAGTATGTGACTGCACCGTTAGTGCATGTTGTGGATTTTTAGTGACTTTCAGGTACACCAATACGCCAGTAAATGGCAACAAGTTTTAATGTCTTAATGAGTCATTTGAATCATTCACTCAACCAATTTGTTCAAATACACTGATTCATTTACGACACAAAGGAATGTGTTGCTCAGAGATACCCTGTGGTTTACTCATAGCAGAAAAACACAAAGTAAGTGGCAAAATTGTGTCTAAAATGTACAATCTGATCATAAATGGACACTAATATTACCGTAGTAAAATGTGATGAAAGCGTTTAATGTCCGGTGTTTATTTTCACAACATTCAGAGAACATTCAAATGTAACATTGCCATAATGTTTGCAAAATTATCAACTGGAATGTTCCGTTAAAGTTTGCATAGCCCAAAAATAAATAAATAAATAAATTCAACGCAGTTGGCAAGGACCTTCAAACTTGGGTCGATATTAAATCTTGAGGGGCTACGAATGTTATACGTTAATATTCGTTAAAGTCCATAGACCCTCAGGCAGCCGAGATATGGGGCAGACAGGCACCTTGAGAGTTTGGCCGCAAGCCTCAGAGGGAGTGGAGGCCAGATTTTTTTTTTTTTTTGTCTGAATTGAACTAGAATTTTGAACGGCTATAACTTCAGACATTTTGAACATAACTTAATGAGAACATTTGCAAAAAAGTTCTGAGGGTGGTTCTTCATTTCACATACATTATTTTAAGAAAGGATACGGATCCCGTTCACACCAGCTATCTTAAACTCATCCAGTAATTGCATTATATGTCTTTTAAGAGGGTTACGGGCTGTGGGACCACTGGCCTGGAGAGAGAGAAGAGGTGTACACAGTGAAAGAGAAAAACACAATCAGAGAGAGGAACAGTGAGAGACACTTACACATCGCAGTAATGTCAGTTCATCTTGGCCAGCCTGAGTGAATCCAGCTCCGCTCTTTAATACCTTTACTGCCACATGCCTGCCTGACCTTCAAAACCACGAACATGAACACTTAAGAACTTTAACAACCCATAAACACTTATATGCTTCAGTACATGGAAACACATAGATGTGGTGCAAACACAAAGTTTCAGTACCTGAGGTCAATGCAGAGCCACACAGTAGAGAAATAACCCCAACCCAGCTTTGACAGAACCTTGTATCTCTTATTAAACACATCTCCCACCTCGACTGGGTGATACCCACCTATAGAGAGATATCAATGAACTCTTATCAGTACTGCTTTTTTAAGTCAATCATCTAACATAAAATCAAATAAATAAAATAATATTATGAAATGAAATTAGATAAATAATATAATATAATATTTATATTATTTTTTATTAGATCTCTCTCATATATATATATATATATATATATATACATATATATATAAATTAAATTAAATTAAATTAAATTAAATTATTAAATTAAATTAAATTAAATACCGTAGCAGTAATCTTTTGGATCTTCATGTTCCTCTATGTAATCCGGTTCAAGATGTTCATAATTTCTTAGTATTTTTAGTTTACAGTCCATAACTGCACGAGACCTGCATTAGAACCCAAAAACTGCATTAGAACCCAAAATTTATGAATATATCTGACTATATTCATAAATGCATAATCACGCATATACAAAGCCAAAAGTAGTGAGCTGTAAATCTTTGCAAATGTGTTTGAACATATTGAGTTTCCTGTGAGTATAAATAATTTAATGGTTGCTGATGTAATGGAGCATAGACAAAAGACTAAATCTGTGGTGTATTCTTAGACATCCATAAACGTCCAGTACAGCTGTTCTATCCAGACACATTTGGCTCACCAAGGGCCAGATAAGCCAGCACCGCATTTAGATCTCAACACCCGCTGCTGTGGGAGTTTACAGCAGGATCTCTGAACCGTGACCTGAAAATATATCATGCCACTTTCTGTCTGCCACTCATATCACACAAAATTTTGGAGGGCAATGTGATGGACATATTCCCAGAGTCAAACAAACTGTTTAGCTTGACTGATGTTAAAAGAAACTTTACTGATGCAAAGAATTAACATGGTAATACCACTGCATGAATATGGTACTTAAATGGGTATTTATGTTGTTCCATATTTTATTTTTAATTTATATAGATAATGCAACCAGCCAGACAGCAGAACTCGAATCACTTCCAGACAGATAGTAAATGTTATAAATCACATACTATATATAAAACTACATAACTCTCATCTAAAGATAAGGCAGTCTTTTTCGTTATGTACTGTTTTACTAAACGAGGTTCAGGAGGAACATGTCAGATAATTGACACAGGTGGAGAGTACTCAGCCAATCAACAAAAGAGGTATAAATACGAAGCCGTCTTACCTCCATTTTGTTGACAGTTTTTCCAGCATCCCTCCACCACCCCTTCTCCACATTTTGCTCTTTTTTTCTTTTTTAAGTTCTAAACCACTTACATACGGGGGGTACTCTGGGTTCGGGCCAAAGTCCGAGCTCGAAGCCCTCCCCCCGGACAGCACGCCACATACGCAATTAAATTTACTCTATAAATTATATGTAAGTGTGAACTAGTGAAATAAGGATTCATTTCTGCCAGCACCAATTGGCCAGTACAGTCTCCATGTCCTGAAGACCAAGCTTCACAGTAAAAAAATTGCAGTCAAACTCTCTCTTATAGATTTAGCAGCTCAGATTTGAAATATTTTGTGAATGCCTTTACACTAAAATATATCCAGAAGTATGCAGACTACTTACGATTTGTTGCAGATCGTATCAGTCGTGTTTGTTTGCATGATTTCATCAGAGGTCTGAAGCTGCTTAAAGATTCCCCTCTGGTTTTATGATGGGAAACTTCCTCTAAACCCTCGACAACCCACTCACTTTCTACACTTACACTTACACCTCTCTCTCTCTCTCTCTCTCTCTCTCTCTCTATACCCCCTCAGAGTTGAGATATATTCTGAGGAGACAGGTGTCTGTGTTGCTCATTTTAACTTAAACTTTTTGACACTGCAGAGAAAACACTGAAGCAGCAAAAACACAGATTGAATGAAACTAACAAGGAACTGCAAGTGAAATGAAAAACATAAATTAAAGTGTTTATAACCTATTTAGAGCAGTACATATTATGCAGTATTTGGAACGGAATGGAATTATTGATTATACTTACACATGACATACTCTATAAAAAGACTAGTATTCACAAAAAACGTGCATGTCTGCAGCCAGACCCCATTGGAGCAGTCTGGAGCACAAGTTGAGTTGCTGTGGTTTCTGTGCATTATCTTTCATGCAGTGCTGAAAATACCCACCAGTCAGCTGGAGAATAGAGAGAGAGAGAAACAGTAGCTGTCTGTGGTTAAAATGAGCCTGTTAACACTTACTACTGATATGACAAAGGCATTGAATGAGCTATAGTGATAAGTTCTGTAGAAATAAGATGGTTTATACTAGGTGAAAAATGAGGAATGAGAGATAGCAAATTGCAAAACATCTAAATATTAGTTGTAAACAAAATGAAACCATACAAACTAAAACACAGCCTCATCACATCATGGCTGCTATGCCAGAGCCTCAGCACATCATGGCCGCATCTCCACAGCCTCATCACATCATGGCTGCCATGCCAGAGCCTAATTACGTCATGTCCGCCCGCCAAAGCCTCTTCACTTCATGGCCACCGATGCCATCCACAAACTCACTATGCCCCATGCCCCAACCAAGGAGGCTGTCCATGTCCACTCTGTAACGTCTAGGATGGCCATCCATGTCTCTGTTCCACCATGGCCTCCTGACATTGGGTTGTCTTCTGCTTTGCTGAGGTGGTCATCCTCTCTGCCATGGTGCTCTCCATCTCCACTGGCTCCTTCACGTCCTCCTGATTCTCCATGGTCTCGTCCACTGTTCCACGGCTCATGGTCTTGTCCTCTGCTTTATGGTCCATGACCTAGCCCACTGCTCCATGGTCCTCTGCTCCAATCCAGATCCGCCACTGCTCCTGGTTCAGGCCCACCACCATGCCATGCTTTAGGGACATTTTCACTTCATGGGTCTAGGCCTCCTCCACTCCACCACCCTTCTGGACGTTTTGTTTTATTTTTTAGGTGTGTTCCACTTGAAGCAGCACTGCTCAGACCAATGACATCAAAGTACCGTGTTCAAGTCAAACACACGCATCATGACTATCAGTTCTGTCTTCTCATTGGTTCATTTTGTTGATTACTTTCAGGTGTGTCTTATGTTATTAGTCCTTCTGTATATATAGCCCTCATGTTTCCTTTGTCTCTTGTCTAGCTTTGTTAAATGTAACCTGCTGTTGGTGTTCATGTCAAGTCAAGGTCTGGTTCTGTTTACTAGTATCTGTTGACAACTTGACATTTATTTAAATAAACTCAGTGGACTATCGTTACACTCAAATTCAGGCCTGTATTTAGTGCCACCCTACATTTTTTTCTGTTATATACCCTGTTTTATTTGGAAATGCATCCCATTATGGGAGTAAAATGTGTCGTTATTTTCATTGCATGTTAATTTTAAATGCAGTCCAAGTCAGCCTTATTAAATGCATTTTGTTAAAATAATTTTATAGAAGCCACTTCGCCATTTCAATCTGATGATTAACAAACCCTGATGATGAATAATATCTGTGTCTCGAGAGCTTTAATAAATGGAGGTCATCTGTGTCTACATGGATTCTCTTCCTTCTTTCCTCAAGCATTCTCCCCTGGGCTTTGTACTCTAAATGGGACGTGCCTCAAAATGGCATCACAGGTCATTAATAGATCCCTGCTATTCTCATACTGCCAACTGCCAACTGATTATACAGTTCGACTGTAACAATTCAAAAGCAATTATGTGGAGGAAAAAACAGCTGAGGCACATGGTAAATTAATGAAGAGTTCATTAGCAATGAGAAGGATTCAATAGGCCTTGAGAAGCTTGATTGAGCTTATATGGGCTTGAGTTGAGGCTGTTTATCTTCCATTAAAAGTGTATCGGGTTTTCCTTGGCCACAATTACATCAGCTGTTGATGCTTTGCTACTGTTCTCTGCTAAAACTGCCACCAGCATACCATTGTACTGAGAATATGTCTACAAACAAAATGTATTTGAACTTAATTTATAAAATGAAAGGTTTTGGGTCTAAAATAGTTGTAAACAAACATTAATCATTGATTTCTATATTAATCCACCAAGCTGCTAAACTGATTAACAAGTTCGTAGATTATGATCTATATTAGTTACATCTAACCGAGATCGCTCTCAGAGCTTTGGTTAACGTTCTGACAAGGTTCTTTCAAAACTATGAACAAACGTTCTTCCAGTAACATTAAAAGAATAGTCTTTAATAATGCTCTCAAAACGTTAGCACAAAAATCTTTTTTATACATCATTTGTGAAACACTTTTTTCTAACATTTAATGTCAAACATCAAAAGTAACATTCCCATAATGTTTGCATGATAAAATGGAATGTTTCTTTAATGTTTGCATATCCAAGAAAGTTTTTTACTGTAACATTTTTAACAATTAAAAAACTGGGCGGCATTTTGAACGTTTAGAGAAAATTAAAGAAATAACGTTAACTTAATGGGAATGTTAGTAAAATGTTATTAAAACATATTTCTTTTAGCTGGGTTGGTATTTTTGTTATTTTGTTATCATTAATCGCTGTTGCTGCATTTAAAAAAGCTTGAAGTCAAATTCTTAAGGTTTTAAAACATCCTTATTAATATATTGCTTCGTTATTTTTGAGGTTTGAATTAACATTAAATTCATTTTGCACTACTGATGTCCATGTTTATATGCACTGATTGGAAATGGGATCTGACCTTCAGTTTCTGGTTGGCTTCCAAATATACAAATAAAAGTGCAGCAATGACACAGAGCATTTGTTAGGATCACCACATTTCTAGCATTAACTTCTTGAGCAATTTGAACTACAGTAGCTCGTCAGTTTGATCAGAACACACGGGCCAGCCTTCGCTCTCCACGTGCATCAATGAGCCTTGGCCGCCCATGACCCTGTCGCCGGTTCACCACTGTTCCTTCCTTGGACCACTTTTGATACTGACCACTGCAGACCAGGAATACCCCACGAGCTGCAGTTTTGGAGATGCTCTGACCCAGTCGTTTAGCCACTAATATATCCCAACGACTAGCAGGTGCCGTGATGAAGAGATGATCAGTGTTATTAATTTCACCCGTCTGAATGCCTGATCGGTTTATACACTTATACATACATTTAAGCACTAAACTGTTAGATCTCATTGATTTACAAAAATAGCCATCAGTCTTACTTTTTTTACGATTTGCATCGTTGCATATTTTTGTTCACTTTTGGCAAAAAAATAAATAAATAATTGTATAGGTGTTTTTCCTCTCCTCAAGTGTGAGCTCTAATCACTATATTGTATATATGACCTATAAGTCTGAGATTGTAAGCCATTTTGTGCAAAGCTCCAATGAACCATTATTTTATTTTATTTTATTTTATTTCACACAGGCAGCAGAAATCTTGATGTTTGCCACCTAGAGACACTCTCGAGGATAATAATATACACAGTCTCTCTGGTGCTGTCCTGCAGTGGCTGGTTTTAGAACAGGCAGACGGGCAGATGCACATTTCCTGGCTAGAGTGAATCCTGAGTGACAGTCTCTCACATTGTGACAGCAGCATACATAGAAAGCCCTTATAAGGTGAACCTCCTTTACTGTCTGTACTAAAGGATGTAATGCTGTAATCTGTTTTCCAGCAATCTAAGAATTTTATTCAAGCATTACTTACAATATCTGAATGGTACCATTTTTGAATCAGTTTGATTTGAATTAAGATCCTTGAAGACATTATTTCTGTCAACAGAGTTTATAACTAGAATGATGACAGAATTTGTTCCTTTAATACAAAGATGCAATCTGTTTATTACAGAACAGCTGACAACTTCTGAAACATTGAGTTATAGCAACATTTTATTTACAATACAAATGCACAGGTAAAAGAACAACAGATGGTAGAAAGAATTTACAATCGCTTCAAACAGGCCAACGCATCCTGTGCAAGACTCACAAAATAATCTATAGTGTATCACAGCCACACGTACGTATAAAACACAGAGCACAACAGTTGAACTACAGCCAAAATAAGACCAGTATATCTGCATGAATGCACAATTTTTTTTGACAATTGCAGTCAGATTGCTGTAGATTACAAAAAAGTTAATTTTTAATTTGGAGGTGGATTATAATTACCAAACTTGTACTCTGTACATCAATTGAAACACAAAATAAATAAATAAATACATAAAAATCGGTAAGAACGTAAAACGTGCGAGCAATGCACTGTGCGACAGTTATCGCAGCAGCTGAATTTAGTTCCTTAAAATGTGCATTCAGTGTTCAGAAAACGTCAAATAAAAAAAGCTGATTTATGTTAGTCATGATCTGATCGCTGAAACAAATCAGTCATTAAGGGTGTGACACCAGTTGGACAATGCATTTGTAACAAAAGCAATAAAAATAAACTGAAAATTATGGAAGCTTGTTTTCACCACGGTATAAAAAATTTAAAAGGTAATTGCAACTTTTTATCTCGCAATTCGATATAAATCCGCTACTGGAGTAATAAAGTCAGGAAAAAATTGCTTATATCTTGCAAATCTGACTTTTTTTATTATGCCTTTAATTTCCAAAATTCTGATTTTATAACTTACAAGTTTATATCTCACAATTCTGGCTTTTTTCCCCTCAAAATTGTGCATTTGCAAGTTATAAAGTAGCTAAGATTGTGACATATAAAGTCACAATTACCTTATTGGCGGAAACAAGTTTCCATAGAAAATAGTTGATCAAAAGTTTGAAAGGATGGTCATGATTGCACAAAAAAAAAGCATAAATTAAATACTTCCGTCATAACTACTTCGGCCAAGTGTGCAGGGATGTACCACAGATAAATACATTTGGGACAAGCACGCAAACTTTTTTTTTTTACTGAAAGCCAACCTAAAACATAGAAAAGCACACATCAACACTGAAGAAACAAACCTTAATGACTATGAACAAATGTACAACTGAGCATTGTGAACGTTACATGAAACCTATTTACCTAAAGTGTGTTAATCGGGTTAACCTTCCAATTACATAAAACATAATCGACAATAAAATGCACACGCGACATGCATGTGCCAACCTAAAATCTCTTCACGGTGAGTATCCATGCATGTTAATGTATATAATACTGTAGTCTGTGCCACGTGAAAACATCTCAAATGGCCCTGTTAGGGTGAGGTCCCTTAAACCAGTGTTTTTCATAATAAAAAGAAAGAAAAAAATCTGGACAAACAAAAGGTCAATGGGAGTATTGGAGCAAAAAATAATTAATTTAGTTGTCCTTAGAAGCCATCCTTTATTTTAGTTTTTTCCTTTTGAGCTCTTATTAAGACATGGGTTGCAACACAAAGCACATCACACCAAATGCACGAGATAGCGGTTTCCCAGGAACTCACCAAACAGCAAGTCGGTCTATGTAAGACTTCTTTAAATACAGGAAAGATGGCGCTCAAGCATGCTTGACACGCTGAAAACAGTTTCACAGGCACTGTAACATGTTCGCAAGTGACGGCTGTGCAGATGAAACAAAGACTTTTAGTGTAAGCAGAGAGGCAGAGAGCAGCTCTATAGACCAGCAACCGTGAATGTGTAACTCTCTTGGAGAGATTCACAATTCTTGAATCTGGGAATGCTGTCTTCTATCATAATGATCCATCTCAAATATCCTCTGTTCTTCTTAGTGCTCTGGAGTCTTCAGGAAGTAAGAGTTCATGCCTTTTGGCAAGGTCTCTGGTCTCTCTCTGTCATTGGCTTTGTCTCTTTTACAGTCTATTCAAGTGTCTGTCCGAGGTTACAGGTCAAAGGTCAGTGACTTTATTCTCCACAGCTGCAGCGATCTGTTGGAGCCTGTATCCCAGCTGCATCTTTTGAGCTGTGGAGTCCTCTTCTAAAGCTGTGATGATCTGAAGAGACAAAACAATGTTTTAGGCATGAAGAAGATGGTGGATCTTTTCATTTCCTGATGTCTGAATCATCACGCCAGCTCTAATTTGGCTGTTTAGTTTCAGAGAATGTAAAAAGGTGTAATATTATACATTTTTCACTGTCGTTTCTTCCACCTGGGGTCCATTTCTAATGTTGGTTTTGCTTAATGTTGAGATCCTTCATTAGGATCTGCAGAGCTGTAGGTGCTACACTCAAAAAAATGTGGTCTAGGAAACAATTTTCACTCAGAAATGGCATGTGAATTTCACTTTCATTTTGAAGTAGAAAGAATGAAATAGCATTTTGTCTGACATCTAAAAGTTGTCAAGGTACAGAACAAGCTTTTACAGTTTAGTTAGAAGAAAAATACTGTGTCCGAAATCGCCCCTATACCCTTAAATAAAGGCACCTTTTGAAGGAATAGCCATTTGTAGCGGTGTCTGAAAGTGGACGCTATCGAGTGCACTCATTCAGTCCCATAGTGCACCGCAATAACGAGTGTACAACGGATGTGCAGTCAACGGCAAGATAATACCCATAATGCACTGTGAGATCCGCGTGACAAATGAATTCCCGCATTCACCCGCAGTTAAAATCATCCATTCATCCATTTTTCAAACCGGTGGTCCAGCGTAATGCCATACAGGTATAAATTCCTTTTTACTTGATTATTAAAATGTTTCATTACAGTTTACACATGCTAGTTTCCATGACAACTTAATCTTTTCATTACTACTGGACCTGCCAGTTTGCTAAGTTTCAAAACATTATTAAACAGCAAGCACAAACTAAAAAAAGAAAACGGCTGCCCTTTCGTTTCACTCACTCACTGGTTTTCATTCACTCCTTCAAGCGGACTATACTAGTGGATTAATGTAGAGAATAATGAATGAGGGTATAGGGGGCGATTTCAAACACGGCTGTTTTTGTCAAGCGACTGATTGTGACTGCTCATAGTAAATCAAACGTTTTAGCCTCAAAGAATCAAGAAACATTTTGATTCCTGATGATACATTTTACAGGCAAATATTACTCTAATTGTAAACACATGAAGTCTATTTTTGTGATCTTTAATACTGTGCATGGTTACTAGGTTGCTTTGCTACTATTAAACATATGTGCCAAGGCATGAGAGTATGACATGAACGTGCTGTGAATGCCTTCATCACTATTCACACCATAGTGTAAAGATATATATTATATATATATATATATATTTTTTAGGGTCCAATTCTCACTATTAACTAGTTGCTTGTTAGCATACATATTACTAGGATATTGGCTGTTTATTAGTACTTATAAAGCACATAATAATGCCATATTCTGCATGAGAGAAAAAGAGAGAGAGGGAGAGAGAGGGAATAGACTGAAAGTCTCACCTGATCATAGTATTTGTTGATATACTTGTACAACTCATGCAGTGCCACTAGATGATTCACTTCATTAGAGTAGTTCTGCAAGGGAAGCATAGCAGATGGTTGTCTATTATTCAAAAGTGGGAATAAGCTACTTTTAACAGCATTATCAAATTCCTGTCAAGATTTTACATGTCCTCTTTTCTATGTTTATCAAGTTTTCGTTAAGTTTGAACTTTGCATTCAGCAGATATCGATCCACTAGTTCAAATGGTAGATTTTTTTTTTAGAAAATTCTAAATGCCAGAAACATTTTACACAGAAATGGAATATATATATATATATATATATATATATATATATATATATATATATATATATATATTGTAGTGCGTGACTTAAGGATTCACACATAAACTTAATCTTAAAGGTGTCCTATTATGTTTTTTACATTTTCAACTTTCTTTAGTGTCCATTGTAGTCTTGGGTTTTCTTCCATGAAAGTACAAGCCAAAATATTCCTCATTTACATAAATTCTGCCCAAGACATAGACAAAATAAAGGAGGCGAGGCCTGGTTGAGTTGCATTAGTAGTATATTGAAACTCGCTGTTATGGTAGGGGGCATGACATTTTCGAAACATGCTCCAAGCATATGACCAATCACAATGCGCTTTTCGGAAGGAGGGGCTTCATAGAGACAGGAACTAAACAGAGCGTTACTGACAGACTGGGAAGAGAGGTGCTGCAACAATGTCAAATATGTGAAATGTGTTTTTAACATTAAATCATAAAAACCTATTCTAGTAGAGCCCAAAAACAAAATCAAGTCTTTGAAGAAGGGCATGATAGGTCCCTGTTAAAACATTTCCAGCTTTACAGAGGATCGTAACCTGAGTATCACAAAGGAGGTAAATATCCCAGAACTTACCCTAGAGAGTTCAGCAAGAGAAGAGTTCATCTCCTGGTCACTGACAGGGATGGTCTGTCTTATATCTGAATAATATCTAATGAAATACAATCATTGAAATAGTGTGAGTACATTTATGCAACATAATGTCATGAATTAAGCATGAAACTGCACAAATGAAACACTCACTTCTCCACCATTTGTTTGTATCGTGGGATGTCTCGAGCGTACAGGAGCTTGTTGATTGGGGAATCCTGTATATACAAGACATAAAACCAAACCAATTAGCAGCTGGTGGTTCTATCTGGCTTCTTCCCACAATCCATCTTGTCTTGTTACATTCTGACCGGCTTACCCTGCCCAGTTTGTGGTCAGCTATAGTGCAGGAGTCCATGAAGGTCTGAGCAATGACTGACAGCACTGCATCCACATTGTCAGAGGCCTGAACATCGAAGATGAACTGAGGGTTCTTCAGGATATTGATCCAGAATCTTAGCGGCAAGCTACAAAAAGCCATAATACAAGATGTCAACCATTTACCAATAATTCTTTGCTTGTCCTAAAAAAAAGTTTGTTTTTTTTTTTATTTTACCAACCTGTTTGTTTTCCATATGTGGATTGTCTCTGGATCTGTGATGTTGTGCTGTGTGGCCTGGTCATCCAACATGTCGAAGAAATATTTCACGGCCAGAGGAACCGGCCGGCTGGTGCTCAGAATCACAGTGAATAGATCGTCTACGAACTTCTGCAGTGTCCCCTAAAACACACAGTACAAGTGATACAGTGCTCCATCTGCCCACTATTTCCAGTGGCTCTGACTCTGTGGCGTCTGCATGTGGTACCTTCACAGACAGCAGGCGTGTGAGGTAGATCTCTGGGATCGCCTTGGCTCTCTCACGCTCTTTGTCTCTCAGACTGCCCCGTCTGTGCTTGGGTAGCTCCGCCTCTTCGTTTGCCTTCACCAGGTGCCACTGCTTCACTCCTCCTTCGTCTCCATCCTCCAACATCGGGGTCTCTGGGAGAGGAAAGAAAGCATGTGTGAATGTGAGACCAAATGGTTCTCTCATTATTTTTGTTTGGTTTATGTTACATTTTAAAAATTTGGAATAAGATTTTTCAATGTTTTTGTCTCTTATGCTCACCAAATTTCTATATTAAATTCTATATTAAAGCTAGGCTAGGGAATGTTTTTCATAAATGGTGGAAAGTCTCTTCACATCCTAATAGCAATCAATATGGTCTAGATAATAACAATATGTACATATATCTTCCGTGGAAGTCTCAGGACCAAAACATTTTTTTCATGTCCTCCCCGCCTGTCAACATGTACTGCATATGTCCGAATGTGTTTGGGATGGGATCTTTCTACTTTCAAAGCTAGCTTGCTATTTGCTATCCTCTACGAAACCACACACCCTAGCTTTAACATGGTAAAGGATGTTGTGCAGAAGTCGTGAAAAAAACTAAACGCCATGTTGTGCTAAAAAAACAAGGAAACTCACTCTCTCCTGGTATGTAGTCTTGGCTGTCGTGGTGGATTTGCTTGGATTGTCGTGCCACCAGTGTTACTGTGGCACCATCTGGGACCTGCAGGAAACACTTACAAATCAACAATGCGCTCACAAAAAAAAAATCAGCATGTGAAATTTCACTCCACAAACTTAAGTCATTAAATCGAGGAACAATTTGAGAGACCTTGTAGTGTTGTAAAGTGTTGAGGCGTTTCCAGGAGCCCTGAACCACTGACGTCAAGTCCTGATCCGACAAGATCAGATGACCAGCCATTCCCGCCCTCCACTCTATAAAACACAAGATTATTTTATTTAAACTGTATTATTTTTGTCATTTTAAGTATTTTAAGTAATAAAATATATAGTAAATTCTTTAAATGATTAGCTTGGCTTTTAAACATTATATCAGCTCAACACGCTCTTACCCAGATGCACAGAGTCTGCAGAGGGTCTCTGGGTGTATGACATGCCCTTACAGGTCTGCTCCAGAATCTTCTCCTTCACTTGTGTGATGGTGTCACAATCCAGCACTTTGGTGGGGACCGTCTGAGACTCACCGGCACCTCCACTGGTCACCAGAACATTTAGATTCTATGGAACAATGCAGAAAGAGGTTAAAAAACAGTTGTTTGCTTTAAAGTTTCACATTTTACTGCCCATAAAAAATGTCCTTAATCTCTTTTAGGATTCTGTCACATACATCCTTTATGAATGTATCGCAGGGGTGTCCAACATTGGTCCTGGAGAGCCACAGTCCTGCAGAGTTTTGCTCCAACCCTACTCAAACACACCTGGACAAGCTAAACAAGGTCTTAAGGGTTACAAGAAAGCTAGAGGCAGGGGAGTTTTATCAGGGTTGGAGCAAAACTCTGCAGGGCTGTGGCTCTCCAGGACCGATGTTGGACACCCCTGATGTAAACCATTGAGCAAAAACATGAAAAAAGAAACTGTAAAATATTAACCTTTTCATAAAGTCTAGATAATGCATGACACTTTCATTTAAAGTTGATTTCTATCTCAAACTCACCAGAGTGCGGTACTCCACGTCTTCCCGCAGCAGTCGGTTGTCGTTGAGTGTGTATTTGGCTTTGCCTGAAACCGTGTCCACTGGGCCTTTATCCACCTGGTGCTTTATTGCTCTGAACAGCATGTAGAACGACTCACCTGCTGTATCCTGCCATAGGACAAAGAAACATGGATACTAACTAAATGCATCAATACATGGATGTGAAACATAAATGTAAAACATGGAATATAATTTATTATGTTATTTTATAGTGTTTAACCCTGTAAAGCCTGACATATGAAATAATAGTGAGAAAAATCACATTCTTTGAAATAAAAAATTGAACATTGAGACAAAATAAATAAAAATAAAAAGGTGTGCATGTGTTTGGATGTCATATAAGGCTTTTTAATAGCTCATATAGTAGTGAGAATATGGAGCTCATAGTAAAGTGGTACTGTTATTACTAAGTACATGTAGTAACCTGTAACTACGTCACCTTAAAATAAAGTGTTATCAAGCTCTGTGAAATACAGGTTCCTCAAAAGCCTGATGCATCATATTTGATACTCACATTTTAGCATGTTTCTAAAAATATATATATGTATGGATATGAATACATAATAGATAATAACTCAATCTAAGTTGCTTCAGTGCACTAAATGTTCATATTGGAATATTACTAACAATATAAAAGCTATTTTTACATTTACTTTATGAAAGTCAGCGAAGATTTCACAACAAAAAGACCGAAAGCTGAAGGTGGTTTTTAGAATTATACTAAAAGGGTTCTCCTTGCAAAAAAAAGTAGAACCTATCAATCCGATACAACAGAAATTAGAAATTTGCAAACATCAAATATGATAAAGTAGACATTATAGGGTTAAAGATGACCTTGGGCACTATTTGAACGATCTGGGTAGGCTTGCAACATTCGTTCGTAAGTCCTTTCATAAATTTGAAAATAAAGTCCACAAGAGACTTAGTAACAACTAACTCTGCACTTTTTCAGTTGCACCATTTGATCTTAAGGCAGAACGTAGCTAGTAGGTCGTAAGCTCTCCGTAAAGTAATGCGTAGTCACATAATATGAGGTTTACCCTCAATGATCCAATAGCAGCCTTCAAATATGTGAGCAAAAGTTGTGTAGAAATGCTGTGA
The DNA here is from genome assembly GCA_023029165.1 of Gobiocypris rarus. Lineage (NCBI taxonomy): Eukaryota > Metazoa > Chordata > Actinopteri > Cypriniformes > Gobionidae > Gobiocypris > Gobiocypris rarus. The sequence continues at coordinate 23,571,237 of CM040933.1, forward strand.
ATTTAATTTATCCTTCGTTATTATAACTTCTTTTGCCTCACGTAACCAACAGTAAAAATACGTTTCCATTAAATACGATACTTAATCATGAATAACATAAGTGCTTTTATATATAAATAACATTCAGAAGCATTCAGTATATGAAACAACATTATTAAGGATCAATAAATAAATACTAATACAAAACAAACTATTATGACTGATTTTATTTGACATCATGACATGCACAACACGGAGCGATGGGAGAGATGCATCCAGCGGTGCGCTGTTTTGGACGGATTCGTGTTGAAGAGTCGCTAACAAAGTACTCTATTCACATAATGTTTTCTCTTGTAAATGTCAGCATTATCATATACGAGTAAAGGACTGAAGTCTGTCATGTAAAACAGGAGCTTATTATGCGGTTCAGTCTGTCTGCTATTATTCCAATCGTTAGCTACTCCTAAGCTTCCATAAATATTAAGTTTATATGTAGTTCCGTTTCAACTAAGTTTAATGGTGCAACGCAAAAATATTTAGAAGTGCATAAGTTGTAACTTAGTGTCCATTTACATCAAAACTAGGCTAAGTTGTAACTTGCGCACAGCTGGTGCAACCGGCCCCTGAGCACATGGTCTGAAGCGCATGGTCCAGGTGAGCTTAGGGCGTGTCCGAAATCCATTTTCTACTTTAACGACAGAAAAAACGGTCGGTGTGCCAGCCGCATGGTCCAAAAGAGTGCCTAGTCTCTTAATGAGTCATGGGTGTGTTTTGGGCGTAACATGCAATAAACCAATCAGAGTCTTGTCTCCCATTCCCTTTAAAAGCCAGTTGAGCTTGCACCATGGCGGTTTGCTATTTACATGGCGGAATTTGTGAACCGGAAAGACTGAACGCTTCTCCAGAGAGGAAACCTTTTATTTATAATATTTAAAAATGCTTGTGTGCTGCTGCACATCCCTGAGTCTACGCATGTTGTGTACCCGCATGTAGGCATATATTACTAACGCACCGTTATATAACACAAACAATACAGCGCTATTGACTTTAGACCAGGTTTTTGTTGGTCAATGGCGCAGTTGTTTTCAGTTGCCTCAAAATAGCAACGAGTCAACAATGCGACTGAACACACCTTGTTTTCAGACCAGCACGCCCATAGGCGAACAGATGGGCGCGACTGCATTTCCTATTTAAACAATGTGGTGCTAGACGTGAAAATGATAAACGCGTCTGGCTGAAACTAGCAAAATGGACTAGTTACCAATTTAATTACAATCACTGGCACGTCTCCCTCTATTTTATGTTCTCTCTCTTCTAGCACTTTGTATTTCTTTCTTACCCTTGTGATCCAAACCCAAAAGCAAACCGAGAATCACTCACCCTGAGGAAGGTGTAAAGGCAAATGGACATCCAGTTAGTCAACAGCTTCTCCACCACAGACTCAGTCCTATAACAGATGAGAGATTTACACTGAGAATCAAAGGTGCCATAATCATCCATTTAAAAGATCTAAGTCCTGTTCGTGTGATTTAACAGGGATTATGTGATTACAATGTAAAGTAATAGGGATTGGAATGATAATGTACTCATCACTACTAACCTGCGCAGCATGAGTTTGGGGTTTTTAGTGGTGTACTGCTCCACCAGGTGACTAAGCAGTGTTTTTAGGATGTCTGTGAAATACTCCAGCTTTCCGTGCAGCGCCACCGTTAGGAGGGAGGCCACATACGCCCTGTCCCTTGGAGAGAAGGTTCGCTGGGCTTCCAGAGTGTGAATGAACTGTAGGGAAATTTATGACGGATATGAGATGAGGTCACACTTAAAAAACGTAATGGTCCATATAATTTGGTTTAGTTGTTTGAATAATTCTCTCTCACAGGTTTAAGGAAAGCCCACCTTGGTGAGGAACAGTTTGCTGTTGAGCAGGTTAGAGAGCTGAACCAGGCCCTGTTCCACCGTGGCCCGGCGACAGGCAGGTACGTCAAGATCCCGCCTCAGTGGAGACTCGCGGTGACCCGGGAAGAAAATCCTCTCTGAGTATTTACGATAATCCAGGAATGGAATCCCAGAGCCCATTAGATCACTGGAGACATCCATCATCTCAGTCATCAGATCTGCACATAGTACACACAGTTTATTATTATAAGGGATTTCAAGCATGTAGGCAAATTCTGGCGGATGTTTGTGTGGGAGCGCCTGACCTGTGAATTCCTTTTTACAGCGGTCTCGGACACTCGTCTCCAAATTCTCCAGTTGGATCTGGACTTTTTTATAGTCTCTTAGTGCTTGCTTGCTTTTTCGCCTGTTAAAACACACATATACATTATTTATATATATTTAATATGCGTCTGTGTGTGTATTATCCAGTATGATTGTATGTTTTTGTATATATATATATATATATATATATATATATATACACAAAAAACATACAATCATACTGGATAACATGATCATCAGAATTTTAACAAATCTGCAAAGTTCATGCAGCTAGAACATAATTATATAAAACATATACTTTTATAAAAAACAATTAATTAATTATGTCGTAATTATATGTATTAATAATATTTTATATTACCTAGTTAATTCTTAATTACAATTAATCATATATATTATTTATTGTAAAGAAATAATTACAATTAATCATATATATTATTTATTGTAAAGAAATACATCTTTTTAGAAATACATCTTTTTATATATATATATATACACACACACAGTTGGCACGGAAAGTATTCAGACCCCCTTAAATTTTTCACTCTTTGTTTATATTGCAGCCATTTGTTAAAATCATTTTAAGTTCTTTTTTTTCTCATTAATTTATACACATCACCCCATATTGACAGAAAAACACAGAATTGTTGACATTTTTGCAGATTTATTAAAAAAGAAAAACGGAAAAAATGGTCCTAAGTATTCAGTATTTCATTGGTTATTTCTTTGTGTGACAGCCTGGCCAAAAATAATGTCTGCACAATTTCATTGCGTTATCACAAATAAAACAATGATTCCATGGAGAACTACGCAATATGTTTACAAAATCTTTAAAATATTTGAATAGGGTGAAGATGTCAATTCTCTTAGGCCTGACATACATTTTTGGCCACTACTGCATGTCTAGCATTAGTAAGTGGTACATGATACCTGTATATGAGTACGATGACCAGCACAATTAGAGCCACGATGGAGGCTCCCACCCCGACTCCCACTTGAGCCTCTAGAGGGAAGGCAGCCGGGCCCTGAGAATCATACTGCACCCGTCCCAGAGAAAAGTTCAGATTCCCCATCCTCACCTACACAAACAAACACAAAAACAACTTTTCATATTGCATCACTGAGAAACACCACAAATCCCTAAACGGTTCAGATATAAGCTGGCGTACAGTGAACTCTGGAAGCGTGTCTGTGGCCTCTCGTTTCTTGGACGCTGCCACTGATGGCTGCTGTGTCGGTGGCTCACAGTACAGGTGGTTTCTGGTTAGAGTCTTCACAGCACATTCCCCGTCACCAATCAGAGCAACCACCTCCTCCTTAGACATAGCCAGGTCCAGATTCTCCCCCTAGTATGCAAATTCAGACAAAGCCATTGCATTTCTGTGCACTCTATGGGCCATTCAAGTGTGTAAAAATAACTAATTAACAATCTGCACATGTAAGAAGTGACTCCATTCAAGAGTTAACTTTTTTTTTAACTAAAGAAAGAAATCAAGGTATAATATTATGGTTTTAATATAATATAATATCTAATAATATAATATAGTTCTGAACTATAATATAATATGGCTTTGAATACTAGTTAGAAAATGTTTTCTAAATAATAATCTGCTATGCATTAATACACAGTCTGACCTCCACAGAGATGATGCTGCCAGGTTTGTGGCGGAAGGGCTTGCTGGGGTCGTGTTGATTAAGGCTGTGAAGGACAGGATTCGGCTCATAACTGAAGGGGCTGCCGCTGATCCCCTCAAACTCAAAGTGGAGGTTATCCAGGAGGAAATGCACACTGACAGCAGCACGCAGGGCCTCGGGCCCCACCTCCGGAGTGGGACACAGAATCAGAGTTGAGCTGTTCACTGTGCACCGCTCCTCCACCTGATCAAGAACAGGACATGAAGAAAGGTGGAAACTGTATTTTAATAACTGACATATGAATACTGGCCAGTTTGTTGATAGAAGGCACAAGCGCAGACTCACTTGTGTGAACTCTACCTGTTTGACGACACAGAGACTATCTTCAGGACAGTTCGGCTCTGGGACGATCCGCCGCTCCCTTCTGAGAAGACTGTGATCTGCACTCCTCCTCTTCTTCTTCTTCTTCTTTCTCTTCTTCTGAGAGTGTGGCTCCAGAGGCGTCAGGGTCACACGGATACGTGGCTCCTGAACCACGTCCAGATGCTGGCCAGACACTCGAATGTTGCGGCCCCCACTTACACAAACACAGACGATTAATGAGTTGGGTGTTATGTATGCTGCTGACTATATAATAACACATTTTATTTCCAAATCACTGATCACAGAATCAAGGAAAAGATTACATTAATTTATTAATTGGTGTGCATGTCTAAAATAACCATAGTATCTACTGTGCCTACAACCCTTCAGTAAATTACAATAAAGGGTTTTTAATATGAGAAATCATATTTTTCTTGAGCTTTTGAAATAAAAAGGATTGCATAAAGTTACATGAGTTAAAACATACTTTAATTCTGAGAACACCCCAGTCCAAAAAGACAATTTATAGAAATTTTCTGACATTTGACAGATACATTTATCACATATGACAGCTTACATTTACGTAAATTACATAAATATGTCCTACTTATTAAGTCTTAATTTCTAATTTCACTTTATAAAAATAAAATAATAATACAATTAAATTTAAAAAGCATAAGTACTCTAAAATTGTAAATATATCACATTCCTTATATGGGAAGCTTTTGAGATGTTTTTATTAAAATTAAAATAGACTTCAGCTCGCATTTCATACTCTCTTACAAATAAAATTTCTAAGCATTTATGATTCCATGAACCTTTCACCATCAATTGTACAAAATGTTCTTTATCATGGAAAACAGGTACTTTGGAATATTAATATGATCTTCACACTAAGAAAAATATGGTTCTTTTAAGAACTATTCACTGAAAAGTCCTTTAAAGAGCACCTATCATGGAATTTTGAAATTGACCTTTCATGTAGTGTGTAACATAGATCTAAGTGAACAAAAACATCCTGCAAAGTTTGAAATATGACAGTGCACTGTTTATAAAGTTATTGTCTTTCAAAAGTAAGAGTTGACTCATTTTTATGAATCGTTAGAAGACCGAAGCTTTTTCTCTGACTAGATGGCGTCAGCTTGTCAAGTTATTTGAATAGGCGACCACTTCTTGTGCACGCCAGTGAAAACTAGAAAACATCATGGCGACGAGACGCTGTGTTCTCAAGTGCGACTCAAAAGCAAACTTTTTTCATCTGAGCATTTGAAGACTAAGTGGCTACAATTCATATATACAACTGTACCACAGGAGTATAGTCCGAGCCTTGTGCTTTGTTCACGCCATTTTGAAGACGATTGCTTTACCAACTTAAATGCAATCAAACTTGGATTCGCGAGCCGGCTGATATTGAAGGAAGGTTCAGTTCCAAGTGTTTTTGCATCAGCTTCCTCCTCCGTATCACAACCTGTAAGTGTTATTAATAATTGTTGCTTTTATGTTTTATGTAGCATGCTTAATAATTGTTTGGTTTGTTGTGTAAGCACCGTTTAGCTTCTAGGTCTTCAATGACAATTGTATTGAGATATGTGAATTGTTTGTCGTTGTTTTCTGAGTTTTCTTTAAGAATAGAGTCATACCTCGTAGTAACGTAACGTTACTGCATTTTTATTTATTTTTTGGTAAAAACTTTATGTTTATGCATCAATTTAACGCATGCATGCAAAACTGTTGTTGGGGACTTCTAAAACAATATTTGGAACATTTTAAATGCCATAATATGTGCTCTTTAAGGAACTTTGTTTTTAAGGGTGTAGGACAAGAAAAATTTTATTAAATAAAAAAATGTAAGTAAAAATCCTTAAAACAAGATACATTTACTTTATTGAATTGTTTAAGACTTGTTTTCAGAGAAAAAAAGGTATACTTAAAATGTTCTTCTTTAATTCACCAATGAAAAATAGACGTTACCATATATTATCTCAAAAACAAGTCTTAATAACTTTTGCAAATTTGTAAAAAAAAGAAAAGAAAAAAGGGTTAAATATAAAATATGTTCCTTACCTGAGGAAGCTTTTGGAGGGAGCAGCATGGGTCACATTGGGGTCTGGGGTGTAATGATACAGCACTTCCTGTAGATGGCGCTGAGCTCTACCAAACCGCACTATAACGCCACTCTCTCCGGTTCTGTTACTCCCTCCAGTCACGCATTCAACATGTTCGTTGTTGTACTGCTCGGGAGATCTGTTGAGACACAGACTGTATTAAAACTCTGATAAATATAATGTATTGTTACCAAGTATGAACTGGAATAAAATCAAACACACACACACACACACACACACGCACACACACACACACACACACACACACGCACACACACACACGCACATGTTGGGTTTTCATGTTTTATGGGGACATTCCATAGGCGTAATGCATTTTATACCGTACAAACCGTATATGTTATCCCCCTACACTGCCCCTGTCCCTAAACCTACCCATCACAGGAGACATGCTGCATTTTTACTTTCTCAAAAAACATCACTTAGTGTGATTTATGACCGGTTTTCCTCATGGGGACCAAAACATTTTGTCCCCATACCGTAGGGATTACCAGAACGCACACACGCACACACACACACACGTCTGGTTTACTATCTTTGTGAGGACTCTCCATTGACTTAATAGGTTTTATACTGTACAAACCATATTTTCTATCCCCTACACTGGCCCTGCCCCTAAACCTACCCATCACAGGAGACATGCTGCATTTTTACATTTTCAAAAAACTAATTTTGTATGATTTATAAGCTTGTTTCCTCATGGGGACCTCAATTTGGTCCCCACGGTGACACGAGTCCCCATGAGTCTGTGTGCAGTCAGGTTTAAGTCCCCACCAGGATAAAAAAACATGTACACACAGACACACAGACACACACACACAGACACACACACACAGACACACACACACAGACACACACACACACACACACACACACACACACACACACACACACACACACACACACACACACACACACACACACACACACACACACACACACACACACACTCCTGTGAAATTCAGGAAGTATATTAGATTTATAAATTGATCAATTTAGGACATAACTCATTATTTGGATCTACCACTGGACCACATCAAGCATCATCTTTAACAGAAGGTTGATTAATTATATAAGACATAATCAGCTGACATCAGTTGTAGATAATGTGTGTGTGTTGTCGAGATGATATCATAATGAGATTTACTGATGACATCTGTCTGACTAGACTGCTGTAGAGGACGATGCTCTACACAGTCACTTACATGTGACATGGGACTCCACCAATCAGGATGCTGATCTCACTGGAACGGCCCGTCAGAAGGTTCCGTCCCGTGATGGTGAGTGATGTACCGCCTGACATTGGGCCTTTCAGAGGAGAAACTCCCAATAACACTGGGTCCTTGAGTTTAGAAAAACAGAACACGCACACACGTCAGAAAACACTGCCTTATACATGCGGACCAGTGCCACAATGATCTCATCCTATTAAAAATCCTTCAAATAAGACATATTTAGAAGCGCTGCTCGATTCTGGATATATTGAGTCACAATTTTTTTGTTTAAACAAAATAACATGCAATTTACTAGAGGTTCAGACAAAAAGTTAATTCCTGCAGTTTATTAAAAAAATATTGAATTAATTCAAATGAATTAAAGTCGGTTTTAATGAATGATTCAATGACTCAAATACATCACTTGTTTCATTACTGGATCAGATGAATCTGTGTTTTTGAACGAATCTCTTAAATGAATGATTCAATGACAAATACATTTTTCAACAGTCACTTGTCGCCACCTACTGGTGTAACGATGTAATCAACACTTTCAAAAAGTGATTTATTCTATTTTGATCGCTACCGTAAACATCAGTGTTTATATTTGAACTATAAACTTTTATCCTAGCACTTCCGTGATCATTTGTACTATAGTAACACAGAAATAATGAGTCATTTTGGAATAAGATTGCATGAAGGTTTGAATCGAAATCTCGATCTTTTACTGATTAATCATGTAGCTCTACTGAACTATAAGATTTATATATTTTTTATTAAAATTCAAATGGTCTTTACTCCATTGACAAATAGTTTTTTTCAGGTTTGAAGCATAAATCTCAGTAAAAAAAAACGGCATAATTGTGCAAGAATTGTTTTCAGATCATTTTTTTCTCTCTCACTTCCACCGGCAAAATTTCCTTCTTTAATCCACTACTGAAAAATAAACATGAACATATATAAGCTAGATCGATATTAGGCATGGTAAAGCATGGTACTCGTGGTAAATCAAGAAAACCAGATTTAAACAATAAGACGAACTGTGTTGAGCAATATAACAATGATTAGTTTTCTGTCAATGAATGTAATCAATCAGTTGCTCACCTGTCTAATAAAACACATTATATATTAAAGCGTCTTTGAGGTTAACGCGGGTATGATGTCATTGATAGGCGACGCACAAACATGGTCCTTGTCCTGGTTAAAATTGCTTATTTTTTCTGGATTTAACGTTTCTTGGAAACTTTTGGGATAATGTAGGTACACAAGTCAACAAAATATATAAAACTGTTCAAGTGGTTTTTGGATATTTTAATCCAAAAATCTTACATATTGTGCCAAGACAGAAACACTGTTTAAGAAAATTCATTTTTGCAGTGTTTTGCAGTCAAATACCTCCCTGCCTTTAATAAACACTGAATGAATTCCTTGCATATCATTCCATCTTGCTAAACCAACTTTATCCCTCTTGTGGCATGATGGATTAATGGTTACCTGGTAACGGAAGCGCTGGGCAGACTGCCCGATTCCTCCGCCTTTAACCTGCACCGAGACATGCCCGCTCTGCTCCCCTGCGCTCGCTGTGGTCTCACAAACAATGCTAACAGACACAAAAGAGACCTCCCATTATTCAGTGCAGTGGGTCAATACTCATCACCACACTGTGGAACTGAAATGCCTGAAGCCATTAATACAATGTCATTAACGACTGCTAGAATTACAGCATGCCCTCATTCAAGATTAGGAGCACACTGTTCATATAGTATGATACAATGCTGTTTGCTTTACCTGGAGGACACCTCATATCTGTCTGGGATGACAGTGCAGGGGACTCCTGCTACAGTGACAGACTGCTGGATGTCTTCAGCTCTCTGACCCAGATTAGAGCCAGACACCGTCACCACTGTGCCGCCCTCAACTGGACCAGAAAGAGGTTCAATCTGCGATAAAACAGAAATTAGTAATGAAGCTTCCGAATTATAAAACAGGTGAAAATAAAATCTCTTGCATTGCATAGAGGGATCCCAGCTGTGTATCACCAACAATGTCATGATACGATACGATACTAAAGATACGATACGCATCACGATACTAAAGTCACGATGCAACACGCATCACGATACTAAAGATACGATACGCATCACGATACTAAAGTCACGATACAATACGCATCACGATACTAAAGATACGATACGCATCACAATGCTAAGTCACGATACAATACGCATCACGATACTAAAGATACGATCGAATCACGATACTTAAGAAACGATACGCATCACAATACTAAGTCACGATACAAGACGTATCATGATACTAAAGATACGATACGCATCACGATACTAAAGTCACGATTCAATACGCATCACAATACTAAAGATTACGATACAATACGCCTCACAATACTAAAGATACGATACGCATGAAGATAATAAAGATACAATACAATACGCATCACGATACTAAAGTCACAATACAATACGCATCACGATACTAAAGATAAGATACGCATCACGATACTAAAGATAGAATACGCATCATGATACTAAAGATACGATACGCATCACGATAATAAAGATACGATATGCATCACGATACAATACCCATCACGATACTAAAGATACGATATGCATCATGATACTAAAGTCACGATACAATACGCATCACGATACTAAAGATATGATTTGCATCACGATACTAAAGATATGGTATGCATCAAGATAATAAAGATACCATACGCATCACGATACTAAAGATACAATACGCATCAAGATAATAAAGATACGATATGCATCACGATACTAAAAAAATCGATACGCATCACGAAACTAAAGATACGATACAATACGCATCACGATACTAAAGATATGATGCGCATTGAGAAACTAAAGTCACGATACAATACGCATCACGATACTAAAGATACGATACGCAACACGACACTAAAGATACAATACGCATCACAATACTAAAGATACGATATGCATCACGAAACTAAAGATACGATACAATACGCATCACGATACTAAAGATATGATGCGCATTGAGAAACTAAAGTCACGATACAATACGCATCACGATACTAAAGATACGATATCGCAACGATACTAAAGATACAATACGCATCACAATACTAAAGATACGATATGCATCACGATAATAAAGATACGATATGCATCACAATACTAAAGATACGATACGCATCAAGATAATAAAGATACGATACGCATCACGATACTAAAGATACGATACGCATCCCAATACTAAACATACGATACGCATCACAATACTAAAGATACGATACGCATCACAATACTAAAGATACAATACGCATCAAGATAATAAAGATACAATACAGATTACGATACTAAAGATACAATACGCATCAAGATAATAAAGATACAATACGCATCACCATACTAAAGATACAATACGCATCAAGATAATAAAGATACAATACGCATCACGATACTAAAGATACGATACGCCTCAAGATAATAAAGATAAGATACGCATCACGATACTAAAGATACGATATGTATCACGATACGCACAACGATACTAAAGCTACGATACGCATCATGATACTAAAGATACCATACGCATCAAGATAATAAAGATACAATACGCATCACGATACTAAAGATCCGATCCGCATCAAGATAATAAAGATACAATACAATACGCATCACGATACTAAAGTCACGATACAATACGGATCACAATACTAAAGATACGATACGCATCACAATAATAAAGATACGATTTGCATCACGATACTCAAGATACAATACAATACGCATCACGATACTAAAGATATGATACGCATCACGATACTCAAGATACGATACGCATCAAGATAATAAAGATACGATACGCATCACGATACTATAGATACGATACGCATCCCAATACTAAACATACGATACGCATCACAATACTAAAGATACGATACGCATCACAATACTAAAGATACAATACGCATCAAGATAATAAAGATACAATACACATTACGATACTAAAGATACAATACGCATCAAGATAATAAAGATACAATACGCATCACCATACTAAAGATACATCAAGATAATAAAGATACAATCGCATCACGATACTAAAGATACGATACGCATCAAGATAATAAAGATACGATACGCATCACGATACTAAAGATACGATATGTATCACGATACGCATTACGATACTAAAGATACGATACGCATCATGATACTAAAGATACCATACGCATCAAGATAATAAAGATACAATACACATCACGATACTAAAGATCCGATCCGCATCAAGATAATAAAGATACAATACAATACGCATCACGATACTAAAGTCACGATACAATACGCATCACAATACTAAAGATACGATACGCATCACAATAATAAAGATACGATTTGCATCACGATACTCAAGATACAATACAATACGCATCACGATACTAAAGATATGATACGCATCACAATACTCAAGATACGATACGCATCACGATACTAAAGTCACGATACAATACGCATCACGATACTAAAGATATGATATGCATCACAATACTCAAGATACAATACGCATCACAATACTAAAGATACAATACGCATCACGATACTAAAGATATGATACGCATCACGATACTAAAGATACAATACGCATCACAATACTAAAGATACAATACGCATCACGATACTAAAGATATGATACGCATCACGATACTAAAGTCACGATACAAAACGTATCACGATACTAAAGTCACGATACAAAACGTATCACGATACTAAAGTCGCGATATAATGCGCATCACGATACTTAAGATACGATATGCATCACGATATTAAAGATACAATACGCATCACGATACTAAAGTCACGATACGCATCAGGATAATAAAGATACGATATGCATCATCGTAATAAAGTCACGATACAATACGCATCACGATACTTAAGTCACGATACAATACACATCACGAAACTAAAGATATGATATGCATCACGATATTAAAGATACAATACGCATCACGATACTAAAGATACAATACGCATCAGGATACTAAAGATACGATAAGCATCACGATAATAAAGTCACGATACAATACGCATCACGATACTTAAGTCACGATACAATACGCATCAGGATACTAATGATACGACGTGCATCATGATACTAAAGTCACTATACGATATGCATCACGATACTAAAGATACAATATAATATGCATCACGATACTAAAGATATGATACGCATCACGATACTAAAGTCGCGAAATAATACGCATCACGATACCATAGTCACGAAACAATACGCATCACGATACTAAAGTCATGATACAATACGCATCACGATACTAAAGATTCAATATGCATCATGATACTAATGTCACGATACAATACGTATCACGATACTAAAGTCGCGATATAATACGCATCACAATACCAAAGTCACGAAACAATACACATCACAATACTAAAGATACAATATGCATCACCATACTAAAGAAACAATATGCATCATGATACTAAAGTCATGATACAATACACATCACGATACTAAAGATATGATACGCATCACGATAATAAAGATACGATACGGATCACAATACTAAAGTCACGATACAATACGCATCACGATACTAAAGATCGATACAATATGCATCACGATACTAAAGATATGATACGCATCACGATACTAAAGTCACAATACAATACACATCACAATACTAAAGATAAGATACAATACACATCATGATACTAAAGTCACAATACAATACGCATCACGACACTAAAGATATGATACAACACGCATCACGATACTAAAGATACGATCGCATCACGATACTAAAGTGGACGATACAATACGCATCATGATACTAAAGATACGATACGCATCATGATAATAAAGATACAATACGCATCAAGATACTAAAGTCACGATACAATAAGCATCATGATACTAAAGATAATATACACTACGCATCACGATACTAAAGATAAGATACAATACACATTATGATACTAAAGTCACGATACAATACGCATCACAATCCTAAAGATACGATATGCATCACAATACTAAAGATACAATACGCATCACAATACTAAAGATACGATATGCATCGCGATAATAAAGATACAATACGCATCACAATACTAAAGCCACGATACAATACACATCACAATACTAAAGACACAATACGCATCACGATACTAAAGATATGATCATCACAATACTAAAGTCACAATACAATACACATAACAATACTAAAGATAAGATACAATACACATCATGAAACTAAAGTCACAATACAATACGCATCACAATACTAAAGATACGATATGCATAAGGATAATAAAGATACAATACAATACGCATCACGATACTAAAGTCACGATTAGGGTTGGGAATCGTGAGAAATTTTCCGGTTCTGGTTCGATTCGCCTAATGATTCCGGTTCGATTCGGTTCCATTAAAATTATTAAACAAATAGTGGTAAAGGAAAAGGCATAATACGCAACTCAAACAATCCTTTTTGTGTTTATTACATGATCTCTGATTCATTTACAGGATGGCAATGTCAAAAAGTCCTGTACTGTACATATGTTACAGTATTACAAAAAATTATATATATATATATATATATATATATATATATATATATATATATTAGTTATATTTATTAGTTATTTGTATATTAATTTAATAGAAATTCAGTTATTCAGTGAACTTGTAAATAATAAATGGTAATTCAGCATTAATCTAGATTAAAATGGCTCATTTGAATTCTGCGAAGGCATTCAGAATATGTGTGCTACCCAAATAATGACTGTTTCACACTTGTTTTGATTGCCTGGACCGAACCGAGCTCGATTGCTCCTGGACCGTGTTCATATTATATTTTTGGGTCCGAAACCGAGGTGCGTTTGCGTCATCAAAGCAGCAGTTTACCCGTTACTTGGTAACGACGTCGAAGCGAGGAGGTGGCAGAATGAATCGTTGTTCACCTAACTTTTATATTTTTGTTTTGAACCGTTAGTTTTGTTACCACAGCTTCAGTGCGTAATGGCACTTGCGTCTATCTGCGCGGATGTGCTGCAAATACTCTAAGAATGCTGACGGCGAGCAGAAATTATATGTACAGCTCTCTGCTTGCAGTATCGTCAGTCACGCTCATCAGGACTCGAAGCGGTTGCGGTGCGCGCCGAGTTCGGAAGACAGCGTTCACGCTTGATGTGGTAATCTCACAGCATACACGCGGGTTCGAAGACTCGTTCGCTCCCTACAGTGCAATTCGGCTAGGTAGCTATACATCCGCGCTAAAATATCACTGTGAAAGTCATCATAGCTTGCGTAGTATAGACCCAGCTCCCAACCCAACTTTGAGAATAGATTAACGGCGATATGTTTTTATCGCCCGATAAAGTCTCACGTTAACGCGCACGTTAACGGCAAGCGACCCACCACTAGTTAATTGTTTGCACTTCTGGAAGCGGCAGGCAACGTAATTAATATTCATGATGAGGTTAGCTGTCGCCCGCTATTAAAGGATAAGCTCCCAGCGCCGCACACATTGCACCAGAACCGTTTTGAACCGAAACTCAAGAATTTTTGCGCGATTCGGTATTTTTCAAAAATAAGTATCGGTTCTGCATAAGAACCGGTTCTCGGTTCCCAACCCTAGTCACGAAACAATACGCATCACGATACTAAAGTCATGATACAATACGCATCACGATACTAAAGATATGATACGCATCACAATACTAAAGTCACAATACAATACACATCACAATACTAAAGATAAGATACAACACACATAATGATACTAAAGTCACAATACAATACGCATCATGATACTAAAGATACGATACAATACGCATCACGATACTAAAGTCCCGATACAATACGCATCATGATACTAAAGATACGATACGCATCATGATAATAAAGATACGATACGCATCACGATACTAAAGTCACGATACAATACGCATCACGATACTAAAGATACAATACGCATCACGATACTAAAGATAAGATACAATACGTATCACGATACTAAAGTCACAATACAATATGCATCACGATACTAAAGATAAGATACACTACGCATCACGATACTAAAGATACAATACGCATCACGATACTAAAGATAAGATACAATACGTATCACAATACTAAAGTCACAATACAATACGCATCACGATACTAAAGATAAGATACAATACGCATCACGATACTAAAGTCCTGATACAATACACATCATGATACTAAAGATACGATATGCATCACGATACTAAAGTCCCGATACAATACGCATCATGATAATAAAGATACGATATGCATCACGATACTAAAGTCATGATACAATACGCATCACGATACTAAAGTCACAATACAATACACATCACGATACTAAAGTCACAATACAATTCGCATCACGATACTAAAGATAAGATACACTACGCATCACGATACTAAAGATACAATACGCATCACAATACTAAAGATAAGATACACTACGTATCATGATACTAAAGATACAATACGCATCACGATACTAAAGAAAAGATACAATGCGCATCACAATCCTAAAGATACAATACGCATCACAAATCCTCACGATACTTAAGTCGTACACTGTCCCTGTATCCCAATGTCCACACTATCCATTCTAAATTGTATGTGAGATTAGAAGAAGTATACCCCAAAGCATAGTATATTGAAAAGAGTCAAAAGTCCCCTGATGGTCTACTATTTCCGGTAGTTTTTTGAAGTGAGGATCCGTGCACACTATAAAGGCTAATAATGCCCACAACCCATTGCGCTTTGGAGGAGGATTTGGCTTAGAACTACAAACACAAGTAAACATGGCAGGTATGTGTGAATGACGTGAGAGTAAAAGGGGTTTGAGAGACTAATAATCAAATTTAACCTGATAAAAACATGTTATATTTCATCTGCAATAACAATGTGGACTTTTATAAAGATGTGTTAAAGACACAAGTGTACGACGAAATAGTATGTCCCAAAGCTACTCTTTTGCTACACACTCTAAAGTATGAACTTTTTCTTCACAAAAAGAGTACATACTTTTATGGCATAGTATAAGTAGGCCAATTGGGACGCAGCATGTGTTATTTCATAAGTCAATCTGGTCAAGTCTGGTGGTTGAAAGCTTATGGCAAAATTAAATCCATGAGAGAAGACAATTCTAGAGAAAGAGCAAGTAGAGATTTTTGAGTGCACGCTGCATGGGACAAAGTTTTAGCACGTACATGTAATATCTGAGCGAGAGAGTGAAGGAAACCAGCCTACGAGCAGAGAGATTTGTGAATTACATGATTACATGAATGCGCTCTTGTGTTACAATAATGCACTCAGGACATTGGTTTTTAAAATAATTCCACTGAAATGGCCTCAAAATATAAAGAGACAAGATAAGGACACCTCATGAAAAGAAGAAGAAACTATGCTTCTAACCACAGCTCGAGAGCTGTCGTTCCAACCACACAACTTTACAATGCGGTTTGTGAATGCTGTTGGAACTATGGTTTGGGGAAATACAGACTTGTTGAACTATGCTGATAACAACGGAACTTGTTACCATATGCTAATGATGCTTTCGGGAAACGCACCTCTGAATAAATCCTGCTCTGGAACAGGTTAGCCGTGCAGAGTAAGTTACCATGCCAATGAACACCGCTAAAATCAAATCCAAACTAATCTCAGACTTACCTGGGTATAAAAATGAAACCAGCCTAATGCAACAATCCTTGAATATTATCAATAATGAAAACACTTAACTGCCTTCACTTTTGTGGAAGCTGATATATCCTCCCCCCATTTTATTTATTAAAATTATAAATGTCTTTACTGTCACTTTTGATCAATGTAATGCATCTTAGCTGAATAAAAAAGTATGAATTACTTTCAATAAAAATATTTAACTGAATGAAATACCTAGAAATCACCTACAGCACCCTAGCTACCAAACAGAACACCTTAGCAACCTTATTGTAATGCCATGTAATCAACCACAATATCCTAGCAACATTACTCACGTCACATTTTCTTCAGTAAAAAGCCTAAGTCACTGCACGCAAATGTCATATAGCTCATTATGTCAGGTGAAATATTCGCTGTCTCATTTCAAAGGCTGCATCCCCCGGAGGTCGCATTTGACGGTCATAAAGGATGTCTTATTTCAGAACAGTAACCATTAGAAAATTTGCCGTTATTTCTAGTGAAGCATAAATTGTTGTAATTTCTTAATGCCTTTGGAATGTAGCGATCAGTTTACTGAAATGAAGCAGCCTCGTCAATGACGTATGTGACTGACAAATGCGACCTCATTGTGATCTGTTATGCCCTGATTTGTAAATCCAGTAGATAAAACAATTACTGTACAAACACACGGGTCAGTACGGAAAGGCCAGCCCCCTCAGGGTGAGAAACCGTACCACATCTACATTTAAAGACATGGGTCACTTCTTCAATGACGATAATGTATATTTCAGATGGTGAAGCAAAGTGGTTTAAAAAAAATAGTACAATGCCGTTTAGCCTGGCAGTTTTATTTCAATTTCTTATTAAACTGTTAAAGAAATACAGAATGAGAGAGTAAATGGTGACAGAATTTTCATTTTTGGGTGAACTATCACTTTAACTGACTAAGTACAATGTGAAGGGTTCACAGCGAGCAGAAGGAAAGCCTCATGTCCTCACCGTGTGTATGTGAGGTGCAGGGCAGGTCTGCTGGACGCGGCCGGTGCAGGAGCTCTTGTAGACGCAGCTGGAGCGAGAGCCCTCGCACCACACACACCCGTACTGCTGATCAGCCGTGTGACAGCGACTGCAATCGGAGCGGCCCACGGAGCAGTTATAAAGCCGTACTGCGAAGACAAAATCACACATGAAACAATTGCCTTGCACACACTGAAGTTACATTTGGCTGTCATTTCACCTTTTAGTGCTTATTCCTGTTATTCACACACACAGTTCAGTAACTTACTGAAGATTTTTTCAGTGCCGAAATATAAGAAACAAACAAATTAAATTAACAGTGCTTTAGAAGCATTGATTTCATGTTTGAACATGTTTCTAGCATGATTAGCATTTTGTTAGCATTAATTAATGCATCGCTAAAATGTTTTAACATGACGCTAGCATGATTTAACACATTGCTAGCCTTTTTTAACATGCTACTGGCATTATTAACACGTTAACATGATTTAACATGTATGTTAGCATGATTAACATATCACTAGCACATTGTTAGCATGAATTTGCATGTTTTACTAACACAATTTAACATTGATGCTAGCATGATTAAACACATTGGTAGCATGTTTTAACATGCTACTGACATGATTAACACGTTAACATGATTTCAAATGTTGCTAGCATGATTAACATACTAGCACATTGCTAGCATGAATTTGCACGTTTTGCTAACAGGTTTTAGCATGATGCTAACATCACGCTGTTAGCATGTTGCTGGCTTGATTTTGCATTTGTTGCTGACTTCATTTAATATGTTGATAGCTTAAATTTTTGCCATTGTTAGCATTTTTTTACACATTGCTAACATGTTTTACACGTGGCTAACATTATTCAACACATGCTAACATGAATCAGCATGCTGCTAGCATTATTTAACATATTGCTAACAAGTTTTAGCATGTTATGATGATTAACATCATTCTTGCATGAATCAACATTTTTTTAGCATGAACATGTTAACATGTTTTGGCACCTTGTTAACATGTTTTATCATGTTGTTAGCATGATTTAACATGTTGATAACATGATTTAACACATTTTTAACATGTTTTAATGTTGCTAGCATGTTTTAACATGATCTAAAATGAATTAGGACATTTCTAGCATGTTTCTAGCATGATTTACACATTGCTAACATGAAATAGCATGTTTTAGCATGTTTTAACATGCTGTCCTAGGATAGTCATTAAGCTTTGCTAGTGATAGACAGCTTATTCATGCATGTTCTTTTCTTAAAAACCGATGTGACAACATGTATATTTTATTATACATTATCTGTGAACATCAAATATATCTCATTTCCAATTTATTAATACATAATAAAAGTTGTACTGTATGTTTTTACAATAAAACAGTACATTAATATGTATGATAAGAATTACATTTCTAAAAAAAAATAGTTTTATGCATTGTTGCAGAATCGTTCAACATCGTGAAAGTGATTCTACTCCACAGCTCTAGCAGATACCAAACACATGCTAGGATGTTGCAATGGTTACTACAGTGTCAATCATCATAGTTTTGGGAGTGAGTTGTGTTCCGTACTCACACTGAACAATAATTTTGGGGTTTCACTTCTGTATTTACATGCAGTTGTCACTGCTGAAACTTTACAGTGTGTACGTCGCCAAACAGAGAACAGCACATTCAAAACAGCCGGCCTACACAAACAATGGGTAACGTACCATGCAGGTCCTCTGGGTAATCCATCTGGAAGGAGTCCCTCCTCCTGACTGAGATCATGCTGCTGTATTCCTCCACGACAGCCGAGTAGGAGTACTTTGAAACCAAAACGCAATCAGAATCATTTTTAATACCATAGAAAAGCTTTACAGGCATGCAACACAGTTATTGATGACCACTTTATATAATAAAGCCGCACTTGGGTTGTGCTCACAGACCTGGTGTAGCTGGCAGGTAATGAAGAACAGAGATGGCTGAGTGTCGTCCACTTCCACAAAAGCATCCACCACCACCGAATGACCCTCAATCACCAACACACACTGGTAATCAAGATCTTTATCCTTAAAAAACACAGACACATTCTTTTTTTATGGCCTGAATTTGTTTTTAAACATTTCTTATTAATTTCAAATAAATGCTGTTCTTTTCAATTTATATTTTCACAATATTTCTGTTTTTACTGTATTTTAATATAAAATAAATGCATCCCTGGTAGGCAAGTATCAAATTTACTCGCCCCTAAATGTCCTGTAAAGAAACGGCAGTTGGTTGTTTTACATCAGTCAGACAGTCCCTTGCTGCTTAAGTGAGAATGACCAGACATTATGATCATAGTCACAGTCTGACCGCGCAAGCCTATCAAGCTCCAACAAGCCTCAAGACGTTGAATCACCTGATAGAGGTGCAAGTTGCGTCCCACCAGAGTGATCTTCCTCTCAACATTGACAGGTAGAAGGGAGCTGCCCTGGATGCTCTCCACACACGGACAGGCATGAGAACCTCTGCTCATCAGTAAACTCTCTTCTTCCTGATCACAGACAGATGGACAATACACTTTATTACACACACCGCTGCTTTTAAAGGAGCAGGCAGGGAATATATTAGCTTCTGCTATATTTAGCAACACAGATTGTCAGCACAACAAAAGTGAGTGTGTTAGACAAAAAAATTAAATGGACAAAAAACGGGGAACAGCCACCAAACCCAAATTAAACGATTAAAGAAATGTTCAGGGTTCACTCATTGTTCATTCAAATATTCATTCATTTACACAAAAAGTCGAGGGTACAAAACAGTGTACTTAACGTTGTTTAATGGGGAAAAGAACTACAATCCCATGAAGCATTGCGAACGATACAATCAAAACAATGATGGATTAACCAGTTATTTAAATGTATTCAATATGCATTCAAATATTTAAGTAGTCTGATAGCATAGGGAAACTAACTTGATTACGTAATTTGCAGTGCTTCATGGGAATGGACTGGCACTAAAGTGATTTGCTTGCTTCGGTTCCCTCTTTGGTGGAGATTTCTCTGAAGAATCATGATAATGTAGTTATTTTTTTTACCAGAAATTCCGCTGTTGAATGGATTAAAAAATAGGCTGAAATAATATGATGGCTTGACGGCTTCAACTAAAGCATACATTAATTTATATTTAATTTCATGTAAATTGCACATTATGGAATTAAGTAAACTCTACTAAACTTAAAGTCAAGTCAAATGAACTTGGCCATTAAAAGGTTGAGTAATTTCTAGTTTAAGTTTCCTTTGCAATACTTTTTACTCAAACAATATAACACTAAATGAAACCACGCTTTTAAAGTGTTTGCTTTACTTAGAAACAACAGATATTGTGTAAACAACATATCTACATAATAGCAGTATTGTGGCACCTAAACACAGAGATCTCAATACTTGGTACACAATACACAATGACGTTAACATGCGATGGATTGGTTTTGAGAATGAATGTGTCATTTTGAGTAGAAAATGAACTCCAGTTGTCACAAAATTGCAAGTTACTAAACCTAACAACAAAAGCAATGATAAAAAACAACCTTATTAATTATTCAAGCCCCAGTGCATGATGGGAACATCAGTATCAGAAAAGTGGAGAAGTTTTACTTTTTATAATGTTGATAATTACAATTTAATTTCTACAAGCTTGAATTGAGTAATTTACTTTGTTTTTTTATTCTTTCCTGAACTAACTTTTTCATGTAGAAACTACAGTAGTTTTTTCTGTAGTATTTACTTCACCATAGAATCATTTTTTATCAGTAGCTCACAGTAGGTTTGTCTTCAAATTCCCCAATGGAGAAAATGAATGGGACTTTTTTTCTTCTGGAAACCGACTATAGCACTCTATACAATTTAGAAGGATAGTTCACCAATTAGTTCACTGTTATAGGGCATAAACAATTTAGAAATGAACGTACTATGATCAATTACTATCCCTCATGTTGTTCCAAACCTGTATGACTTAACAGAAAATGTTTTAGTCCCAAAACATGTGTGGACCCCTTTGACTTTCATTGTATGGACAAATATATTTTTCCATGTTCAACAGAAGAACAAAAGTCAAACAGGTTTGGAATGGAATGAGGGTAAATGATCATAAAATATTCATTCTTTGGGTGAACTATCCATTTAAACAGTAAGAGCATTACTTAAACAAGATTTTTGCCTGTTTTTACAAACTGACGGATGAGTCAAAATGAATTTCTGTGCAAATCAACATCATCATGAACCCAGAAAATTCCTTTAATCTTGAGACATTAAATGCCTTTAATATATAATTATGGTTAAATTAGTAATAGAGCAGAGCTGCTTCATCTATTTAATTATACATCCCTTCATTCACGCATATAATTCACGCTTTAGGTATGTTCAACCTCCAGCTTCTGCAGTGCAACATGCGAGCAGAGTTCGCCTGAGGAACCACACTCACCAGGAGGAAAAGGTCATCCGAGTCGGACTGGTAGTCCGTGTCTGGAGTGAGGGGGAAATCGGATGAATCAGGCCCTGCCTCGCCGTCGCCAGAGGGGGAGCTGGCTGACGACACAGGTACGCCCGTGTCTATAAGGGCATCTATATCCATCTCCGCCCGCGAGAGGGTGACCACTTCAGAGGACGATGAGGGCAGCGCTTCACTCAATGGCCCCATTGTCACCACTTCCCCAGCTCTCAATGTGGGCAGCGTCACTTCAGCTGCCTCTTCACGAGATGAATGTCCCACGAGTTCTTCGTATGATTGCGGGGTCGGTGTCGACAGCAGACCTACCTGAATGCGCTCCTCCACCCAAGAGCCATTTTGCCAGAGGGTTGTGGCCTCTGTGAACGTATCGGTTGACTCTGTAGTGGCACTGGATGGGCGCATGGAGGTTGTTGTGACGTGGTTGGGGGTGGTGGGTGCATCACTGAGTGGGGTTGTGGTTTCCAGAGGTGTGGTGGGGGCGGCAGTGGGCTCTGGAGTAGTGGGAGGGGTCACTGAAGGGGTTGTCATGACAATAGCTTCAGTTGTAACGGCAGCCTCAGTGGTCGAGAGGGCTGTTGTCGTGGGTGTCGAGGTGGTATACGTGTACGTGTCAAAGTCTTTTATTGTTTGAGGAGCAGATGTGGGGAGCGTGAACTTTAGACGAACATAGGACAACAGAGAGAATGAGGGGAAAAATTAAAAAAATGGCAACTGAAATAAACTTGAAACAATAAACAAGGATGCTGAAATAAACTAATCAAAAATCATAAAACACACAAGCAAGTGTTACATATATAAGCAAAAGGAACTGAAAACACATACAGTGGGGTCCGAAAGTCTGAGACCATATTGCAAATAGCCAATTTAAAACTTCAAGTAAATCTAGAAATACTTGTTTTAACAAAAGAAAATTTATGTCAAATTGAAAAATAAATATTTCACATTTTAATTGTAATTTTGCAACAAAATGGGGACAAATCTAAGACTTACTGATTCGGAATTATTATATATTTTTTTCCACATTATTACTGTTTTCACTGTATTTTTGATCAAATAAATGCAGCCTTGGTGAGCATGAGACTTCTTTTTTTTTCTTTTAAGTACAAACCCCAAACCTTTAATTGCTAGTGTAGATATAATAGAAAAACACACATTTGCTAAAAAAACTATGCAAAATATGCACTGTTGGTCTTAGACTTTTGGACTGTACTTTTAATTACACACAGCATATCAAACTCACTGATATGACTTCACATATTAACAAAAACTTACATTCCGGTTGTAGATGATCGTACCGCGGTCACACGTGGACCGGGGAGTGCACACATGCTGGTGGATGCACCAGTTACATTTCCAACGGCTGTTCACACAACCACTACACCTAAAAACACAAGAAGACAGAACATAATGGGCCAAAAGTTAGAAGTGACTGCATAAATTAAACCCATCTACACTCCTCCGAGCATCAGGATGAAGATAGTAAAGCTGCCCTGCATCCAAAATAGCTGAGCTCTAGAATTACACATGACTCCCCTAAACTCATCAAACAACACAGAGCTGAGTTCACAGCTTTCCCACATCGCAAATCAAAACAGCATCAGGGAGAGCCGTCCCATCAGCGGCTGTCTGCAGGGGTGGATGGGTAAGGGAGGATGGTCAGGACAGAGGATATGGCAGGGCTGTGGAATGGTGGAATGTGGGAAACAGCTGTTAAATCATCGGGGACGTGTTACTGGGGTCCAGAGAGAGAGACAGCTGCCCTGCCCCTCTCACGCCTCCGGGACATTCTTACACCCATGACAGTTGCTTACCAATGGATGTTTTAATATTGCTTTTGGATGATGATGATGATGGCATGACACTAAATGGTTAAAACTTTTCTTAAATGTATTTATACTACAGTATAATTTTGTCCACTAAAGTATAGTACAAATTTATTTAAAAGCATGTTTCCAATGTTTTTTTGTCTCCAATGTTTTTCCATACAATGAAAGTCAATGGAGTCCAAAACAACACTGGACCCCTCAATGGAAGTTTGTTTCCACCACGTAATAATAATTAAAAAAAGGTATTTGTGACTTTTTCATCTCACAATTCGGACTTTCTCAGAATTGTGAGTTCTAAACTCGCAATTTTGAGTTACAAAGTCCAAATTGTGAGATATGAAGTCGCAATTCTGAGAAATAAAGTTGCAATTCTGACTTTTTTCTCTCACTATTGCGATGTTACATCTCGCAATACTGTTGAGTGCAACAGTTGGGTTCGGGAAATAAAAAATAAAAACAGATCTACTGTGAGCTACGAGATTGTTAATCAATGATAATTGCTTCTATTGATGTTATTTCAACTTATCAACATGATGCTGTACAGAAAATTACACGAATTAGAGAGTCGAAAAAGCATATATATATATTTATTATGCTGTTTGCAATGCTTCATAAGATTGTAGTTCTTCACCTTTATATTTTTGTCTGATTTTCAAAAACGTTTTCCTTCAAATCAAAGTTTGTAATGTGATTCACCTTATAGTTGGTTTATAATGGTTTAATAAAATACTTTTTTTTTAAATCTCTATTGGAAAAATGAATGGAAAAATACTCTCAGAGTTTATATCCTGCAGTCGCAATTATGTTTTTATTTTTTTTATTCTGTGCTGGAAACAAGCTTTCACGGGACAAAAAAAAGTACTGCAGGTTTGGAAGGACATGAAGGTAAGTAAATTATGACAGAGCTGTGTTTTTTTTGGAGAACCATCTCTTTAAGAATGGAAGAAAAAAAAAGTATGGTGTTTTTGTGATTGCTTTACTCGTGTGGAATTAAAGCACAGGAGAGTCCATGTGACTTACGGCATGCTGCCAGAGAGTTGCTGCACCACAGAGCAGTCGTAGAAGGTGAAGTCTGCAGCCGCTACGGTGATGGTCCGGAAGCGCAGGGACAGTGTGACGGACACAGAATCTGTTATAGGGCATAAACATGAGAGAAGTCTTGGGGGGTCAAAAGGCTAAATGGATATTATGGCACTGGAACTTCAAGTCACAACAACAAAGTCACCATGAAATCAAAATGATTAACTCATATTTTTTATGGAATATTGCAGAATTTATGCCCACATATGTCTTTTTTTAAATGAATGTTCCCTCATAATCTTTAATTCAAATAAACTCCACTACCTCTTGCATGTGTTTACGTGTTTACTAAACGGGACAACCTGTCCCTCACATGAGATCCACCAATAGCAAACCACAACCATCCAATCAATCCCAATAGACAGAATCAAGCCTCATGCTACATTTTTTTCTTGCTCGACAAGCCGTTTCACTGATATATGTCACAATAAGAAAGACTATTGCAACTTTTGTTTCATGCTGACTTTAAGTTCAAGACACCACCCACGGCTTATTTCACCATTAATTTAGTATCGTTAACATTTCAGTGGAATTCTTCCACAAACCAACAGAGGAAGTCCAGAACAAAACCAGAACATGACCATTACAGGATTTCAGTGTGATGTACACTACTGTTCAAAAGTTTGGAGTCGCTAACATTTCGAAAGACATCTCTAATGCTCACCAAGTTGCCATTTATTTGATCAAAATAACAGTAGAAACAGTAATATTGTAAAATATATTTACAATTTAAAATGTATTCTATTCCTGTGATGACAAAGCTGTATTTTTTAGCATCATTACCCCAGTCTTCAGTGTCATGTGATCCTTCAGAAATCATTCTAATATGATGATTTAATGCGAAAGAAGCATTTCTTATAACTATTAATGATGAAAACAGCTGTGCTGCTTAATATTTTTGAGGAAACCATAATACGTTTTTTTCCAGGATTCGTTGATAAATAGAAAGTTCAAAAGAACAGCATTTAATAGAAATCTTAACATAATATGATAATATTACACATGTCTTTACTGTCACTTTTGATCAGTCCTTGCTGAATAAATGTATTCATTTATTTAAAAAGACCACACACTTTTGAACAGTAGGTAAGTCACTCTTAGCTGTGAGAAAATGTGACACTGACATCTTGAATGGAAATTATATTAAATTGATTGGTGCTTGAAAGTCAATCACAGAAAAACAAAGATTTCCCCACACAGTAAGGACAGCTTTCATAGGGAATGACTCAAGGAAGCCAAAGATCATTTGCATGTGGGTTGCCTTACCCTCTCCCTGTTGTACGGGTGGAAGTCTGTGGGCTTCAGGAGTGGCACAGGTGACTGTGGAGCCCTGGACTGAAGCAGCTGTTTCAGCGTCTTCAAAGAAACATGAGTACATGTCACCCTCTGACAGATTGGGCAAACCCAGGACATCCACAGCGATCTAAAAAAAGAAACATTAGTCATTGTTGTAGTCTCATGATCAAATCCAGTAAGACAAAACCATGTATATGTAATCGAATATATAAAAAAATAATAATGATAATGACAGAATTTATATTTTTGCGTGGATTATCCCATTGTAGCTTGTTATGCTAACTGAAAGAAACACATTTAATTGGATAATTTTTCAGCTTTGGGTATATTATGTCATAGACACTATTGTTCAAAGTTTGGGGTCTTTTTTAAATAAATATATCAGCATATTATAATGATTTCTGAAGGATCATGTGACACTGAAGACAGCTTTGAAAATTCAGCTTTGCCATCACAGGAATAAATTACATTTTTAAATATATTAGAATAGAAAACAGTTGTTTTAATTTATAATAACATAACACAATATTAGTGTTTCACTTTCTAATTAGTTACAATGAAATGCTTTACATTTCACAAATGAATCCTTAGTTTTCTTCTGTTATTACATCTTTTAATAAGAATCCTAAGAAGTTTATGTCTTCTTTCTATTTGATCTTCTATGCACTGAAAATTCTATGGCTTTGATAATGTTCCCATGCTTAAAGTTGCCACAGTCATTGCACACTGCACTTTATTTCACAAATTAACAGGATACTATGACAAAGATATTGCTTTCCTCATTCAAATATATGACTGACCTTAAGAATGAAGGCTGTATCATATACCTGGGAAGATATGCGCAATATCACGCTTATAGCCATGTGAAATGGCTCTATATCTATATCAGACAGGGCAGGCTTTAGAGTTAGTTTTGCGTGAAAAGATCGTATTTATGTTTTAAAAAAGTAATATATACTGTCTTTTAATAAGTAATGCGCATTTCAAGCACCTTTTCATAAATATAGCTGTTTTCAAGGGTTTTTCAGGACTTAAATACCTTAAATATCTAACTATTCAAAAAAATATATATAAATATTTCGACCCCAAACTTTCGAATGTTAACAAAAGCCATTATTTGAAACTGTAGGATTTCTAATCAGCCAATGGATTTGTTTTAGGGTTGAAGGGGGGCTGAATCTTGATGGTGCTTTGAATTTCTCACTACATCATCATTTCTGATTGAATGATTTTATACCAGTTTCTGTTCTCCAAGGCTGGCGTTATATTGGCTCAGTGACTTCACTCTCAAACACTGCTGCTGCTCATCAAAACTCCACAGCCAATGACCTTCAACCGAGCCCAGCCTACAGTCTGAACGCATCCCACACCTGGAGGAGTGAGCAGAAAAAAAGAGACAGGGTAAGATAACTGACAGACAGAAAGAAATACTCCTAAAATAAACTGGAGAAAAAAAACCTATAGTCCAAAGCAGAAATGACAATAGGAAACTCACCGGCCGTCAAGAACACACCAACCGCAGTAAGGGTCTTTCACTGCCAGACAGGAAGTGCAATCAGTGTGCTTGTCACACTCTGCCACTGGCCTTTTCTCCACCTGACCACACGGCACAACAGGAGAAATCACTTTTTCACACATCACACAGTGATGACCAAGAGTTTTCGAGAGTGCTCATGAGTCATGACCCACATTAAAAGCACAATATGTAAGATTAAAATATCCAAAAACCACTAGAACAATGTTGTATATTTTGTTGACTTGTGTCCTTACATCATCCCAAATGTTTTCACGAATGTTCCAGAGAAATAAGCAATTTTAACCAGGACACGGACCTGCATCATCTATCAATGACATCATACCCGTGTAAACCTCGATTTCCGGTTTTATTTTGTAGAAACCATGAAAACCCCAAAGACGCTTTAATATATTATGTGTTTTATTAGACAGGTGAGCAACTGTTTGGATACATTCATCGACATATAAAACTAATCATTGTTATATATATATATAAACACAGTTTGTCTTATTGTTTAAATCTGGTTTCTTGATTTCTGAATTCTTGATTTACCGCGAGTACCATGCTTTACCATGCCTAATATCGATCTAGCTCATTGCAGTGTCTCATAGTAGCCACCGAGTGAACGCACAGAGAAGCACTATAACATAACTTTCAACAGGCTCGAATAATGTATCTTTGTTTTGAATAAGCGACCTCTAACACGAAAAATTACATTGTGGCTTTAAATCGGCACTTTTCCACTTATTTGTTGGTGAGTTTGAAATATATATATATATTTTCTCTTTTATTTAAACAACATTTTCAAAAATCAGGGGGGAAAATTATATTCTTATATTCTTATTATTATATATATATATTATTATATTATATTGTTTTTTTATATATAAATCATAACTATTGGACACCAGTTATGTCTATCTTAACCTATGAAAATTATTAAAAAGAGCTTGTGACTGAACCTCATAATTCCATTGGATCTTCAAATCGTGAATAAAGTGCACATATTTTAGACCATCTCTGCTTGTTTGTGATGCAAAGGTAAATAAAGAACTGGTTCATAACCACTATATAGAAAGGCTAATGTTTTATGTATTTGATGAGTGGAAAAGAGTGTCTAAGTTTAGCATTTGTTGTTGAGTCATAGCCAGTACTGTCTTAACAGGCTGTGAGGAGCGCTTCATCTTTAATAACACGAGACTTTGGCCAAATTACAGAAAAGTCCACAAAGCAAACATCAAACTTTACAACCTGTAAGTTTAAAATGAAATGCGATGCACTTACTGCCTCAGATGTGGCCGTTCTAATGACAGACAAAACACGCATGTCCAACATTTGTTGGTGAAAATCTCCGTTTGAGCTTGATTTTTGGTAAAATGTTAATAATACAATGACACATGAAAGTGTTTCAACATATTTAAAGCCACAATAATTAACGTTGGCTACATGGTGTTTAATTATTTAAAAAGCTATTTAACTTAGTTTTTGGAGATATGAAGTTTCCACCCAAAAGTGACAATATAATTATGTTCAACAACATACTTAATTCTTCGATAATTATTAAATAGTTTCAGTTTATGAGCACGTAATACTTGTAATATGTCACACTGCACAATACATTTTAAAAGTTAAACATTTTTAAAAAACGGCAAATATAAATATATGCAAATATAAAATTATTAATAAAAAAAAGATGAATTACAGCAGCTAAAATATATTTCCATGGTATCTGCCAACTACACTACCATTCAAAAGTCTGGGGTTAGTAAACGTAAAAAAAAGGTTTTATGAAGACGAATATTACATTAAAATTTTGGTACAATCACGTTTTTTTTAAGAAATTTCTTATGCTCACTAAGGCTGTTTGATCACAATTTCAGTAAAAACAGTACAATATTGTGAAATATTATTAGGATTTAAGTTAACAGTTTTTTTATCTTATGATGATAAAGCTGAATTTTCAGCATCATCACTCCAGTCTTCAGTATCACATGATCCTTCAAAAAGTCTTTGTCAGCTTTGATATCGCAGGAATAAATTATATTTGAAAATATATTTAGAATCGAAAACAGTTATTTTAAACTGTAATAATATTTCACAATTGTTTGTACAAATGGCATGATGTTTTGAACTCACAGCATGGCTGGTCATGATGTAAACGTGTCTATGGGTGGAATCCAGTAGTAAGTCGCTGTTGATGGCCAAACCAGGTTGGATGAGAAGGGTGGAGTACCTCTTCCCCGCTCCTGAGTTATCCAGAAACACCTTTCATGAGATAAAAAGCACGTTGAACACACCACAAAAAAGTGATTTTCAATAAGTAACCTGACAACGGCTCCTAAGAACTTCCTCAAGGTTTAATTGCATATTTAGGCTTATGAAACTACATCAACTGCAACAGGACACCTTAGAGACACGAGGAGAGCTGAATGCGGACAGGTCTAACTAAAAGTGCTGAAAGTGTATGCTGAAAAGGTTTAGCGCCATAGCACTTCTACGTCTCATTAAAGGAAAAGGACGTACAAGGATCTGAGCGAGGTGCCTAATGCCTCTTGAATTCTATCACAACTGGGGTCGATTTCAGCAAACCAGATTAGAATAGTGAGAATCCCATCAGAAGAGCAGGTATCCTGCTTAAGAGTCTCAGACACCTTATACCCAGAGCTGCTCACGCACTCCGCCCATTCAGGTTTGCGTTTTAACTGGATTAGCATTGACAAACTGTCCGCCACGGTCTACTGCAGGAGGAATCGTGCATTGCAACATTATCGTATTATGCAAGACTAGTTGTGTGTATGTAAGTGTGTGTAGGGTTAGAGGAGTTATGAATGCATGTTTGTTTGTGAGAGAAAATACTAAATATTGAGATTTAATTTAATTTAATTATATCTGAACATCATGCATTAAACTCAACTTCTATTACATTAGATTTACCATCCAATAGATAAAATAGATAAAGAATTCAGTCTCTTTAATCTCCTCCTTTCCGATAGTGTTCTCTGCTCTGATTGGTCAGATGGTCCAGGCTGTTGTGATTGGTCTACTCTGCTCTGATTGGTCAGAAGGCCCAGTCTGCTGTGATTGGTCTACTCTGCTCTGATTGGTCAGGTCCAGTCTGCTGTGATTGGTCTACTCTCCTCTAATTGGTCAGATGGCCCAGTCTGCTGTGATTGGTCTACTCTGCTCTGATTGGTCATATGGCCCAGTCTGTTGTGATTGGTCTACTCTGCTCTGATTGGTCAGATGGCCCAGTCTGCTGTGATTGGTATACTCTCCTCTGATTGGTCAGATGGTCCAGTCTGTTGTGATTGGTCTATTCTATTCTGCTCTGATTGGTCAGATGGTCCAGTCTGCTGTGATTGGTCTACTCTGCTCTGATTGGTCAGAAGGCCCAGTCTGCTGTGATTGGTCTACTCTCCTCTAATTGGTCAGATGGCCCAGTCTGCTGTGATTGGTCTATTCTATTCTGCTCTGATTGGTCAGATGGCTCTGTCTGTTGTGATTGGTCTACTCTGCTCTGATTGGTCAGATGGCCAGTCTGCTGTGATTGGTCTATTCTATTCTGCTCTGATTGGTCAGATGGCTCTGTCTGTTGTGATTGGTCTACTCTGCTCTGATTGGTCATATGGCCCAGTCTGTTGTGATTGGTCTACTCTGCTCTGATTGGTCAGATGGCCCAGTCTGTTGTGATTGGTCTATTCTATTCTGCTCTGATTGGTCAGATGGCCCAGTTTGTTGTGATTGGTCTGCTCTGCTCGGTCACATGACCCAGTCTGTTGCGATTGGTCTACCACTTGTTTTTGAAATTAAACACCTATTACCATATCTCAATTTAAGCTCTGGAGCTTTCTCAGCACTTGATACATCCTTGATACTTCCTCTTCCTCATCCTTTGGAAGTTTATGCAAAGTGGAGTTGCAGTGCAGAAAACAGCGTCTTCTTGACATGACAACACAAACCAAACTCTTCCAGGACTTAGCTAAACCTACAGTGTTAGAGGGCCAAACTAGACGGTGAAGACCAATGAAGACCATATAGGCTGGCATTACGCAAATTTGTTACAAACCTACATAGATATGGAAAAACTGATTACCTGTTTTGGTAGTTCAGAATCGATTCTTTCTTTTAAGAATGGATGATTTTATTTTATCACTATGATCTTTAAAACTTTGCAGACCTTTTCACAAACAGCCATATTCCACACTACATTAAAAGCATAAATGGGGCACTTTAAATAGCCAACCTTTAAAACCTTATGCATTTAGTGATTACGGCTATTCAAAAACTTTGTCTAAATGTGCCACTTGCCTTCCACTGTAAAAATGTCACACATGCTTGTGAACAATGACACTGACTTGCCAAAATGTGTCAAAATAGCAGAGAACAGTGTTTGACTGTCATAGGGAGGTTTGGGTCATGTAATGTTGTCTAGAATCAACTAAACACTACGGTTTAACCTTTGACCATTGTGGCATGCAAATAAAGTCAGTGCAAGGCCTAGACGTGTGTTTAAATTTCAGCTCACGAGCCCTTTGAGTCAAAATGAGACAAAATGATCATTGGTCTCGGAGCATTCGCAATCCCTGCAAATGCATTGTTTTATATAACGTGGTTTGTGGCGAAGGCTGCTTAGCAGTCGACTGAGGAAACACAAAAAAGCTTTAGGTATGCTGTTTCAGCACTATCTTGGCTATGACACATTCGCCCAGAAGGCAAAATCTCTTTCCTGCTTAAGTAGACAGATAATATTACCATATTAAGTGGACTAATATTTCCCTAGCAGTTTAAAAGGCATACTATAAATCATGAACATATTGTTTTAGAAATGACCAGTCAAAGAGCTCATTTTCATGTCACATACCTTATGCAAATTGCCTATGGAGTCACCCAAGAAAACAATAGTGTGCCCCTCCTTAACACTAACGGCGACAGCAGTGAGACGGGCGGATGGGCTGTCAAATACGGCTTTGGCTTCAACTGCCTCCTGGCTCGCCATTGGGCTCGGGGTGTGGTCCGAGCCGCAGGGATAAGCTTTCAGGGTGTTCTGCAGGACACAAAAAACAAGTTTTCGTGACTTTGGTTTTGGCAAAACCGTTGTGACATAATCCAGTTTCATGTTGTGTAATAATAAACTCTGCAAATCTCCGTTTTTTTTGTACCGTAGGGGTTTAGTTCTCAGACTATTGCCTCAAGGCTGTCAAATCCTCTTAGTTCAGAAAGCCAGATTAGATGAAGATTATCTTGGGTCTCACACTAGGATGGCAAGGCTGCTCCTTTCTTTGAGACTAACGCTTTCAAATCTTCTCCAGTGGTCTTTGATAAAAATCTAGCCTGAACGTCATGCCATGTTCCCTCATTATTAGAAATGAACTGTTTGTGTTCCAGACAAAAGAACATATGGAGATCAGGAAAATGAGTTTGAGTGTTTGAGGATTTGCAAGAAACACAAAAATGTATTTGGGTGGTGGTGTTTGTCTCTGGATCAGTAAACATCCTACTTAAGGGATAGTTCACGAAAATATAAAACATGTGTCATCATTTTATCACCCTTATGTTCTTAAAAACGTACTTCTGTGCAACATAAAATGAGAGGTTTTAAAGAATGTTCAAGATGCTCTTTTGCAGTAAATAAATGTGGGGAAGCTGTCAAACTCCAGAAACACCATAAAGCAGTATAAAAGAAGTTTGTATGACCTGTCCCATATAATCCAAGTCATGATATTTTTTTTGTAATGAACAGTCCAACATTTAAGTCAGAATTTTAGTAAAGCAGAATAGATAGCAGAAAAGTTAGCAGAATAACAAAATACTGTTGATATATGGCCAATAAGATCCCATCTATGGTACATTGGTCATTGGTCTATCCCATCTATGGTACCCTAACCCTATGGTACATAAGTTTTTTTTTTGTGTGTGTGTGTCATTTTTAGAGAATGAAAACATCCATCCCGATTCACTTTCATTGTATATAAGGGAGCATCATGACCATTCTGCATAATATCTCCTTTAATGTTCCACAGAGGAAGGTAAAGGCATTGACATGTGCACACTATCTAGTGGACTTTGTTTTCAAGCATTTAAGTCACTCGTGGCTGCAAATTTGGCAGCATGCGGACCGCAAACCCTCCTGATGCTGAAAATTACGCCACGCGTACATCGCGTGTATACTTTGGACTTAATTCATAAAGATTTATAACAACATGAGAGAGTAAATTATGACAGAATTTATATTTTTATGTAAACCATCCTTTTAACAGGCAATTCTCTTCTATCTAGAAGCCTTCTAGATATAACCTCAGACATGTATTTCACCTTCCTACCCCCTCTTCTAGCAGACATCATTAGTAGTTTAAGCTGTGGGGTTTA
The DNA here is from genome assembly GCA_023029165.1 of Gobiocypris rarus. Taxonomy (NCBI): domain Eukaryota; kingdom Metazoa; phylum Chordata; class Actinopteri; order Cypriniformes; family Gobionidae; genus Gobiocypris; species Gobiocypris rarus. The sequence goes on from CM040933.1 coordinate 23,606,086, forward strand.
TTGATCCGAATAACCCTGTTTAGGAGTGAGCAGGCTGGGTTCTGGATGCTGAATAGGCACATACATGGAGGTCACGAAGAGGTTGTTTGTCTGTGAGCACACATCCTTTAAGGTCTTGTAAAGATCTTCTTAGGACTAATGCTACAGTAGGTAGGCCTGTCTTATGGTCATCAAAGACTAAATCATAATTCACTCAGATCATGGCAGGCAGAATAGTAGGAGCTAAAGCAATTTGCCTGAGAATTAATGAGGAGCAATGCATCTAAATTAGGATAAATGTTACTTTGAGCACACCGTTAGAGGAAAATGATGCGGCCCAGTTCCCTAGAGTTACGTTGTGGGCATCCCTTTCCCATTTTCCAATGCTTTTCAATCAAAGTTAAACTACTATGATGATTATGTGGAAACGGTTGACCTCAAAACCTATTTATATGGATCATTAATATGTATAACGTTTCAATGTGAAGAGAGTGAACTGCATCTGTCAAATGTCTGTGTCAGAATCAAGTGTGATGAATCAAATGCACTTCTAGCATCTATTACATTTTCTGGCTTTTCTAATCTTTATTTAAGCTTAGGTTAAGTCCACCTTTAACATTGCGTCATGAAGCTTTTGGAGTGCTAACATCATATTGCATAGCCATAGGTATACAGTGTAAAAAAAGAAAGAAAAGTGGTGTGATACTTTTCACACTCTCACCTGTTTAATTTGTCTACTAACAACGTCTAAAAGCATCACATCACAGAAGATTTCTGTCTTTTTTTTCCTGAAGAATTATAAAAATTGAGTACGTCATTTCTCCGGCATCATTTCAATCTTGTGTTTAATAACATTCTATGGCGCAAATTACATTTTGGAATAACATTTTTGGAATAAGAAGGCTAATTTCAAAACTAGCACTGGGTTAAAAATGTAGAGGTGATTTTTCCTGTTACTATATGTCAAGCTTCATTAGGCAACAGCTTAAGAGTATACTTGAAACTCTCTATCTATTTACTTACTGTGGGCAGGTTGGCACAGTTGGATTTAACGTCGTACTCGATGTATGCCACCTTGTTGCCTTCTTTCTCCCCATATTGCGTGTAGCACAGGTCTCGTGTAGCATCAATAGCATGGTCCACTTCATCCAGAGAGTACACGCACAATGCCGATTCCTCACTGGGTCCATTAGCAGCACTCACCGCTGTCGAAAAAACTCCCATCAAAACTTGCGAGTCTCCATATTCCTCACCACCCACCTGCGCCCCCTGGAGGAAATTGCATTTCCTTCCTGTTGATTTCGAGCGACACATTAGCGGTACCTCAACGTAAGAGTAATACGCCTGATCGTCCAGACAAACCCGAGCCACGTACGTACGATATTCCCGTGAGGAAGCTTTCAGGTCGCGCCTATAGAACAAAAAGTAGACGTGGTTGCGTCGCGCAAAGGTTGCAACAAAATTGTGATCGTACTCCGAGAGCCGTCCGGCAACGGCGAGTTTGGCAGTTTCCTCATAAGAAAACACTGGGTCTGCCGAAAGTTGGCGAGTGGAGACAGGCGGGTGACTGCTGGTGTAGCCTCGGCCCACATACAGGACGGGATCCTTGTCTTGCGGTCGCACCACAAGCCCAACTGTTGACACCGTGGGGTCGTTAGCTGCCACATACTGCGTATCAACTGGTCTCTCGGCAGAGAAGAGGACTTCGTTCACATTGGCTAGGCTGCGTTTCTGGCAGGTGCCCTGGTGTACGCTGCCACAGGTGATGAGCTGGAGGGAGTATGGATCCACCAACAGGAGCTTGTTGTGGTTGCTAACGAGCCCAGCCTGAGGGCAGTTCTCCAGGTTTACTGGAGGCAGACAGTCCTTGCTGTCTCTCACTGGGCCGGTTCTCTCATCCAGTTCAAGACGGAGGCCGTCAAGGCCAGCCAGCTGGAACAGATGGTCCCGAGCCCCCACGTAGACAGTTCCTATGCTGGGGTTAGGGTGCAATGCCAGGTGCTGGAAGACTGTGCTGTTGGAAGAAAACCGAGGGTAACTGCTGTGGACCCCCAGAACACCCAGGATGAGGGACTGAAGCAGGGTGAAGATGAGGGCCATCCCACACTGCACTGCAAAAACACTGATCGCATAAGACATGAGTCAGTATTTCAGCAGTATTAACTCACAGCACAGTGCCAAACATAGTACAGTTAATCAAAGGCATGTTAGGGATAACTATACACAAATGAACAATCATTTTTAGGAGTTTTTTAGATTAAGACAAGTTCCAATGGGAACTTTTTTAATGAATATCAATAGAAACATTTAAATAAGTACTTTATAAAAAAGTGCTGTGGTGGTACCATAGTACAATGACGGTATTAAATGAAAAAAAAGAGAGATATACACACACACACACACACACACACACACACACACACAATGTCCCATGAACATGATATTACCATGGTAAATATCCCCCCAAAAAACAGGGTATTACACCCTGGTATAATGCCCTCTCAAAAACAATAATACTAGGTAAAATGTGTTTCCTGTTTTTTCCAAGCGCATAGCCTACATACATTATGAAAAGGTACTCAATAGAGTGTTACCATGCTATATAAACAAAAAACATGATAACCATGTATTTGTAAGTGTATTCTATTGAATGAAGTGGTCAAATATACAGTCTAAATGATTTATGATTATGACACAAGGCACAGATCTTCAGACAAGGCCTGTAAAAACAGCCAGATTTAAGAAATATGATGGGAAAATAACACATACCATTTGTCAGACATATAATGTTCGGGAGGCTGCTGTCCTCTTGGTTATCCAGTGGCATAGCACATGCCTGTGGAGACAGTCTGTGAGGGTAGAAAAACATGCCGATTAGCTCTTACACAGACCGGCATTGAGCAATCTGAAGAGAGGAGGCTTAATGCCATTGTGGCTCATGGGAGACACAGCTGTTGAGCTGAGCAATGCTTCTCTGACAGGAAATTGGATGATATGGGCCCTAAGTCACCATCGAGGCCCTAATGCATTGCACTGCAGTAGCAGATTGGCAGAGGTCCTGTACTCTGAAGAGGGAAACTGTCGATGATCTTTTATATGAATTAGATGTGATTAATAAGAGGCCATTATAGGGTAGTAGTCTCAGCTTTCTTGAGGCAATTCAAGCTGACCTAAACAATCAATAAGATAAAAAGTGAAATAATGTGATTTGATGACTTGTGCTATCGTTCAGCATCAGCCCTGATTCACCACTTCCCTTAGCGGAGCACCTTTCTTTCAGTGCCCACATTCACTTGTCCACTGATCTCGTTCTCCAAGTCGCCATGGAATAAATGGACACTGTTTAAATGCACAGTAGAAAGACTTACAAAAAAATAACTGCAGGCCAATGAATAAGATGATTTTAGGGTCTTATTATTCATGACATGTTAGCCTTGGCCAGTTAAATATCCTTAGTTTGGCTATTTCCTGCTAACAAATTATTAACCTGGTAATAACCATGCAACAACTTGAGTATACGCACTTTAAAAGTGTATTTTCTCTGATAAAAGACTTAGAGATAAAAGGGGGAAATTGAGTCATAATTAAACAATTTTAAAGTTTCTTGTTCCTTAATGATTCCATTAACGATTATTTAAATTTCAAAAGAACAAAACATGAGGTCACATTAGTTGTTTTTATAAAATACAACAGACAAAACTAATGCATATCTTTAACTACACATTGTTATATGAATAACCAGTCAGCAACTACACTACACTTTAAATCTCATAATAGTAAGTACAATATAAAACAGTGACAGTTCTTGGCTCATGGATTTAGGAAAGACTAAATGAAGGACTTGCAGTTCAGGAAATGATTCAGCTCCAATGGAATCATAAAGGTGATTCATTAAAAAGTAGCGGCTCGTTAGAATCATTTGCTTGGTAACTCCTGAGCAAAAGACATTTTATTGATAGTGCTGTGTGTTTTTAACCCACCAAAAATAACCAGCTTATAATAGTCATTAGCTCAAGAATCAGATTTCAATGGCCACGCAGTGTTGTTGGTTCACTAAAAAGTAAGGGCTCATAAGAGAATAAGACAGAAGTATTCAGCTGGTCATATGACCATGACCAACATGGCAGCCACCACGAGAGGAGACCACCATTATGTAGAATAAAACAGTGTTTTCTAGGCTAGTCATCTCATATAAAAGTACATCATTTTACATAATATATCATTTAAAACATAGTGCATAATAGTACATCATTTGGAAAAATTACTGTTTATTTCTTTGTTTAAACCTATATGATACACCACTTAAACCAAAAAAGTCCGAAAATAAGGTGACTGCTACAACCAAACGTTTGTTTGGCAAGTTGGTAACTAACCAATGACTGACTTGTTAGCAACAGCATGCTAATGCTAACCAAGTGACTGCCTCTGCCAAGCTGTATAGTAAGACATACGTCCAATTAATTCACTGCATTTCAAGTTACCAGAGAATGACTTGACCCCAGTCTAGTTACTATTAACCAAACCAAACAAATACAAGTGCCCCAAGCTGACCTATTACCGGATTTTGGAGGTGTGTTCCAAGAGGTCCTGTTGAGTATTTAGAAACCCCCCCTCAACATTAGGTTGTACTCTGAAAAGCAGCACAGACAAAAGGTCTCAAAAAGAGCTCAACCTCCACAGTTAGCGAACAGCAAACCGCATAATAGAGGCTCGTTAGGCCGACTGCTTTTAAATCTTCACTAGAATAGACATGCAGGTGGTGTTGATTTAACACCAATGACAGTTAAGGCAGACACAATGCAGAATCTCCTCTTCACAGACCAGTCATAGAAAAAGAGGGGGGAAGGAGGAAGCGAGCGAGAGAGAGAGAGAGCAAGGATTCCACACAAGAATGACAAGCACTTCACTCTGTATTAAAGGATAAAACTCTGAGCAGGCCCCACTGAAATGTCCCTGGGCTGAAGGGAGTGTATTGTTTGGAAGCGTTCCCAGGGGCATAGATAGATGCCGGGGCCGGCAGGGCAACGTCAGGCCCGTGAGGCATGCCTCACACAGCAGCGCCAAGAGGAGACTGACCCCTCTGTCTCTCTGGGAGGGGTTGGCAGTGACCCCACATTTTTATGGTCCCTAACAGAATGTTACGCTGTCACGCCTCATTGGGCATGACAATGAACATGAAAAGTTGCCACTCTGGATGATTAAGAAAGCTATTTATCCATCTTGTGGGACAATGCGGCCATTCAGCACGTAGAAAGACGACTGAAACATAATTCACAGCGTATGAGACGTCTTTTCAGATATCAAAACGATGTCGTTAGCCTCTCCGCTAAAGGAGATTTGTCTGTAAAATATGGTGAATGGGTGTTGCGAACAATCCCCGGCTGTATTTCAGATTTTTCCAAGAAGGCGTGAGAATTGTAAGAGAAATGACGGAGAGTAAGAGGGAGAAACAGTTAGCATGCTCATGAGAGAGAGAGAGAGAGAGAGAGAGAGAGAGAGAGAGAAAGTGTGTTATTAATAGAGCTCTTGAACATAGAGGGGCATCGCAGCATACCCGGCATTCCAGACACTATTGTTGACCTTTCTATAGTCCTTCTTGCGTAGCCGGACTTTTCACTATCGGGATAACGTCTGTCCAACTTTGCAGCTTATACTAGCCAAGAACTGCCCGCCTAGACAGGGAAAATGCATCTGATCTAAAATGTCCAACCATATTGTGTTTTGATTTAAGTGGCGTTTAGAAGGAAGAGTCATTTGAAATGACTGGCAGTTCAGCATGGGAAAAACTCATTCAATGAAGTTCACAGCAGTGTCCATCCATTGAAGGCTGCACAGAACATTTTTCCAAACTTTACTTGAGTAATATTTCTGTACAAGTAGTGGTAGAAAACGGAACTGCAAAAATAATAATAGTTTTCAAATAAGCTCCAAGCTGCCACGTTGAATTAATTGAACCAATTTCTTCGCAAAATGATTCACTGTTTCGAAGCGCTTGAAACGTCAGCTGGTCAGAACAGTGTAAATTGGTAGACAAATATGAAATGCTTTTCTTGTAAAACGCCACTTTTGAAGAAAAAAAAAACATTATGTAGTGTAAAGTCTGATGCTTGAGAAAATATAAGGGGTCACTAACTTTGTCAATTCTTTCACTGTTTTTTGAACATTTTTATGGTGTGACAGCAACAATTAAGAATATAGGGGTGGCGCACCAAAGGACAACAGTAATAAACACTTTTATAGTGGTCCCAAAAAAGTTTCTGAGACAAAAACTTACCATGTGCACATGTCATGGCGGGCTTCAGTAACATAACCTTGAATGGAGTCCTAAAGCTTATTAAACTTGTCAGTAGAATTGACCAATATAAAAATCAGGATATGGTATCACACCGGAGGACATGGTTTTCAGTGACAAATTGTTTTACACTTTTAGAAATATATGGATGAAAAAAAATGATTGACATTTACAAAAACAGATTGTTGTAAAATTATGACTGAGGTATTTATTAACATTTGCATGATTTTCTTTTTAAATGTATAGACATTGTAAATTACTGAACCATGCTTAAGACAGTCACACTATAGGGCAATTATGAGATTTGGCTCAACATTTTAAAAAATCTAATCATATCATATCATGGCACATGGAAGACAAACAAATGTTTAACATTTACTGCGTTTGATGACAACAATAATTATATTCATGTTTATCAGTCAGTGAAAATGCCATGTCACGTCAACAACCCAAATGCAGCAAAAACATGCATAAAAACTTTTTGTACGAACCAATTACAAATGTTTTATTGAAGGTTGTTATCTATTAAATGCAATTAACAAAACATCTAATTCCATTAATTATTGTGCTTTTGTGTTATATTGTAGGGCTTTATGGCGAGCTTGGTTAATCAGACCAATAAGAGACTTAACTACAACCCTTCCTTTTTATTAAATGTCAACAAATGTATAAAATTGATCAAAGATCAGGTAAAAGCCAAATAAACACTGGTTCATGAGTTCACAGAGATCATCGCCCCTAGCAGTGAACCATTGAAATTATTGAAATTTCAACAAAGCCTTTTTTACTGAAAATAACTTTGGCAGTTTGATAAAAACTCTGAATCATTGGTTTGAAACAAAGGATTCGCAAAGGTTTCAAAGTTTCACAAAGTGTGTTGTTTAAGCGCCCATCACTACTGACTAGCAAGCAGCAATCATGATTCATGGCTGTGTGACATAATTTCATTCTTTTGGTTAGCTTAGTTTCCAATGCAACCCATTACCCATGTTAACCCACCGCTATACAAATAAATGTGAATTGAATTGAATGTTTCACCCTTAACCTTATAACTTTTCTTAACTTAAGGGCTTTCATGCAACCGGGCCTAAAACTTTCCCAGCAGCCTGTCTGCAAAGATCAGCCATAAAACAAATAAATTATCCATAACAGCATTACACTCAAACCCAGAGTTCTGTCAGAGTGTCCCACTTCCTTCAAGCAGGCAAACTTCCCATGACAGCTGGACCCTCTGCACTAAAAATATCCCCATCCTAAACCACCGATGTCACGGTTACAGATGGGGTGGAGACAAAACCAAACCAAACTCACACAGCCAAGTCTACTGTCTCTCACCAGTCTCACTGTATCTGCCTGTGCCGTCGCTGTCATGCTGTGGTCTCTCGGAGTCTCTTTCACAAGCTCGCCTGTGCCCACAATTACACTTGGCACTGAAACCAATGCGAGCGACTTTATTTGTGGCTCAATGTGCCAGTGTACTGACAGAAACTCCATGATACCCTACAAATGCCACATCACATCACAGAAAGCAACTACAGTATGAGAACAAAACCACATGTGAGATAAATATTAACATATAATCCACATCATGAGTTGTATATCATGTTAAATGTGATGTACGCTAAATGAGGAGGTGTGTCCTTAATCATAGAGTGGATTTTCAGAGTTGGCACACATACATGGTATTTTGGGCTAATATTACCCACAACCCCTTGTGCAATGTATGATTCAATACCTGCTTATATAGAGTATAGGTCTGGCTTGAGTATGCAAATGAAGACACAAGTGCTTAGCAAACACATTGCAAATGTGTGTGGTACTGTACCAAAGGGGGCGATAGAGTTCAACTGACAGCTCCCAAAACCCGGTGTTATTTTAGTATTATATTATTTTAATGTTTTTAGTTTAAGTTTTAGTAATTTTGTTGTGCTTTTTTCATTTTGATTAGTTTTTTTATACATTTCGTTTATTTTTATTTCAGTTTTAGAAATGTTAGTACTTAAACTTTAATATTTTTTTATTTATTATTTTATTTCAGTTATTTGCCAAGGCAACATGTCATAATTTTAATTTATTCCAGCTTTATTTTAATTAACCATAGAATGCATAAAGGGGGTAAAATTGACCGACATGGTGATTTTTGAAATATTTTATAAATTATAACATTTGAAACTTGTTTCTGACCACTCTTTTCCATATTTCTTGGTCATAATATGTAACAAAAAAAATAAAAAATAAAAAAAGGGACCTGTATTCATTTTCTATGGAATTTTGAATTGCATAGCATAGTATTTTTATGTTTTTACAAATAATATTATATTATTAAAAAAAAGTATGTTTTGCTTGGAACTCTATGGATTACTCAAAAATCTGTTGTGACCTTTCAGCTCCAGAAACCAAGCACATGTCCTAATATGCCTAATTCCCTCCTATGCATCAATCTGAATTCACAGTATTCAGTAGCATAAACCACCCGGATACTGTAGGTCACATAAAAATGCTAACGTAGTACATTTAGATTGTGTTTATACTACACTCATGCATACTTATACTATATAGTACATATATTTGAATGGTTATAAAGTTATTCATCAAATATAGTTCTCAGACAGCATGTGATTTCGAGGAAAAGACAACTAAAGACCCAAACAAAGGAAGAAGTGCAAATGATTCCAAAAAGTTATGCACAGAAAGGTACAAAACTTGTGTGAAATGTTCTGTCCCATCTACAAAAGATAATTTACAAATCATCTGTGAGAAGTCTGTAAATGCTGTAAGAATATATTACTCATTGTTAATGCATTAACTAATGTTAACAAATTGTAAAGTGACCTAAAGTGTAAACCCTACACCATTTTTTCAGTGTTTGCAAATTGAGATTCAGTCTTTTTGAACAGGTCCATCTCAAGTGATCAATAATGCAGAAGCACAACTACTGAATTTTGGTTTATGTGGCCAAGTACTGAATGCTGGGCAGTGCCACAAAAGCCATTGAAAGCAGCTGCCAAACAGACCACCAAAGAACAACTAAATGCTGATCAAGAAAGGAAGGAAGCGGAATGAGGGATTGAGAGTGAGGAAAAGAGAACATCTGCCAAGATTAATTACTGAAATTATATGTAATCATAATTAAACAGACTGCGTTTCAGGATTTGGCAAGACATTACGGACTTGTGTATCAGAGTTCAAAACTGATCAATCTAATTTAACGAGGCACATGTTAAACATCTCTTTACCACAATGCAAGTCACTTTGTTTGAAGAGCATTTAAAGGCCCCCAGCAGCTTCTTAATATGGCTGCGTGTCATGAATTTTTTATGCCTTTTCCCATCATAACGCTTTTCAGAAGGGCGATGTCCGTCCCCCTCTGAGAAACTAGCCTTTGTCCTGCCTGACTGACCAGAAAAGAAATCCCACAGTTTCAGCTGAGCGGTAAAAAACTGTGGGGTGGGGGGCGACCCGCACACCTGCAGGTGAGGGTGAACAGCCACTTTTGGAGCCCTATCACACTTTCAGATAAAAAGAGGGTTCACGTGGCCATGTTTATCGGGGGAAGTCCTGAGACGGGCTTAAGGTTTGGGACATTTTCAATTATTCAACACACTCTCCGCCTTAATAGTGAACTCCAGATGCTAGCTGTGTGCTGCTTTGATGAATCGTGCAGTGATGGAACAAGGAAAGAGTGTCTGAGTGACCTCAGATGTGACAGGGACTTAATTAGGCGTCTAAGGCTGGTGCCAAGCTGAGGTCAGTGAGGGGTCAGGAGAATCAAGTCACCGTTTCCTAACATGCCTTCAAGTACATTTGAACATTAAAGTGATCGTTCCAGATACAAAAAAATGAAATTTACTCATCATTTACCCGCCCTTATGTCATAAATGAATGTGTTTTTAATTTTAAGTCTTCATGCTCTTTTCCAAAAGCTTACCATAATAGCCAATAGCTTTGTGTAAAGCGCATACCATTATTATTATGTAGGATAATACACATAAATAATAATTATTACAATAAACAATGATTTAATAACGATTAAGTCATACTTTAATAACAATTAAATCATATTTTTGGAATTATGCAATCATATTTTACGCAACTACTTGTATAATTTTCATAATAAATATTTATGTATATTATGGCACTATGACTAAAATAATAATATTAACAATAATAATAATTAGTGCTATCAAATGATTATTCGCGATTAATCGCATTCAAAATAAATGTTTATGTTTACATATGTGTATTCAGTTTAATTATTATGTACATATAAATACACACATAGACATGTATAGCCTATATTGAAGAAGTATTTGCATGTATATACTGTATAATATAATTTATATATAAATATTAAATATACACATGTATCTGTGTGTATTTATATATATACACATAATAATGACACAGAATACACATACATATGTAAACATCAACTTTTTGGATGCGATTAATCGCGATTAATCATTTGACAGCATTAATAATAACAGTTACTACATTTATTATTAAATTAAGTATTAACCAAAATAAGAAATAATACTAGTGTAATATTTCTTAATAAATAATCGTTATATTAATAAAAAAAATCATAATTACACACTACTCAATACAACTCAACCACTACTACTCAACTCAACTACAACTACTCACTGATAATCTCAAAAAATATTTATTTGTAAAACAAATATTTGTATAAATATTTCTTATTCTGTTTATTATAGCAATATGCCTATAGAGTGATTATAATTATTATCATTGCTACTAAATTAAATAAAGTATATAGTTAATAAATACTACGATCATAATTCACTGGAAAAAAAACAATAACACTATTTATTAATGACTACTCACTGCTAATATTGATTTTTTTTTGTTTATTATGGCAATGGTTATTATGAACTGTCTTATTATGAAAAAGAGCTGTCTAAAGACACAGAAAAGAATAGCATATGCGTCTGGAACATTTTGCACTGAACATGACTATGCCTTTAAACATTCAGTTGGTTGCATTTTGACTTGTCTTCTGTGTCTAGACAGGACAACGCTGCCTTCTGTGAGTCAGGGGACGTGTGCTGTTTCAGACAGAGGCAGTGACTGTACAGGAGTAACTGCATTTAGCAGCAGTATGATGAAACACAAGCCATGAAACAGCCAGCTGATATCACCCCTGCCCTCACATTCACACTTGCCTGAATTATGTCGGCTGCTCATACCAAATCACATTCCTGCAGGACGGCTCACTGATTACGGCATCTGAACAGGAGCCAAAGGCCTCGTGCAGCATAATATTGGCCATCCATATGTAGTTAAAGCCATTCAAATCAACATGGATAAACAATTCATAGGCAACCACTAATCATAGTCAAACCTTTTAGCCTTGTGTTTTACCCTCAACTGATTTGATTCTTTGTTTTCAACAGACCACAATTTTGTACAGCCTGTAACAACAACGATAATACTAAAACATTTAGAAATTATAACCTATTATTTTCCCTTCAAGTCCTTTTTAAGTTCATCTGACCTAATTCAATTCCAGTTTATCCAGACAGATATAAGTAAAGTTTATGTCATTTCTGTCTAGGGTTATTATGACTGAAGCAGAAACACAAAACTACAATAAAACTATTAAAAATACACATGTGAACTGCTACATCAAAATAATATTACTACATGGCACAAAAAAGCTGTAAATAAAACAGATTATAAACGTTTTACAAGGAAATACTATTTCAGTCTTTCTACATTTAATTAGTTCCACATTTAAATGAATGGTAATGATTTACTTGTAATGATTTGTGAAATTTACTAGTCATTTCTGAGTGTAAATTGTTAAGTTAAGTTAGCATATTGTGATAAAAGTTCATTATTTTCCATAATGTAATGATAAAAATTAAACTTTAATATATTTTAGATTCATTGAACACCAACTGAAATATTTCAGGTATTTTATTGTTTTAATACTGATGATTTTGGCATACAGCTCATGAAAACCCTCAAAAAATTAGCATATCATGAAAAGGTTCTCTAAACGAGCTATTAACCTAATCATCTGAATCAACTAATTAACTCTAAACACCTGCAAAAGATTCCTGAGGCTTTTAAAAACTCCCAGCCTGGTTCATTACTCAAAACCTCAATCATGGGTAAGACTGCCGACCTGACTGCTGTCCAGAAGGCCATCATTGACACCCTCAAGCGAGAGGGTAAGACACAGAAAGAAATTTCTGAACGAATAGGCTGTTCCCAGAGTGCTGTATCAAGGCACCTCAGTGGGAAGTCTGTGGGAAGGAAAAAGTGTGGCAAAAAACGCTGCACAACGAGAAGAGGTGACCGGACCCTGAGGAAGATTGTGGAGAAGGACCGATTCCAGGTGCCGCATTCCCAGGTCAAGCCACTTTTGAACCAGAAACGCCTGACCTGGGCTACAGAGAAGCAGCACTGGACTGTCGCTCAAATTTTGCATGTCATTCGAAAATCAAGGTGCCAGAGTCTGGAGGAAGACTGGGGAGAAGGAAATGCCAAAATGTGTCAGTGTCAGGAACCCACAGTCAGTGATGGTCTGGGGGTGCAATGTCAGCTGCTGGTGTTGGTCCACTGTGTTTTATCAAGGGCAGGGTCAATGCAGCTAGCTATCAGGAGATTTTGGAGCACTTCATGCTTCCATCTGCTGAAAAGCTTTATGGAGATGAAGATTTCGTTTTCAGCACGACCTGGCACCTTCTCACAGTGCCAAAACCACTGGTAAATGGTTTACTGACCATGGTATTACTGTGCTCAATTAGCCTGCCCACTCTTTTGACCTGAACCCTATAGAGAATCTGTGGATATTGTGAGGAGAAAGTTGAGAGATGCAAGACCCAACACTCTGGATGAGCTTAAGGCCGCTATTGAAGCATCCTGGGCCTCCATAACACCTCAGCAGTGCCACAGGCTGATTGCCTCCATGCCACGCCGCATTGAAGCAGTCATTTCTGCAACAGGATTCCCGACCAAGTATTGAGTGCATAACTGAACATAATTATTTGCAGGTTGACTTTTTTTGTATTAAAAACATATTTCTTTAATTGGTTGGATGAAATATGCTAATTTTTGAGATATGAATTTTAGGTTTTCATGAGCTGTATGCCAAAATCATCAGTATTAAAACAATAAAAGACCTGAAATATTTCAGTTGGTGTGCAATGAATCTAAAATATATGAAAGTTTAATTTTTATCATTACATGATGGAAAATAATGAACTTTTATCACAATATGCAAATTTTTTGAGAAGGACCTGTATATGTTAAATCAGGGAAATTAGCTCAATGAAATATTCAATATTGCCACATAACAATGAATTTAAAATCTCTAAAATCACCCTATAAATGATATGATAATAAAACATTATGTATCCATATTACATTTCTTCATGATTTTTTTCTGTTTCTTCTGAGACCCCAAACACTTAAAGCCATTGTTTACCCAAAAGTTAACCGAATAAAAATGACTCTCCCTCAAGTAATTCCAAACCTGTATGATTATGTATAATTCTGTAAACATAACTGTAGATAAAGAAGATATTTTGAAAAATGCATACAGGTTTGGAAAAAACTTGCATGTTATCACGTTTTTTTGTTTCATAATCTTATCTCACAGGATTCAAAAGTAAGTCATGACGTTTCAACATTGTACCTCAAAAATGCTTCCACTAGCGCCAAAAATAGTGCCTGTTTTCAAATAAGTTTCCAGAAAACGTCCCCGTCAGTCATTGGTCAGAGAAACCAATAGTACAAACTGTTGAGCCAGTGTTACCGGTCGGGATACACGAAAAGGCACAGCGTTTATGGCTTACAGTCTCTCTGCATAAAGTTCAGTGATAGAGTCATTAATCTCCTAGCTGTCAGCTTCATTGTGACATGAGTTCATGTACGGCTGTGTGAGTGTGTCTGTGTCCATATGTAATCTGTATGACCATCTCAAAAATGCTAATTCATTTTGCTGACAAACGGAAAGCTTTTGTTTTGGGGTTCAGATATGAAATGCGCTAGTGAACAGAGCAGAGTTAGCATGCTTATTGGTCTGTTTGCACACTGAATGAATATATTACTTCCCACCCACAACTCCAGCACAAAAGCCCCTCTCTCTCGTGCCTCTGAATGGGCCTGTGAAGGCTCTTTGTAGCTTGAGGTTGTCTTGACGACACCCCATGGTCCAGTGATGTGAGGAGTCAACATGGATACATGCTCCAGTCGGGAAGTCCATTAGCTCACATCAAAACAGGGCCCCAAAAAGACCTAATATTATTAGCCAAAGTTTACACCCAGCTGAGGATGAATGACAACTTCAGTGTCCAATCACACTTTAAACTAAATGTGTAGTATAAACTTGTATATCTTTACATGTACTGTATATGAATTAAATAAAAAATGTATAGCCTAAAAACAAATGCCAAGAATGTTAAAACAAACTTACAATGCACTGCTGATTTAAGGAAAAGTTCACCCAAAAAAACAAAAATACTTCGTCTTATGTTGTTCCAAAGAATCTCGATGAACACAACAGACACATGATATGAGTTGTTGTGGTGCTTTTTTTAAAGGGGTGATGAATTGAGAAATCAACTTTCCCTTGAGCCTCTGATATATTAAAGGTCATGGTAATATAAGAATATCCTGTAAGTTTCAGAGTTGAAAACTTCCTTGTTAATTAAAGAAAAGCTTTTATTTTCAGCAGGTCCAGCAAACGACAGCTCTCAGATATATACTAATCTATGACGTCATAGGAGGGAGAAACGCCGCCTCTACAGATAAATGTGTACGCCTGCTTCTGTAGCCCCGCCCGCCGACTCGTGGAGCTAAACAGAGCTAATCGCGCTACCGAGCAATAAACATGCCGAAGATAACAAGATAATCGTTTGTAAACAAGATGCAGGTCGATACTGGATATGCAGACATATTGAGATTAAAACACAATGCTGTCCCTTCTATATTGGATCCGACAGGAATGGTCACATAACACACTTATGTGAGTAAAACATGTTTTTATAGGCTATGTTATAGTATTGCATTGTTACAGATTGTTTTTATTACGTGTACGTGTCTAACAGAACATTCCTTAGCACGCTGTCACAGGCTGGAGAATCCTTTATTTGTTGGTTCATTGCGATTCGGAATCAGACATGTATGGGCCAGGGCTCATAAAGCCCAACGTGCCTGGGTTATGTGTTTCCCAGACGGGCTACCCCCGTCGGCCCGTAAGTGTGTGTGGTTCGCGCTTATATCCACCGATTGGGCAGGCCAAGTAATAACAAAATAAATAAATTGCGGGTGGATGAGAGATAAATCATTGTGTTTTTTTTTCATAAATACGGTTTTGAGACCTGTCAGAGAATCTTTCCGGTTGGCGCTTTCAAAAAAATCCCTCAGGTGAACTGACAGGGGAGCAGAAGCTCATTAAATATGCAAATCTTATCCATTCCTAGCCGTGGGTGTTTACTTCCAAGTCTTCAGTGCGGGACGCCCATCAAAACCGAGTGTGTCTTGAGAGAGCCTCAAAAATAGGGTAGAAAATAGCTGATTACTTATTCATTGATGTTTTTGAATGTAAAAACCATGCAAACGTCATAAGTTAACCTCAAACAACAGTATAAATAAAATAAATAAAAATAAAAAAACAGTTCATGACACCTTTGAAAAATAAATCATTTCTGCAGTTGAGAGCACGGACCTGTATTCATTTTCATAGTATGATCATTTTTTTGTATTCTACTAAAGAAAGAATGTCAAACCGGTTTGAAATTACATAAAGGTGTGTAAATGATGAGAGACTTTTCTTTTAGAATGAACCATCCCTTAGTATCAAACACTAAGAGAAGTCACGTCAAGGATAGCCGCAGTGAGCATGATAGGGTGTGTTCACACTTGTAGTTCGGTGTGCTTGGTTTGATTGGTCTGGACCGAAAAAAGAAAACATCTAGTCCTGGTCCAAACCTAGATACTGAACCTAAAGGCTTAGGGATATGTTCACAACCTAATTGGTCGGCTTTTATTATGTATATTTCAAGACAGAACTTACCGGACATCAAAAACAATGCTGTTTGCCGGGCTAAATGCACTCGTTGTGTGTGCGTAGCCTACATGTGATGGTATTTTACCAGCTGAGAACTCATGAAGAGCTTATAAAATATGTAAAAGAGTCAAGTGGCAGGAATCCCTCCGTCACACACACAAACGAAGATCTGCTGCGAGGACACGCGGAATTCTGTTCTTTTTAGGGTCGCATCTTGTGACATCATGTCTTTGGTCGATGTTGCATTCATATTTCATTGGAACCGCATCAGAGTTTATTTGGAAGCAGACCGAGGCTCATCTTTTCAGTGGGTATCAGTCCGCTTGTTTGGTGCGCACAAGGTGTCAGATGGCAGGGTTCACACTTATTCAAATTAACTGCACTAACAGTGTCATCACAAAAGGGTTCGTTTTAATCAAACCAAACATGCCAAGTGTGAACACACCCTTAAACACTATTTGGTGGAGATTGCAGGAGACGACAGTAGTTGAGTCAACAGGCACGGTGAGGAGCTGATGTAATGGATGTTAATTCATTCACAGGTGCCTGAGGCTGCGTTATTTTCACAGAGGATTGCTGATAACACAGACTTATGAAATACCCAAGAGCCTTGCACCCCAACTGCGACAGTAATGGAGAACTCGACAGTTTAACTATGTGGATCCTTTGGGACAAAATGTGCAAGCCTCATTTGTCAGCATTTGGAAATAAGAAATTCACAAATTACACATTGCGAATTGCCAAAAATGAAATATCAATAACATATCATAATTTTTGTTTTCACACTGCGTTTGCTTCTGTCATGATTTACTCGCCCTCATGTCGTACCAAAACTGTATGACTCTTTCTTTCTTCTTTTGGGAACAAAAGATATTTTGAAGAACTTTTTTTAAGTCAATGGGGTCCAAAAGGTTTGGAACAACATCAAGGTGAGTAAATGATTTTCATTTTTGGGTGAACTATCTGTTTAAAGGGTTACTTCAGCGATTAGCATTAAGCTTTGTATCAGTAGAAACCCGGGATTATATTCAAATTATCGTACTTTCCCCTCATATGACCCTGAAACGAGAGAATTATGTATTTTATTTCTGGAAAAATTGCTTTGATGATGCAAATATCGTCATTTTGCGTCATTGGAGGAGTTTTTGGCCAGAGACTAAAGACTACAACAGCCAGCAGGAGGCACTATTTCCGCATGTTTTCAACATCACACTCACGGCTCGGGCAGCACTCGGCTCAGGGAGTTGCAGGGATTCATGTAAACGGAGCGGTGGAGAGCAAAGTGAGTGTTTCAAATGTTCAAATGAATTCCTATGAAAATTAAGCTTCCAAAGACATGAACTGAAAATGCGCCAGACTGTTCACGTGCTCTTAATGTAAGCGGCTGCGAATCCCGCAATTACCTCAGTTCAGCTCATGTGATGAATGCAATCCCACTTCTGCTGCGTTTGTGCCGTGATGGCCGTGACACTCAATCGGCTCACTCACATTATATTGAACAGACACGTTCAGTTGTTAATTGTAGTGTCTCTAACTGAACTGATTTTACGAAAATGAACACAGTGGGCAAGTGATCCAGTAATCCAATAGCAATGCCTATAGTAGGGCAGCGAAGCAGTGCATTCTGGGAATTGTTGTCTTTCATCCCCATGAGACAAAAATACATTTTCTGTGTTTTTTTCAGTCTAGAAGGCACCAAATTAAAAAATAATTTCACATTTCTACTACATTAATGACCCAGATTAAATACAGATTCAGCTTCCCTTTAAGGTTTAAGTTACACTCATTTAAATATTTCTATATAATAAAGTTAGGATATAGGAGTATATAGTGATATGACAGTATGTTGGGCTTATGCTGTTCTTTCAAAATGATTAAAGTTAGAATATTAAAAATACTTTCCACACCATTAAACAAACTTCCAAAACATACTGTGTAATCAAGCAAGATTTTATAGACCAAAAATGTAATACGCACTCCAGTCCACCACCACAGATCCGGTTGCAATGTCCCTTTTGGTTGTAATAGGTCAATGCACAACTGCATGTGAAAAAAAACAACCTATGATACAATTATGAAACCAAACATACAATTTTGTTCACATTTAGTCTATGTTTAGCCAAGTTTTGATACCACATCTAAAACTGGGAAATAAAATAAAAATGGTCAATACGGTTTCATCTGTTAACATAACCAATTAACCAATCACATCAACATGCAGGCGGGCTAATAGCATATCATCTGAAGCAGTCTCAAGGGAAGCCAGGTTATCCCGGTATATTTTTCTGTTGATATGAAAAATCGGTACATTAAGCAATATAGCAGGTGAATTATGTATATGATGTATATTAAGATGTTATGATGAACTATAAGCCTTTCTGACATTCTATGATGTTCAAAGAGTTTCTAAGGATGCTGATTTTTAGAAGGCAGACTGAGATGGCGAACGGTCACATGGTTAGTGTAACATTAGCAACACATTATTAGCCGTTTGATAATGTAGGCAAGCCAAAGGCTAATCATATTCATGTATGGTATGCGTCTGACGTTGTAGAGAGTGATACACAAAATGCATTACCATTCTGATACATCGACTTTTTATATAGTACATCGTACTATATAATTTCTGGTTCAGACATATATGGCTGAATTAAACCAGTTTGTCCACTTTCAACTGTGCAGCGTTTACCTAAAGACTATAGATATAGAAGGGGACTTTGGTTTACCACAGTAAAATTGACAGAGTGGATCTCTGAGTGAGTAGGTGGGGCTAATTTGCATTCTCCTGTAAAAAGTTGTATCTGTCAATATTATTTAATATACCAAATAGACAAGTCAACCTTAAACCCCCATTTTTATTCACTCCATCTTTATTCAGCAGCATAAAGATGTTTTGGCTGAATTACAGCAGTGGGTCTGGTGTGACTGCCCTGTTCTCACCAGCGTGGACAATAGTTTCTCACCCATTTGTCGAGTGTGTTGTTTGATCCAGTGCCAGAGAACCCATGCTGAAGTAATCATAAAGGGGCTTCGGCCTTCCATGCAGCTCACCACAACCAGCCTTTTGTTTCGATAGCCTTTATCCTATATTTACCAATCCAATCTAGTTATAAATTTACACCAAACACTGTAACATTAAAAAAAAAAGTTTTAGCAATAAAAAAAATCAATACTAACCCCCAAAACAGCCTAGGGGCTGCACCAACATACATCCTGAATGAATAAAGATCAAATCAACTCAAATCGACAGAGTAATGGTTGGGAAGTCAATTTGAAGTCAGTTGTTAAGCAAGGAGCCAAACAAACAGCCAGACTCCGCCACTCACTGTGAAAATAACAATCTATTTTTTTCCTGATTGATTTTTGAGTGGGCAAAACCTGGGGGAAAATAGGAGTACATTGCCAACACAGCCATGCAGCTGTTATCGCATATGGATCATTTTAAACAAGGGAATTACTGAAAGCTGACAGCATATGAAATCACAAATCAATATTAGTTATTAGTTCAGATAAGACACTTGCGTACTCCGCATGAGTTCATCATTTTTAATATTAATGAGCATGGAGAGCGAGTGAGTAGGCGTCGTTGATGAATTACTCTAAATACAGGACGACCGGCGGTCTAGGACAAGGTCAGCGTAGAGGGACTGCGAATTTTGGACCTGCATCACAATCAGCAGAATCTGCGTCAACAAAGAGGTCCACCCACAAATAAGCTTTTCAAGCGTAGGACGCAGGGAGCTTTCATGACCTTCTGTTCCAGTTTTGGAAGGGAGACAGCTTCATTTGAAAGACAATGGACTACCCCCGGACACACACATTGTCCTTGCTGGCAGATTGCAAATGAGAAGAATCTAAGCCATAGCGTTTGGAGTGGGAGGTCTACAGTTGTCAAGCACTTTATGAAATCCCTTCTCTTTGGTTTCATTCACTCACTTGGATGGAAACACACAAATAAGCATGCGCACAATCCCACGCCACACAATTAGACAATTGCGAGTGATCAATCTCCAGCCCTCTCAGTCATTGTAGACAGGAAATCGTTACCGATCGATGGTCACTGGCCAAGTTGAAAAGCCAGTGTCACAGACTGTGGGCATGAACGTGGGTCGGCAAGAAAATCGACCCCTGTGGGTGGGTGGAGCTCTGCAGGTGGTAGAAAATAAGACATCTGTCTGTTTGTTTCCTCAGTGTGAGGGATGGCACAGCAAGAAAGGGACAGAAAGCGAGGATGTGAAGAGGTGACGAGTTCCGCCTGGGCTGAAAAGAGAGGATGACTGGAGCTGAGGAACAAGAGGTGGTCTCTGAAAAGCACAGCAGATGCCTCCTCTCTCAGTGAGAGCTCTCCACAGCACTGTCCACCAGGACGCTCGCATCTGCCCTCAAATCCAGGACAAAGGACACACGTTTGGGCATCTGCATCTGGCTGTCATTCAAGAAAATCGAAAATTTATCAGCCCACGCGCGCTAGTTACCCTTTAACCTCACACTTAGACCCGTTTCACATCACACACATAAGCAGGATGAAAGAGGGTGACCGCGTATAAGCAGCTATGATTTCTGGGTTACTGGGTTACTAATACTACAAGTATTTCCTTTAATAGCAACGACAAATTATAAAAATAGAGAGTGGGCCATTTGATAATTATTACAAACTTGAACATCATTAACCCTTGTGCATCAATTAAAAAAGTTAGACAGAAAAAAGTTCAAAGAAGACAAAAATATCCAAGTCCAAAAAATGTGAAGCATAGGAGCACAGACTAAAGAAAATGATTCATGAACATTATTTTATATAAAATATTTTATGAAACATGTTGACTCTAAGGCAGAGTGTCACAGACAGGGCTTAGATTAAGCCAGGATTAGGACTTAGTTTAATTAGGACATTTAAGTAACATTTATAAATGTGCCTTAGAAAAAAAACATTACTGATGTGCGTCTTGAGACAAAACAATGGCACTGACTTTATTTAAGATATAATTTAAGTGCAAGTTGCTTTCAGTTAAAACAGATCAAACATGCATTTTAGTCTGGGACTAGATTTAAGTCTTGTCTATGAAACCGGGGGTAAAATTGCAAGAAAATTAAAGCCTTAAATCTAAATCTAAAGTTGTGTTCCAAATGGCCCCATCTGGCAAAATAGTAGAAAATAGAAATGTTAAAGCCTGGCCAACAAAATGAAAGCCTATATTAACAAAGACATCAAAGTCAACAAAGCATCATTTTATAGTTAAATGGCCTTGGGATTAAAAATGGCACTTTTTCAATGGGGACATTTTTATCCTTAAGGTCCTGAGTGTAACTATTTTGTGTTACTAGTGTTAAAAAAGATTAAAATGGGATGGAAAATGGGGATTAAATAGTACAATTCTAATAAAAATAAAAGCTTGTATACAGAACTTGTGCAGTTGGCATAAAAATGAAAAATCTGATTACTTTAAGGATTACTGATTACTAAGGCAAAAGTAAGGCAAAAGGCACTAATATTCACAATTTTGGTACTATAATGTACCTCTAAAAGGTAGGTACTAATATTCATTATTAAAAGTAAATAAGGTAAACATGTGTACCTTTTGAAAGGGTACCACCACAGTGCAAGCTTTTATACCTTATTTCGGACCTCAATTATTGCTACACCCCCTGCCTACACTCTTAGGTCCTCTGATTCTGTTCTATTGCTGGTCCCACACATCAAACTAGCATCGTTTGGTGGCAGGGCCTTCACCCATGAATTCAATTTCCCAACATCGTTATATGATGTCAAAGCCCACCTTAAAACATATATTTTCACTTAATGTTTCTCTGATCCCTATATGATCTGGCTCATGTTAGTTGCACTCAAATCATCCTTGTTCACATTACTTTAAAAAATGCATGTAACTACATGAACTTAAGTTTACTGAGTTGTTTCTACAAAAAATTAGTATTGATAGCTTTAAGTGTTTGTTCGGTCAACTTAACATTGCTGAGTGAAACTACATCCCAGCAATGCTTTGCAAGGGACAGCATTAGGAGAGTAAATTTAGGGATTAAAGTGTTATTTTATGTGTTTTTCAGTAAAGGGAAAGATGTTGTTCGTTTATGTTTGTGTTTAATGTTCAGTAATGTTGGACATTTAGAGGAGTTTCTGTAATTTTGTGGTTACCACTAGAGTGGTGCCTGTGTTTAGGCTGTGGGTACTCATACACATATTTATTGGATGGAATTCCTGCCCTCAATTAAATTGAGTTGGTCCAATGAGTTATTTTTGCATTCTGTTCCTAAAAATATGCTAGTTGTTATTTAATCGTTTTTTCACTTACACTTAGAGCAAATAGTTAATTAAATAAGGTAAATTAACCTAACATAATAATTAATATAATTAATATAAATATAACATAACATTAAGTAAACTGCACATATAAATATTATGTAACAGTGACAAATTCAAATGGTTTGTATTTACTTGAAATGTAGTTGCGTGGGACCACTTGACACTGCTTTTTTAAGAGTGTGTTTAGAGTGTGTTTCTCTGTTATATTTCTCTATTTTCAGTGTACATGTATGTCTTTCTTTATGCCTGCTGTCATGTTTATTGGACTTACTATTGTAAAGCTTGATTTTGTAGAAAGGCACTATAAAATAAACATACAATAAATAAACATGGCTGCTATAAATACAATCCTGAACAGACACTCACCCAGCCTAATAAAAAATAATAATAATAATAAAATAAAAAAAACAACATTGGCGTTTTCATGTGATTTACTAAGAGAGCTTGTGACATGAATAACCAGACAGCAGCATGTGGCTTCCTCAATCTACAGGGAGCAAAGCAGAGCTAGACAGCACACGGCTTCCAGCAACATGGCTAATGGCTTAAGGAACCCCGCCGTTAGCTTAATTGAAGCAATCTTTCCAAAATCAGGAGGGAAAGAGATAGAGCGTGACAGAGGGTGGGAGGACGAGGCTGTAAACCCTCAGCTGGCATGAGTGGCCTCTTGAGATTAGGTGAGAAGAGAAGCAGAGAGGTTTGGAAGGATGGGAAGTGTGCAGAGGAGAGAAGCAGTGGGATTCTCCCCTGTGGTCACTGCAAGTCAGTTAACAGGCCAGACACCTGGGAACCACATAAATGATTAATATGAGCAGAGTCACTCGCAGGACAAGCTCCGCTGGGCCACAGACACAGAGATGCTCTGTTCTCTCCGGAATCAATCGCAAGAGCCCGATCCAGACAGCCTGATAAAGAACGCCATAGCAGTGCAGATTCTCCGCTTATCTATCGGAGCTTTGATTAGGGCTGACACTGAATTAACAGACCATTATTCAATGCTCTACTCCATTAAAAGACTTCCTTGGCATTGACCTTGAACAATGTCTTATTGCCAAGGGATTTAAAAAAATCTGACAATTAACACTGTAAATATGGAAAAATATGACTAAAATGAAACATCTAACACAAAAAGCATTTCTCTGACAGTAGTCTAAACAGCCATCGGTACAATGGAGGGAGAAGCTTAATATTCAGTGCACAGCGCTCTATGAGGTCGGAGACAGAGAGCGGGCGCTCCCACACTCACTTCAGCCGCCGGTCATCCCACGAACCCCCTCCTTCCCTCCCGTCCCTGACCGAGACCGCAGTGAAAGACAGAGAGGAAGTGGATTCTTGGATGTGCTCTGCATGGAAACGACCGGATGCCTTGACGAGGGAGGCGGCCTGTCAGGTTTCTAATTCCTCACTCCTCAGTTCAACGGACGTGAGCCATTTGGTTTAGCCTTTAAGTTGAACGCTCCAAGGAACATTAACCTGAATGACGGCCTCAAAAGCAGTTCTGCAAACATAGCAGAAACAGCCTTCTTTATGGAGGGAAGGAGGGAGGGAGGGAAGGAGGGAAGGAGGGAAGGAGGGAAGGAGGGAAGGAAGGAAGGAAGGAAGGAAGGAAGGAAGTTAAGAAGGAAGGAAGTTAAGAAGGAAGGGAGGAAGTTAAGAAGGAAGGAAGGAAGTTAAGAAGGAAGAAGGAAACATTAATTAAGGAAGGAATGGAAATGAATTCAAAGTGAACTTGTTATCCTTCCACAGGCCTTCTCACATGTCTCTTATGTAGCTTTAACATGAGCAGAGTGTTGCGGTTCCTTTTAATGTACACACAGTGACTCAACAGCTGAGGCTCAAAGGCAGTGGTGTCTGCTAATGTATGTGCTCAATACTCTCTATGAAGACTACCACAATACACAAATCACAGTCAAGTTCAAAGTCCAAAGACTGCTTACTATTCAAACATTTGCCATACAATTGCAAACAACCTCCTACCCTTGATGTCTTTATGGACACATATGCTTCTCATGATGCTTCAGTTTAGATTTCCCTCACATTAAGCCGGTTTCTAAGTCAGAGCTGGTTTAGATTGCAACAGTAACTGTAAAACGAGCATATCGTTTTACAGTTTAACGCATTAAGACTCAATTTCACATGCAGCAAATGGATGCTAATCAAACGTCTTTCTTCTGAAATACGGCTCATTTCCTCGATGCGAGCCAGATTGCAACTGTTGGCACGTTGAGAAAACACCTCCTTGAATATCCAGCACGTGACGCTGGGAGCAAAAACAAAAGACGGCGCACAGCTGGCAAAACAGTGTAACTGCACCGGGAGCCAAAAGCAACAGCAAAATCAACAACGGCCCAATCTAGTAGCAGACTCCTGCAGAGCAGAGCAAATGGAGGAGATCCCTGCTTTAATGGATTTCAGAGGGGTTTAGAGAAGAACGGCTGCTAACATTCACAAGAGAATTACATGAAATATGAATAGCATTGTATAGGAGTATTATAGAGTGAGCAGTTACAAGTCACATATCTAGTAGTCTTGTTTAGCAAGAGCTTTAATTACAGTCTGGTCCACATTGCAGCTTATACCAGCCAAGAAATGCCTACTTGGACAGGAAAAGACCACATGGCCAACATGTAAAGTGATCAAACACAGTCTTTTTTGAGGGTAGGTTTATCTGAAATTTCTCTAGGTTTTATTACAATAATAGACTGGCGTGAGAAAACGTATAAGAAAAATGGTGTAGCAGTCTCTGTGAACAGCTGTACTACACTATAATTTGTAATATTAAGCACTGCTGTGTGTATATCTAGTTAGCTTGTTCCTCTAACCAAACTTTGAATGTTTTAAAAGCCACTAACCCTGCAAACTTTGGAAAATTCAGTGATTATTTCATTTTCAAAACAGCTCATCGAATCAGTCAGGCCCTGTTTACACATGGTATTATAATCCATCAGTTTTTTCCATTTTTCACCTCTTCTGTTCTGGTTTCTTTGAGGAAAGGGTCTATGGGAAGGGTAAATGTTGGCTTTTTTCAGCTCTTTCAATCGAATAGATGAAATAAGCTTGCGTAATTCACATGCGAACGTGATCGGAGATGACGGAAAAATCTTTTTTGATCAATTGAATGCATCCTTGCTGAATAAAAGTATAATTTCTATTTTAAAAAAAGCATATTGCTTCTAAATGATAGAGTATAAATATCTTGCGCTAAACCAGGTCAGCCCATTATCTGGTAAACACAGCTTTGTTCCCTCACAGACTAAAACCCGTGTCCACCCTGGTGTTTGATAATTGCATAAAGCCAGTCAAATCACATTGCAGTTTGCTATTTTAAATAAAACTAAGCTATGAATAAAACCTACCTGTGTCTACTCTCATCTAACTCACACTGTATGTCCCTGGAGGGTATATATGAACAATGTGAGGCCTAAGTGCTGTTTAAGCTCTTATAGAAGTACTGTGGTTTAAGAGAACACTAGATCATAAATCCAGGAGACACGTATGGAAGCATTAAGAGAAAAATGATGAAGTGATGATATCAACATTTTTCAACGCACCACAGACCTTTGTCAGGCAAAAATTGGGTGATGGCCAATTAAAGAACTTCACCATGAGAGGGATGACCTTATAACACGCCAAAAATTTGAAAGGATAATACACCCAAAAATGAAAATGTATGATTTTCCTTCTTAACTGGGGCACAAAAAGTAAAAATGTGTTAATGCAATTTCAATAAATGGGGACTGGAGCGTTCAAGTTTTAAAAATGATGAAAAGAGGGAAATTTAAGTCATAATTTATTGATAATATTTCCATGTAATGGACAGTTAAAAACTGAATCTAGTCAGTGAATAAAACTGCAGAACCAGTTTGATTCAATTCAGTTTGATTTGTGAAAGAATCATTTAGACTGAACAAGTGGACAGGATATTCATCAAAAATTCCCCTTTTGTGTTTGTAGAAGAAAGGAAGTCATACAAGTAGGGTTGTAAAATATACCGGTACTACCGGTACCATTCAGTACTAAAAAATAAACAGTACCAGCACTTCAGCCCAGTATACCAGGTATATTCGGTACCCATTGATATATGCTGCTTTCAAATGCTCTTATTCGTGTTTGTTTGCACGTCAAAGGTTTCTATTTACAGTGTATCTACAGTGTTGAGCATAGTAGCCAATCACAATCTTATCTGTTGAGTGCATGAACGCAATGGCCTATCAGAGGTCAGTAAGTCAGAATCTGCTTAACTGTTGAAAACTCAATGTTTTGTCTTGTTCAAAGTGAGCCACATGCTTACTATTCCTTTTATTGTGACCAACAAAGTATAAACATGATATAAATAAGAGACTCATTGTACAATTAAGACAGCTTTTATAAAATGGGAGTTTTTACGAGAGTGAAGAATTCAGTGAGCTTGCAGTCTTAGTGATTATAAAGGGAGGCTCTCCTCTTGCTTTCTGTTTCTTACCCATTCACAAGCTGAATACAAGTCTAGTTTTTCATGCTGCCAAGTACACTGCAAAGTCTCTGGATTGACAATTGACGATTTAAATGCGCAGTTGACTGGAAACTGCGACCATTGACAGTGATAACCAATGAATGAGACAAAATAGGATCATTTTTAAAAAGTCATTAATTCAAAAGTTTTTGCTCTGATATTGAAATTGGTGCCGAGAACCACAAAAATGTTACTGGGCTTATAGGTATAATAGGCTTACAACCCTACACAAAGTTTGTGATGACACTATGTTGCGTAAGTGTTTTTTAAAAATTTGATGAACTATCCCATTAAGACAGAAGAGAATATATGAGCTACATGCTTGTTTTTACCACATGAGGACCCTGATGCTGTGATGACAGCAGTCAAGCATACTGGAAAAAGAGCTAAAAATAAATGGATAAGATTCATAGCAGTTTTCCAACAACCCTCCAGAAGGCCTGTTTGTTCCTTCAGAGCCTCAGTGTGTAATGTTTAACAAGCTCTGGCTGGGACACTGTGGTCTTTTTCCATCATTGGGTCGCACTACAGTGAAATAAAGAGAGATTTGTGATGTTCAGAGTGAAAGTTTACCTTGGGCTGAAGTGAATGGTCCTTCTGAGGAGGTCTAGCTGTTTTCATGGTGTCAGCGCAGTGGGTCCACCCATCACTAATGCAGTCCCAAACGGCTGTACTAGCACCTTAACCAAGCACTTTGCCATTAGCTTATGCACTTAACACAGGCAATTATGCATGCCTTTAAACTGTTTTTTGGTGCTTGAACACCTGAGTGTGAAAAAATGCTGTGTACATGCTTCAGTTTATGACTTATGGACATACAATGAAGTCCATTAAGACTTCCTGTGGCTGTCACTCTATGAAGTATACATGGAAAAATATGGCCTGGTCAGTATTGCTTCAGTAGTACACCAACTAGTGCCTTCTAAATTATATATTTTTAGGTCCCAATTGATAGTATGTGGAAAATAGTAAGTCAAAGGTTGTCAGCGTTGTCATCATTCCTGGGGGATTTTGAAACTATGCTTTCGTGCAGTTTTTATTAGATAATATCAGCCACAAGCCCACATGGATAAGGAGTTTGTGACGGTTCCCTTTTGACAATTTTTGTCAAAGTTTAAACATAAAATGTAGGTTTAATGAACATTAATTTGATTAATTTAGCTTTACACCAAAGCTTATATGCAAACACAAACGGTACATAAAATGTCAACTTCATCAAAAATACAGTGAAACAGGAACATTGTGAAACATTACAATAACCATTTTCTTTTTTAATGCTTTAAAATGTAGTTTATTCATGTGATGTCAAAGCTGAATTTTCAGCATCATTACTCCAGTGTCACATGATCCTTCTAAAATGCAAATTTGATGCTTAAGAAACATTTCTTATAACAACAAGAATTGACCGGTAGTATATAAATAGAAGTTCTGTACAGTATAATGTTGCTAACATGTACTGCTTAAATAACAAACTGCAGTGCATATCATTAAAGTCCCCCTGAAGTCAATAAAACTCATCTTTGATCACCAAAATTACATATTTAAACATGTATTAAACAAGTATTCATGCCTTAAAATAGCTTGAATGCAACTCTACACCCTTGCATTTAGTATACGCGGATCCATGAATATGAAAATAAGCCCCGCGGACCCACTTTATATTTGGTGGCCTTAACTACTATGTACTAACATTTTAATTAATAATTTGATACATTGCACTTATTGTGTACATACATGTTTTTACATTGTACTTACATTTTTAAAAATACCGTCATGTAATTACATCTGTAATTAATTTCTGTAATTACATTTGTTGACACTTCCCTTGTAACTAACCCTACCCTTAAACTTACCCATCCCACCACACCTGTCCCTAACTTTACCCATATCCCACCTCATTATCAGCAAAGGTGTTTTGCAATACAATATGAACACAGTAAGTACATTGTACTTAATTTTTGATGTAAGTACATAGTAGTTAAGGCCACCTAATATAAAGTGGGGCCAGCCCCGCCTCCACTCACTCATATGAGCTCATCTACAAGTCAATGTATTAGAATGATAATGCGTTTTATGTATCACTCTCTACAACGTTGGACACATAAAGGTAATTAATATGATGCCTTTTGCTACATTATGTCAAGCTAATAATTAGTCGCTAATGTTAAAACAAACCATGTGATCGTTCGCCATCTCAGTCTGCCTTCTAAAAATCAGTATCTTTGGAAACTCTTTGAACATCATCACTTATCATAACATCATAATATACATCATATACATAATTCACCTGCTATATTGATAAAAGTACCCAATTTTTCATATTAACAGAACCGGGATAACCTGGCTTCACTTGAGACTCTTCTGCTTTAGAGCGGTCTTAGTTAGTGATATGCTAAATCCCGCCCGTATGTTGACGTGATTGGTTATAAGGATAGCGTCTTTGGTTCAATGCAGTTTTAAGGAGAAAACACTCTAGCAATGGTGTTGACTTTTGAATTTTAACAAGGTTTGTCTGAAAGCATATTAAAAACACCATAGACATAAACATCATTAAAAACTTCACCACAGGGGGTCTTTAAATTCTAGAACGAAGAGGTCGTCCAATCATAATGCTACACTCCCTTGGCCATGTAAGCATGTAGGTCATGAGTGCACATATTTAATAAGTGCATTCTTTAAAAATATATACTGATCTGTCTATGCAACAAAAAAAAAAGTATAGAAAACATGAATATCCTGAGAGGTTGTGCACGTGAAGCAAAACAGAAGTCAGCGATCATCAAGAATCTGTCTCTGCGTTGTTTCAAAGTCTAGCGATGTCATAAGTCTCCGATTAGGTTGACATACTTTTTTAAACATATTAAAAGTAAATCAACAAGAAGACAGTTTTACTGAAATGTAACTGTACCATATAAACAGTGAAGAGATATCCCTGCATGCAACAGTGCTGGCCAAGAAGTGGCTGAAGATAACACACTCCTCAGTGGTCATAACATGGCTTGCAGCGATTTCCTCTTTACGGACCAAAGCTGGAACAAACAAAATCCACAGTCCTCAGCCAACTTCTCCACTTAATTACAAGGCTCAGCAGTTAGGCCATGAAAATCTCTCTCCCTCCTCTTTTTTCCCCTTCCACAATCTTTATTTTCCCCTCTTCCACCATAACACTAAACTCAGTGAGTGGATCTTTCATAGGAGGGTTCACATCTCATGGTCCATGGAGCAAAAGCCAGCGAGTAAACACAGTAATTTAAAGCCACTCTCCTGGTTGAGTGTAATCATCAGTATTGCTCAGAAGGCCAGAATAACTCCAACTTTGTGTAGGAGGAAAACAACAACTCTTTGCTATCCACACTTTCCACATATGACATTCAGCAATCCCAGTTAATTTCTGGTAGTAACACACTGGGTTGATTATTTAATGACATCTCTCTGAAACAGTGTGCTAAACCTATTAATTATTATACAGCTATTAGCTGTTTGTACAAAATAGGGACACACCGATATGAAAAATCTGCATTATTTTCATGTTATATTACAATTCTAGACAATTTTGTATAAACAAATGAATTAAACTAAAACCTAAAATCCGGGGCTGCAACCAGGGTTGGGGAAAGTTATTTTTAAAAGTCATGCATTACAATATTGGGTTAATCCCTTAAAAAAGAAACTAATTGAATTAGTTACTTTTTACGTAAAGTAATGTTACGTTACTCTTACTCCTGATTTCTCTCAACATGGGGACAGGAGAGGCATCAGTCAATAAATGGGAAAACAAAGTATCGTTACTTATTTGAAAAGGTAATTTAGATATTTTGTTGTAAATTCACAAGTAATGCGATACTTTAGTTACTTGAAAATAGTAACCTGAATACGTATTACTTGTAATGCCAACACTGGCTGCAACTAACAATTATTTTGATAATCGATTAATCTGTTAAATATTTTTATTATTATTTAGATTTTTTTTAAAAATCCAGACAATTTTAACCCTTTAAGCGTTGAAGGCATTTTAAGAGTTGTGAAGTGACATACACAAAAGTAAAGACTCATAACTCCAAAACTATATCCAGGGGAGTACAAATGTTGGTATCGTTTAATAGAAACTTTTTAGAATTTTTTTTTTTGTACAAAAAACATTACATTTGGACATTCTCATGCTGAGAAACTGCCGATAAAAGACGACAACAAAACAAAAAGCTTGCTTAAGGGAGATTTTACATATTATTCTTATTGCAATAACTCAGGAACGAAATAAGTGAGCTTTTTTGGTGAAGTTACCCTACATATGAGCTGCATCATCTGGATGGCATAAAATAATCAAAAGTTACATCATTAGAAACCTAGGTAGCCATTTTGTTTAGCCCTTGACACACGGAAGCCATTTATAAAATTGTGGTTCCTCCATGAGGAATATCTCATGATTGACGCAATGGATTATGTTGACTTGGACTCTATTGTAAGTATTGATGTGCCATTTTCTACGATCAATGCATATTTCACTTAGTTACAAGCGTAAACGCCATGTGAATGCTATATTTGATTTAACTTAGCTACATGTGCGCTTGTGGGGTTTCATATGTTAAAATTCATGAATGAATATCTTTAGATCTAAGTGACGGATTATGAGCTTGGGATCTTTTTAATAGTGAGAATCTGCTGTAAATAATGTTTCATGAAGTTACGAGCGAAAATGTGACAAATGCCACATCCGTATATTATTAACATATTGGGGGTGGGGTGATTCATGTACAAAACTCGCTGCTTAATCAAAGGCAACTGGCGGTACACTTTGGGTTTATGGTGTTAATTAAAAATGTGAATACTTGATTCTGATTGGCTGGAAAGTGTGCAATAAAAGCGTTTAATGCACAGGTAGTTCCAAGTCGGTTGAATCATCGTTCTATATTAATGCGCTGTTTTCATTGAAGCGCACACCCATTGGCCTATGTCCATCACACACAGAGCAGAGATCACGCTGCTCACACAGAAACATTCAGGAGCACAGACACTTGTTATCAACGCTGCCCCATGACTTTTAGTATTAAAATAGCTTCGCTACTAATTCGCTACATTATATTTCTCAGCATGAGGGCTTTACATCACACTTTTGAAGTAATTAAAAACTCATCACTTCGTTGTTAATGGAGAGAGAGGCGCTGAACCAACATGGGTAGGCATCTCCCATTT
This sequence comes from Gobiocypris rarus, assembly GCA_023029165.1. Classification (NCBI taxonomy): domain Eukaryota; kingdom Metazoa; phylum Chordata; class Actinopteri; order Cypriniformes; family Gobionidae; genus Gobiocypris; species Gobiocypris rarus. Next base: position 23,638,400 of record CM040933.1, read on the forward strand.
CTCTCTCTCTATAGTTAATTCAAATAAAGGCTATAATTCATTGATTCAAATGAATGTAATCTTACGCACTACTTTATCTCTGTGTCTGATTCAAAGCGGGCTGAATGCTGATCTAATGAGCCTTAACTTACGAAAATAACAGTTTTACACTACCGGTCAAATATCAAATATGCAAACATCAATAACAGCTTTAAGTTGTCAATGCTGGCAAATGACCCTGGTATAAGCGGGATCTGGCAGTTCTACCAGGTGTCTGAAAAGGACAATACATTTACAATATCATTGAACTAAGGCTTTGTGATTTTTGTGCATAGGTTTTAGATTGCATGGCATGCTCGATAATTATACAACTTTTTCATAAATTTGATCATGTCTAAAATTATTTAAGTAGTAAAAGTCCCCTAAAAACAAACTTTGTATAACAAGGATTCAGCACTGAGAAGATAAGAAACATGCAGTGTGTGCATGGCCTTGCCAAGCACTACTGTTATGGTTAGTAGGGCATGGAAGACAGAAGTTGAATTAGATTAGAATATTTTATGAGGTTTATTTAGAAGAGACAATCACATAACCATTTTCATGAGCAGACGTTCTAGAAAATGTGACTGCATCAAAATCAAATGAAAGAGTATACAGCCAAGATGACAGAACGCAGAAATTCGCTCTAATTCTATCAGCAGAACACTGCTATCACTATCCCATAATAATGACACGCAGCAGATTCATGGAGACCATGGGAAATGCTTACAAAACTGTTTTATGCCTCTTGCCCCGAAGGCACAGACCTGGCATAGGAATGCATCATTTCTTCATTTATGAGTATGTTTAGTTTCATTTCTTGTCAGGAAATCCATTAACTTTTTCACCCGTCTGTGTGGAATAAAACGAATTCTGCAATAAAACAGAAACTCTTACACCCTCAAGACAGAGAGTGAATCTTTAGCCAAGGCTGACACAAGCCAACATGATAGCAAGAAATTAATTCGTCTTCTTCCTCATTTTATTTCCTTTTATGAATTTTTGAGGGTCAAGAACAAATAAATGAAACAAATCATTTGTTTTATAAGCGGCTGAAATGTTACTTTGGCTGAGACTCAGAAGGCAGAGCTTAGCCTACCTTTCAATGACAACAAAAATCAAATCAGATATATGCTGTGAGCTTTTTTAAAAGTATTTTAGCCCTAATTTGACTTTGAGCACAGCATTAGAGATAAGACAAGCGCTGGAACATCCTCTCAGCAAGAATGTCTTTGAACAAACTCCAAATCCAAGAAAACATTCCCTTCATTCAGCAGTAAATTCAGCTGTATACTTAAAGCTGTTACATAAGCACAACCCTTTGCCATGATCAAGTCCAGTGTGCATTCATGTTTTATAGGTGATAATTTATATGATTTATATGATACACTGAACCCTAATGCTTAAAATGGTTTGAGTAGGACAATTTAGTTCAGTGAAATTAACTTTTATGAGTATTTACAGGGAGTGCAGAATTATTAGGCAAGTTGTATTTTTGAGGATTCATTTTATTATTGAACAACAACCATGTTCTCAATGAACACAAAAAACTCATTAATATCAAAGCTGAATATTTTTGTAGTTTATTAGGAAGTAGTTTTTAGTTTTAGCTATTTTAGGGGGATATCTGTGTGTGCAGGTGACTATTACTGTTAACAAAAAACAAATGTATACCCATTTCAATTATTTATTTTTACCAGTGAAACCAATATAACATCTCAACATTCACAAATATACATTTCTGACATTCAAAAACCAAACAAAAACAAATCAGTGACCAATATAGCCACCTTTCTTTGCAAGGACACTCAAAAGCCTGCCATCCATGGATTCTGGCAGTGTTTTGATCTGTTCACCATCAACATTGCGTGCAGCAGCAACCACAGCCTCCCAGACACTGTTCAGAGAGGTGTACTGTTTTCCCTCCTTGTAAATCGCACATTTGATGATGGACCACAGGTTCTCAATGGGGTTCAGATCAGGTGAACAAGGAGGCCATATCATTAGATTTTCTTCTTTTATACCCTTTCTTGCCAGCCACGCTGTGGAGTACTTGGACGCGTGTGATGGAGCATTGTCCTGCATGAAAATCATGTTTTTCTTGAAGGATGCAGACTTCTTCCTGTACCACTGCTTGAAGAAGGTGTCTTCCAGAAACTGGCAGTAGGACTGGGAGTTGAGCTTGACTCCATCCTCAACCCGAAAAGGCCCCACAAGCTCATCTTTGATGATACCAGCCCAAACCAGTACTCCACCTCCACCTTGCTGGCGTCTGAGTGGCACTGGAGCTCTCTGCCCTTTACCAATACAGCCAAGGGCCCATCCATCTGGCCCATTAAGACTCACTCTCATTTCATCAGTCCATAAAACCTTAGAAAAATCAGTCTTGAGATATTTCTTGGCCCAGTCTTGACGTTTCAGCTTGTGTGTCTTGTTCAGTGGTGGTTGACTTTCTGCCTTTCTTACCTTGGCCATGTCTCTGAGTATTGCACACCTTGTGCTTTTGGGCACTCCAGTGATGTTGCAGCTCTGAAATATGGCCAAACTGCTGGCAAGTGGCATCTTGGCAGCTGCACGCTTGACTTTTCTCAGTTCACGGGCAGTTATTTTGCGCCTTGGTTTTTCCACACGCTTCTTGCAACCCTGTTGACTATTTTGAATGAAACGCTTGATTGTTCGATGATCACGCTTCAGAAGCTTGGCTATTTTAAGACTGCTGCATCCCTCTGCAATATATCTCACTATTTTTGACTTTTCTGAGCCTGTCAAGTCCTTCTTTTGACCCAGTTTGCCAAAGGAAAGGAAGTTGCCTAATAATTATGCACACCTGATATAGGGTGTTGATGTCATTAGACCACACCCCTTCTCATTACAGAGATGCACATCACCTAATATGCTTAATTGGTAGTAGGCTTTCCAGCCTATACAGCTTGGAGTAAGACAACATGCATAACGAGGATGATGTGGTCAAAATACTCATTTGCCTAATAATTCTGCACTCCCTGTAGTACTTTCATTTTCTTTCAAGTTCACAGAACTGATACATTTTAAGTAAACTGAACTGTTTCATTGTTTCATCTGCTTTACTTAAAGCTGCAGTCCGTAACTTTTTTGGGTTGAAAATTATCCAAAATAAATTTTTGAGCAAGTACATAACCAGCCAGTGTTCAAAACGATCTGCTTACCTTAGCTCGATTTACAACGGTAAGCTTGTAATGTTTTTAATTCCAGTGGTACTGGTGGATTTCTGTGGGAGATTCGAGCATATCTTTGCGTCATTGCGTCACATCTGTACACACCAATAAGAATTCCCGGCTAGTAGGCTATATCACGTGTGAGGATGTTGGAGGTGGAGACTTCATCTTTTCTCAGAGTGATTGATATAATTAAACTTATCAATTTGATCCAGAAAGGTTGAAACGTCAATCAGTGACAGTGACATCTGGAGATTCGCCCCCTGTAAAATGCAAAAGACTTCGGACTTTCAGAATGGCTACAGAAAAAAAGAGAGACTTCAACCGAGCCGATGTGCAAACAAGGATAAAAAGGGCTTTTGAAAGGTGGTGTGAACTCCGTGCTTTGAAGGGGTTCAAAACGGATGCAGAGACGGTCTTATTCTGCTGGACAGGTCAGACATTTCAATGGTTATTATGTAACAGTAGGCCTAGCACACTTCGCGTAATTCATACAGTTAAAGTTACGGAGTTTCCTTTGTTGTGCCTTTCTCTTTTTGCTACGTGCATTATGGTAAAAATCCATTATTTTGTGCTAGCTATGAGACGGAGCAGTTCATCTCTACTCCACATTAATTTGTTGATGACGATTAGAAATGAGACTGCACCGAAATGGAAACTACACCGAAATGGAAACTACAGGTAACGTTAGTCCTAATACACATTAAGTGTAGTCACGCAATGCTGATGTTATTAATATTAACAATTTGAAAACAAAGTATACTTTGCACGGTTTGACGTGATATGATGTGATCGTTAGATTTAATCATCATGATTTATTGCAATGCTTTTCCCACGTAGGCCTAGTTGGTCAGCACAAAAGTGGATGTTAGCTGCTTACTTGTTCAGATGACATTCTTATGTTGGTCATACATTCAAACAGTAGAATCTGTGATTCTGAATGACAGTATCCACACCGGCGCGGTGACTGACAGCCCTTCTAATGACAGATGCACATTCTCCTCAAAACATTGTATTCATACGTGCTGTGCGGTGCCGAGGCACAGCTCACGTAGAGTTGATCATTCCGTGAATAACTGCGATTTTGAACGGAGATGGCGACAAAGAGGAAAAACTACGGACTGCAGCTTTACTTAATCATTGAATTTCTTAACTGATTGCCTCAATTTTCTTTTTTAATTTTGCCATCTTATTCAGGTTTTTTTTTTTCAAAATATTTTTGTAATATGCTATAATATTAAATTTGATATTTTATCCATTCAATGTGCAGAGACTCGTGAGACAAATATGACAAATCCATGATAAAGAAAAGAATAAATCTTTTAAAATTCTTGTTTAGCACAGCAGTATACATTACTAGTTGATAACATAATCTTTGTATTTAATTTAGCTTCATATGGTTTTGAAAAGTGTAAACTACTTACAGTTTAAAAGTTTGAAATGTAATGATTTATTAAAAACCATCAAGTAAAATAAAAAACATTTGAGTGTACAAATCTTACAAATTATTTTGAATAAAAGTTTGAAATATATACTTAAAATAAAACAACATGTTTTTTAATTATCCATAAATATCATTAAGTTGTCTGCACATTAAATTTGAATAGAAGTATTTAGACAACATGAAAAAAATACACTTTGCTTTTTAATCACTTTTCAACTGTGTCACTATCCGCGAGCTCCAGCAGTCTTTGCATTCCTTAAATACTCTGTACTCAGCTATGCGAAGCTCGGCTGAAGTGGTAGTTATAAATTGATCAGTTGATCAAGCAGAATTATTCCCTGAGCCAATGGGATTAAGGGATTATGGAGCAGGCATAACTGGAAGGGAGGGGTGTGTTGAGTCAGTCCAGCATCCCACCATCTCTCTCTCTTCCCCCCACTCTCTTCATTATCCTGATCCTTTGAGATTTGGGGAAGGAAGGGGGTGATTCTGCTTTGAGAGTTGTAATCCTCCTTTCTCTCTGAGGGTGTGATTGAAGTGAGGGGCAGATGCTTGGGATTGACACTTGAAAGGGGCTTGTTACCCATGCAATGGTTTGGCCTCATTGATTTTAGCCATGGCATAGATCTTTTACAGCTTCCTGCCAAATAAGGTTAGCTCAGCCAGCTTATATTACTGTACAGCGGTGCCTGCAAGTGGAACTGAGTGCAAACTAACCACATTTAAAGCCATTATAAGCGTGGAAGACTGTGTTAAATAGCACCACTATTGCCTTACGAGTAATTCACTCATGCATGCGGAATAAATGACAATTTGCACTTTTGCATGCATTTTTTAGGGCTTGGGTTTATGCATGGCAAGATGAAGTGTGCACCATTAGGTTTCCCAGTTGGATGGACAAACAGATCATCCCACCCTGAACTCCACTGGTTGAGTCAGTTATGAACACACCAAGTGTTTAAGGATCAATTAAATCATTAATTTATAAAAAAAATGCTATTCATAAAGCCTAGAAATCTAGACGCACCCTAGCGGCAGCAAATCTAATTTGCCGCGAGTGTAGTGTAGCAACTGTCGACAGACCTGCGAGCTGGAAAAACCAAACTCTGGTCAGGCCAATCACATCGTGTATAGAGTTGGTGGGCGGGCTTAACATAATGACGGCAGAGTTGCGGAGGTTCCGCTTGCTACTTGTAAACAAAGAAGCTGACGAACGGCGGTCTTTTGAATCGTCTTTGGCCGCGACTCTGGAAGACTTGGACTTAAGCTTTTCTTTGAGAAAAGAACAAAGAACGGCACTGAAGTCATTCTTAAAGGGTTACTTCAGCGATTAGCATTAAGCTTTGTATCAGTAGAAACCCGGGAGTAGAAAACCAAACCGATTTTCCTCTTTACTATAGTTATAGCACGAAATAAACATTAAGAAAAATGAACACCAGAAGGTATGTTGAAAGAAAAAGTACAACTTACGAAAATGTATCATGCCTCATGCTCAATCAGTATTTCAACCGCAGTAAGATGTCAATAATACAGCTTGTAAACAATGTCACATAACATTACATTTACCTCAGGAAAGCCATTCATAAAAAAACTCTGTTAAACTTTTTTAAATATATGCATATATTCATTAATATATAACCTGTTGTCTCCATTAGTTAATGTATGTTTGACTAAATCTGTAATGAAAACAAGTTATTATTACGGCCACCATTTACATATTTATATTTCAACAATTATTAAACCATTAAAAAGTTTTATATAAAAACTGCCTTAACTGATTATTAAATTAACTTTATTTAAAATTTTCAGCAAAATGAAAACTTTGGTAAAAATAATTTTGTGCAGCTCTATAACATACATTTATGATTAACCTGTTTTTGTAGTTTGAATCAAAACTCATGCTTATTTTTGTAAACTGTAAATTATTTGTTGAATTGCAAAATGTCAGGGTGATGTAACTGACTTGATATCATAATAAAAGAGCCTCATTAGAAGAATGAGATAATTTGACATTTTATGACAAGGCAAAGTAAAATGTCATGTGGTGCACCCCTAGGAAAACTTTAATTAAATTATGCATAACACTGTTGCACTTTCAACATTGCTGTATATTTTTAGGCCTTGGGTTTATGCATGGCAAGATGAAGTGTGCGTCATTCGGCTCAGCAAACCCAATTGCACGGACAAACAGATCATCCCACCCTGAACTCCATCCGAAGTTCAGAACACACCAATTTTGAAAGTGTTTAAGGATCAAGTACATGAAGCCCCATAAACATTTATTCAAAAACACTTTTAAAGTGCTGTTCATAATGATGAATACACTAGTGATGCTCTGAAAATTCGGCACCTATTCGGCCCAATTTCTTTGTTTTTTTTTTTACTGAAACTGTGACATTTACCAAGCGATGCACTTTCAACATTGCTGTGTATTTGAGCAATCTGACAAGTCAACTTCTGGCTCAACCAAATGGCATGTTCTTGGCTCTACAGTAAGCATTTGGGAAACCCACACAAAGAACTGATAAAAAAAATGATAGCGTTTCTAATTTCAAAACAGGAGGCTGGCCTATTCACAAAAAATAAATGGACCCACTTAAGGTGGCTTTAACTACTATGTACTAACATTTTAATTAATAATTTGATACAATGCACTTATTGTGTACATACATGTTTTTACAACATACTTACATTTTTAAAAATGACCTGCATGTAATTACATCTGTAATTAATTTCTGTAGTTACATTTATAATAACACTGTTCCCTTACACCTAACCCTACCCTTAAACTGACCCATACCACCACATCTGTCCCTAACTTTACCCGTTTCCCACCTCAATATCAGCAAAAGTGTCATGCAATACAATATGAACACAATTAGTACATTGTACTTATGTTGTGATGTAAGTACATAGTAGTTAAGGCCACCTAATATAAAGTGGGGCTAAATAAATAAATAAATAAATAACCACATCTTTTTAAAAACTCAAATAACATTGATATACTTTATACTATAGTGTTGTCATTTGCCTTTCTTTATTCATGTCACACTTCCACACAGCAACTTAGATGCTTTACTTTCAGTAAGACATGCAATTACAATAATGGGGTGAAGCTAGCTGCACAGATGGACTAGCTGTTACCATCTGCACTGTGGTCTGTGAGCAATTAACTAACTAGCTGAGGTAAACAGATAATGAACTATACCACTGATCCATGACACCCAGTGAAATCTTAGTCATAAGGCATTTTAACTTACATACACAAATGTCTAACTATACTCTTAACACCCATTACATTATATTTCAACAAGAGATTTACAAAATAATAATTCATTTTATATATAGAGTGCGAGTAAGATTATAACGTGACTAAAATCCTGAGTCATTTTCGGCCTTTTCTCCCCCTTTAAGCAGCTGCCAACCAAAAGGTCGTTGGCCAACTCTGGTACAATTGCTTTGCTTCAGTAGTCGCAGCTAATATCCTCTCACCCAAACAAATATGTGAGTCACTGTGCGGATGTCCACAGATAAAGCCAATATATTGTCAAAAGGACCCCAGGTCAAACCCCCTCCAGTGGCTTGTAATATTTCAGCTAATGGATTAGGCAAAATGAGAGCAGATGCAGCTGTCACGTCTGTGACACAGACCCGGCTTACTGTACTTACATGGAGCCGTGTTTCGTATGGCTGGCATAGCTCTGCGGGGGACAAAGGCAAGTGGCGTATGTCAAATCACCTCCTTTATAGTTCATCCAAAAATAAGAATTATTTTGCTCATGCTTATCTTGTTCAAACAATTTTATGTGAAAATTAGGAAAATCTTCATGCAGCTCTTTTCCATACAGTCCAGTTCCAAATATGACACATAAAATGAACATGAAAGTGTAAGCGCTTTGATCCAAGATTACACATTTTAAGTTGTTCAGCATTCAGTGATAATCTTCCCCTCCAATCAACAGAATGATCTGGCGAATTAGTCCGATTTGCTCACCCTGTTGTGATTTGTTAATAAAACACAGGTTTAACTCACCAACTCAAAAGATTTTTCAATTCATGTTATATTATGAAGAAAAAAATGGGTTTGGAACAGCATGAGATGACTGCTGGATGAACTATTCCCCATTCAAATGTCACAGGAAAAGAAATAAAACAAGAGATGAAATGTAGCCGATATTACAGGCGAAGAAACCCAGGACTGGACACAAGAAAAAGAGTATAAACAACATTTTTGTTTAGTCTGGTGTCAGATCAGTGAAAACATTTAATATTTTATGAGCTACGTTCTCCAGATTCACCAAAACCTCACGTAAAATCTCCATACATGGCCTCCACAGGAAAACACTATTATGTCACAGCACCTATGCAACACTGAATATTTTTAGCTCAACAACTTGCCACACTTGCAAAATATATCATGATGAGGACCCTCGGTGTGTGTGGGTCAGTGGGAGAGAAACTGACAGGTATGTGTGAGCGGGAGACAGTGAAAGTGTCTTCACACATTTGACACTCGCTCAAATAAACAGAGAATAAGCAATCACCCACCCTGAAGCGATCATGCTAGCCACAACTGTCCTTGCCTCTCAGCACAGGCAACACCTCCACGATTCTTAATATCTGGCCCTGTATGGGCCTTGTCAAGCCACAGTCCAGATTAAAAATACAGGAAAAGCTCACTCTGGTAAAGTAAACACTTCAACCGTGCGCTAATAAAAAGGGTTATTTATGGACAGGGCACAGCTAGGATGGATGTTGGCACACTAGCCTAGCATTTGAGGCTTAGTTTCTCAGCAGGGCATTGAGAACAGAGGTGTACGAAGTCATAGAAGATCATCTCTCTTTAAGAAAGAATTAAAAAGTTACAAGCACAGTAAACGTTACAACTAGTGTGGTTTTATAGGCTGTGAAAGTAGTGAAAATGCAAAATAGCAGCGTATATAAGATGGTCGTTAGTGTAAAAGTGTACCCAACAGGAAGAAAGGAGAGGTATGCAAGGCCTTAATACATGTGACCAAAACTAATGAGAAGTCCCGGGTGGGCTTTCTTTTAATACACACACCCACACACAGAGCGAGAGTGTGTGTGTGTGTGTGTGTGTGTGTGTGTGTGTGTGTGTGTGTGTATGTGTGTGAGAGAGAGAATGCTGAATTAGCAAGTTCAAAATACAAGTCATCTAATTATGATTTTTTATTGAGAAGGAAAAATTATTGCGATAATTTATGATTTATTTAATCACAATTTGTGATTTATTTAAGAATAAGCCTATAAAATAATACTACAACTAACTAATAATAATTCAAAAAAATTATTTGCATTATTATATTTTTAAACCATCAAGCTTTTATTTTGGTGAAAAACAAGGAGCCCTTAACACTTCTCTTTTGTTAAAAACAGTGCTGCACTTCACTCTGAAACACACAGCCACATATATTCATTCATATAAATCACAGCCTTTGCGATATCGCAATTTTGATGCATTTTATTTTGATTAATCGTGAAGCCTTAATAAGGATTTCTGCTTGATCGCCCAGCTGAGTTTGCTAAAAGGTTCTGTGTATTTTTAGTGCGTTTTGCATTGATTTTAATAACATGCAAATGATAGTGGGTTAAAGTTAAAGGGTTCAGGAGGTGCTCTGTCCTGGTATACAGTGGGTCGAACTGACCTGAACTACAACAACAATCAAAAGAGCAGGACAATTTCAAAGCTCTTTGCAAGCTTTCATCTGTTTGCCAGACTTATTATTAGTGAGCATCTGATCTTCTAACCAATCCTCAGGTTACTCGCTGTATGTCCAAACTGACCTTGCCATGGAAGCGCTGGCATAACATTAGAATCCAGAATAATTTATCATGTTTTTTCATTTTTTGTACCTCAAGGCTTTTTCCACATTCCCACACATCCTTTGTAAACAAACAATAAATATGATTTTTCTACTTCCCATTTACCAGTTCTGCATACCCTTATATGTGTGGACTTGGAAATCATTACTCAAGTTATGAAAAACAATGACAGAAAGAGCAGGGACCAAAAATTTTAAAAATGCAATGAAATAAAAAAGAATATTGGAAAATAATTATTTTAGGTTTTACGCATTCCTTTAATAATGCATTTCCATACCTTTTCTTTTTTTTTTTATTATCTAATTTTATAATATTTTTGATTGCATTTACAAACTTTTCTAGCTTATTAAATATTTTTTGAAAAAGGTCTCTTTTGTTAACATTACTTAATGCATTAACTTAACATGAACTTACAATCACCAGTATATTCTTACAGCATTTAACCTTTGTTAATATAAGTTAATAAAAATGTTTCATGTTTGTTCACAGTGCATTAAGTAATGTTAACAGATACAACTTTTGATCTTAAATTTTTGTTTTTAAGATGAAAAAAGTTACTTTTAAAAGTAATGCGCTACAATTTTGTGTTAACTAATTGCAATACTTAGTTACTTCATATGAAAAGTAATGCACTACGTTACTTTTTCTGTTACTTTTTCCTCACCTAAGTGGGGCTTGCTTTTTTTTTTTAATAACAAAAAACCCACAAAATTCTATTTTTGCCAAATATTACTAGGATGCAGGAAAAGAAAGTTAAACACTCTTACTTCAGCAATAAAAACAAAAAATAAAACAAAAATGTTTATCTAAAGTCATTTGCTTATTTGTATGATTGATTTGGATCATCGAAGGTCAGCAGCAAATACATTGGTTAATAAAGTGAGATTAAATGCATAAAGTATATTAGTGTAATTTAACATATTTCATTATTCCAGGTTTGCATTTCACTATTTTATTTATTTTGAGGAATATTGAATTTGCTTTTGTGCAAGTGATATGAGTAAATGCTCACATTAATTCTAACTACAATAACATCACGACACATTCAAAGTAACTTGCATTACTTATTTTAAAAAGTAACTTAAAAGTAATGCGTTACTTTACTCAGCAAGTAAAAAAGTAATCTGATTACATAACTCGCACACTGTTAGTAAATGTTGAGATTAACTTTAAGGTTAACAAATGCTGAAGTATTGTTCACGTTAACTAATGTAGTTAACTAATGTTAACAAATGAAACCTTATTGTAAAGTGTTGAACATAACTAGTAAAATTTACTGACTTCAAGATTTCATTAATTTCTATGACTATTCCTTGCCTGGAAACCACAATTTTAAATGACCTCATTATGTCAATGTTTTATGATCCGTGTTATTTGTATGGAGACACAAGCATGAATGTAAAGAAAGTTCAAATGGATCGACTTTCGCAAACAAACTGATGCAACCGTTAACGTACAAAAAACTGAATTAATAAATCTAGAAGTCTTGTGATGCATCTAAAATTTCCTTGCATAATCTAAACTCATTCTAATTGAAAACATTATGATATCACAACATTGTACAATAAATATGAGAATGCTTTGTGTTTCTTGGCAGAAGCATGAAAATGAAAATGTCTTTTTCAGTGCCTTATGTTATGGTTAAGTCATCTGAAGCCCTCCTGCCACAACGAAACAGATGCTGGGGAAGCAGATTCATGACCTCCTAAAATACATGCTCATTAAAAACTCTTGTACCTCACACCTTCCTCTCTGAGCACCATTTAACCAAGCATTAAAAAAAACCTAAAGCAACAGACTAGAATGCATGCACTATACAATCTTTTGGTCTTAAGTGACACATAAACATTGATAGCGCTGATCGAATCGACTGACAGAGACAGAATAAATATCACAAGTTATAATTACGCACATCGAGACCAGTGTTTTAGGCTCATTTGAACGAGAGGGCCAACCCTTCAGGATCTATATCTGCTACCACCTGTTAACCCTGGCCAACACCCTCCAGACCCGTGGTTTCACGCTACAACCATCCCGTTCTGCTCCACACCACACTCCCATAGAACATGAGGTGATGGGTTAATCTGATATTGTGCTGAAGGAAACTACAAAGCAGCGAGCAGATGGCCATCTTTGAGCAAGGTTTCTGCTAAAACACGAAAGCCAGAGATGGAAACAAGAGAAGCATTTTTTTACTTAAACCACAACATTTTTGGCTTGACTTTCACGTCTTTGAGCAGATAATGAAGAGATAAAACGGCGCAAATGCACATGTGTGGTAAACTGAACCTTGAAGTGTTCCTCTATGGGTGGATATGGAAAAACCAACAAGGGATGGGTCAAATTAATGAGATATTATTGAATATCTCACTTAAGTCTACTTTGTCAGATGAAGATATAAAGCCTTTACAGAGTATGAAAAGAGAACTGTCCATTACAGTCTTTCCCACCATGTATCCCTCTGTGAGATCCGGCAACAAAATAACATTTGCTAGATGTGAGACTGTGGGAGTATTTGAACTTCCACATGACATTTCTTCCTGTGGGGAGTGGGGTATGGCATGGCACCAGCCACACATTAAATATGTACCGTTATAATTGTGATACAGCAGGTTATTGTGTAGTCAAGCTGTAAAATTACAACCAAGCTACAATCATATAAAAAATACTTATTTTAATTTCCAGTTAAAACTGTTAATTGGTGTAACTGTAAATGACCTTACCATATAAAAAACTCAGTTTAACATTGTATTATATGTAATTTTACTGTACAATGCACTCAAATTAGTTACAGCATAATTTACAGTAAAAAACAGCTAAATGAGTATTATATTTTACATACATTATCATATTATATTATATTACCAGTAATGCAAATTAGAATCTCGTTTTTGTTACATTTATTGCAATTCTTTAGTGTTGTCTTTATATGACCCCGTTTGCTGTGATTGTTATGTTTCTAGAATTTTATATGTTTCAAAAGTTTACATGTACATGAAATTAATATAGTAATTTATTAGTTTGAGCCATGCTGTCCAGGAGGGCTCCAAGCTCGGAATTTGGCCCGAACCCAGAATACTCCCCCTCCTTTAATAGATAGAAACCAGCCAAGAGTGCGGCGATGGGGTGGTGGAGGGATGCTGTGAAACTTGTCAGGGGACAAGAGGTGAGAGACGGCTAAATATACCGGCTTCCTCCTGCGCTAATTGGTTTGATTACCTGAACGTGCTCCTCCCGAAGTTTGTTAATTAAACTTTGTTTGGCAGCAGTACTTCTAACCCTAACTGATGGAGTGGGTAGATTTTTATTTCTTAAACAACCATGTAGGAAGACACATCATGGCCATATTCCAGGATGACAATGTCAAGATTCATCAGGCTCAAACTGTGAAAGAATGGTTGGGAGGGCGCATGAAAAATCATTTTCACACAGGAATCGGCACCTCTAAGTCCAGACCTTAAATTCATGGAAAGTCTTCGGGATGTGCTGGAGGAGACTTTACAGAGTGATTGACTCTTGTATTGTCAATAGAGTGGTGTAGGCATGACGACACTTTTTAGGCCAACCGGCAGTTAGCATCGCACTAGTTCCCTTGAAAAAACACAATAGGATTTTTCCATAGGCTTCTGGATTATTACAACAACAAAAAAAGTCTGTGTTCAAGAAGTTTATGATACTTACACGTTTTGTCCATCAAGATAATGATCATAGATGAAAGCAACTTTTATGAATTTAGAAGCCTAAATGCAGTTGCCAGAAGTAAAAAGCTAAAGGTAGGCTATAAACGAACGACGCAACTGTCAATCGACTTCAACGTCACCATCACTTAACTTCCGACAACTCTTTCAGTTTGTACCTAAAAAATGTATTGTTTGGAGTTAGACTAGTTTATAAGAGCACGACTAGGGGACTGTAAAAGCGGATGGAGCTTACCTGTTTGGCGTGATGACTTTTAATGTCCCTGACAGCCTCCATATTTTTCAATACACGAAACAACTTTAAAAAAATCACGAGTGGGGTAATACTGATGTATTTTATGTCGTAGAATAAAACTTGGAAGTGTCTTGAGCTTGTTTTCACTTAGACCTTATTTTAGCCATTTAAACAAAATTCCATTAAAAACATTGACTTCAAGACGATGGGACCAGGGGCCTGTACCATGATGGTAGATCAACAAACTCAGGGTTATAGGATTAGTTTTGAGTTGACAAAACCAAACCAATCAATTCAGGCTTTGTTGGTCCCATGATGCTGATCATCAACTTTCTCTGTCAACTCAGGCTTTGATCCTGAGTTTGTGGAGCGCGTGCACGTGAAAGTGTGACATCAGCAGTGAGCAGCCAATCACAGGCCTTTCAACACAAAGTGTGACTCATTTCTCGCGAGAGAGCTAACGTGATTCAAAACTCTTTTGCTGAAGATAAAGACATTGAAGTACATATAATTTTCCATGTGAGAGGATAAATAAAGAAAATATATATATATTTTTTTTAAAGCAGTCTCTTGTGCTCACCAAGTCTGCATGTATGTTATATATATATATATATATATATATATATATATATATATATATATATATATATATATATATATATATATATATATATATATATATATATATATATATATATATATAGAATGCCTCTGATTATATATATATAATCATGTCGTGACCTTTAATTTGGAGCAAGAGAAACAGGGGGAGTGGCTTTATGGCATCAGAGATGAGTCACTTTGCTCACAGCTGATTGGTCAAACTTAAATCTCAGCTATCGAATCCAGAACATAACCTGCCCCGGAGCAGGTTAGCCGTGCAGCGTAAGATACCATGGCAACTAACACCGATTAAAGCCGAGCTACTTTCATAGTACCTAAAACCCAGGATTGGCACAAACTAAGCTTAAACATATCTGGCTAGCCAGCTAAACCGGCTTCATGGTATAGGCCCCTGAAGTGCTAAAATGCTAACTTGCTTCCGCGTTTTGGCCTACAAAGATCTTGACCAAAAATGTATACACCTCTTGATGGAAATAAATGTTCATCAAATTTGTTTGTTTTTTTGCGCACACAAAAAGTACTTGTCCCTTCATAGAATTAAGGAACAACTGGAGTCAAATGGACGATTTTAAAGGGTTACTTCAGCGATTAGCATTAAGCTTTGTATCAGTAGAAACCCGGGAGTATATTCGAATTATCGTACTTTCCCCCCTCATATCCCCCTGAGACGAGAGAATTATGTATTTTATTTCTGGAAAAAATCCTCCGATGACGTAGATATCGTCATTTTGTCTCATTGGAGGATTTTTTGGCCAGAGGCTAAAGACTACAGCCAGCAGTGGGAGCTATTTCCGCATTTTTTCAACATCGCACTCACTTCTAACTTGGTCGCTTCTAACTTGATCTCTGTTTGGTACCGAATGAATGAACTGGGCTGAGTGGGCTAAGCTAAGGGGTTTCAAAGTGTCACTGCGCGTCAGAGCGATTAAGTGCACGCACTGAGAGAGGTATGTATCAACTCGTCCTAGTTAAGGGAATAACATAGTTTAAAATGAGAAAACGGTGGAGTATCCCTTTAAGCTTCCAAAGACATGAACTGAAAATGCGCCAGACTGAACACGCGCTGTGAATGCAGCCGCGATTACCTCAGCTCATGTATTGAATGAAATCTGACTCCTGCTGCGTTTGTGCCGTGACACTCAATCGGCTCACTCACATTATATTGAACAGACACGTTCAGTTTTTAATTGTAGTGACTCTAACTGAACTGATTTTATGAAAATGAACGTTGGGCAAGGGATCCAGTAATGCAGTAGCCATGTATAGATTGGCCTTGCAGGGCAGAGAAGCAAGTGCATTCTGGGAGTTGTTGTCTTTCATCCCCATACATTTTCTGTGTTTTCTCAGTCTAGAAGGCACCAAATTCAAAAATAATTTCACATTTCTACTACATTAATGACCCAGTTTAAATACAGATTCAGCCTCCCAGCGCTGAAGTACCCCTTTAATGATGTTTTACTACCTTTCTGGGCCTTGAAAGTGGTCATTAAATTGCTGACAATGGAGGGGTCAGAAAGTTCTTGGATTTCATCAAAAATATCTTTATTTGTGTTCCGAAGACAAACGAAGGTCTTGCGGATTTGGAACGACATGAGGGTGAGGAATTAATGACATAATTTTTTGGGGTGAACTAGCTATCCTTTCTTTTTATCTAACTTACTTAAAAAATCTAGATCTAGATCTCCGGTGACTTATTTAAAATTCCCCTGCATAATCTAAATTCATTCCAGTATGAAAATATTCACAACACTTTACAATGAATATGAAGCTGCTTAGTGTTTCTTGGCTGAAGTGTGGATGTGATCACTAAAATGTCAAGTTCAGTGCCTTATGGTTAAAAGGCATCTAAAGCCCCCCTGCCACAACGAAACACACGAATAATGCACCAAAAGGCAACAGATGCTGGGAGGCAGATTGATGACCTTCTAAAATACATGCTCATTAAAAATTATTGTACCTCACACCTTCCAGTGGGTTTTGTGTAGTTAAGCATTAACAGTTTCAATCTTTCAAGATATGGATGAAGCCTAGCTTGAATCACATTATCTAGGTCTGTTAAGCCACGTTTCCACTGCAGGAACTTTCCCTAGAGCTAGGGACTTTGGGGTGGTACTCTGTGTGTTTCAACTGCCATGACCAGGGTCTAAATGAAGTTCTGGGTAAAAACGGCACCCTCAGAAAGTCCTCAGAAGGTAGTACTTTTTCAAAGTTTAGGAAATTTCGGGGGTGGGACGATCAGTATTCACGCAGCATTTTTAAAAGTCTGTTGCAGTGCGTGCAGTAAGAGTTGTTTGCTATTTAACAATGGAGTTTAAAAGATACAACTGATGGCCCAACGACAAGGTTCAGGCTTTATTAAGCTAATATGCAGAGGGCAAAATCCAGCGGGAACTGGACAGTCACGCACAGTCCTACGTCACTGGACTAATTTGCCTAATTCTTCACGGTACTTTAGACAGCGATGGAAACGCAGACAGCAACAGGTCTGAAACAAAGTTCCTGGAACAAATTGCTCTGGATCATTTCGGTGGAAACGTGGCTTTAGTCAGACTTTACAAAAACAAGGGTTTCGCAAAAGCAGCGTGAGCTATGTTGATCGTAGAGACCACTGATGGCAATGGTTCTACGATCTATTTAGGCTTACGATTCTTTGGAAAGCGAAGCCAAGATCGGTACAATTTCAGTCAGAATAAAGTGTTCACATGACATTTTAAAAAGACTGATCACTGATTTTAGTACAAATGAAATCGAACTTAGAATGCGATATTTTAGTATTAGAGAATTACTGTTAAAATGCACTCCCACTTTTTCTTTACTGACCCCTACTGGCCTGTATGAAGTTTTACTAACTGCTTTACATTGGTTTATCTTGTTTCCTACTTGCTTTGTAAAGTACTGGCTGAAAGCTCTGTATAAAGTAAACATAATATTAGAGATAATAATAGTAATACTTTAGTCAAATTTAGTCAAATGCTTGGCTGGTCAGATGAAGTCAACATGGTAGGAAGGGATGGCCGGATCCATGACAAATTAAACATCTTTATCTAGAAGGCCAACATGTCGGGATTCGGGAATCTTCATATTATGCAAGTTTACATCATTTTAATGATATTTCCCATGAGCACCATTCATTGCCGGTAACATTTTAATTTAGAAAAAAATGACTGAGTGCATCTTTAAGTGCAGCTGTTCATGACAGCAAGTTCATTCGGACGATGATCTACAGGTTCTCATAAAACCTGACCACCTTATCATAAATATACCTACTGGTAATCTGATACATACCAGTGTAACCACTAACATTAAAACAACAATTATGAAACAAAACAAACAACCTCTTTCCAACTGCAACCTCAGTGATTGAATGAGCTCCTCCATCTAAATAAAGCAACTACACATCAACATGACAATAGACTACTGACACTTCTTGCTAATTCACACACATATATATATATATATATATATATATATATATATATATATATATAGTTTTCACTTAAATGCTCATATTAAGTAAGTAGCATACACTTAAAAGGTAAAAGACAGACATAGCCTATTCAGGTATAAAAGATGCTGGCAATTTTTGTGTGCCTCTCAGACATAATCTGCATCTTCAGTCAATTTCATCAGCAACTAACCACACAAGTTAAACTAAGTAAGTAACTGGCGTTCACATAAATAACAGGTTAAATCTAGCACGTAACGACAGAAAGTCTAAAACGCACAGCAGGTTTAAATCAACATAGTTTTGTTATCTTCTTACCTGCATTTAAAGCGATGAAATCTTCTGTGGAACAAAAAACGCGCCGCTTCGCCTCCCACAGACTCGCAGTGATTTGATTCCCGATTAATCCGCACGAGCGAGGAGACTTTCAGTCTATAAACTTCACCGGGAGCGCGTGTGCCCGACCCGTTTACACACGTGTGTTTGTCCCTCGCTGTCTGTCTCCACGCAAAGAATGATTTCCTAAAACCTAATGAGTGAACCACTGTATTTTTAGACGCGCAAACTCCGGGAAGCCCGTCTCTTGTCTATCAGTCGCGGCTCTGACTGTGTGTATTTGGTGAGGAATAACGGGAGGTGAGCGTCAGTTCACAGTAGAGTTATTGTCCGCTAGTGCGACCCGGCGGCCGCTGATGGAAAAGGGCTGGGCTTCAGACATCGCCTAGTCCATACACGAGAGACCGAACACAAAAACACAACAGCCGTGATTATTCATCTGAATGTTCTCTAAGAGTCTACTCTTTAAAAAATGCTGTTTGTTTGTTAAATATAGAATATATTTTCTAATATAGAATTTAATCGAAACATGTTTGTTTGTTAATATTTAATTTAAACAAAAACATGTTTGTCTGCAATATAACATTTAAACAAAACATGTTTGTTTGTTAATATAACATTCAAACACTATGTTTGTTAATTTAAACAAAACATGTTTGTTTATTTGTTAATATAACACTTAAACAGAAACATGTTTGTTTGATTGTATGTTTGTACCATTTAAACAAAACATGTTTCTTTGTTAATATAACATTTCATCAGAAACGTGTTTGATTGTGGGTTTGTTAATATACAATTTAAACAAAACATGTTTGTTTGTTAATATAACATTTAAAAACCATGTTTGTTTGTTTGCTTGTTTGTTTATTTGTTTGTTAATATAACATTTAAAATCCATGTTTGTTTGTTTGTTTGAAATATGACATGTGTTTTTTATGTTTTTAAAATATATAATTATTATTGTTTGTTAAGATAATGTAACCTGTATTTGTTTGTTTGTTGTCTTCATCATCATCATCATTCTGTTAATTCTGGTTCTGTAAAGAGAGTTTAAAAACACACACACAAAAAATAAAACAGAGGACCATGTTCTCTGTTCTATCTATCTATCTATCTATCTATCTATCTATCTATCTATCTATCTGTCTATCTGTCTGTCTGTCTGTCTGTCTGTCTGTCTGTCTGTCTGTCTGTCTGTCTGTCTGTCTGTCTGTCTGCCTGTTTATCTTGTTTATTTCACATTCACTTACACCAGCTCGAGTATAGATAAAGCATTGCCAGTTTAGGTCTTAACACATACATTGTGAAATGGAAGCCTCATTCAGCTTTATAGAGGGGATGACAGGGGCAAAGGTCATGTCTGGCCTTAGCCTACTATCAATCCGAACAATGAAACTGAGAGAAAATGCAAAATAAAAAGTGTAGGAAAGCAAAACTGCAGGATATTTGAAATCCATTGATTCACGTGGGAAATTTTGTAATTCCACCTCTGATTTAATTATCTATCATTTTAAATATTATACATTTGCCTTGCCTGATGTGTGTGTGCGAAAGCCAGTGAGAGTAGAAGAGAGCCATGTTGAGTGTATGTGCTCATAGTCACACAGATGGTGGGTGTGTTGAGTAGGTGTTTGTTTGAGTGGGTGTGTCTGTGCGGTGGGAGTTCACAGTGTGCCAAAGAAAGAACACACAAACACATTCATGAAAACACACCCAATCGCACCACACCTCTCGCCCAGCATCACAGACATGCGACCAATCCCTATTCACCTCACAGTGGGCATCTTTAAAATACAACCAATCTCTTGTCACCTCTGCGTATGCCTCACGGGCAGTCTCCCCCACACCTTCAAAGTAAACTGACATCAAGGCCTTACACTTTTCCACAAACACATCATGTTTATTTGACCAAATCAGACCGATTGAATTGCTTTGAAATTCACTGTGTAATGGTGTATGTTTTGAATATGTGTGTTATGGACACTTTCTGAATACATTATCAGAGGTGACAAAATGAACTAAATTTGATTTATATTTATATATAACCATATTTACAAACCTCCTTAAAATGACATTTGCTTACTAAGCATAACCTGACTGAGCTGAATTAGAAGGACACACTCGGTACAAATGCCTAAAGATAAAAGAAAGAAATTAATCTGATCTAAAACTGGTAATGCTGCTTACAACCAGAAGAGGCCACTGTTGGCCAAATATTCTTTTTATTATAGTGTAGGGCCTACTTATACACAGCCGAGTTTTAGACACTTTATTCACAATGTCTAGATAGACTACATATATAGTGTAGTTATTACATTTTACTGTAGTGAATATTATGATGAGATTGTTTAAGCCTAAATAAGTTTACAAAAAAAGATGTTGGTTTCACAATGGTTTCCATTATGATAACTTGCCACATAAGTTATTGTAATGGTATTTGACACTGACATATTGACATTGACTTGAGAAAAAGAATACCTGTGTGAAACACAAAACAGTTCTTGAAGCAGTAAAAACTGAAGGGAAAAAACACCATTCAATATCAAACCATTCTTTTGCCCACTTTTACTTTTACTAAATAATTGTTACAAAATTAATGAATAAATACATTTTATTCAAATAATTCATTAATTTTCTTTAAAGCACGTTAAAATCACAAAATGTTCCCCAGTATCTATATGACAACCAGCCCTGACCTGAATAAAGGTAAATCGAACAGGTGCAACAACAACAAAAAAGATGAATTTAATTCACAATTTTACAAGAATAATAATATAAAATCACTCATGACAATTCATACATTTCCATTTAATGCATTTAGAAGATACTTTTATCCAACGCGACTTTGACAAAAGAGGAACAAAGGCAATTCTTCAAAGTGCCAACAATATTCATAATATAGAAATGCCATGTTTATTAGACTAGAAAGCAATCTATAGAAGAGGAGAAATGCAGAAGAGAGTGTGTGTGTGTGTGTGTGTGTGTGTGTGTGTGTGTGTGTGTGTGTGTGTGTGTGTGTGTGTGTGTGTGTGTGTGTGTGTGTGTATTTGTTTAATATGATAATTATGATGATAGTAGTGATATTATGAACATGTTTTTGCCTGTCTGAATGCGTGTGAAAGTTCTCTGCTTTGAGGAACTGACCTTTGGCCTTCTGTGAGAGAGTCTTTTAATTCCTCTGGGGACAGAAGAAGAGGAATCTGCTAACCCTACCTCTATTTGATATAACACCTGTATGTGGAAAACACATGTAACAGAATCACCTCTGAATTGACCCCATTGCTAAAACTTTCTGACTAGTCCTACCTTGGCAAATGCTGTCTGGCAACAATGGATTTTGTCAAATGTGATTTATAACATAGTCAAAGGCATAACATTAAGAAGTGAATAACACTGATTATCTCTTCATCACAGCACCTGTTAGTGGGTGTGATATATTAGGCAGCAAGTGAACATTTTGTCCTCAAAGTTGATGTGTTAGAAGCAGAAAAATTTGAGCGAGTTTGACAAAGTTACCTGGGGAACACATGGCACCAGGATGCACTATAGGAAGAAGGCAAGCCGGCGGAGGCAGTGTCATGCTTTGGGCAATGTTCTGCTGGGAAACCTTGGGTCCTGCCATCCATGTGGATGTAGCTTTGACACATACCACCTACCTAAGCATTGTTGCAGACCATCTACACCCTTCAATGGAAGCGGTATTCCCTGGTGGCTGTGGCTCTTTCAGCAGGATAATGTGCCCTGCCACAACACAAAAATCGTTCAGGAATGGTTTGACGAGCACAACAATGAGTTTGAGGTGTTGACTTGGCCTCTAAATTCCCCAGATCTCAGTCCAATCGAGCATCTGTGGGATGTGCTGAACAAATAAGTCCGATCCATGGAGGCCCCACCTCGCACCTTACAGGACTTAAAGGATCTGCTGCTAACATCTTGGTGCCAGTTAACACAACAAACCTTCAGGGGTCTAGTGGAGTCCATGCTTCAACGGGTCAGGGCTGTTTTGGCAGCAAAATGGGGACAAACACAATATTATTATATTGTATCAATATTGTCATAATGTTATGCTAATCTGTGTATAGCATAACCTGACTGTTCTTTTTTCATACAATACAAGTAAGTTGGGTCCAATGTAGTTTGGACCCCAAAGTATCGTCTTTTGTGTTCTGCATAAGAAGAAAGTCATAGGTTTGGAACGGCATGAGGACGGTCATTTTTCATTGAATCAATGACCCTTTTTTTTGTACATGCAACTCGTACTAATGTTTCCCGGAGCCTAATGACCCTCTGACAAATAACAATGAGTCATATTATCTGAAGCAATGTCAGCGTAGGCCTATGTGGGACTCATCTAGATGATTCTATTAATCATCATGGCACACTTTACCCTATGACAGCAATGAATGTCATCTCTTCATATCTTCTGCTTTTTTGGCTCACATTTTGCTGTATGGTCAGGCAGGATGTCATACAATAGTCTCAACCTCAAACGTCACACAGTCCGCCCAGAGTCTGTGTACTATCTGATCCATATTGCACACAAATCTGGTAAACACTTTTTTGATGTAATAAGTTTGAATCTGATTGTCTTTGAGGAGCAAAAGCACAAAAGCCTTTTTTATCACTCTGTCTGGAAACAAAGTTCGAAAAACACAGCTGGTGCTTTTGAAGATGAAAGTTTGCAAGGTTAGTGACATAAAATCTTATGTTTTATTTGAGACTGCCACAACACTATTTAAATGAGTTTTTTTCCAGACTGGTACATATAAACAGCATGTCAGATGGTCTCTTGCTGTCTAAGTGGGAGGTTCTTGACCAGACCTTAACATCCGGTCAAAGATATGGCTACACAGGACACAATACTTTTGAAAAGTTTGGGTTGGTAAGATGTTTTTGAAAGAAAAGTCTGGTCAGTATCAGGGTCCACTGGTCTTCAGTGTCACATGATCCTTCAGAAATCATTCTAATATGCTGATATGGTGCTCAAGAAACATTTCTTATTATTATCAAGGATGAAAACAGTTGTGATACTTAATATAGAATACAATAGAAAGTTGAATAGATAGAAAGTTCAAAAGAACAGCATTTGAAATTGACTTCTTTTTCATAACAATGTAAAAGTCTTTACTGTCATTTTTGTTCCATTTATATACAACATAACGATATATAACAATTATCAAATTTTCTTTTATGCCAAAAATCATTAGGATATTAGCCTAAAGATATTTTGTACATTTCCTACCGTAAATATATACAAAATATATTATTAGTAGTAACATGCATGGCTAAGGACTTCATTTGGACAAATCTAAAGGAAATTTCCTCAATATTTAGATTTTTTTGCACCCTCAGATTCCAGATTTTTGGCCTAAAACTGTCCTATCCTAACAAACTATCATGGCAAGCTTATTCAGCTTTCAGATGATGTATAAATCTCAATTAAAATTTATAAACAGCCAATTTCCTAGTAATATTCTTGCAAATAAGCAACTAGTGAGAATTGGACCTTACAGCAAAGTGTTATAGTATCTACCAAAACACAACGTTTAGTTATGGCTAGTCTGTTTATTTTTTTATGGTAGCCTATGTGCTCAATAAAACCCTCAACTTCCAGGAAGTTCAACGCGTTGTTGTTTAGGAATAAAGACAGACGGCAGTCAAGTTTGTTGGACGCAAAAGACAAATAACTACTGTTATAATCGTATGTGTTGTTATTTTGGTTGAGCAGAACGCAACGCAAGGACCCTAACCTAAATCACGTGACTGTGAAGGTGCGAGGAGGTGGGCGTGTCCTCGCGACGCAGACTGGCGCTCACCTGGGTCACTGTGAACAATCCGAGTGGTCGAACAGTGCACTTTGACGGAAGTGGACACGAAGAATCTCCATGGCTTCACCTCTGAAAGCGGGATTCCACAGACTGGAGATCCAGAAAACTACATGGGATGTTCCTGACCGATACACCTCACTCAAGCCCGTTGGTTCTGGAGCCTATGGGACAGTATGGTAAGGAAGGGGGCTTATGTTTGGTCAGATTTATATGTGAAATGGGAGCGGGTTTATACTGTACATTATAATGGGAATTTATATATGGCTGAGGGCAAATAAAAGGGATTAAAAGATTTATGTAGCCTATGTTAAAGAGTTTTATACATAGGTATAAAGGGGATTTATATTGCCAGATTCTGGAACTGATTTGGCGTATGAAGCATGTGAAGAAAGGTGGAAAGGTATTCAGTTTATATCAATGTAAATAACAGTATCAGTGGTGTAGTAGATATAGCAATAATTCTGTCTTGAATTTGCATAATGCATCATTGTTTTTACAAACAGTACTGTTGAGCATTACAAGTAATATAGCATTTAGTAATATAAATGATTTACTTTATGCATCTTTGACATAGACTTGAGAATGTAGTGAGCCTTAGGTGAAATAAACTCACATACCTGAGGGGCAGGTTTCAGCACGTTTGCTGATAACACAGAAATTCCCTCAAAATACTGATACTGTCTCAATCAATATAGTTTTCTTCTGTCATGAGCCTGTATTATTTAATTTATTTACACAAATACATATACAACATTAATTAATATAGACAATACACATGTGCTGGTATTAGCTAGTCTCTAACTGTATCCATTGGACAGATGTTAAAAGAACAATAAAACTTAAAACATTTATTTATGTAAAGTTTTATTTATGTAAAGTAAAAACAATTATTTATGTAAATGTATGCATTTTTATGTAAAGAATATGTTTTAAATACCACATTTGTTTTGGTATTTGAAATCAGACCTTGTATACCTTTAATATAAAAATGTCTAAACAAATGACTTACAAAGTAAAGTTGGAGCTTGAGTAAATATTTGAACAATTCATTGCAAAAGAACAAGTTATGGCCTTTAGCTGTATATTTTAACTGTATATATACACACACACAGTATAGCCTATATATAGCAAATCTAGTCATAAAAATTAATAGAGAGAATAAAAGTCCACTTGAATGTATTTTCTCCTAAACACTACATTACAACAAAAACCACAGCTCTTTCTTGAACATCTGTTGTACTGGAGCTAATTGTTTTTCATACTGTAAATATGGAGTGGTGGATTTACAAATATGTATTAATATTATTATTTAAATATACATGAACTAAAAATGTAGCAATCAAATGCACATCATTCATTATCAAACAGGGAAATTATACATTATTTCTGATAAAATATGTAGTAATGCCAGGAAAGTGAACCTGGAAAAACGTCAATTTCTGCTATATTTCATTATACTGAAATTGCGAGATTCCTTCACTAATTTCTCTCTCAGTTATCTGTGAAAATGAATTTCATGTCAAATGAACATGTGATGTGATGGTTCCTAATGATAACTTCTGTGCAGTTCTGCAACTGACCAGAAGACAAAGGAAAGGGTCGCCATTAAAAAGCTTTACAGACCATTCCAGTCCCTGATCCATGCTAAACGTGCCTACAGAGAACTCCGGCTGCTCCGTCACATCCAACATGACAATGTAAGTCTCAAATCCCCAAGAGGAAGTCAAGAAACCCAGGATAGGATTAAATATCACACGTTTCTGTATTATTACATTGTTTGTGTCTTCCTCATGGCAGTCTCATTCTTTATAAACTTTCATTTATCATTTAGACCAGAGCTTTAACGTTTGTTTTGTATGTGTGTAGTTTGTAATAGCATCATAATCCTTCTGTCAATTGAAAGAGAATGAAAAGATTTCGTGATACTACTGTTGTGAAAGCCCCCCTTTATCTTCTCAAACCGGTTTCTGTGCTTAGTAAACAGTTCGCCTGACCTCACGCTGCTGCACGCTGTTTATTATGTACTTCAAGTTGAGTAGCAAGAGGATCAAGAATCATTTATGCAATATGTTATCCTCTTTTCAAGCCCCAGACCAGTTAAGTCACTGGAATTACTAATTCATCATTCTTTGTTTAGCAACGCTTAGGTGAAGTTTGCCTGGGCAAAGTTTGCTTTAATGATTTTTTTTTTTTTTAAACAGCAAATAAACATTTATCTGCAAGCAGAGATTATGGATTAGTTCTGTATAGATTTGTGTGGTCGTGATGTGTTTTTGAATAGAGTCATGTTAAGCAGGTCTTTTAAAGGATGAGTTTACCCAAAAATAAAAATTCTGTCATAATTTACCCACCCTCAAGTTGTTCCAAATCTTTATTAATTTTTTTCTTGTGCTGAGCTCAAAAGATATTTTGAATAATGTGGGTAACCAAACCAAATTGACTTTTCTATATGGGAGTCAATGGGGACCAGAAACTGTTTGGTTACAAATATTCATATAAATATCTTACTTTATGCAACAGAAGGAAGTAATTGAGGGTACATATGGACAGAAATTAATGTTTTGGGTGAACTATTTCTTTAAATCCAATTAGGTTTGTGAGGCTTGGTCTGAAGATTGGAAACACTGTATAGGAGGAGTATAAACAGTACACCTATCTCTTCAAATGGTTGACCTTGAAGATTTGCTAATAATGGTTATGGAAAAAATTGAGATTGGAAAAATATTCCAATGTTTTTGTGTTCCCTTGAAAAGTATTACGTTAGCCCTGAGGAATTTTCATAAGGGAAAGTAAAAGTTTAGCAGGTACTGACCAAAGATTTGCTATTGAATTCAAAAACATCTCATGTTTGTGTCCCATACACTGGGTGAAAATGTATGATTTGAGGTAATATATTCCACATTTATAGTAATTTTTTTGCCTGATCAGTCTTGTAATATTCACAACTATTATGCGAGAATCAGTAGAACAATAAGAAAACTAACAAATACTATATGTGCCATTCTTCCATTCTTGGGATAAATTATATTGCCCTTCACTTTATTAAATAATTGTAAGATGAATGATGTTTAACAATTCATTAATTAGTAATGCACAGACTATTCCTGAATGCA
The DNA here is from genome assembly GCA_023029165.1 of Gobiocypris rarus. NCBI lineage: Eukaryota > Metazoa > Chordata > Actinopteri > Cypriniformes > Gobionidae > Gobiocypris > Gobiocypris rarus. The sequence continues at coordinate 23,666,179 of CM040933.1, forward strand.
AATGTTTTGTTCTTCCTGCAGGTGATCTGCCTCCTTAATGTCTTTACCCCCGATTCCTCGCTGGAGAAATTTGATACTTTGTGAGTGTCGAGATGAACAGAATGCATTCCTGTACAGAAATCTTGCACTTGTCATGACAGGCTGAGGGATGCAGTGCATGCATGCATTTGTGTGTATGTATTTGTGTGTGAGTGAGAGGATGTGCTCCATACAGAGTTTTTATGAGCATCTGAAGGTTAATTTGTTTAATTTATTGTAAATACCAGTTTTACTACAACCCCATATCAGAAAAAGTTGGGACCGTATGGAAAATGAAAAAAAAAAAAAAAGAAGTAATTTCTAAATTTACTTTGACTTGTATTTCATTGCAGACAATCTGAACAAAAAATATTTCATGTTTTGTCTGGTCAACTTCATGTCATTTGTAAATATGCATCCTTTCCTGTCATTCAGACCTGCAACACATTTAAAAAAAAAGTTGGGACAAAGCATTTACCACTTTGTAATCTTTCCATTCCTTTTCACAACACTTAAAAGACGTTTAGGGACTGAAGACACCAAGTGATGAAGTGTTTCAGGTGTAATTTTGTCCCATTCTTCCTGCAAACAAGTCTTAAGGTGGGCAACAGTACGGGGTCTTCGTTGTCGCATTTGCGCTTCAAAATGCGCCACACATTCTCTATTGGAGACAGGTCGGGACTGCAGGCAGGCCACTCAAGTACCCGTACCCTCTTCCTCTGCAGCCAGGACTTTGTAATGTGTGCAGAATGTGGTTTTGCATTGTCTTGTTGAAATATGCATGGACGTCCCTGGAAAAGATGTCTTCTTGAAGGCAGCATATAATGCTCCAAAATCTCTATGTACTTTTCAGCAGTGTGGTGCCTTCACAGAAGTGCAAGTTACCTTTGCCAAGGGCACTGACACAACCCCATACCATGACATGCCCTGGCTTTTGTTGCTGGTAACAGTCTGGATGATCCTTTTCTTCTTTGGTCCGGAGCACACGGCGTCCATTCCTCCCAAAAAATACCTGAAATACTGATTAATCTGACCACAGTACACGTTTCCACTGTGTGATGGTCCATCCCAGATGCCTCCGAGCCCAGAGAAGTCGACGACGCTTCTGGACACTGTTAACATAGGGCTTCCTTTTGGCACAGTACAGTTTTAACTGGCATTTGTGGATGTAACTACGTATTGTGGTACTTGACAAAGGTTTGCCAAAGTAGTCCTGAGCCCATGTGGTGATATCGCTTATAGATGAATGACAATTCTTGATGCAGTGCCGCCTGAGGGATCGGAGATCACGGTTGTTCAGCTTAGGCTTGCGCCCTTGTCCTTTACGCACTGAAATTCCTCCAGATTCCTTGAATCTTTTAATTATGTTATGCACTGTTGAATGTGAAATATCCAAATCTCTTCCTATCTTTCTTTAAGGAACATTGTTTTTAAACATTTCAATAAATTTCTCACGTATTTGTTGGCAAACTGGCGATCCTCGGCCCATCTTTGCTCCTAAAGGATTAGACCTTTCTTGGATGCTGCTTTTGTACCAAATCATAATTACAATCAACTGTTGACATAACCTGTTTCAAATCACATCATTATTTAACCATTTTACCTCATTACTAGCCCTAAATTGCTCCTGTCCCAACTTTTTTTGAAATGTGTAGTAGGTCTGAATGACAGGAAAGGATGCATATTTACAAATGACATGAAGTTGACCAGACAAAACATGAATTATTTTTTGTTCATATTGTCTGCAATGAAATACAAGTCAAAGTAAATTTAGAAATCACTTCTTTTTTTATTTATTTGCGTTTCCCATACTGTCCCAACTTTTTCTGATTTGGGGTTGTAAATTACAAACTTTAGTGATATTGAAATGCCGACATTGTCTTATGTTTTTTCCCCAGCTATATGGTGATGCCATTTGTAGCTCAGGATCTTAGCCACATTATGAAGAGGAAACAATTAACCAGCAAAGTCATCATATACCTGTTCTATCAGATACTGCGAGGACTCAAGGTTTGCCTTAATCCTTTTCATTCAATCTCTTTCATTCTTCTGTACTTCCATTCGTGATGCCTTCAATAGATGCTATACACTAACTTCCTTGTATACCACTTATTGATGACATTGAAACATGAATATTGATTGACATTGCCAGTAATGATATGTTTTTCCCTAGTATATCCATTCTGCTGGGATTATTCATCGGGTATGTAGAGTAAATCCTGCCTGTTTATTCATACAGTGATAAATATACACTAGACCTACTGTTCAAAAGTTTGGGGTCGGTAAGATTATTTTTTAAAATATATATTTTATGCTCACCAAGGTTGCATTTGTTTGATACATTAAAAACAGCAATATTGTTAAATATTAATACAATTTTAAAACGCTGTTTTCTATTTTAATATATTTTAAAATATATTTATTTCTGTGATGTCAAAGCTGAATTTCCAGCATCATTACTCCAGTCTTCAGTGTCACATGATCCTTCAGAAATCATTCTAATATGATGATTTAATGTGCAAAAATGTGCATTTTTGATTATTATCAATGTCTAAAACAGGTGTGCTGCTTTATATTTTTGTGTAAACTATGTTCATTTTCTTTTACAGAATTCAAAAGAACAGCATTTATTTGAAATATGAAATCTTTTTTAACATTATAAATGTCTTTACTGTCACTTTTGATCAATTTAATGCATCCTTGCTGAATAAAAGTACTTTTTTAGTATTTTTTAAAAATATTGAACTGTAGTGTATATTATATATACAGTATATATATATATATATATATATATATATATATATATATATATATATATATATATATATATATATATATATATATATATATATATATATATATATATACAGTAACACATAAAAAGAATGAATTAATGCAAAATGTTGATAATCATGAGATTCATGTGCTGTAGCTCGTTGTTTTTTTTTTTTATGTTTGTAAAATTGTACATAATATATAAGGTTCGTTCATATCCGTGACACTTAAATAATTAGAATATGACCAAATTCTGATTCACTTTGGACTATTCTTGTGCATGTAAACGCAGTATCTGATGAAACATTATGAAATGACCGTAGTATCTTGTTTCAGGATCTTAAGCCCAGTAACCTTGCCGTGGACGAAAACTGTGAACTAAAGGTAAACATAGTTAAATAATGATCAGCAAAATAATAGTAAAATATTACAAATGATATTACAATCAAATGATCATTTGTTTTACTACTACTTTTTTTAGTAGTCTTTTTTATTTATTTATAGAGGCCATAGTATGCCCTTCTCCAAAGTCTTGATATTGTTTTTTAGGCTCTACTAGAATAGGTTTTTATGCTTGACTTTACTTACTTTACTTTACTTTAGTATACTTTACTATACTTCATTATTTCATTGACATTATTTTTCACATATTTGAGATTGTTGCAGCACCTCTCTTCACAGTCTGTCAGTAATGCCCTGTCTCTATGAAGACCCTCCTTTCAAAAAGTGATTGGTCAGCTCCTTAAATCAGTATATAAAATGGTCGGTATATACTGTACATCTCATATTGTCTGTAAACTCTTGGGTTATCAATTTGAATTACATTAAATTCTCTGTTATCAGCCCCACAGTGGAAAATTAAACCATATTCGTACCGGCTGGGCCAGATCAGCACGAAGGGGAGCCGATAGGCAATAGGAAAGGTTGGAAAAGTGGCTTATGTGGCCTGTTTCTTACACTATTTGTTAGATTCTGGACTTTGGACTGGCAAGACACACCGAAACTGAGATGACGGGCTATGTGGTGACACGCTGGTACAGAGCCCCCGAAATCATTTTCAACTGGATGCATTATACTCAAACAGGTGACCTTTGACCCGCCCAACACATCGTGTAAAAAGTGGTTCTGTTTTATCTTGGTACGTTCTAAGTCACTGCAGTCTTGTCACAATTCACTGTTCTTTGTTCAGTGGACGTTTGGTCTGCTGGCTGCATCCTGGCCGAGATGATAACAGGGGAGGTGCTTTTCCCAGGCAGTGACAGTATCCTTTCTCATTCCTCGCTTTTTAAATATGTCCGTCAAGCGAAAGAGTGCCTATTCCTTAACGTTATGTTTAGGTATTGACCAGCTGAAGAAGATCCTCAATCTGACAGGCACACCAAACTCAACGCTTGTCATGAAAATGCAAAGCAAAGATGTAGGCAAATACCATTAGACAACTGTCCGTTTTAGGATCTTTTTCTAGTCTGTTTGTCATTATTGTATTGATGTGTTGGCAGGCACAGTCATATGTCCGCTCACTTCCAGTCCAAAAGAAAAAGGCTTTCCAAGAGGTCTTTTCTGGTATGGATCCTACTGGTATGTCCACAACTCCCAAATAGCTCCCAGTAATTATTAACTAACAGCTTCAATTTTCTTGTGTGAAATTGCATTGTTTTTGAATGAGTAAAAGCCGCCCTCTAGTGGTAAACTAGTATATTTGCTACTATATTACTATGATAGCTGTAATTATTTTGGCTTTGCTTTACAAAGCTTCGTAAAGCCGATATCAAAGTTTGTCTTGATAAGGTTTCCCGTCTGTTGTCTCTTTTACTGTAATTCAGCTTTGATTTAATGCGTGTTCCATCTACAGCCATCGATCTGTTGGAAGGCATGCTGGTTTTGGACCCGGAGTTCAGACTTACAGCAAAAAACGGCCTTTCGCATCCATATCTGTGTGAGTTCCATGACCCTGAAAACGAACCTGTGTCTCCTCCATACGATGATACTTTTGAGAGTCTGGATCTGGCAGTCAGCGAATGGAAGAGTGAGAGCAGCATATACACAAAACTTATTTACCATTTACAATTTCTTCTGTACTCTGTCACTCGGTTTAACCTGCTCTAAAACATTTCTAAATTCTCCTGTTGGTCTTGACTTAAAGCTATTCTGCCTGTTTATGTCTCACAGGTCTTATCCACATGGAGATCATGACATTTGACCCAGACAACCCCAGAGTGACTGCAACATAATACCTCATCTTTACATCGGGAGAGCAGCACTCCAAAGAATTACAGACACTGTTGAACTATTGATTGCTTTTTTACCATTAGCTAGATGTCTTTAACACCTGTTGTTATCAAGCACGGTTTACTATATCATTAAATCTTTTTTGTATTCAAACATTGTGTATTCGAGTTTGTGAACCAGCTTTAAAAGAATTTAAAGTATTTTAAGATAATGAAATGAGGAAAAATATAAGTGTAAAAAATAAATGTGAAAGTGATTTTGTGGATGTCTTTGTTCTTTCATTTATTATATTATATTATGTTATAATATAATATATTTTATTGACATTTAATATTAACTGTTCATCCTCATGTGAGGACCCTCATCCTAAAATTAAATTTAAAAGGCGTCTATATAGTTTATTGTATTAAGACCCAGTTTATACTGTGGAATTAATATTATAAATACATCTCAAATATTATTTGGAAAATATTGGATTTTTTTTAAGTGTCGTGGTTATGTTTCTTTTTTTACAATTATATTTATATATAGTTATTTCTAATTTATTTACACATCTATTTGTTTTCTGTCAATTATTATTTCTTTTTTAAATTTTTACAACATTTTAACTTTCCATGAACACTTTAGCAACATTAATTTGAAAGCCATTAGGCCTACTTTTTATTGACTAGTTGTAGTAAAATTGACGAATAGCCGTAAGAGGCCGCTATAAGGTAGAAATTAAAGTTAGTAATTTTAAGTTACAAGTTTCCATTGAACAATGGCGATCTACTTTGATGTTTCCTGTACCGTTAAATGAATTTCATTTTGTATCTACGGGATGATAGTGTGTCAATAAAAGCTGTATAAGGTTTGTTTGTATTGATATTATTTGACCGGCTCGCGAGGTCTTCACTCTGATAAATCAATCAACGGCTTTCAACAGAGGGTCTCAAAGGACTCTAATCAGGTTTATCTTCTTAAACAACAACAGAATTGTCCTTTAAGGAGTGTGAGTAATACTAACTGACCTGCCAGCCAAACCCTTATTGAATGGAAGCTTAGTGTGCCTGTTGTAACCCGATATTTTGGCTCTGCTTGGTCAGGTGTGGTTTTGGGTCCTATGGGAACGCGTTGGAATAGTGTTGGGTAGTGTTTATCTGTTTAGCCAACACATGTTTAATGTGTAGTGTAGTGTACATTTAACAGCGATATTTAACTCTGAAGTGCTTTTATACCCGCATGTTTTCTGAGTGTTGCGTCGCTAACGTATTAATGTGTACGTTAAAATCTATTTTTAAATATTTTTGAAAGTAATGATCAATACGTGTGGACACTCCCATTTAATATTTGTAAAAATCTGTTATCGCTTTTTACTTGGTTAGGCCTACACTACATTTGTAGATTTAAACTTTTTCTTGACAAAGGTTTGTGAAAACATAAACTACATTATTTATTTTCTTGATTGTGGACACTATGTCATTAACCCAATTACCTCTTGCAGTGATGATTAAAATATCAATTTAAGTTGCATTTGTGTATTCCTATGTTTTGTAAAATAGAACAGTCGCTGAAATAAAAACTGAAGACAAATGATTGTATGTAACCCTGATTTATTGATGTTTCCATGTGGTACATGATTCATGATTCGATGAATACAACAATGTTGACAAAACAGCATTTCAGCCCATCATCCAAAATCAGGGAAAGAAAAGAGTAAAAGTTACTCCTCTCTGAAAGAAGTAAAATCTCAAATGAGTAGCTTTTGTTGCGCTATAATGCAGCAGAAGCATTAACAATGCTGGTTGTAGTGACAAGGAATTTTAAGTCAGTTGCATGTTGTGACACACAGAGCAACAAAAGCTATTCAATACTTGAGCTCCATGCTTTGTTTCTCTAATTAGCTCTTTTCCCACTGTGCATCTCCTAAAGCACAATTGGTACTCTGGATGAGGAGCGATGCCAAAAGGAAACAACAAGAGTCAAAAATACAACACGGTGAATGTGAAAAGCCGTTTTGCAGGTACAGTATCTAACACTTTGACATTAACGTCTCTTTGGGTCACATGGTTTTTGGGGGTTAAACACATAAAAAAAGTATGAACAAATTGAAATGTGGAGTGAAAAGATCTTGCTGCCCAGGTGGTAGATGATATTAGGAAGGGGGAACTGGGTGGATGAGTTTAAAAGCGGCGCTTCTGGCTAGACTGCACCACAGAGGAGCGGGACATTGACATTTGACCGCCGCCGCCACCACCACTCATGCTCATGCTGGAGCCACCGCCATATCCAAAGCCGCTGCTGCTGCCACCACCGAAACCGCTGCCGCCACCGAAGCCGCTTCCACCACCGAAGCCGCTTCCGCCACCGAAGCCGCCGCCGCCGCTGCCACCACCGAATCCGTATCCGCCGCCACCGCCGCCGCCACTGCCTGTGAACCAACAAAGACATTAGTTAAACTGAACACCAAACAGTTTGATTACAGTAAATGTTGTACTGATAATGTCTTTTTATCTAAGGTAAAGATACAAAAATATATAATGAGCTTACTGCTGCTTGACTCCTGGATGTGGATGGTTGCAGAACTGCCACCGGAAGCAATCCTGACAAAATTAAAAGAAAATAAATGTCAATGTCTATATAAAGATGAAGTTCAAGAGACAAAACAGCTTTCAAATTAGAAAAGTGACTGACCTTGTCTCCTCTCCTTCCAGAAGCTTCCTGTAGGTTGCGATCTCAATGTCCAAGGCCAGTTTGACATTCATGAGCTCCTGGTACTCACGCACCTGGCGCGCCATATCCTGCTTTGCTCTTTGCAGGGCCTCCTCCAGTTCCTTAATGCGGAGCTTGGCATCCTTCACTGCCAGTTCTCCACGTTCCTCAGCCTCCGCGATCTGAGCTTCAAGGTTGGCACGCTGAGCAATTCAAAGAAGATATTACAACTTTAGTTTTCAGCAGCACTTTTTTTTGTTTTGTTACATTAGTACTGTCCTCTTCTCAGGGACTGAGATATTCCCAGCATAACATGCAAGTTTTTATAATTGTATAATTTAAGTTTTAGTACACACTAGGGATCTAGTTGGCAATCTAATTCAGGCTGAATCCTGGTCCAAAAGCATCCAAAGACTAAAAAACTACTTACTTGTCCCTTGACAGCTTCAATTTCATTCTGAAGTCTGCTGATCATGCGGTTGAGCTCAGCAATCTCAGACTTGGTGTTGCGAAGGTCATCTCCGTATTGGCCAGCAGATGACTGCATCTCCTCGAACTAGAAGGTGAAAAGAGAGATATTGTCATTAGGATTTCTCAGTTAATTGCTTAAAAATAATCTTGGTTTGATGCTTGAAAGTCTCTTTCTCACCTTCTGTTTGTACCACGACTCAGCCTCTGCACGGCTGCGGTTGGCGATGTCCTCATACTGAGCACGGACCTCTGCAACGATGGAATCCATATCCAGGTTGCGACTGTTGTCCATTTCCACAATGACTGATGTATCTTTGATCTGTCCCTGGAGTTCACGCAGCTCCTAAAATTGGTGAAGGTATGCGACATTGAGATAAATCTAAAAATATTAAAAACTATCATAGCAGTCATTGTATTGTTCCATCAAATGCTCACCTCCTCAAAGATGGCTCTAAGGAAGTTGATTTCATCTTGAAGGGAATCAACCTTGGCCTCAAGCTCAACCTTGTTCATGTAAGCAGCGTCAACATCCTATGAAGAAATGCACAAATCTCAATATAATGGCTTGACTTGACAGATGAACAATCAAAATAATTGAAAAATATATAACTAGAGGGTCAAGAAAGCAGCCAAATGTATTACCTTCTTGAGCAGGACAAATTCGTTTTCCACTGCAGCACGCTTGTTGATTTCATCCTCATATCTACAAAGACAAGTTTTCTATTTTAGCACATTCCTTGTGAAGTAATACCATTCACACAAAGTGCGGTTCATAGACCACTAAACCTGTTCTTGCACAGCAACTGTACTAACTTGTTCTTGAAGTCCTCCACCAAATTCTGCATGTTCTTCATCTCTCCTTCTAGCTTCATCTTCTCATTACCGAGTCCATCAAGCTGTCTGCGCAGGTTGGAGATGTAGGCCTCGAACATGGCATCGATGTTGGAACGGGTGGCAGTCTGGTCTTGCAGTAAACTCCATTTTGTCTCAAGTACTTTGTTCTGCTGCTCTAGGAAGCGCACCTGTATTTGAAATAAACCATAAATAACCATGAATAAATGGCTTTATTAGGAAAAAAAGGCATCAGGGCCTTTTTAAATGACATTAATTATGCCACAAGATGTGTCTTCTACGGTAATTTCATATCAATACTTGTATTGACACACCTTTGGCAACTTTAAAGTAACTGTTCTATTAATACAGACACGCCCCTTTAAGATAATAAAATGCTAACCTCATATGACTGTGCTCCTAAAACAATGTTTCCCTTCTGGCATAAAGGCGAGGCTCCTAAGAGACCTGTGCCAAATGGCACGCCTTTACCCTCAGGTGCTAACTGTACCCATCGTTCTGCATATTCATGGAATGTCAATAATTATCTGTACAACCTCACAATGGCTTTGAGCTTGCAGGATTCACATAAAAAGAACAAAGCATTGATGACATCAGTAGTTATTTGAGCTACATGATTGCTGATCATATCTCTTGTCAGAATCATACAAATGGGGCGTAGCTCCTACAATAAGTAGGGGGTGAAATTTACAAGGTGCGGTCACATAGTGAACTCCCCACAGGTCTCAGATAATCAAAACAGGAAACTTGTTTTAAGAAAAGATGAAAGTGATTATTAGGACCTACATTTTGTTAATGCTAGAAGACTTTTAGGACCATTTTATGCCAGGTATTACATAGAGTAAGGGTTAAAGATCTGCATTGCTGACAAACTTGATCCATGCCTTTATTTAAATTGGTCCAGTCATTGGATCTCATCTAGCTTGGGTTTCCAAACTCTCCACCCTCACTGTCAAACATTTGCATACAAGGAAAACACCTCAAGCCTGTGTTGAGATATAGACTTTGACGGCTTGACTGAAGTTTAGTGATAATGATGCAGGGGTGGCACATGCAATAGCATCCTGTCTCCTGTATGTGCTTACTGTTATACTGAATCTGACACCAGGAGGATTTCTGAGTGCAAGTGACTGGCTGTGAAATATTTAATGAGCAGAACCCAGATCATACGAAGGCCCTTGAAATGTGTGCACAAAAAACAAACATTTGAATAAAAAGTCAAAATGTCAGATGTTGTGCAGCTGTGTGTGTTTGCAAAGAGAAGACTAACCTTGTCAATGAAGGAAGCAAAGCGGTTGTTGAGGTTCTTGATCTGCTCTTTCTCCTGGGTGCGGACAGCTTGGATGTTGGGGTCGATGTCTAGGTTCAGTGGAGCTAGGAGGCTCTGGTTGACTGTGACGGCTGTGATGGGTGCCATACCGCCAGGACCGAATCCTCCACCAAATCCACCTGCACCACCACCGAATCCAGCACCACCGCCGAATCCAGCACCACCGCCGAATCCTCCACCACCACCACCGAATCCTGCTCCACTGCCGAAACCTGAACCACCTCCGAATCCAGCACCACCTCCTCCGTAGCCGCCGCCACCAATGCTGTAGCTGTAGCTTGATCCTCCTCCCATACCGCCGCCGCCGCCGCCACCACCACCACCGCCGGAGCGACGGAATGACACGGAGCTCATTCTGCTGCCAATAGGTGCTGCGCTGGCTGACATGCTGGAGAAGCTTTTTCTAATACCTCCACCGTAGCCGCCGCCGCCACCGCCGCTCATGCTTCCACCACTGGAAATGTATGATGTTTTGATCGAAGACATGGTTGCTGTCGTCTATGAGGGGGTGAGGATCAGACAGAAAAAGAGCAGGAGACAGAGAGATCCAGAGCAGGTGAGCTCACTAAGAGGAAAGTTAAATCCCCCTGAGTGACTTCTTCAAGGAGTGCAGGAGCTTTTATACCTCTAATGCCACGGGAGGGGCTCATCTGATCACTCCCCTTTCGGCCTCAGGCTCCTGTCTCTCCAAGTGATACATACACCCATCTTGCTGGGCTGGTATGGGAGTACTTTCAGCAGAGAGGGCCACACCCTGCTTTACATGCACACACTCATGTAAAGTAAAGAAATTAAGAGAGGAACAAGTAGAAAAACAAAGTCAAAATTCTACACAGCCTCTTTTTGCATCTACTACAAAACTTTTATATTTTACTAGTGCTCTCTAATCCAAATCACCATAGTTGGCTTTATATAAATTAATGCATGGCGAACTAAACAACTCCATGCATATTTCATGAATCCCTCTGTTTGTTTTAAGCGCTGTGCAGGAGTATTAAATAGGGGAATATTTGATGAAGAGCTTGAATGTTGAGGCTTGGCGCTCGTCCTGGAAGCCATTGTGACCTGCAGGCTCCACTTTCCAGGCAAACAATCATGCCACTGTTCTCTCACCTCAATGCCTCTGTCACGAACACTACTTCACCACCTTGTTCTGTGGTTCCCAGTGGGCTGTTGCAGTTGCATGCAAAGTAGATTTTAATGTTACCTCGTAATAAAGCACTTGACACAAACTTTAATGGGAATGTACACAGGATGGTTTCATATTGATAGCTACAGGTTAGTGTCAGAACTCACAACAGTACACGGTGACTGCAAGAGCAGCGTGGTTATTTTTGTACCTGTCCTTAGGTGGCATTATTTAGCAACGCGTGCTGCTTTTGTTAGTTTGTTAGTTCACCACTATCATGTTTAAATGGACAGGTCTGGGAGATTAATGTAGAAACCTTGTAAATATTCACCAGACAAAGTACAGCAGCACGAGAGAATATCAGGTTTATTGACATGAGCATGCTATACATTAGCAGGGGCCTCTATAAGCATATAGCCACTTGTTACTGAGGAGAAAATGAATTCCTTATTTAAAAAAAAAGTCACTCTAATAAACATTTTTTGCATGGTATTTTGGCATCCAGTGCATTTTTCTTTAAATAGCACAGCCCACTGTTTATCATTGATCTGAACAGTGATACTGTCAAGTCTTTGTCAGATGTTGATTTGGTTTTGGTGGAGTTTCACCCCTGGCATCTTCTTTGAATGTACACAATGCAATCAGGTGATACGAGTTACACAATGTGGGAGATTGAATTATGAGTTCAAAGATGTCACGAAACATCCCCTATAGAGACCACATTAAGTTTTGTTTTTATGTGATTACACAAAAGACACGTATTTAACATTCTCCACATGTGCAGATGTGCAATGGTGGTGTATTCAATTGTGTTTAATTGATGTAATTTTTTAATGTTTTTTAATCATTCTAACGACCTAACAAGCAATCTTTCGTTTAAGATTCGCTGTATGTCATTTAAAGTTGTAAACATTTCCTTTCATGGTGCTATTGGTTGAGAACATTGGTTTAATAATTAAAACGGTTTGGGTTATTTAGTTCTCCTACTAAATTGACTTTTAGAAACGAGAACAAAAATAAATAAATAATATATCGCAGTGTCATGTTAGCAGGCAATGCTATCTAAATCATATTGTCCATAATGGCTGAAATATCTAATGTTGAATCAACTGACTGATGAAGATTGCAATTTATACCCTAAGAACCATGTCACATTTGTTATTTTTCAGTAAGGAGTATGAAATATAAAATTATAAAGTATTTCCTGCAGACTTCCTAGTTTCTTTTATGTACTGTTGAGTTTATTTTATGCTCTAACCAGTCTAGGGAAGAGGAATAACAAGGGTTTAAGAGTTCCAGTTTGGTTACACTTTATTTTGATGGTCCACTTTAGACATGCTAAGTAACTTTGCAACTACATGTCAAATAACTCTAATTGGAGTATTAGTTGACTCGGGTTAGTAGAATAAGTTGTTGTTGCAAAATTACTTATTTTCAGTAGAAAGTCTGTTGGTGGACCATCAAAATAAAGTGTTAGCAGATGTTAAGCAGACTTCTAATACTCTAATGAGGGTTAGTTGACGTAGTTGTAGACATGTCTAAAGTGGACAATCAAAGTAAAGTTAGATGCCTAAATTCACTTTTTGAAATGACTGACAAAATAGTATAACATTTTATTTTATCAGTATATCACAAGAGGATACATTTTTTTTTTAAAAGCAAAACACATTAAAATGGTGCATCAACAACTTCTCAGGCAGGATATTGTGTAACATTTGCATTAAAAGCGAAACAAATTAAAACAAGACAATTAATATTATAAAACTGACTCTGAATTATGATTGCAGGAGGCACATTTGAATAACATAGTTTTCTAGTTATGTTTTCTCTTTTTTTTGTCATACTATTTCGGAATGCTTCTGAGGATTTGTAAAAAAACGTATTTCATGCACATTTCATGCACATTTGCTAAATCTGAACGGATTTCAACCGGAAATGCACAAAAATCGGATTTGGACTGACATGCCTTAATGAAGTCCGACCAGACCCATTCCTTGTCTTCTGTCTTCCTTCCTATTATCTCTGTGGATATGTTTTAAGCACACATATTAATCTCAAGACATTTCTCTAATGAGCATTCTCTAAAACCTGGTTTCACAGACAGTGCTTAGATTAAGCCAGGAGTAGGCCTTTGTTCAGTTAGGACATTTAAGTATCTCTTATAAACGTGCCTTAGAAAAAAAAACATTACTGTTGTGCATCTTGAAACAATATTTTAAGATATATCAGTGCAAGAAGCTTTCAGTTAAAAAAGCTCAAACATGCATTTTAGTCTGGGACTAGGCCTAAGCCTTGTCTGTGTAAAAACTTTTGTGTTAATGCTACTTACTTATGCCACAAATTCATGGCTTGTGCCTTTGGTTTTACCCAAAATCTCACTTGAAAAATGTTATTAAGTCTGGCACGCAACAGTCATGAAGAACCATAAAAAATGTACAGTGTGCGCACTTGACTTAATTCAGGTTTTGTGTGGTATCACCAGACTGAGCAACAAAGAAAAGTGAATCGTTTATCAGTTAGTCATACTGTATGAGTTTAGCATTGTCTGGACATGAAAGCTGTAATTTTGTTGTACACATTAGGTGGGGCCCAAAAGTGTCAATAACGCAATGTTTGGAATTTTTCCAGATCAAGATTTATGCAAGTATTTACTGGAGCATCTTTTTACTGTCTTGTTCACTGGGTTGTAACTTCCCCCGTTGAACTTGATACTTACTTTTACATGCTGATCTGTCTATTATTTATTACATGCTTCCATGTGTTACTTTTTTGACTGTAGCATATGTATCTGTCTTTTGGCAATGATAAAAAGATGGCAACAAACTTGTGAAATCTTAAAAAAGTATTACATTAAATATCTCCTTAGATTTCCTGTTGCAGTTGGATTTATTGACATTATAAGACATTATTGCTGCAACCCATTTTGCTTACAGCATTGTTATAAAGTACAGTGATATTAACTGCAGTGCATCTACTGTTGTGTGTGCATCTTGCAAAAGAACGAGTGAAATTCGGCTACATTTTAAAATGGAAACCACAATTTTTACCTAGTTTACTATAATGTCTCCTGCATTTTCAGAGTCTAATTTATGCAGCATTAAAAGTTAGAGAAGCTCTTGAGTTAAAATCTGAGAGTTGCATGATTGCTTAGACATATTCAGCATGTTGAAACATGGGATGGCTTCCTTTTCATGAAAGCCCCCCAATCACTAGTGAGTAAGAAGGGTCACACCCCTCCAGACCACGCCCCTTAAACCACACCCCTTTTCTTGTCCACACCCAAGCCTTTGAGATTAATTTCCATATATGGTTACAACACATCACAAAAACATGGCCTTATGAACTCATGAAATAACTGTCTTTATGAAATATAATGACATTTACTACTGGGTGGAGTTTATGCATAAAATGATTCCTGCAGACCGAAATCTCACAGTTTGCATTACATAATGGAAGTAAATGAAGAGAAGAAAATGTCCTGTGTATACATTATTTTTAACATCATACACCTTGTGTACACTTTCACTCTTGTACAACTCTATGTGTAATAATATACATTTTTAATATCAATGTGTGGGGCTGTTTGCTAGATTTATCTTTGCTAAATGATCACTTTTCCTTTTGGGTGTGTCTTTGATTATTCAGATGTATTGTAAAAGAATGCTGATGAAAGAAGATAAGAATGAAAGGAAGAAGAGATTCTTCAGTATGTGCTTATTCGATTTTTCATTGCTCTGAGAAATGCATTCATGGAATAAGCTGCAAGAACAGTTTTTTCTGTCAAAAGGAACTAGGAAACCAAACTTGTTCTTCCCACTTAATTGATACAGTAGACATGTCCATTCTATAGAGCAGGGGTGCCCAATCCTGTTCCTGGAGATCTACCTTCCTGCAGAGTTTAGCTCCAACCCTGAACAAACTCATCTGAACCATGCAGCTCATTAAGATCTTCAGGAACACTTGATAATTACAGGGAGGATGTGTTGGAACTGAACTCTGCAGAAAGGTATATCTCCAGGAACAGGATACAATATAGAGACTGTGTCTGTTCCCCGAATAGTAAGGTTAAATAATAAATCTACTATAGGATCTAGACAAAAAATCTGACCGTGATTGAACCAGAACATCACAAAATAAGTACAAAAACTATTTCTAAAGCTTGGGCTCTTAAACATTAGATTGCTTACACCTAAGGCGGTTATTGTAAATGACATTATCACAGATAATAGTTTTGATGTACTCTGCTATACTGAAACCTGGCTTAAACCGAATGATTATTTCGCTCTTAATGAGTCTACTCCACCAGGCTACTTTTGACGGGGATGCAACAATCTATATAGATATTCTTGATGTTACTCAGAAAACAGCCAGGGCCAGAGCCGAGCATAGATTAACAAATAAACAGACATCACCTGAGGTGAATATTCCATCATAGTGTAGTAGTAATGACTTCATGAATTTCTTCCCTGAGAAAATCTAAAGCATCACAAACACAATTATAAATGTACAACCTTTAATAGCGTTTTATGATTCAGCCTCAATTATCATCTCTCAAGAACAATCGCAATGCTTTTATAGGACAGGAAGAGCTAAATAAACTTATCATTGCATCTAAACCAACAACATGTTTGTTAGATCCAATACCTACTAAATTACTCAAAGAGTTGTTACCGCTAGCAGAAGAGCCTCTTCTCAATATTATTAACTCGTCTTTATCTCTAGGTCATGTCCCAAGACCGTTCAAGATGGTAGTTATTAAACCTCTCATTAAGAAACCACAACTAGATCCAAATTAGTTGGCATATTACAGACCCATTTTAAATCTTCCATTTACTGTACATCTAAAATACTAGAAAAAGTTGTGTCCGCTCAATTGTGCTCCTTCCCGCAAAGAGTGAAAATGATATCTATGAAAATCTCAGTCAGGATTCAAGCCCCATAATAGTACAGAAACAACACTATAGATCATGACATACTCTTAGATCGATTACCAAATTTCCACAAGTATTCAGGGAAAGGCAGTAAGGGTGGTTTAGATCGAACCTTTCCAAGTGAATGTCAGTAAATGATGGAGTGCCGCAAGGATCTGTGTTAGGCCCTCTGTTATTTTCAATATACATGCTGCCCCCGTGGTAATATTATTAGATTTGTTTCCACTGTTATGCAAATGATATTCAGTAAAATAGTTAATCAGGACCAGATGAAATCTCTAAATTATCCGAGTCTGTTAAAGGTATAAAATATTGGATGACCTGCAATTTTCTTTTATAAAATTCAGATAAGACAGAAGTATTACTTATTGGAACAGAAACCTGTACACAGAAGGATGTACTGTTACGTCATCCTCTAGTCTACAGTTAAAGTGTTATATTAGACAGCAACTTGTCTTTTTATATCGTATTTCATACGTTATAAAAACAGCTTTCTTCCACCTCAGAAACATCACACTATTGGGAACATGCTATCTGTTTCTGATGCAGACAAACTAGTTGCATGCATGATCTCTAGATTACTGGATTACTGTAATGCTTTACTAGCTGGTTGTCCTGCATCCTCAAAAAACAAGCTACAGTTACAAAATGCAGCTTCTTACCAGGTCAATAAAATATGATAATTACACCAATTTTAGCATCTCTACACCAGTTACCTAAGTTTTGTATCGATTACAAAGTGTTGCTACTGACCCAAAAAGGTCCTAAATTGTTCGGCTCCTGTGTATTTAACTGATCTTCTATCGCCCTATATCCACGCTCTTTAAGGTCACAAAACTTTTTGTTGTACAGTTATCAAATCCACTAAATGAGGAAGAGTGTTTTCACATTTTACTCCTAAACTGTGAAACAGCCGTCCTGGTGATGTGCATGGCTCAGACACACTCTCCAAGTTTAAATCTTAAAGACACATCTCTTTAATCAAGTGCACATACCCTGCATGGAAGCTTGACTTTTGACCTATGAATTGTGTCATTTCTGCACTAAAATAACAAACATAATTATTGTAATATCTGTTTTAAAGTATAATGTTTACCATTTTGTTTCATGTTACAGCTGATAATTGACCCATAATAAACACAAAAAACCCTAAAAATTTAAATCAAACAATTTAAATGAATGTGGCTAGTAAAATGGATAATTGGATATTCAATTAATAAGGATTACAATTAACCGTGTTATTAGTGTTTTAAAGATTAACTTTAAGTGAGTTAGATGACAGAAAAGATATTCTGAAATCGTGGAAAAATACAGGACCTTTCTTATTAAATATAATATATATTATACATATATTATATAGCTAAAATACAAGAGTATTTTAATATCGAGGGGGAAAAAAAGGATTGTTAAGCTTTACATTTGAAACATGAACCTTCTTCCTGACTTATAATTGTTGCTGGCTTTGCCTTCAAGCTTCTCAGAGACTTTGCAGAAACATTCTGATGCCTGTCAGCACAGGCTGAGGAATGCTTCAGGTTTCTCCTAAATCCTTGCAAAGCACATGGTTTATTGGAACACCATTCTTTCACATTTCTGTATAGTGAGAAACATTTTTGATGTTTCCTTATGTAAGAAAACCAAACTAAGTGTGCTTTCACATAAGTTTGCATGTGGTACGCGCGCAGCTCTTTGGAAAGAAGGAGCCCCCATGTGCAACTCTTTGGAAAGACTTTTCCCATGGGAGTGCCTTTAATTATTCAGATGATAGCTGAAACATCCTGTTCTGTCTCAGAGTCTCTAGGCTGAGTCAAAGGGCTGGGCCAACAAGCTCTTAGAAAGGTGTGAGATCGAGGCCCCTTTTCACTCATAAACCCAACTAAACCTGGACCAGCCAGGTGTGGTGATGGGCGTCTACAATAAATGTGAGTGCACATGGGAATTGGTGTATATGAAGTAAATGATTTGTCAAAGTCTACAGTTGCTTGGGTTTCACTTGACTTCTGTATCATGTTAAGTGGGATTCACAGATTTCACCATTTGAAAAGAATACACTTTCACATGCTTAGCAATCATTTAGGTTATCCATTTAAATAGGACTACAATATGCATGAAATTCTCTTAATTACTAACTAACATTTTTTGTCATATGTTGCTAATAGTTGACTAATTTTCAAATAATAATAATAAAAAAAAACTGTGCATGATTGTTGTAGTGTAATGATTTGCTAGTACTATTAGGCCTACCGGTTATATCATTCTCTGTGGCATATCTTCAATAAGATGTTCAACATTATTCACACATACTGTATCTTCTACACTTCACCGTAGTGCTTAACTAGAATGAATAGTAGTTGAACAATGTTAAACAATTAAAATTTGACAGTATCCACCAATGCAAATGAACAATACATGCAGACAATCATGCTAACAACAACACTGCAACAATATGCTCCTTCTTATAGCTGCCACATCTTAAAGCACAGTAAAATGTCTTCATCGCAACAGCCTCTATTTTGACCGACCTTCAAAGACTGTTGTTGAAGCTGATGCCTGGAAGAGTTTGGTTTGTGTTGTTGACATGCCGAGAAGACACTGTTTTCTGCAATGTGAAAGCAAATCCACTTTGCATAAACTTCATAAGGATGAGGACTCTGTCTTGAGTTGATATGGTAAAACCGAAGCCATCGTTACTGTTCATATCACTGTGAATCGAGTGCTGAGAAAGCATCCGGAGCTAAAATTCAGATATGCTAATCTGGCTAAATCCAACACGCGCTGTAAGCGGTAGACCAGTCACAACAGACTGAGCCATCTGACCAATCAGAACAGAGTAGACCAATCACAGCAGACTGAGCTATCTGACCAATCAGAACAGAGTAGACCAATCACAGCAGACTGAGCTATCTGACCAATCAGAACAGAGTAGACCAATCACAGCAGACTGAGCCATCTGACCAATCAGAGCAGAGTAGACCAATCACAGCAGACTGCGACATCTGACCAATCAGAGCAGAGTAGACCAATCACAGCAGTCTGAGTTATCTGACCAATCAGAGCAGAGTAGACCAATCACAGCAGACTGAGCCATCTGACCAATCAGAGTAGAGTAGTAGACCAATCACAACAGAGTGACCATCTGACCAATCAGAGCAGAGCAGAGCAGAGCAATCACAACAGACTGGCCATCTGACCAATCAGAGAAGAGTACAGTAGACCAATCACAACAGATTGACCATCTGACCAATCAGAGCAGAGTAGACCAATCACAACAAAGTGACCATCTGACCAATCAGAGCAGAGCAGACCAATCACAACAGAATGAGCCATTTGACCAATCAGAGCAGAGTAGACCAATCACAACAGACTGAGCCATCTGACCAATCAGAGCAGAGTAGACCAATCACAACAGAGTGACCATCTGACCAATCAGAGCAGAGTAGACCAATCACAACAGAGTGACCATCTGACCAATCAGAGCAGAGCAGACCAATCACAACAGAATGAGCCATTTGACCAATCAGAGCAGAGTAGACCAATCACAACAGAATGAGCCATTTGACCAATCAGAGCAGAGTAGACCAATCACAACAGACTGAGCCATCTGACCAATCAGAGCAGAGTAGACCAATCACAACAGAATGAGCCATTTGACCAATCAGAGCAGAGTAGACCAATCACAACAGAATGAGCCATTTGACCAATCAGAGCAGAGTAGACCAATCACAACATCCTAGTCATTTGACCAATCAGAGCAGAGTAGACCAATCACAACAAACTGAGCCATCTGACCAATCAGAGCAGAGCAGACCAATCACAAGAGACTGAGCCATTTGACCAATCAGAGCAGAGTAGACCAATCACAACATCCTAATCATTTGACCAATCAGAGCAGAGTAGACCAATCACAGCAGACTGGGCCATCTGACCCATCAGATTAGAGTAGACCAATCACAACAGACTGAGCCATCTGACCAATCAGAGCAGAGTAGACCAATCACAACAGACTGCGGCATCTGACCAATCAGAGCAGAGTAGACCAATCACAACAGACTGAGCCATCTGACCAATCAGAGCAGAGTAGGCCAATCACATCAGACTGAGCCATCTGACCAATCAGAGCAGAGTAGACCAATCACAACAGACTGCGGCATCTGACCAATCAGAGCAGAGTAGACCAATCACAACAGACTGGGCCATCTGACCAATCAGAGCAGAGTAGACCAATCACAACAGACTGAGCCATCTGACCAATCACAGCAGAGTAGACCAATCACAACAGACTGGGCCATCTGACCAATCAGAGCAGAGTAGACCAATCACAACAGACTGAGCCATCTGACCAATCAGAGCCAAGTAGACCAATCACAACATCCTAGTCATTTGACCAATCAGAGCAGAGCAGACCAATAACAAGAGACTGAGCCATTTGACCAATCAGAGCAGAGCAGACCAATCACAAGAGACTGAGCCATTTGACCAATCAGAGCAGAGTAGACCAATCACAACATCCTAGTCATTTGACCAATCAGAGCAGAGTAGGCTGGCGGTAAGGAGGGGTTTAGATTGACTGAACTGTTTTCAGACTCTTTGAGAAATGAGGTTATGGGAAATGTATATAAAGAGAAAACAACATTTAAAATAGCATAATAGTGGCACTTTAAAAAAATGTCGCATGAAACATGTCAGGAGTCTTCTGATGAAGGACACACATCTTTCTCTTCCTTCACTCATCTAGACCCCTTCATTATCTATGGTGTGATATAAACCACCTGTCCATGGTCTCAGGAACAGCAGCTCTGAACACACCAACTCATCTGAGACTTGAACCCACAACCTCTGAACACAACACTCAGCGTTCTTACAGCCTGAGCTAACAGTCTGTCAGATGCAAAGCATGTTGTTGTCTGTTCATGAACAGAGTCAATGGATCAAATGAATGGTCTCAAGTCTTTAGAAAATATGCCCGACTTAAAAAAAAACCCCGAAAAGACTTTTGGTTGAAACCCTTAATGATGACTCTTTTACAGATTTAAAATATAATGAAATGTAATAATTCATTGGAGATGGATACATTATACCAATATAGTATATGGTGCTGTGTTGCTTTGTTTTATTTTAATGCTGTTTTGTTTATTATTATATAAAACAAGTTATTACAATTAATTAAACTATCAGAAACATTTTGTTAATTGAAATACGGCTGAAAAAAAAGTATAAATATCTATGAAAAACCACATTTTTGCAAGCAAGCACAAAGATTTTGCAAACAAACGCAAAGTTTCTTGGGGGAATGCAAAACATTTGCGAGAGAATGCAAAAGCAGTGACTTATTATTTTTCCTCACATTTTTTTCCACCACCATGTGCCCTTCTTAAAGAGTTAGACTAATAAAACAATCCTTTCAACATCTACCACTGCAACACCGCCCCACACTATAATGAGGCATCACATATGACTTAAGTTATCTAGTGTTCCTGACACAGATCATAACTTGCCTTTGATAATTACCAGAAACAAAAAGGGCAAGGTCCCAACAATGCTTTTTAAAGGGCAAGGTCCCAACAATGGGTTTTACCTCTTGAGACCAGATCAAACTGGCATGAGCCAGCTTGTAGTGAAAAATGCTAAACTGACAATGGGAGGCATCTTTTTACTTTCCTGAATCACACATTTGGCCAGAGCATCATACGACTCATAAAGTACCCACAGAGAGAGTTTCTATTAGCTATCAGTTGAGACTTGCCCTCACAGAGTCATAAATTAATTGTTTGGTTTATGATCTATTTTGACTGTAAAACCTGTTGTTGCTTCTAGCTATTGGTGTAGCGAGTGTCACTGATATCATGACAGAATTTAGAAAATTTGGTTTTGTTTGTTGAATTTGTTGCTTAGTTGGCTAGTTTATTTATTTAGTTAGTGAATTGGATAGATTTTTTATTTTTTAGAACATTTATTAAAGGGATAGTTCACCTAAAAATGAAAATTATCCCATGATTTATCCACAAGTCATCCTAGGTGTATATGACATTTCAGACGAATACAATCAAGAGTTATATTAAAAGCTCTTCCAAGCTTTATAATGGCAGTGAATGGCTGTTTCTGTATTGAAGTAAAAGTGCATCTATCCATCATAAAAGTGCTCCACGCGACTCAGGGGGTTAATAGAAGTTCTGAAGCGATACGTTTGTGTAAGAAAAATATCCATATTTAAAACTTTACAAACTGTAATCTCTAACTCATACTAACTGTCACATCGCTTCAGAACTTCTATTAACGCATGGAGCAATTTTATGATGGATACATGCACTTTTACTTCAAAACAGAAACAGCCATTCACTGCCATTATAAAGCTTGGAAGAGCCATGAAATGTTTTAATATATCTCCGTTCGTATTCGTCTGAAAGACGTATCATATACACCTAGGATGACTTGAGGGTGAGTAAATCATGGGCTGATTTAGATTTTTGGGTGAACTATACCCCTTTAATAATTTAAATTAATTATTATTGAATTAATTTTGTTAATTGTTGCAATACAGCATCCCAACAACTTAGCAGGTTGGAAAAATTGAAAAATTTAATGGATGGAATATTGTTCATGAATAATACACAATTTTTATACTACTATTTAGTTCACTATTAATGCGCCAAGTACTACACTCTTAAAAAAAGTTTGATACTTCAAAATTTCTGCTTTGTTATACTTCAGTTTATGAGTGAAACTCATTCCGAAGTACATTTATTTCAATGCAACTTTTATGTAAGCTTATATAGAAATTAACATGAACTAAAACGATTAAATACTGCAAATCGTTCATTGTTAGTGCATGTGCGTATTTGTGTGTATATATTTAAATTCAACTTTATTGTGAAGTACCACCGTTTAGTTTAGTTTGAGTTCTTCAGTCACATATCTTAAAACTGCTGTCTTTTGCACATTTGACTGGGTAACACCTTTTTTACCCTGCAGTGCTTTTAGCAAAAGGCTCATAGTACTACAATGATTTTATTATGATGACATGTTGGACACACCTCAATCACTAGGGCATTTGAGAGCGTTTGCTGTTGGTGCGCTGTGTGAACATGTTGCCTTTTTATTATGAGTGTTAGAAAATCATATTATAATATTTAATTCAGAGTCGAGGCATTCGTTTCTTTAAAGACACTTGCTGAAAAACATGTTTTGTGAAAAGTGCCATGTACAATAAAGTAGCCACTTAGATTTAAACAAAAGAATGTGTGAATCAATTAGCAAAAGAGAGGATGGGCTTGAAACCTGTTCGGAAACTGTAGCACTTAGGCGTGTTCGGGAGGGTCTGTCACATTGTTCTGATTCGTCATGACCTCCGGGATAGACTGCAAATGGACATCTGAGAATCTAGAAACCCTTAGGTTATTTGACCCTAAAGGTGTGGTGGCCAAATCTGTTTTGTGTTTTCAGGATTCAGAGAGCATTCAATCCTGCAACTTTTGATGGTCTTGACAAGCAATTTTCTACAAAGAGAAAAGAAGAGTACCAGGAAGATGTCCAAAAGGCATGTATGAACTCATCAAAATACCACATATAGTGTATAATACACCACAAAGCTAAAACTAACATCTGATGTATTCTTTGTGCATCTCACATTAGTCAAGTTACTCTGTTGAAGACAATACAAAATATGAAGTCAAACAGTTTTTGAGTTTCATCTTCTGGCTGTGAGCTTGGTGTGCATGATCGAGCCTGTGCAACAGCTGGATCGTTACAAAAACGCTGTACATTTCCCACAGGCTTCTGCGGTGCACTGCATCTTTTTAATAATTGCAGTGACATGATTGCTGATGCTGAGCACTGAACTAGAGCTTGACTTTTCAGCGAGGGTGCAAGTGAGAAAGCAACATTATTTAATTGGTCGTTGAAGGTATTTGTACACAAAATGTGGTTAACATGCAACTTTTCATGCTTTTGCATAGATACTGAAATGTACAACATAATCTAAAACCCTAGCATTCACTGTAAACCCTAATGCTTGAAATACTTAACTGGTTTGAGTTGGACAAACTTACATTAAACACATGAGTTCAGTTGAATGAACTGCTGTGAGTATTTAGAACTTTCTTTTTGAACTCCTTTTGAGTTCACAGCACTCAAAATCTCATTCAACTTTTTTGAGTTCTGACAACTTATTACGGTTTACAGTGAAGTAAATAACTCATTTGATTTGCAAGATCTCAAAATAAAAAAAGTTAATTAACTAAATATTTGATGTTAAAGAGTTAGTTCACCCAAAAATGAAAAATCCGTTCATCTTTGGAACACAAATGAAGATATTTGTGTTGAAATCCGATGCCTCAGAAAGGCCTCCATTGACAACAATGACATTTCCTCTCTCAAGACGCATAAAAGACGTCGTTAAAAAGTCCATCTCACTACAGTGGTTCTACAATCATTTTATGAAGTAACGAGAGTAGTTTTTGTGTGCAAAAATAAAATAAAATTTAAATAACGACTTTATTTGACAAGTTCTTGTCTTCCGCCTCGGCCTCTGATGTGAACTCACGAAGCGTGAGAAACGTCATATTTTCACGCATGTGTCGCACATAAATGACAGAATTTCATTTTTGAGTGAACTATCCCTTTACTTGCTATCAAAATGTATGAGTTAGCCAACTCAAGTGCTTCAAGTTAGGAGCAATTAACATGCATGGGTACTGTAAACTCAAAACTTGATTATTCTGCTTACTTAAAATTGGGAACCTCATAACTCAAAAAAGTTGATGTAACTGTAATAAGCCCAACTTATTCGGGTTTACCGTGCATATGAACAACTGTAGAAATGTAAAGCAATTTTGCTTTTGTCTTATCGCCGTCCAAACACTGCCCTGACGTATAGGCTAAAACAATCCAAATTTGGGCTGTGAAAATGTAATAGATGCCATAGCCCAAGAATAGCCTAGTCATCTAGAACATGAACATGTCAAAGAAATTAAACCAAACACCCAGTTATCACTGTTGATTTGCTTACATGATGGAATATCATACATCGCGCAATTTATTTTGGGAAGTGGGTTACTCATAGCCAGACTATATTGGGTCCATAGTTAACCGAGACAAATGCAAAGAAAATGTACTCACATTTGCTCTCCTGTGATAAAACATGAGAGCAGTTGGGTTTTAGACCAAACATGGAGACTGAGAAAGACCTGGACGCATCAGTGAATGGTGAGATATTTTGCTAAATAAAATGATCCTGCCAGAACAATTGCGTGATATTATGTCTTGTTCCGTCTGTACATCTCAGTGAGCTTTTATGAGGGTTTACTCATGCGCAGGTGGATTTAGCATTTCCCGACATTTCAGTGTGGACGAGAAACTTTTGGAAAATGCTTGATTTTCAAACCTATCCGACATTGATAGAAAGAAGCGATCGTCTGGCTGAAGAACTGGCGACGTGACAGCCAATCAGTGGCACAGAAGAGTTTTGAAGACTGAACTTGGCATGAATGTTTTTGCTTTTTTATGCAGCTGTTTTTTTTTTTTTTGGTCACCTTAGTAACTGCTGCAGTGCACAGTCATGTGTAATTGGAGAATCAGTCATGCTAAGCAAAAACCTTTATTTTCTGTTGATGTTCTGGATGTTTGAACCTTGAAGACATCACAGAGAAGACAAATGACAAATGATTTTTTGCTGGGGTAAAGGGCCATTTGTGCCCCCTGTTTGTTCTCAAACCTATCTGTGAAATATATAGACGGTGTGCAGAAAGTGATATTTTCCGTTGGGTGAGGGGGAAATATCTCTTAAAATGTGACATTTCACTTAAGGCACATTCTTATTTGGTAGAATTATTTCGTTTGGTGCAATACATGAATGTTGTACAACTTTCTCTGCATTTATTCGTTTGATAGGTGCCTAAGTGATTTATAAGTAGGCAGTAACTAGTTAGTGAATAGAAGTGTCTGTATTCTAGTTGTTGATTTGGGAGTGAAAGAAAGGTGTGTCTGCATTTGTCCCACACCAAAAAGGATTTTGAAGGCAGCGTCTGATTTGTTTATATAACAATGGGAACATTAAATAAAGTAAATGAATACAGGCTTTAAACAGACAGAGGTGTTGAAAGTTTAATGTTTAAAAATGTGGATTGTGACTATAGGGTTATTTTTATAGTGATTTTATTGTTCTGTCAGTGTTTTTCACCCACCAGAAAGATTAGAAACACATGTGAACAAACACATTAAAATATGGATATAAATGTATTTTAAAGTGTCTGATTGAATGAGTGCAAATCAAATAATAAACTAAAATATGTAGTTGTTTTGTAGTATGGGATCTGTCTTTACAGGATAGTGAAGTCATCTGGCCTGTGTGTGCATATGGTGCAGCAACAGAGCATGTGAAAATGGTTTGAAAGGTGTGAACAAAGTGACTCTTGTTATAAATCGAAGGAATGCAGAATGTCTGACTGCATCACACCCAACCCAGTTATCAGCGCAAAACAACATAACTAAGTACTATAGTTCCCATTATAAACAATAATATACTGCAAGCGTAGCAACGTCATACATACTGTACTAGGAGCTATTTCCTTTTATTGCACTGCAAATCTGCTCCTGTAGCTCAAACATTGGAGCAATAAGGCCTGTTCACACCAAGGATGACACTTATAACAATAAAGATATGTAAAAGAGTAAAAGATTCCACACACACAGAGAAACAACATTTTTGGAATCACTTTCACAATGATTTTTTTCCAGATGAACGCCAAGAAATATGGATGCTTTTTTCCGCCACAGAATAAAGCATTTTAAAAGATAATTGCGACTTTATTTTCTCAGAATTGCATGATATAAAGTCAGAACTGTATGATATAAAGCCAGAACTGTATGATATAAAGTCAGAATAATGAGATAAAGTCAGAAATGTATGAGATAAAGTCAGAATTGTGTGATATAAAGTCAGAACTGTATGATATGAAGTCAGAATTATGAAACAAAGTCAGAATTGTGAGACATAGAGTAAGAATTGAGAGATATAAAGTCAGAATTGAGATATAGTCAGAATTGAGTGATATAAAGTCAGAATTTAGTGATATAAAGTCAGAATTGTGAGATATAAAGTCAGAATTACGAGATATAAAGTCAGAATTACGAGATATAAAGTCAGAATTGTGTGATATAAAGTCAGAATTGAGTGATATAAAGTCAGAATTTAGTGATATAAAGTCAGAATTGTGTGATATAAAGTCAGAATTGTGAGATATAAAGTCAGAATTGAGTGATATAAAGTCAGAATTACGAGATATAAAGTCAGAATTAAGAGATATAAAGTCACAATTGAGTGATATAAAGTCAGAATTGTGAGATATAAAGTCAAAATTGTGTGATATAAAGTCAGAATTGTGTGATATAAAGTCAGAATTACGATATAAAGTCACAATTGAGTGATATAAAGTAAAAATTGTGAGATATAAAGTCAGAATTACGAGATATAAAGTCACAATTGAGTGATATAAAGTCAGAATTGTGAGATATAAAGTCAGAATTACGAGATATAAAGTCAGAATTGTGAGATATAAAGTCAGAATTGTGAGATATAAAGTCAGAATTACGAGATATAAAGTCAGAATTGTGTGATATAAAGTCAGAATTACGAGATATAAAGTCAGAATTGAGTGATATAAAGTAAAAATTGTGTGATATAAAGTCAGAATTACGAGATATAAAGTCAGAATTGAGTGATATAAAGTCAGAATTGTGTGATATAAAGTCAGAATTGTGTGATATAAAGTCAGAATTGCGAGATATAAAGTCAGAATTGTGTGATATAAAGTCAGAATTGTGTGATATAAAGTCAGAATTGCGAGATATAAAGTCAGAATTGTGTGATATAAAGTCAGAATTGTGAGATATAAAGTCAGAAATGTGTGATATAAAGTCAGAATTGTGATATATAAAGTCAGAATTGTGAGATATAGTCAGAATTGTGTGATATAAAGTCAGAATTGTGAGATATAAAGTCAGAATTGTGTGATATAAAGTCAGAATTGTGAGATATAAAGTCAGAATTGTGAGATATAAAGTCAAAATTGTGGATATAAAGTCAGAATTGTGAGATATAAAGTCAGAATTGTGAGATATAAAGTCAGAATTGTGTGAAATAAAGTCAGAATTGTGAGATATAAAGTCAGAATTGTGAGATATAAAGTCAAAATTGTGTGATATAAAGTCAGAATTGTGAGATATAAAGTCAGAATTGCAAGATATAAAGTCAGAATTGAGTGATATAAAGTCAGAATTGTGAGATATAAAGTCAGAATTAGAGATACAAAGTCAGAATTGTGTGATATAAAGTCAGAATTGTGTCATATAAAGTCAGAATTGTGAGATATAAAGTCAGAATTGTGTGATATAAAGTCAGAATTGTGTGATATAAAGTCAGAATTATGAGATATAAAGTCAGAATTGTGTGATATAAAGTCAGAATTGTGTGATATAAAGTCAGAAATGTGTGATATAAAGTCAGAATTGTGAGATATAAAGTCAGAATTGTGTGATATAAAGTCAGAATTGTGAGATATAAAGTCAGAATTGAGTGATATAAAGTCAGAATTGAGTGATATAAAGTCAGAATTGTGTGATATAAAGTCAGAATTACGAGATATAAAGTCAGAATTGTGTGATATAAAGTCAGAATTGTGTGATATAAAGTCAGAATTGTGTGATATAAAGTCAGAATTGTGAGATATAAAGTCAGAATTGTGTGATATAAAGTCAGAATTGTGAGATATAAAGTCAGAATTGTGAGATATAAAGTCAGAATTGTGAGATATAAAGTCAGAATTGTGTGATATAAAGTCAGATTTGTGAGATATAAAGTCAGAACTGTGAGATATAAAGTCAGAATTACGAGATGTAAAGTCAGAATTGTGTGACATAAAGTCAGAATTGTGTGATATAAAGTCAGAATTGTGAGATATAAAGTCAGAATTGAGTGATATAAAGTCAGAATTGTGTGATATAAAGTCAGAATTACGAGATATAAAGTCAGAATTGAGTGATATAAAGTCAGAATTACGAGATATTAAGTCAGAATTACGAGATATAAAGTCAGAACTGTGAGATATAAAGTCAGAATTGTGTGATATAAAGTCAGAATTGTGTGATATAAAGTCAGAATTGTGAGATATAAAGTCAGAATTGTGAGATATAAAGTCAGAATTGTGTGAAATAAAGTCAGAATTGTGAGATATAAAGTCAGAATTGTGAGATATAAAGTCAGAATTGTGTGAAATAAAGTCAGAATTGTGAGATATAAAGTCAGAATTGTGTGAAATAAAGTCAGAATTGTGAGATATAAAGTCAGAATTGTGAGATATAAAGTCAGAATTGTGAGATATAAAGTCAAAATTGTGTGATATAAAGTCAGAATTGTGAGATATAAGTCAGAATTGCAAGATATAAAGTCAGAATTGAGTGATATAAAGTCAGAATTGTGAGATATAAAGTCAGAATTACGAGATGTAAAGTCAGAATTGTGTGATATAAAGTCAGAATTGTGTGATATAAAGTCAGAATTGTGTGATATAAAGTCAGAATTGTGTGATATAAAGTCAGAATTGTGTGATATAAAGTCAGAATTGTGTGATATAAAGTCAGAATTGTGTGATATAAAGTCAGAATTGAGTGATATAAAGTCAGAATTGTGAGATATAAAGTCAGAATTGTGTGATATAAAGTCAGAATTGTGTGATATAAAGTCAGAATTGTGTGATATAAAGTCAGAATTGTGAGATATAAAGTCAGAATTGAGTGATATAAAGTCAGAATTGTGTGATATAAAGTCAGAATTACGAGATATAAAGTCAGAATTGAGTGATATAAAGTCAGAATTACGAGATATTAAGTCAGAATTACGAGATATAAAGTCAGAACTGTGAGATATAAAGTCAGAATTGAGTGATATAAAGTCAGAATTGTGTGATATAAAGTCAGAATTGTGAGATATAAAGTCAGAATTGTGAGATATAAAGTCAGAATTGTGAGATATAAAGTCAGAATTGTGTGATATAAAGTCAGAATTGTGAGATATAAAGTCAGAATTGTGAGATATAAAGTCAGAATTGTGTGATATAAAGTCAGAATTGTGTGATATAAAGTCAGAATTGTGTGATATAAAGTCAGAATTGTGTGATATAAAGTCAGAATTGCGAGATATAAAGTCAGAATTGTGTGATATAAAGTCAGAATTGTGAGATATAAAGTCAGAATTGCGAGATATAAAGTCAGAATTGTGTGATATAAAGTAAGAATTGTGATATAAAGTCAGAATTGTGTGATATATAGTCAGAATTGTGAGATATAAAGTCAGAACTGTGAGATATAAAGTCAGAATTACGAGATGTAAAGTCAGAATTGAGTGATATAAAGTCAGAATTACGAGATATTAAGTCAGAATTACGAGATATAAAGTCAGAACTGTGAGATATAAAGTCAGAATTGAGTGATATAAAGTCTGAATTGTGAGATATAAAGTCAGAATTGTGTGATATAAAGTCAGAATTGTGTGATATAAAGTCAGAATTGTGTGATATAAAGTCAGAATTGTGAGATATAAAGTCAGAATTGTGAGATATAAAGTCAGAATTGTGAGATATAAAGTCAGAATTGTGAGATATAAAGTCAGAATTGTGATATAAAGTCAGAATTGTGTGATATAAAGTCAGAATTGTGAGATATAAAGTCAGAACTGTGAGATATAAAGTCAGAATTACGAGATGTAAAGTCAGAATTGTGTGACATAAAGTCAGAATTGTGTGATATAAAGTCAGAATTGTGAGATATAAAGTCAGAATTGAGTGATATAAAGTCAGAATTGTGTGATATAAAGTCAGAATTACGAGATATAAAGTCAGAATTGAGTGATATAAAGTCAGAATTGTGAGATATAAAGTCAGAATTGTGAGATATAAAGTCAGAATTGTGAGATATAAAGTCAGAATTGAGATATAAAGTCAGAATTGTGAGATATAAAGTCAGAATTGTGTGATATAAAGTCAGAATTGCAAGATATAAAGTCAGAATTGTGAGATATAAAGTCAGAATTGTGAGATATAAAGTCAGAATTGTGAGATATAAAGTCAGAATTGTGAGATATAAAGACAGAATTGTGAGATATAAAGTCAGAATTGTGAGATATAAAGTCAGAACTGCGAGATATAAAGTCAGAATTACGAGATGTAAAGTCAGAATTGTGAGATATAAAGTCAGAATTACGAGATGTAAAGTCAGAATTGTGTGACATAAAGTCAGAGTTGTGTGATATAAAGTCAGAATTGTGAGATATAAAGTCAGAATTGAGTGATATAAAGTCAGAATTGTGTGATATAAAGTCAGAATTACGAGATATAAAGTCAGAATTGAGTGATATAAAGTCAGAACTGTGAGATATAAAGTCAGAATTACGAGATGTAAAGTCAGAACTGTGAGATATAAAGTCAGAATTACGAGATGTAAAGTCAGAATTGTGTGACATAAAGTCAGAATTGTGTGATATAAAGTCAGAATTGTGAGATATAAAGTCAGAATTGAGTGATATAAAGTCAGAATTGTGTGATATAAAGTCAGAATTACGAGATATAAAGTCAGAATTGTGAGATATAAAGTCAGAACTGTGAGATATAAAGTCAGAATTACGAGATGTAAAGTCAGAACTGTGAGATATAAAGTCAGAATTACGAGATGTAAAGTCAGAATTGTGTGACATAAAGTCAGAATTGTGTGATATAAAGTCAGAATTGTGAGATATAAAGTCAGAATTGAGTGATATAAAGTCAGAATTGTGTGATATAAAGTCAAATTACGAGATATAAAGTCAGAATTGAGTGATATAAAGTCAGAATTGAGTGATATAAAGTCAGAATTGTGAGATATAAAGTCAGAATTGTGAGATATAAAGTCAGAATTGTGAGATATAAAGTCAGAACTGTGAGATATAAAGTCAGAATTACGAGATGTAAAGTCAGAATTGTGTGACATAAAGTCAGAATTGTGTGATATAAAGTCAGAATTGTGAGATATAAAGTCAGAATTGAGTGATATAAAGTCAGAATTGTGTGATATAAAGTCAGAATTACGAGATATAAAGTCAGAATTGAGTGATATAAAGTCAGAATTACGAGATATTAAGTCAGAATTACGAGATATAAAGTCAGAACTGTGAGATATAAAGTCAGAATTGTGTGATATAAAGTCAGAATTGTGTGATATAAAGTCAGAATTGTGAGATATAAAGTCAGAATTGTGAGATATAAAGTCAGAATTGTGTGATATAAAGTCAGAATTGTGAGATATAAAGTCAGAAATGTGAGATATAAAGTCAAAATTGTGGATATAAAGTCAGAATTGTGAGATATAAAGTCAGAATTGTGAGATATAAAGTCAGAATTGTGTGAAATAAAGTCAGAATTGTGAGATATAAAGTCAGAATTGTGAGATATAAAGTCAAAATTGTGTGATATAAAGTCAGAATTGTGAGATATAAAGTCAGAATTGCAAGATATAAAGTCAGAATTGAGTGATATAAAGTCAGAATTGTGAGATATAAAGTCAGAATTGAGATACAAAGTCAGAATTGTGTGATATAAAGTCAGAATTGTGTCATATAAAGTCAGAATTGTGAGATATAAAGTCAGAATTGTGTGATATAAAGTCAGAATTGTGTGATATAAAGTCAGAATTATGAGATATAAAGTCAGAATTGTGTGATATAAAGTCAGAATTGTGTGATATAAAGTCAGAAATGTGTGATATAAAGTCAGAATTGTGAGATATAAAGTCAGAATTGTGTGATATAAAGTCAGAATTGTGAGATATAAAGTCAGAATTGAGTGATATAAAGTCAGAATTGAGTGATATAAAGTCAGAATTGTGTGATATAAAGTCAGAATTACGAGATATAAAGTCAGAATTGTGTGATATAAAGTCAGAATTGTGTGATATAAAGTCAGAATTGTGTGATATAAAGTCAGAATTGTGAGATATAAAGTCAGAATTGTGTGATATAAAGTCAGAATTGTGAGATATAAAGTCAGAATTGTGAGATATAAAGTCAGAATTGTGTGATATAAAGTCAGATTTGTGAGATATAAAGTCAGAACTGTGAGATATAAAGTCAGAATTACGAGATGTAAAGTCAGAATTGTGTGACATAAAGTCAGAATTGTGTGATATAAAGTCAGAATTGTGAGATATAAAGTCAGAATTGAGTGATATAAAGTCAGAATTGTGTGATATAAAGTCAGAATTACGAGATATAAAGTCAGAATTGAGTGATATAAAGTCAGAATTACGAGATATTAAGTCAGAATTACGAGATATAAAGTCAGAACTGTGAGATATAAAGTCAGAATTGTGTGATATAAAGTCAGAATTGTGTGATATAAAGTCAGAATTGTGAGATATAAAGTCAGAATTGTGAGATATAAAGTCAGAATTGTGAAATAAAGTCAGAATTTTGAGATATAAAGTCAGAATTGTGAGATATAAAGTCAGAATTGTGTGAAATAAAGTCAGAATTGTGAGATATAAAGTCAGAATTGTGTGAAATAAAGTCAGAATTGTGAGATATAAAGTCAGAATTGTGAGATATAAAGTCAGAATTGTGAGATATAAAGTCAAAATTGTGTGATATAAAGTCAGAATTGTGAGATATAAGTCAGAATTGCAAGATATAAAGTCAGAATTGAGTGATATAAAGTCAGAATTGTGAGATATAAAGTCAGAATTACGAGATGTAAAGTCAGAATTGTGTGATATAAAGTCAGAATTGTGTGATATAAAGTCAGAATTGTGTGATATAAAGTCAGAATTGTGTGATATAAAGTCAGAATTGTGTGATATAAAGTCAGAATTACGAGATATAAAGTCAGAATTGTGTGATATAAAGTCAGAATTGTGTGATATAAAGTCAGAATTGTGTGATATAAAGTAAGAATTACGAGATATAAAGTCAGAATTGTGTGATATAAAGTCAGAATTGTGTGATATAAAGTCAGAATTGTGTGATATAAAGTCAGAATTGTGTGATATAAAGTCAGAATTACGAGATATAAAGTCAGAATTGTGTGATATAAAGTCAGAATTGTGTGATATAAAGTCAGAATTGTGAGATATAAAGTCAGAATTGAGTGATATAAAGTCAGAATTGAGTGATATAAAGTCAGAATTGTGAGATATAAAGTCAGAATTGTGAGATATAAAGTCAGAATTGTGAGATATAAAGTCAGAATTGTGAGATATAAAGTCAAAATTGTGTGATATAAAGTCAGAATTGTGATATAAAGTCAGAATGTGAGATATAAAGTCAGAAATGTGAGATATAAAGTCAGAATTGAGTGATATAAAGTCAGAATTGTGTGATATAAAGTCAGAATTGTGAGATATAAAGTCAGAATTGAGTGATATAAAGTCAGAATTGTGTGATATAAAGTCAGAATTGTGAGATATAAAGTCAGAATTGTGATATAAAGTCAGAATTGTGTGATATAAAGTCAGAATTGTGAGATATACAGTCAGAATTGTGTGATATAAAGTCAGAATTGCGAGATATAAAGTCAGAATTGAGTGATATAAAGTCAGAATTGTGAGATATAAAGTCAGAATTACGAGATGTAAAGTCAGAATTGTGTGATATAAAGTCAGAATTGTGTGATATAAAGTCAGAATTGTGAGATATAAAGTCAGAATTGAGTGATATAAAGTCAGAATTGTGTGATATAAAGTCAGAATTACGAGATATAAAGTCAGAATTGAGTGATATAAAGTCAGAATTACGAGATATTAAGTCAGAATTACGAGATATAAAGTCAGAACTGTGAGATATAAAGTCAGAATTGAGTGATATAAAGTCAGAATTGTGAGATATAAAGTCAGAATTGTGTGATATAAAGTCAGAATTGTGAGATATAAAGTCAGAATTGTGAGATATAAAGTCAGAATTGTGTGATATAAAGTCAGAATTGTGTGATATAAAGTCAGAATTGTGTGATATAAAGTCAGAATTGTGTGATATAAAGTCAGAATTGCGAGATATAAAGTCAGAATTGTGTGATATAAAGTCAGAATTGTGAGATATAAAGTCAGAATTCGAGATATAAAGTCAGAATTGTGTGATATAAAGTAAGAATTGTGATATAAAGTCAGAATTGTGTGATATATAGTCAGAATTGTGAGATATAAAGTCAGAACTGTGAGATATAATGTCAGAATTACGAGATGTAAAGTCAGAATTGAGTGATATAAAGTCAGAATTACGAGATATTAAGTCAGAATTACGAGATATAAAGTCAGAACTGTGAGATATAAAGTCAGAATTGAGTGATATAAAGTCAGAATTGTGAGATATAAAGTCAGAATTGTGTGATATAAAGTCAGAATTGTGTGATATAAAGTCAGAATTGTGTGATATAAAGTCAGAATTGTGAGATATAAAGTCAGAATTGTGAGATATAAAGTCAGAATTGTGAGATATAAAGTCAGAATTGTGAGATATAAAGTCAGAATTGTGATATAAAGTCAGAATTGTGTGATATAAAGTCAGAATTGTGAGATATAAAGTCAGAACTGTGAGATATAAAGTCAGAATTACGAGATGTAAAGTCAGAATTGTGTGACATAAAGTCAGAATTGTGTGATATAAAGTCAGAATTGTGAGATATAAAGTCAGAATTGTGTGATATAAAGTCAGAATTGTGAGATATAAAGTCAGAATTGAGTGATATAAAGTCAGAATTGAGTGATATAAAGTCAGAATTGTGTGATATAAAGTCAGAATTACGAGATATAAAGTCAGAATTGTGTGATATAAAGTCAGAATTGTGTGATATAAAGTCAGAATTGTGTGATATAAAGAAAGAATTGTGAGATATAAAGTCAGAATTGTGATATAAAGTCAGAATTGTGAGATATAAAGTCAGAATTGTGAGATATAAAGTCAGAATTGTGTGATATAAAGTCAGATTTGTGAGATATAAAGTCAGAACTGTGAGATATAAAGTCAGAATTACGAGATGTAAAGTCAGAATTGTGTGACATAAAGTCAGAATTGTGATATAAAGTCAGAATTGTGAGATATAAAGTCAGAATTGAGTGATATAAAGTCAGAATTGTGTGATATAAAGTCAGAATTACGAGATATAAAGTCAGAATTGTGATATAAAGTCAGAATTACGAGATATTAAGTCAGAATTACGAGATATAAAGTCAGAACTGTGAGATATAAAGTCAGAATTGTGTGATATAAAGTCAGAATTGTGTGATATAAAGTCAGAATTGTGAGATATAAAGTCAGAATTGTGAGATATAAAGTCAGAATTGTGTGAAATAAAGTCAGAATTTTGAGATATAAAGTCAGAATTGTGAGATATAAAGTCAGAATTGTGTGAAATAAAGTCAGAATTGTGAGATATAAAGTCAGAATTGTGTGAAATAAAGTCAGAATTGTGAGATATAAAGTCAGAATTGTGAGATATAAAGTCAGAATTGTGAGATATAAAGTCAAAATTGTGTGATATAAAGTCAGAATTGTGAGATATAAGTCAGAATTGCAAGATATAAAGTCAGAATTGAGTGATATAAAGTCAGAATTGTGAGATATAAAGTCAAATTACGAGATGTAAAGTCAGAATTGTGTGATATAAAGTCAGAATTGTGTGATATAAAGTCAGAATTGTGTGATATAAAGTCAGAATTGTGTGATATAAAGTCAGAATTGTGTGATATAAAGTCAGAATTACGAGATATAAAGTCAGAATTGTGTGATATAAAGTCAGAATTGTGTGATATAAAGTCAGAATTGTGTGATATAAAGTAAGAATTACGAGATATAAAGTCAGAATTGTGTGATATAAAGTCAGAATTGTGTGATATAAAGTCAGAATTGTGTGATATAAAGTCAGAATTGTGTGATATAAAGTCAGAATTACGAGATATAAAGTCAGAATTGTGTGATATAAAGTCAGAATTGTGTGATATAAAGTCAGAATTGTGAGATATAAAGTCAGAATTGAGTGATATAAAGTCAGAATTGAGTGATATAAAGTCAGAATTGTGAGATATAAAGTCAGAATTGTGAGATATAAAGTCAGAATTGTGAGATATAAAGTCAGAATTGTGAGATATAAAGTCAAAATTGTGTGATATAAAGTCAGAATTGAGTGATATAAAGTCAGAATTGTGAGATATAAAGTCAGAAATGTGAGATATAAAGTCAGAATTGTGTGATATAAAGTAAGAATTGTGATATAAAGTCAGAATTGTGTGATATATAGTCAGAATTGTGAGATATAAAGTCAGAACTGTGAGATATAATGTCAGAATTACGAGATGTAAAGTCAGAATTGAGTGATATAAAGTCAGAATTACGAGATATTAAGTCAGAATTACGAGATATAAAGTCAGAACTGTGAGATATAAAGTCAGAATTGAGTGATATAAAGTCAGAATTGTGAGATATAAAGTCAGAATTGTGTGATATAAAGTCAGAATTGTGTGATATAAAGTCAGAATTGTGTGATATAAAGTCAGAATTGTGAGATATAAAGTCAGAATTGTGAGATATAAAGTCAGAATTGTGAGATATAAAGTCAGAATTGTGAGATATAAAGTCAGAATTGTGATATAAAGTCAGAATTGTGTGATATAAAGTCAGAATTGTGAGATATAAAGTCAGAACTGTGAGATATAAAGTCAGAATTACGAGATGTAAAGTCAGAATTGTGTGACATAAAGTCAGAATTGTGTGATATAAAGTCAGAATTGTGAGATATAAAGTCAGAATTGTGTGATATAAAGTCAGAATTGTGAGATATAAAGTCAGAATTGAGTGATATAAAGTCAGAATTGAGTGATATAAAGTCAGAATTGTGTGATATAAAGTCAGAATTACGAGATATAAAGTCAGAATTGTGTGATATAAAGTCAGAATTGTGTGATATAAAGTCAGAATTGTGTGATATAAAGAAAGAATTGTGAGATATAAAGTCAGAATTGTGATATAAAGTCAGAATTGTGAGATATAAAGTCAGAATTGTGAGATATAAAGTCAGAATTGTGTGATATAAAGTCAGATTTGTGAGATATAAAGTCAGAACTGTGAGATATAAAGTCAGAATTACGAGATGTAAAGTCAGAATTGTGTGACATAAAGTCAGAATTGTGTGATATAAAGTCAGAATTGTGAGATATAAAGTCAGAATTGAGTGATATAAAGTCAGAATTGTGTGATATAAAGTCAGAATTACGAGATATAAAGTCAGAATTGAGTGATATAAAGTCAAATTACGAGATATTAAGTCAGAATTACGAGATATAAAGTCAGAACTGTGAGATATAAAGTCAGAATGTGTGATATAAAGTCAGAATTGTGTGATATAAAGTCAGAATTGTGAGATATAAAGTCAGAATTGTGAGATATAAAGTCAGAATTGTGAAATAAAGTCAGAATTTTGAGATATAAAGTCAGAATTGTGAGATATAAAGTCAGAATTGTGTGAAATAAAGTCAGAATTGTGAGATATAAAGTCAGAATTGTGTGAAATAAAGTCAGAATTGTGAGATATAAAGTCAGAATTGTGAGATATAAAGTCAGAATTGTGAGATATAAAGTCAAAATTGTGTGATATAAAGTCAGAATTGTGAGATATAAGTCAGAATTGCAAGATATAAAGTCAGAATTGAGTGATATAAAGTCAGAATTGTGAGATATAAAGTCAGAATTACGAGATGTTAAGTCAGAATTGTGTGATATAAAGTCAGAATTGTGTGATATAAAGTCAGAATTGTGTGATATAAAGTCAGAATTGTGTGATATAAAGTCAGAATTGTGTGATATAAAGTCAGAATTACGAGATATAAAGTCAGAATTGTGTGATATAAAGTCAGAATTGTGTGATATAAAGTCAGAATTGTGTGATATAAAGTAAGAATTACGAGATATAAAGTCAGAATTGTGTGATATAAAGTCAGAATTGTGTGATATAAAGTCAGAATTGTGTGATATAAAGTCAGAATTGTGTGATATAAAGTCAGAATTACGAGATATAAAGTCAGAATTGTGTGATATAAAGTCAGAATTGTGTGATATAAAGTCAGAATTGTGAGATATAAAGTCAGAATTGAGTGATATAAAGTCAGAATTGAGTGATATAAAGTCAGAATTGTGAGATATAAAGTCAGAATTGTGAGATATAAAGTCAGAATTGTGAGATATAAAGTCAGAATTGTGAGATATAAAGTCAAAATTGTGTGATATAAAGTCAGAATTGAGTGATATAAAGTCAGAATTGTGAGATATAAAGTCAGAAATGTGAGATATAAAGTCAGAATTGAGTGATATAAAGTCAGAATTGTGTGATATAAAGTCAGAATTGTGAGATATAAAGTCAGAATTGAGTGATATAAAGTCAGAATTGTGTGATATAAAGTCAGAATTGTGA
This sequence comes from Gobiocypris rarus, assembly GCA_023029165.1. Taxonomy (NCBI): domain Eukaryota; kingdom Metazoa; phylum Chordata; class Actinopteri; order Cypriniformes; family Gobionidae; genus Gobiocypris; species Gobiocypris rarus. Next base: position 23,706,073 of record CM040933.1, read on the forward strand.
GATATAAAGTCAGAATTGTGATATAAAGTCAGAATTGTGTGATATAAAGTCAGAATTGTGAGATATACAGTCAGAAGTGTGATATAAAGTCAGAATTGGAGATATAAAGTCAGAATTGAGTGATATAAAGTCAGAATTGTGAGATATAAAGTCAGAATTACGAGATGTAAAGTCAGAATTGTGTGATATAAAGTCAGAATTGTGTGATATAAAGTCAGAATTGTGAGATATAAAGTCAGAATTGAGTGATATAAAGTCAGAATTGTGTGATATAAAGTCAGAATTACGAGATATAAAGTCAGAATTGAGTGATATAAAGTCAGAATTACGAGATATTAAGTCAGAATTACGAGATATAAAGTCAGAATTGAGTGATATAAAGTCAGAATTGTGTGATATAAAGTCAGAATTGTGATATATAAAGTCAGAATTGTGTGATATAAAGTCAGAATTGTGTGATATAAAGTCAGAATTGTGTGACATAAAGTCAGAATTGTGTGATATAAAGTCAGAATTGTGAGATATAAAGTCAGAATTGATATAAAGTCAGAATTGTGTGATATAAAGTCAGCATTACGAGATATAAAGTCAGAATTGAGTGATATAAAGTCAGAACTGTGAGATATAAAGTCAAATTACGAGATGTAAAGTCAGAACTGTGAGATATAAAGTCAGAATTACGAAATGTAAAGTCAGAATTGTGTGACATAAAGTCAGAATTGTGTGATATAAAGTCAGAATTGTGAGATATAAAGTCAGAATTGAGTGATATAAAGTCAGAATTGTGTGATATAAAGTCAGAATTACGAGATATAAAGTCAGAATTGTGAGATATAAAGTCAGAACTGTGAGATATAAAGTCAGAATTACGAGATGTAAAGTCAGAACTGTGAGATATAAAGTCAGAATTACGAGATGTAAAGTCAGAATTGTGTGACATAAAGTCAGAATTGTGTGATATAAAGTCAGAATTGTGAGATAAAAAGTCAGAATTGAGTGATATAAAGTCAGAATTGTGTGATATAAAGTCAAATTAGATATAAAGTCAGAATTGAGTGATATAAAGTCAGAATTGAGTGATATAAAGTCAGAATTGTGAGATATAAAGTCAGAATTGTGAGATATAAAGTCAGAATTGTGAGATATAAAGTCAGAACTGTGAGATATAAAGTCAAATTACGAGATGTAAAGTCAGAATTGTGTGACATAAAGTCAGAATTGTGTGATATAAAGTCAGAATTGTGAGATATAAAGTCAGAATTGAGTGATATAAAGTCAGAATTGTGTGATATAAAGTCAGAATTACGAGATATAAAGTCAGAATTGAGTGATATAAAGTCAGAATTACGAGATATTAAGTCAGAATTACGAGATATAAAGTCAGAACTGTGAGATATAAAGTCAGAATTGTGTGATATAAAGTCAGAATTGTGTGATATAAAGTCAGAATTGTGAGATATAAAGTCAGAATTGTGAGATATAAAGTCAGAATTGTGTGAAATAAAGTCAGAATTGTGAGATATAAAGTCAGAATTGTGAGATATAAAGTCAGAATTGTGTGAAATAAAGTCAGAATTGTGAGATATAAAGTCAGAATTGTGTGAAATAAAGTCAGAATTGTGAGATATAAAGTCAGAATTGTGAGATATAAAGTCAGAATTGTGAGATATAAAGTCAAAATTGTGTGATATAAAGTCAGAATTGTGAGATATAAGTCAGAATTGCAAGATATAAAGTCAGAATTGAGTGATATAAAGTCAGAATTGTGAGATATAAAGTCAGAATTACGAGATGTAAAGTCAGAATTGTGTGATATAAAGTCAGAATTGTGTGATATAAAGTCAGAATTGTGTGATATAAAGTCAGAATTGTGTGATATAAAGTCAGAATTGTGTGATATAAAGTCAGAATTACGAGATATAAAGTCAGAATTGTGTGATATAAAGTCAGAATTGTGTGATATAAAGTCAGAATTGTGTGATATAAAGTAAGAATTACGAGATATAAAGTCAGAATTGTGTGATATAAAGTCAGAATTGTGTGATATAAAGTCAGAATTGTGTGATATAAAGTCAGAATTGTGTGATATAAAGTCAGAATTACGAGATATAAAGTCAGAATTGTGTGATATAAAGTCAGAATTGTGAGATATAAAGTCAGAAATGTGAGATATAAAGTCAGAATTGAGTGATATAAAGTCAGAATTGTGTGATATAAAGTCAGAATTGTGAGATATAAAGTCAGAATTGAGTGATATAAAGTCAGAATTGTGTGATATAAAGTCAGAATTGTGAGATATAAAGTCAGAATTGTGTGATATAAAGTCAGAATTGTGAGATATAAAGTCAGAATTGTGAGATATAAAGTCAGAATTGTGATATAAAGTCAGAATTGTGTGTTATAAAGTCAGAATTGTGAGATATAAAGTCAAAATTGTGTGATATAAAGTCAGAATTGAGTGATATAAAGTCAGAATTGAGTGATATAAAGTCAGAATTGTGAGATATAAAGTCAGAATTGTGATATAAAGTCAGAAAATGTGAGATATAAAGTCAGAATTGTGATATAAAGTCAGAATAGTATGATATAAAGTCAGAATTGTGAGATATAAAGTCAGATTTGTGAGATATAAAGTCAGAATTGTGATATAAAGTCAGAATTGCAAGATATAAAGTCAGAATTGTGAGATATAAAGTCAGAATTGTGAGATATAAAGTCAGAATTGCAAGATATAAAGTCAGAATTGCAAGGTATAAAGTCAGAATTGCAAGATATAAAGTCAGAATTGTGTGAAATAAAGTCAAATTGCAAGATATAAAGTCAGAATTGAGTGATATAAAGTCAGAATTGAGTGATATAAAGTCAGAATTGTGTGATATAAAGTCAGAATTGAAGGATATAAAGTCAGAATTGTGAGATATAAAGTCAGAATTGTGAGATATAAAGTCAAAATTGTGTGATATAAAGTCAAAATTGTGTGATATAAAGTCAGAATTGTGTGATATAAAGTCAGAATTGTGAGATATAAAGTCAGAATTGAGTGATATAAAGTCAGAATTGAGTGATATAAAGTCAGAATTGAGTGATATAAAGTCAGAATTGTGTGATATAAAGTCAGAATTGTGATATATAAAGTCAGAATTGTGTGATATAAAGTCAGAATTGTGTGATATAAAGTCAGAATTGTGTGACATAAAGTCAGAATTGTGTGATATAAAGTCAGAATTGTGAGATATAAAGTCAGAATTGAGTGATATAAAGTCAGAATTGTGTGATATAAAGTCAAATTACGAGATATAAAGTCAGAATTGAGTGATATAAAGTCAGAACTGTGAGATATAAAGTCAGAATTACGAGATGTAAAGTCAGAACTGTGAGATATAAAGTCAGAATTACGAGATGTAAAGTCAGAATTGTGTGACATAAAGTCAGAATTGTGTGATATAAAGTCAGAATTGTGAGATATAAAGTCAGAATTGAGTGATATAAAGTCAGAATTGTGTGATATAAAGTCAGAATTACGAGATATAAAGTCAGAATTGTGAGATATAAAGTCAGAACTGTGAGATATAAAGTCAGAATTACGAGATGTAAAGTCAGAACTGTGAGATATAAAGTCAGAATTACGAGATGTAAAGTCAGAATTGTGTGACATAAAGTCAGAATTGTGTGATATAAAGTCAGAATTGTGAGATATAAAGTCAGAATTGAGTGATATAAAGTCAGAATTGTGTGATATAAAGTCAGAATTACGAGATATAAAGTCAGAATTGAGTGATATAAAGTCAGAATTGAGTGATATAAAGTCAGAATTGTGAGATATAAAGTCAGAATTGTGAGATATAAAGTCAGAATTGTGAGATATAAAGTCAGAACTGTGAGATATAAAGTCAGAATTACGAGATGTAAAGTCAGAATTGTGTGACATAAAGTCAGAATTGTGTGATATAAAGTCAGAATTGTGAGATATAAAGTCAGAATTGAGTGATATAAAGTCAGAATTGTGTGATATAAAGTCAGAATTACGAGATATAAAGTCAGAATTGAGTGATATAAAGTCAGAATTACGAGATATTAAGTCAGAATTACGAGATATAAAGTCAGAACTGTGAGATATAAAGTCAGAATTGTGTGATATAAAGTCAGAATTGTGTGATATAAAGTCAGAATTGTGAGATATAAAGTCAGAATTGTGAGATATAAAGTCAGAATTGTGAGATATAAAGTCAGAATTGTGTGAAATAAAGTCAGAATTGTGAGATATAAAGTCAGAATTGTGTGAAATAAAGTCAGAATTGTGAGATATAAAGTCAGAATTGTGAGATATAAAGTCAGAATTGTGAGATATAAAGTCAAAATTGTGTGATATAAAGTCAGAATTGTGAGATATAAGTCAGAATTGCAAGATATAAAGTCAGAATTGAGTGATATAAAGTCAGAATTGTGAGATATAAAGTCAGAATTACGAGATGTAAAGTCAGAATTGTGTGATATAAAGTCAGAATTGTGTGATATAAAGTCAGAATTGTGTGATATAAAGTCAGAATTGTGTGATATAAAGTCAGAATTGTGTGATATAAAGTCAGAATTACGAGATATAAAGTCAGAATTGTGTGATATAAAGTCAGAATTGTGTGATATAAAGTCAGAATTGTGATATAAAGTAAAATTACGAGATATAAAGTCAGAATTGTGTGATATAAAGTCAGAATTGTGTGATATAAAGTCAGAATTGTGTGATATAAAGTCAGAATTGTGTGATATAAAGTCAGAATTACGAGATATAAAGTCAGAATTGTGTGATATAAAGTCAGAATTGTGTGATATAAAGTCAGAATTGTGAGATATAAAGTCAGAATTGAGTGATATAAAGTCAGAATTGAGTGATATAAAGTCAGAATTGTGAGATATAAAGTTAGAATTGTGAGATATAAAGTCAGAATTGTGAGATATAAAGTCAGAATTGTGAGATATAAAGTCAGAATTGTGAGATATAAAGTCAAAATTGTGTGATATAAAGTCAGAATTGAGTGATATAAAGTCAGAATTGTGAGATATAAAGTCAGAAATGTGAGATATAAAGTCAGAATTGAGTGATATAAAGTCAGAATTGTGTGATATAAAGTCAGAATTGTGAGATATAAAGTCAGAATTGAGTGATATAAAGTCAGAATTGTGTGATATAAAGTCAGAATTGTGAGATATAAAGTCAGAATTGAGTGATATAAAGTCAGAATTGTGAGATATAAAGTCAGAATTGTGAGATATAAAGTCAGAATTGAGTGATATAAAGTCAGAATTGTGTGATATAAAGTCAGAATTGTGAGATATAAAGTCAAAATTGTGTGATATAAAGTCAGAATTGAGTGATATAAAGTAGAATTGAGTGATATAAAGTCAGAATTGTGAGATATAAAGTCAGAATTGTGAGATATAAAGTCAGAATTGTGAAATAAAGTCAGAATTGCAAGATATAAAGTCAGAATTGAGTGATATAAAGTCAGAATTGTGAGATATAAAGTCAGAATTACGAGATATAAAGTCAGAATTGAGTGATATAAAGTCAGAATTACGAGATATTAAGTCAGAATTACGAGATATAAAGTCAGAACTGTGAGATATAAAGTCAGAATTGTGTGATATAAAGTCAGAATTGTGTGATATAAAGTCAGAATTGTGAGATATAAAGTCAGAATTGTGAGATATAAAGTCAGAATTGTGAGATATAAAGTCAGAATTGTGTGAAATAAAGTCAGAATTGTGAGATATAAAGTCAGAATTGTGTGAAATAAAGTCAGAATTGTGAGATATAAAGTCAGAATTGTGAGATATAAAGTCAGAATTGTGAGATATAAAGTCAAAATTGTGTGATATAAAGTCAGAATTGTGAGATATAAGTCAGAATTGCAAGATATAAAGTCAGAATTGAGTGATATAAAGTCAGAATTGTGAGATATAAAGTCAGAATTACGAGATGTAAAGTCAGAATTGTGTGATATAAAGTCAGAATTGTGTGATATAAAGTCAGAATTGTGTGATATAAAGTCAGAATTGTGTGATATAAAGTCAGAATTGTGTGATATAAAGTCAGAATTACGAGATATAAAGTCAGAATTGTGTGATATAAAGTCAGAATTGTGTGATATAAAGTCAGAATTGTGATATAAAGTCAGAATTACGAGATATAAAGTCAGAATTGTGTGATATAAAGTCAGAATTGTGTGATATAAAGTCAGAATTGTGTGATATAAAGTCAGAATTGTGTGATATAAAGTCAGAATTGAGTGATATAAAGTCAGAATTGTGTGATATAAAGTCAGAAATGTGAGATATAAAGTCAGAATTGAGTGATATAAAGTCAGAATTGTGTGATATAAAGTCAGAATTGTGAGATATAAAGTCAGAATTGAGTGATATAAAGTCAGAATTGTGAGATATAAAGTCAGAATTGTGAGATATAAAGTCAGAATTGAGTGATATAAAGTCAGAATTGTGTGATATAAAGTCAGAATTGTGAGATATAAAGTCAAAATTGTGTGATATAAAGTCAGAATTGAGTGATATAAAGTCAGAATTGAGTGATATAAAGTCAGAATTGTGAGATATAAAGTCAGAATTGTGAGATATAAAGTCAGAATTGTGTGAAATAAAGTCAGAATTGCAAGATATAAAGTCAGAATTGAGTGATATAAAGTCAGAATTGTGAGATATAAAGTCAGAATTACGAGATGTAAAGTCAGAATTGTGTGAAATAAAGTCAGAATTGTGTGATATAAAGTCAGAATTGTGTGATATAAAGTCAGAATTGTGAGATATAAAGTCAGAAATGTGAGATATAAAGTCAGAATTGAGTGATATAAAGTCAGAATTGTGTGATATAAAGTCAGAATTACGAGATGTAAAGTCAGAATTGTGAGATATAAAGTCAGAATTGTGATATAAAGTCAGAATTGTGTGATATAAAGTCAGAATTGTGAGATATAAAGTCAGAACTGTGAGATATAAAGTCAGAATTGTGATATAAAGTCAGAATTGCAAGATATAAAGTCAGAATTGTGAGATATAAAGTCAGAATTGTGAGATATAAAGTCAGAATTGCAAGATATAAAGTCAGAATTGCAAGATATAAAGTCAGAATTGCAAGATATAAAGTCAGAATTGTGTGAAATAAAGTCAGAATTGCAAGATATAAAGTCAGAATTGAGTGATATAAAGTCAGAATTGAGTGATATAAAGTCAGAATTGTGTGATATAAAGTCAGAATTGAAGGATATAAAGTCAGAATTGTGAGATATAAAGTCAGAATTGTGAGTTATAAAGTCAAATTGTGTGATATAAAGTCAAATTGTGTGATATAAAGTCAGAATTGTGTGATATAAAGTCAGAATTGTGAGATATAAAGTCAGAATTGAGTGATATAAAGTCAGAATTGAGTGATATAAAGTCAGAATTGAGTGATATAAAGTCAGAATTGTGTGATATAAAGTCAGAATTGTGATATATAAAGTCAGAATTGTGTGATATAAAGTCAGAATTGTGTGATATAAAGTCAGAATTGTGTGACATAAAGTCAGAATTGTGTGATATAAAGTCAGAATTGTGAGATATAAAGTCAGAATTGAGTGATATAAAGTCAGAATTGTGTGATATAAAGTCAGCATTACGAGATATAAAGTCAGAATTGTGATATAAAGTCAGAACTGTGAGATATAAAGTCAGAATTACGAGATGTAAAGTCAGAACTGTGAGATATAAAGTCAGAATTACGAAATGTAAAGTCAGAATTGTGTGACATAAAGTCAGAATTGTGAGATATAAGTCAAAGTGCAAGATATAAAGTCAGAATTGTGAGATATAAAGTCAGAATTGTGTGAAATAAAGTCAGAATTTTGAGATATAAAGTCAGAATTGTGAGATATAAAGTCAGAATTGTGTGAAATAAAGTCAGAATTGTGAGATATAAAGTCAGAATTGTGTGAAATAAAGTCAGAATTGTGAGATATAAAGTCAGAATGTGAGATATAAAGTCAGAATTGTGAGATATAAAGTCAAAATTGTGTGATATAAAGTCAGAATTGTGAGATATAAGTCAGAATTGCAAGATATAAAGTCAGAATTGAGTGATATAAAGTCAGAATTGTGAGATATAAAGTCAAATTACGAGATGTAAAGTCAGAATTGTGTGATATAAAGTCAGAATTGTGTGATATAAAGTCAGAATTGTGTGATATAAAGTCAGAATTGTGTGATATAAAGTCAGAATTGTGTGATATAAAGTCAGAATTACGAGATATAAAGTCAGAATTGTGTGATATAAAGTCAGAATTGTGTGATATAAAGTCAAATTGTGTGATATAAAGTAAGAATTACGAGATATAAAGTCAGAATTGTGTGATATAAAGTCAGAATTGTGTGATATAAAGTCAGAATTGTGTGATATAAAGTCAGAATTGTGTGATATAAAGTCAGAATTACGAGATATAAAGTCAGAATTGTGTGATATAAAGTCAGAATTGTGTGATATAAAGTCAGAATGTGAGATATAAAGTCAGAATTGAGTGATATAAAGTCAGAATTGAGTGATATAAAGTCAGAATTGTGAGATATAAAGTCAGAATTGTGAGATATAAAGTCAGAATTGTGAGATATAAAGTCAGAATTGTGAGATATAAAGTCAAAATTGTGTGATATAAAGTCAGAATTGAGTGATATAAAGTCAGAATTGTGAGATATAAAGTCAGAAATTGTGAGATATAAAGTCAGAATTGTGTGATATAAAGTCAGAATTGTGATATAAAGTCAGAATTGTGTGATATATAGTCAGAATTGAGATATAAAGTCAGAATTGAGATATAAGTCAGAATTACGAGATGTAAAGTCAGAATTGAGTGATATAAAGTCAGAATTGAGATATTAAGTCAGAATTGAGTTAAAGTCAGAATTGTGAGACATAAAGTCAGAATTGATAAAGTCAGAATTGTGAGATATAAAGTCAGAATTGTGTGATATAAAGTCAGAATTGTGTGATATAAAGTCAGAATTGTGTGATATAAAGTCAGAATTGTGAGATATAAAGTCAGAATTGTGAGATATAAAGTCAGAATTGTGAGATATAAAGTCAGAATTGTGAGATATAAAGTCAGAATTGTGATATAAAGTCAGAATTGTGTGATATAAAGTCAGAATTGTGAGATATAAAGTCAGAACTGTGAGATATAAAGTCAGAATTACGAGATGTAAAGTCAGAATTGTGTGACATAAAGTCAGAATTGTGTGATATAAAGTCAGAATTGTGAGATATAAAGTCAGAATTGTGTGATATAAAGTCAGAATTGTGAGATATAAAGTCAGAATTGAGTGATATAAAGTCAGAATTGAGTGATATAAAGTCAGAATTGTGTGATATAAAGTCAGAATTACGAGATATAAAGTCAGAATTGTGTGATATAAAGTCAGAATTGTGTGATATAAAGTCAGAATTGTGTGATATAAAGAAAGAATTGTGAGATATAAAGTCAGAATTGTGTGATATAAAGTCAGAATTGTGAGATATAAAGTCAGAATTGTGAGATATAAAGTCAGAATTGTGTGATATAAAGTCAGATTTGTGAGATATAAAGTCAGAACTGTGAGATATAAAGTCAGAATTACGAGATGTAAAGTCAGAATTGTGTGACATAAAGTCAGAATTGTGTGATATAAAGTCAGAATTGTGAGATATAAAGTCAGAATTGAGTGATATAAAGTCAGAATTGTGTGATATAAAGTCAGAATTACGAGATATAAAGTCAGAATTGGTGATATAAAGTCAGAATTACGAGATATTAAGTCAGAATTGAGATATAAAGTCAGAACTGTGAGATATAAAGTCAGAATTGTGTGATATAAAGTCAGAATTGTGTGATATAAAGTCAGAATTGTGAGATATAAAGTCAGAATTGTGAGATATAAAGTCAGAATTGTGTGTGAAATAAAGTCAGAATTTTGAGATATAAAGTCAGAATTGTGAGATATAAAGTCAGAATTGTGTGAAATAAAGTCAGAATTGTGAGATATAAAGTCAGAATTGTGTGAAATAAAGTCAGAATTGTGAGATATAAAGTCAGAATTGTGAGATATAAAGTCAGAATTGTGAGATATAAAGTCAAAATTGTGTGATATAAAGTCAGAATTGTGAGATATAAGTCAGAATTGCAAGATATAAAGTCAGAATTGAGTGATATAAAGTCAGAATTGTGAGATATAAAGTCAGAATTACGAGATGTTAAGTCAGAATTGTGTGATATAAAGTCAGAATTGTGTGATATAAAGTCAGAATTGTGTGATATAAAGTCAGAATTGTGTGATATAAAGTCAGAATTGTGTGATATAAAGTCAGAATTGTGTGATATAAAGTCAGAATTGTGATATAAAGTCAGAATTACGAGATATAAAGTCAGAATTGTGTGATATAAAGTCAGAATTGTGTGATATAAAGTCAGAATTGTGTGATATAAAGTAAAATTGAGATATAAAGTCAGAATTGTGTGATATAAAGTCAGAATTGTGTGATATAAAGTCAGAATTGTGTGATATAAAGTCAGAATTGTGTGATATAAAGTCAGAATTACGAGATATAAAGTCAGAATTGTGTGATATAAAGTCAGAATTGTGTGATATAAAGTCAGAATTGTGAGATATAAAGTCAGAATTGAGTGATATAAAGTCAGAATTGAGTGATATAAAGTCAGAATTGTGAGATATAAAGTCAGAATTGTGAGATATAAAGTCAGAATTGTGAGATATAAAGTCAGAATTGTGAGATATAAAGTCAAAATTGTGTGATATAAAGTCAGAATTGTGATATAAAGTCAGAATTGTGAGATATAAAGTCAGAAATGTGAGATATAAAGTCAGAATTGTGTGATATAAAGTCAAGAATTGTGATATAAAGTCAGAATTGTGTGATATATAGTCAGAATTGTGATATAAAGTCAGAACTGTGAGATATAAGTCAGAATTACGAGATGTAAAGTCAAATTGAGTGATATAAAGTCAAATTGTGAGATATAAGTCAAATTGTGAGATATAAAGTCAGAATTGTGAGATATAAAGTCAGAATTGAGTGATATAAAGTCAGAATTGTGAGATATAAAGTCAAATTGTGTGATATAAAGTCAGAATTGTGATATAAAGTCAGAATTGTGTGATATAAAGTCAAATTGTGAGATATAAAGTCAGAATTGTGAGATATAAAGTCAGAATTGTGAGATATAAAGTCAAATTGTGAGATATAAAGTCAGAATTACGAGATATAAAGTCAGAATTGAGTGATATAAAGTCAGAATTACGAGATATTAAGTCAGAATTACGAGATATAAAGTCAGAACTGTGAGATATAAAGTCAGAATTGTGTGATATAAAGTCAGAATTGTGTGATATAAAGTCAGAATTGTGAGATATAAAGTCAGAATTGTGAGATATAAAGTCAGAATTGTGAGATATAAAGTCAGAATTGTGTGAAATAAAGTCAGAATTGTGAGATATAAAGTCAGAATTGTGTGAAATAAAGTCAGAATTGTGAGATATAAAGTCAGAATTGTGAGATATAAAGTCAGAATTGTGAGATATAAAGTCAAAATTGTGTGATATAAAGTCAGAATTGTGATATAAGTCAGAATTGCAAGATATAAAGTCAGAATTGAGTGATATAAAGTCAGAATTGTGAGATATAAAGTCAGAATTACGAGATGTAAAGTCAGAATTGTGTGATATAAAGTCAGAATTGTGTGATATAAAGTCAGAATTGTGTGATATAAAGTCAGAATTGTGTGATATAAAGTCAGAATTGTGTGATATAAAGTCAGAATTACGAGATATAAAGTCAGAATTGTGTGATATAAAGTCAGAATTGTGTGATATAAAGTCAGAATTGTGTGATATAAAGTCAGAATTACGAGATATAAAGTCAGAATTGTGTGATATAAAGTCAGAATTGTGTGATATAAAGTCAGAATTGTGTGATATAAAGTCAGAATTGTGTGATATAAAGTCAGAATTGAGTGATATAAAGTCAGAATTGTGTGATATAAAGTCAGAAATGTGAGATATAAAGTCAGAATTGAGTGATATAAAGTCAGAATTGTGTGATATAAAGTCAGAATTGTGAGATATAAAGTCAGAATTGAGTGATATAAAGTCAGAATTGTGAGATATAAAGTCAGAATTGTGAGATATAAAGTCAGAATTGAGTGATATAAAGTCAGAATTGTGTGATATAAAGTCAGAATTGTGAGATATAAAGTCAAAATTGTGTGATATAAAGTCAGAATTGAGTGATATAAAGTCAGAATTGAGTGATATAAAGTCAGAATTGTGAGATATAAAGTCAGAATTGTGAGATATAAAGTCAGAATTGTGTGAAATAAAGTCAGAATTGCAAGATATAAAGTCAGAATTGAGTGATATAAAGTCAGAATTGTGAGATATAAAGTCAGAATTACGAGATGTAAAAGTCAGAATTGTGTGAAATAAAGTCAGAATTGTGTGATATAAAGTCAGAATTGTGTGATATAAAGTCAGAATTGTGAGATATAAAGTCAGAAATGTGAGATATAAAGTCAGAATTGAGTGATATAAAGTCAGAATTGTGTGATATAAAGTCAGAATTACGAGATGTAAAAGTCAGAATTGTGAGATATAAAGTCAGAATTGTGATATAAAGTCAGAATTGTGTGATATAAAGTCAGAATTGTGAGATATAAAGTCAGAACTGTGAGATATAAAGTCAGAATTGTGATATAAAGTCAGAATTGCAAGATATAAAGTCAGAATTGTGAGATATAAAGTCAGAATTGTGAGATATAAAGTCAGAATTGCAAGATATAAAGTCAGAATTGCAAGATATAAAGTCAGAATTGCAAGATATAAAGTCAGAATTGTGTGAAATAAAGTCAGAATTGCAAGATATAAAGTCAGAATTGAGTGATATAAAGTCAGAATTGAGTGATATAAAGTCAGAATTGTGTGATATAAAGTCAGAATTGAAGGATATAAAGTCAGAATTGTGAGATATAAAGTCAGAATTGTGAGTTATAAAGTCAAAATTGTGTGATATAAAGTCAAAATTGTGTGATATAAAGTCAGAATTGTGTGATATAAAGTCAGAATTGTGAGATATAAAGTCAGAATTGAGTGATATAAAGTCAGAATTGAGTGATATAAAGTCAGAATTGAGTGATATAAAGTCAGAATTGTGTGATATAAAGTCAGAATTGTGATATATAAAGTCAGAATTGTGATATAAAGTCAGAATTGTGTGATATAAAGTCAGAATTGTGTGACATAAAGTCAGAATTGTGTGATATAAAGTCAGAATTGTGAGATATAAAGTCAGAATTGAGTGATATAAAGTCAGAATTGTGTGATATAAAGTCAGCATTACGAGATATAAAGTCAGAATTGAGTGATATAAAGTCAGAACTGTGAGATATAAAGTCAGAATTACGAGATGTAAAAGTCAGAACTGTGAGATATAAAGTCAGAATTACGAAATGTAAAGTCAGAATTGTGTGACATAAAGTCAGAATTGTGAGATATAAGTCAGAATTGCAAGATATAAAGTCAGAATTGTGAGATATAAAGTCAGAATTGTGTGAAATAAAGTCAGAATTTTGAGATATAAAGTCAGAATTGTGAGATATAAAGTCAGAATTGTGTGAAATAAAGTCAGAATTGTGAGATATAAAGTCAGAATTGTGTGAAATAAAGTCAGAATTGTGAGATATAAAGTCAGAATTGTGAGATATAAAGTCAGAATTGTGAGATATAAAGTCAAAATTGTGTGATATAAAGTCAGAATTGTGAGATATAAGTCAGAATTGCAAGATATAAAGTCAGAATTGAGTGATATAAAGTCAGAATTGTGAGATATAAAGTCAGAATTACGAGATGTAAAGTCAGAATTGTGTGATATAAAGTCAGAATTGTGTGATATAAAGTCAGAATTGTGTGATATAAAGTCAGAATTGTGTGATATAAAGTCAGAATTGTGTGATATAAAGTCAGAATTACGAGATATAAAGTCAGAATTGTGTGATATAAAGTCAGAATTGTGTGATATAAAGTCAGAATTGTGTGTGATATAAAGTAAGAATTACGAGATATAAAGTCAGAATTGTGTGATATAAAGTCAGAATTGTGTGATATAAAGTCAGAATTGTGTGATATAAAGTCAGAATTGTGTGATATAAAGTCAGAATTACGAGATATAAAGTCAGAATTGTGTGATATAAAGTCAGAATTGTGTGATATAAAGTCAGAATTGTGAGATATAAAGTCAGAATTGAGTGATATAAAGTCAGAATTGAGTGATAAAGTCAGAATTGTGAGATATAAAGTCAGAATTGTGAGATATAAAGTCAGAATTGTGAGATATAAAGTCAGAATTGTGAGATATAAAGTCAAAATTGTGTGATATAAAGTCAGAATTGAGTGATATAAAGTCAGAATTGTGAGATATAAAGTCAGAAATGTGAGATATAAAGTCAGAATTGTGTGATATAAAGTAAGAATTGTGATATAAAGTCAGAATTGTGTGATATATAGTCAGAATTGTGAGATATAAAGTCAGAACTGTGAGATATAATGTCAGAATTACGAGATGTAAAGTCAGAATTGAGTGATATAAAGTCAGAATTACGAGATATTAAGTCAGAATTACGAGATATAAAGTCAGAACTGTGAGATATAAAGTCAGAATTGAGTGATATAAAGTCAGAATTGTGAGATATAAAGTCAGAATTGTGTGATATAAAGTCAGAATTGTGTGATATAAAGTCAGAATTGTGTGATATAAAGTCAGAATTGTGAGATATAAAGTCAGAATTGTGAGATATAAAGTCAGAATTGTGAGATATAAAGTCAGAATTGTGAGATATAAAGTCAGAATTGTGATATAAAGTCAGAATTGTGTGATATAAAGTCAGAATTGTGAGATATAAAGTCAGAACTGTGAGATATAAAGTCAGAATTACGAGATGTAAAGTCAGAATTGTGTGACATAAAGTCAGAATTGTGTGATATAAAGTCAGAATTGTGAGATATAAAGTCAGAATTGTGTGATATAAAGTCAGAATTGTGAGATATAAAGTCAGAATTGAGTGATATAAAGTCAGAATTGAGTGATATAAAGTCAGAATTGTGTGATATAAAGTCAGAATTACGAGATATAAAGTCAGAATTGTGTGATATAAAGTCAGAATTGTGTGATATAAAGTCAGAATTGTGTGATATAAAGAAAGAATTGTGAGATATAAAGTCAGAATTGTGTGATATAAAGTCAGAATTGTGAGATATAAAGTCAGAATTGTGAGATATAAAGTCAGAATTGTGTGATATAAAGTCAGATTTGTGAGATATAAAGTCAGAACTGTGAGATATAAAGTCAGAATTACGAGATGTAAAGTCAGAATTGTGTGACATAAAGTCAGAATTGTGTGATATAAAGTCAGAATTGTGAGATATAAAGTCAGAATTGAGTGATATAAAGTCAGAATTGTGTGATATAAAGTCAGAATTACGAGATATAAAGTCAGAATTGAGTGATATAAAGTCAGAATTACGAGATATTAAGTCAGAATTACGAGATATAAAGTCAGAACTGTGAGATATAAAGTCAGAATTGTGTGATATAAAGTCAGAATTGTGTGATATAAAGTCAGAATTGTGAGATATAAAGTCAGAATTGTGAGATATAAAGTCAGAATTGTGTGAAATAAAGTCAGAATTTTGAGATATAAAGTCAGAATTGTGAGATATAAAGTCAGAATTGTGTGAAATAAAGTCAGAATTGTGAGATATAAAGTCAGAATTGTGTGAAATAAAGTCAGAATTGTGAGATATAAAGTCAGAATTGTGAGATATAAAGTCAGAATTGTGAGATATAAAGTCAAAATTGTGTGATATAAAGTCAGAATTGTGAGATATAAGTCAGAATTGCAAGATATAAAGTCAGAATTGAGTGATATAAAGTCAGAATTGTGAGATATAAAGTCAGAATTACGAGATGTTAAGTCAGAATTGTGTGATATAAAGTCAGAATTGTGTGATATAAAGTCAGAATTGTGTGATATAAAGTCAGAATTGTGTGATATAAAGTCAGAATTGTGTGATATAAAGTCAGAATTACGAGATATAAAGTCAGAATTGTGTGATATAAAGTCAGAATTGTGTGATATAAAGTCAGAATTGTGTGATATAAAGTAAGAATTACGAGATATAAAGTCAGAATTGTGTGATATAAAGTCAGAATTGTGTGATATAAAGTCAGAATTGTGTGATATAAAGTCAGAATTGTGTGATATAAAGTCAGAATTACGAGATATAAAGTCAGAATTGTGTGATAAAGTCAGAATTGTGTGATATAAAGTCAGAATTGTGAGATATAAAGTCAGAATTGAGTGATATAAAGTCAGAATTGAGTGATATAAAGTCAGAATTGTGAGATATAAAGTCAGAATTGTGAGATATAAAGTCAGAATTGTGAGATATAAAGTCAGAATTGTGAGATATAAAGTCAAAATTGTGTGATATAAAGTCAGAATTGAGTGATATAAAGTCAGAATTGTGAGATATAAAGTCAGAAATGTGAGATATAAAGTCAGAATTGAGTGATATAAAGTCAGAATTGTGTGATATAAAGTCAGAATTGTGAGATATAAAGTCAGAATTGAGTGATATAAAGTCAGAATTGTGTGATATAAAGTCAGAATTGTGAGATATAAAGTCAGAATTGTGATATAAAGTCAGAATTGTGTGATATAAAGTCAGAATTGTGAGATATACAGTCAGAATTGTGTGATATAAAGTCAGAATTGAGATATAAAGTCAGAATTGAGTGATATAAAGTCAGAATTGTGAGATATAAAGTCAGAATTACGAGATGTAAAGTCAGAATTGTGTGATATAAAGTCAGAATTGTGTGATATAAAGTCAGAATTGTGAGATATAAAGTCAGAATTGAGTGATATAAAGTCAGAATTGTGTGATATAAAGTCAGAATTACGAGATATAAAGTCAGAATTGAGTGATATAAAGTCAGAATTACGAGATATTAAGTCAGAATTACGAGATATAAAGTCAGAATTGAGTGATATAAAGTCAGAATTGTGTGATATAAAGTCAGAATTGTGATATATAAAGTCAGAATTGTGTGATATAAAGTCAGAATTGTGTGATATAAAGTCAGAATTGTGTGACATAAAGTCAGAATTGTGTGATATAAAGTCAGAATTGTGAGATATAAAGTCAGAATTGAGTGATATAAAGTCAGAATTGTGTGATATAAAGTCAGCATTACGAGATATAAAGTCAGAATTGAGTGATATAAAGTCAGAACTGTGAGATATAAAGTCAGAATTACGAGATGTAAAGTCAGAACTGTGAGATATAAAGTCAGAATTACGAAATGTAAAGTCAGAATTGTGTGACATAAAGTCAGAATTGTGTGATATAAAGTCAGAATTGTGAGATATAAAGTCAGAATTGAGTGATATAAAGTCAGAATTGTGTGATATAAAGTCAGAATTACGAGATATAAAGTCAGAATTGTGAGATATAAAGTCAGAACTGTGAGATATAAAGTCAGAATTACGAGATGTAAAGTCAGAACTGTGAGATATAAAGTCAGAATTACGAGATGTAAAGTCAGAATTGTGTGACATAAAGTCAGAATTGTGTGATATAAAGTCAGAATTGTGAGATAAAAAGTCAGAATTGGGTGATATAAAGTCAGAATTGTGTGATATAAAGTCAGAATTACGAGATATAAAGTCAGAATTGAGTGATATAAAGTCAGAATTGAGTGATATAAAGTCAGAATTGTGAGATATAAAGTCAGAATTGTGAGATATAAAGTCAGAATTGTGAGATATAAAGTCAGAACTGTGAGATATAAAGTCAAATTACGAGATGTAAAGTCAGAATTGTGTGACATAAAGTCAGAATTGTGTGATATAAAGTCAGAATTGTGAGATATAAAGTCAGAATTGAGTGATATAAAGTCAGAATTGTGTGATATAAAGTCAGAATTACGAGATATAAAGTCAGAATTGAGTGATATAAAGTCAGAATTACGAGATATTAAGTCAGAATTGAGATATAAAGTCAGAACTGTGAGATATAAAGTCAGAATTGTGTGATATAAAGTCAGAATTGTGTGATATAAAGTCAGAATTGTGAGATATAAAGTCAGAATTGTGAGATATAAAGTCAGAATTGTGAAATAAAGTCAGAATTGTGAGATATAAAGTCAGAATTGTGAGATATAAAGTCAGAATTGTGTGAAATAAAGTCAGAATTGTGAGATATAAAGTCAGAATTGTGTGAAATAAAGTCAGAATTGTGAGATATAAAGTCAGAATTGTGAGATATAAAGTCAGAATTGTGAGATATAAAGTCAAAATTGTGTGATATAAAGTCAGAATTGTGAGATATAAGTCAGAATTGCAAGATATAAAGTCAGAATTGAGTGATATAAAGTCAGAATTGTGAGATATAAAGTCAGAATTACGAGATGTAAAGTCAGAATTGTGTGATATAAAGTCAGAATTGTGTGATATAAAGTCAGAATTGTGTGATATAAAGTCAGAATTGTGTGATATAAAGTCAGAATTGTGTGATATAAAGTCAGAATTACGAGATATAAAGTCAGAATTGTGTGATATAAAGTCAGAATTGTGTGATATAAAGTCAGAATTGTGTGATATAAAGTCAGAATTACGAGATATAAAGTCAGAATTGTGTGATATAAAGTCAGAATTGTGTGATATAAAGTCAGAATTGTGTGATATAAAGTCAGAATTGTGTGATATAAAGTCAGAATTACGAGATATAAAGTCAGAATTGTGTGATATAAAGTCAGAATTGTGAGATATAAAGTCAGAAATGTGAGATATAAAGTCAGAATTGAGTGATATAAAGTCAGAATTGTGTGATATAAAGTCAGAATTGTGAGATATAAAGTCAGAATTGAGTGATATAAAGTCAGAATTGTGTGATATAAAGTCAGAATTGTGAGATATAAAGTCAGAATTGAGTGATATAAAGTCAGAATTGTGAGATATAAAGTCAGAATTGTGAGATATAAAGTCAGAATTGAGTGATATAAAGTCAGAATTGTGTGATATAAAGTCAGAATTGTGAGATATAAAGTCAAAATTGTGTGATATAAAGTCAGAATTGAGTGATATAAAGTCAGAATTGAGTGATATAAAGTCAGAATTGTGAGATATAAAGTCAGAATTGTGATATAAAGTCAGAATTGTGAGATATAAAGTCAGAATTGTGATATAAAGTCAGAATTGTGTGATATAAAGTCAGAATTGTGAGATATAAAGTCAGAACTGTGAGATATAAAGTCAGAATTGTGATATAAAGTCAGAATTGCAAGATATAAAGTCAGAATTGTGAGATATAAAGTCAGAATTGTGAGATATAAAGTCAGAATTGCAAGATATAAAGTCAGAATTGCAAGATATAAAGTCAGAATTGCAAGATATAAAGTCAGAATTGTGTGAAATAAAGTCAGAATTGCAAGATATAAAGTCAGAATTGAGTGATATAAAGTCAGAATTGAGTGATATAAAGTCAGAATTGTGTGATATAAAGTCAGAATTGAAGGATATAAAGTCAGAATTGTGAGATATAAAGTCAGAATTGTGAGATATAAAGTCAAATTGTGTGATATAAAGTCAAAATTGTGATATAAAGTCAGAATTGTGTGATATAAAGTCAGAATTGTGAGATATAAAGTCAGAATTGAGTGATATAAAGTCAGAATTGAGTGATATAAAGTCAGAATTGAGTGATATAAAGTCAGAATTGTGTGATATAAAGTCAGAATTGTGATATATAAAGTCAGAATTGTGTGATATAAAGTCAGAATTGTGTGATATAAAGTCAGAATTGTGTGATATAAAGTCAAATTGTGTGATATAAAGTCAGAATTGTGAGATATAAAGTCAGAATTGTGATATAAAGTCAGAATTGTGTGATATAAAGTCAGAATTACGAGATATAAAGTCAGAATTGAGTGATATAAAGTCAGAACTGTGAGATATAAAGTCAGAATTACGAGATGTAAAGTCAGAACTGTGAGATATAAAGTCAGAATTACGAGATGTAAAGTCAGAATTGTGTGACATAAAGTCAGAATTGTGTGATATAAAGTCAGAATTGTGAGATATAAAGTCAGAATTGAGTGATATAAAGTCAGAATTGTGTGATATAAAGTCAAATTACGAGATATAAAGTCAGAATTGTGAGATATAAAGTCAGAACTGTGAGATATAAAGTCAGAATTGAGATGTAAAGTCAGAACTGTGAGATATAAAGTCAGAATTACGAGATGTAAAGTCAGAATTGTGTGACATAAAGTCAGAATTGTGTGATATAAAGTCAGAATTGTGAGATATAAAGTCAGAATTGAGTGATATAAAGTCAGAATTGTGTGATATAAAGTCAGAATTGAGATATAAAGTCAGAATTGAGTGATATAAAGTCAGATAGTCAGAATTGTGAGATATAAAGTCAGAATTGTGAGATATAAAGTCAGAATTGTGAGATATAAAGTCAGAACTGTGAGATATAAAGTCAGAATTACGAGATGTAAAGTCAGAATTGTGTGACATAAAGTCAGAATTGTGTGATATAAAGTCAGAATTGTGAGATATAAAGTCAGAATTGAGTGATATAAAGTCAGAATTGTGTGATATAAAGTCAGAATTAGATATAAAGTCAGAATTGAGTGATATAAAGTCAGAATTACGAGATATTAAGTCAAATTACGAGATATAAAGTCAGAACTGTGAGATATAAAGTCAGAATTGTGTGATATAAAGTCAGAATTGTGTGATATAAAGTCAGAATTGTGAGATATAAAGTCAGAATTGTGAGATATAAAGTCAGAATTGTGAGATATAAAGTCAGAATTGTGTGATATAAAGTCAGAATTGTGAGATATAAAGTCAGAATTGTGAGATATAAAGTCAGAATTGTGAGATATAAAGTCAGAATTGTGAGATATAAAGTCAGAATTGTGAGATATAAAGTCAAATTGTGTGATATAAAGTCAGAATTGTGAGATATAAAGTCAGAATTGCAAGATATAAAGTCAGAATTGAGTGATATAAAGTCAGAATTGTGAGATATAAAGTCAGAATTACGAGATGTAAAGTCAGAATTGTGTGATATAAAGTCAGAATTGTGATATAAAGTCAGAATTGTGTGATATAAAGTCAGAATTGTGTGATATAAAGTCAGAATTGTGTGATATAAAGTCAGAATTACGAGATATAAAGTCAGAATTGTGTGATATAAAGTCAGAATTGTGTGATATAAAGTCAGAATTGTGTGATATAAAGTCAAATTACGAGATATAAAGTCAGAATTGTGTGATATAAAGTCAGAATTGTGTGATATAAAGTCAGAATTGTGATATAAAGTCAGAATTGTGTGATATAAAGTCAGAATTGAGATATAAAGTCAAATTGTGTGATATAAAGTCAGAATTGTGTGATATAAAGTCAGAATTGTGAGATATAAAGTCAGAATTGAGTGATATAAAGTCAGAATTGAGTGATATAAAGTCAGAATTGTGAGATATAAAGTCAGAATTGTGAGATATAAAGTCAGAATTGTGAGATATAAAGTCAGAATTGTGAGATATAAAGTCAGAATTGTGAGATATAAAGTCAGAATTGTGTGATATAAAGTCAGAATTGTGATATAAAGTCAGAATTGTGAGATATAAAGTCAGAAATTGTGAGATATAAAGTCAGAATTGAGTGATATAAAGTCAGAATTGTGTGATATAAAGTCAGAATTGTGAGATATAAAGTCAGAATTGAGTGATATAAAGTCAGAATTGTGTGATATAAAGTCAGAATTGTGAGATATAAAGTCAGAATTGAGTGATATAAAGTCAGAATTGTGAGATATAAAGTCAAATTGTGAGATATAAAGTCAGAATTGAGTGATATAAAGTCAGAATTGTGTGATATAAAGTCAGAATTGTGAGATATAAAGTCAGAATTGTGTGATATAAAGTCAGAATTGAGTGATATAAAGTCAAAGAATTGTGATATAAAGTCAGAATTGTGAGATATAAAGTCAGAATTGTGAGATATAAAGTCAGAATTGTGAAATAAAGTCAAATTGCAAGATATAAAGTCAGAATTGAGTGATATAAAGTCAGAATTGTGAGATATAAAGTCAGAATTGAGATATAAAGTCAGAATTGGGTGATATAAAGTCAGAATTGAGATATTAAGTCAAATTGAGATATAAAGTCAGAATTGTGAGATATAAAGTCAGAATTGTGTGATATAAAGTCAGAATTGTGTGATATAAAGTCAGAATTGTGAGATATAAAGTCAAATTGTGAGATATAAAGTCAGAATTGTGAGATATAAAGTCAGAATTGTGTGAAATAAAGTCAGAATTGTGAGATATAAAGTCAGAATTGTGATATAAAGTCAGAATTGTGAGATATAAAGTCAGAATTGTGAGATATAAAGTCAGAATTGTGAGATATAAAGTCAAAATTGTGTGATATAAAGTCAGAATTGTGAGATATAAAGTCAGAATTGCAAGATATAAAGTCAGAATTGAGTGATATAAAGTCAGAATTGTGAGATATAAAGTCAGAATTGAGATGTAAAGTCAGAATTGTGTGATATAAAGTCAGAATTGTGTGATATAAAGTCAGAATTGTGTGATATAAAGTCAGAATTGTGATATAAAGTCAGAATTGTGTGATATAAAGTCAAATTACGAGATATAAAGTCAGGGTGTGTGATATAAAGTCAGAATTGTGTGATATAAAGTCAGAATTGTGTGATATAAAGTCAGAATTGAGATATAAAGTCAGAATGTGTGATATAAAGTCAGAATTGTGTGATATAAAGTCAGAATTGTGTGATATAAAGTCAGAATTGTGTGATATAAAGTCAGAATTGAGTGATATAAAGTCAGAATTGTGTGATATAAAGTCAGAATGTGAGATATAAAGTCAGAATTGTGTGATATAAAGTCAGAATTGTGTGATATAAAGTCAGAATTGTGAGATATAAAGTCAGAATTGTGTGATATAAAGTCAGAATTGTGAGATATAAAGTCAGAATTGTGAGATATAAAGTCAGAATTGAGTGATATAAAGTCAGAATTGTGTGATATAAAGTCAGAATTGAGATATAAAGTCAAATTGTGTGATATAAAGTCAGAATTGAGTGATATAAAGTCAGAATTGAGTGATATAAAGTCAGAATTGTGAGATATAAAGTCAGAATTGTGAGATATAAAGTCAGAATTGTGTGATATAAAGTCAGAATTGTAGATATAAAGTCAGAATTGTGATATAAAGTCAAATTGAGATATAAAGTCAGAATTACGAGATGTAAAGTCAGAATTGTGAATATAAAGTCAGAATTGCGTGTTATAAAGTCAGAATTTTTTGATATAAAGTCAGAATTGTGATATAAAGTCAGAAAATGTGAGATATAAAGTCAGAATTGTGATATAAAGTCAGAATTGTGTGATATAAAGTCAAATTGTGAGATATAAAGTCAGAATTGTGAGATATAAAGTCAGAATTGTGATATAAAGTCAGAATTGTGTGATATAAAGTCAGAATTGTGAGATATAAAGTCAGAATTGTGAGATATAAAGTCAGAATTGTGATATAAAGTCAGAATTGAGATATAAAGTTAGAATTGTGAGATATAAAGTCAGAATTGTGAGATATAAAGTCAGAATTGTGTGATATAAAGTCAGAATTGTGAGATATAAAGTCAAATTGTGTGATATAAAGTCAGAATTGTGTGATATAAAGTCAGAATTGCAAGATATAAAGTCAGAATTGAGTGATATAAAGTCAGAATTGAGTGATATAAAGTCAGAATTGTGTGATATAAAGTCAGAATTGAAGGATATAAAGTCAAATTGTGAGATATAAAGTCAGAATTGTGATATAAAGTCAGAATTGTGTGATATAAAGTCAAATTGTGTGATATAAAGTCAGAATTGTGTGATATAAAGTCAGAATTGTGAGATATAAAGTCAGAATTGTGTGATATAAAGTCAGAATTGAGTGATATAAAGTCAGAATTGAGTGATATAAAGTCAGAATTGTGTGATATAAAGTCAGAATTGTGAGATATAAAGTCAGAATTGTGATATAAAGTCAGAATTGTGTGATATAAAGTCAGAATTGTGACATAAAGTCAGAATTGTGATATAAAGTCAGAATTGTGAGATATAAAGTCAGAATTGAGTGATATAAAGTCAGAATTGTGTGATATAAAGTCAGAATTGTGAGATATAAAGTCAGAATTGAGTGATATAAAGTCAGAATTGTGAGATATAAAGTCAGAATTGTGAGATATAAAGTCAGAATTGTGAGATATAAAGTCAGAATTGTGTGAAATGTAAAGTCAAATTGTGTGACATAAAGTCAGAATTGTGTGATATAAAGTCAAATTGTGAGATATAAAGTCAGAATTGAGTGATATAAAGTCAGAATGTGTGATATAAAGTCAGAATTGAGATATAAAGTCAGAATTGTGAGATATAAAGTCAGAACTGTGAGATATAAAGTCAGAATTACGAGATGTAAAGTCAGAACTGTGAGATATAAAGTCAAATTACGAGATGATATAAAGTCAGAATTGTGTGACATAAAGTCAGAATTGTGTGATATAAAGTCAGAATTGTGAGATATAAAGTCAGAATTGAGTGATATAAAGTCAGAATT
Organism: Gobiocypris rarus; assembly: GCA_023029165.1. NCBI lineage: Eukaryota > Metazoa > Chordata > Actinopteri > Cypriniformes > Gobionidae > Gobiocypris > Gobiocypris rarus. The sequence continues at coordinate 23,730,863 of CM040933.1, forward strand.
GTGTGATATAAAGTCAGAATTACGAGATATAAAGTCAGAATTGAGTGATATAAAGTCAGAATTGAGTGATATAAAGTCAGAATTGTGAGATATAAAGTCAGAATTGTGAGATATAAAGTCAGAATTGTGAGATATAAAGTCAGAATTGAGATATAAAGTCAGAATTGTGAGATGTAAAGTCAGAATTGTGTGACATAAAGTCAGAATTGTGTGATATAAAGTCAGGGTGTGAGATATAAAGTCAGAATTGAGTGATATAAAGTCAGAATTGTGTGATATAAAGTCAGAATTACGAGATATAAAGTCAGAATTGTGAGATATAAAGTCAGAATTGTGTGATATTAAGTCAGAATTGAGATATAAAGTCAGAACTGTGAGATATAAAGTCAGAATTGTGTGATATAAAGTCAGAATTGTGTGATATAAAGTCAGAATTGTGAGATATAAAGTCAGAATTGTGAGATATAAAGTCAGAATTGTGTGATATAAAGTCAGAATTGTGAGATATAAAGTCAGAATTGTGAGATATAAAGTCAGAATTGTGTGATATAAAGTCAGAATTGTGAGATATAAAGTCAGAATTGTGTGATATAAAGTCAGAATTGTGAGATATAAAGTCAGAATTGTGAGATATAAAGTCAGAATTGTGAGATATAAAGTCAGAATTGTGTGATATAAAGTCAGAATTGTGAGATATAAGTCAGAATTGAGATATAAAGTCAGAATTGAGTGATATAAAGTCAGAATTGTGAGATATAAAGTCAGAATTACGAGATGTAAAGTCAGAATTGTGTGATATAAAGTCAAATTGTGATATAAAGTCAGAATTGTGATATAAAGTCAGAATTGTGTGATATAAAGTCAGAATTGTGTGATATAAAGTCAGAATTGTGAGATATAAAGTCAGAATTGTGTGATATAAAGTCAGAATTGTGTGATATAAAGTCAGAATTGTGTGATATAAAGTCAGAATTGTGAGATATAAAGTCAGAATTGTGTGATATAAAGTCAGAATTGTGTGATATAAAGTCAGAATTGTGTGATATAAAGTCAGAATTGTGTGATATAAAGTCAGAATTACGAGATATAAAGTCAGAATTGTGTGATATAAAGTCAGAATTGTGAGATATAAAGTCAGAAATGTGAGATATAAAGTCAGAATTGAGTGATATAAAGTCAGAATTGTGATATAAAGTCAGAATTGTGAGATATAAAGTCAGAATTGAGTGATATAAAGTCAGAATTGTGTGATATAAAGTCAGAATTGTGAGATATAAAGTCAGAATTGAGATATAAAGTCAGAATTGTGAGATATAAAGTCAGAATTGTGAGATATAAAGTCAGAATTGAGTGATATAAAGTCAGAATTGTGTGATATAAAGTCAGAATTGTGAGTTATAAAGTCAGAATTGTGATATAAAGTCAGAATTGTGATATAAAGTCAGAATTGAGTGATATAAAGTCAGAATTGTGAGATATAAAGTCAGAATTGTGAGATATAAAGTCAGAATTGTGTGATATAAAGTCAGAATTGAGATATAAAGTCAGAATTGTGATATAAAGTCAGAATTGTGAGATATAAAGTCAGAATTGAGATGTAAAGTCAAATTGTGTGATATAAAGTCAGAATTGTGTGATATAAAGTCAGAATTGTGTGATATAAAGTCAGAATTGTGTGATATAAAGTCAGAATTGTGTGATATAAAGTCAAATTGTGAGATATAAAGTCAGAATTGTGAGATATAAAGTCAGAATTGAGTGATATAAAGTCAGAATTGTGTGATATAAAGTCAGAATTACGAGATGTAAAGTCAGAATTGTGAGATATAAAGTCAGAATTGTGATATAAAGTCAGAATTGTGTGATATAAAGTCAGAATTGTGAGATATAAAGTCAGAACTGTGAGATATAAAGTCAGAATTGTGATATAAAGTCAGAATTGAGATATAAAGTCAGAATTGCGAGATATAAAGTCAGAATTGTGAGATATAAAGTCAGAAATGTGAGATATAAAGTCAGAATTGTGAGATATAAAGTCAGAATTGCAAGTTATAAAGTTAGAATTGTGTGATATAAAGTCAGAATTGAGATATAAAGTCAGAATTGAGTGATATAAAGTCAGAATTGTGATATAAAGTCAGAATTGTGTGATATAAAGTCAGAATTGAGGATATAAAGTCAGAATTGTGAGATATAAAGTCAGAACTGTGAGATATAAAGTCAGAATTGTGTGATATAAAGTCAAAATTGTGTGATATAAAGTCAGAATTGTGATATAAAGTCAGAATTGTGAGATATAAAGTCAGAATTGAGTGATATAAAGTCAGAATTGAGTGATATAAAGTCAGAATTGAGTGATATAAAGTCAGAATTGTGATATAAAGTCAGAATTGTGAGATATAAAGTCAGAATTGTGTGATATAAAGTCAGAATTGTGTGATATAAAGTCAGAATTGTGTGATATAAAGTCAGAATTGTGTGATATAAAGTCAGAATTGTGAGATATAAAGTCAGAATTGAGTGATATAAAGTCAGAATTGTGTGATATAAAGTCAGAATTGTGAGATATAAAGTCAGAATTGTGTGATATAAAGTCAGAATTGTGTGATATAAAGTCAGAATTGAGATGATATAAAGTCAGAATTGTGAGATATAAAGTCAAATTGTGTGATATAAAGTCAGAATTGTGTGACATAAAGTCAGAATTGTGTGATATAAAGTCAGAATTGTGAGATATAAAGTCAGAATTGAGTGATATAAAGTCAGAATTGTGTGATATAAAGTCAGAATTGAGATATAAAGTCAGAATTGTGAGATATAAAGTCAGAACTGTGAGATATAAAGTCAGAATTGTGATGTAAAGTCAGAACTGTGAGATATAAAGTCAAATTACGAGATGTAAAGTCAGAATTGTGTGACATAAAGTCAGAATTGTGTGATATAAAGTCAGAATTGTGAGATATAAAGTCAGAATTGAGTGATATAAAGTCAGAATTGTGTGATATAAAGTCAGAATTACGAGATATAAAGTCAGAATTGTGATATAAAGTCAGAATTGAGTGATATAAAGTCAGAATTGTGAGATATAAAGTCAGAATTGTGAGATATAAAGTCAGAATTGTGAGATATAAAGTCAGAATTGTGAGATATAAAGTCAAATTACGAGATGTAAAGTCAGAATTGTGTGACATAAAGTCAGAATTGTGTGATATAAAGTCAGAATTGTGAGATATAAAGTCAGAATTGAGTGATATAAAGTCAGAATTGTGTGATATAAAGTCAAATTGTGATATAAAGTCAGAATTGAGTGATATAAAGTCAGAATTGAGATATAAAGTCAGAATTGAGATATAAAGTCAGAACTGTGAGATATAAAGTCAAATTGTGATATAAAGTCAGAATTGTGTGATATAAAGTCAGAATTGAGATATAAAGTCAGAATTGTGTGATATAAAGTCAGAATTGTGAGATATAAAGTCAGAATTGTGTGATATAAAGTCAGAATTGAGATATAAAGTCAGAATTGTGAGATATAAAGTCAGAATTGTGAGATATAAAGTCAGAATTGTGTGATATAAAGTCAGAATTGTGAGATATAAAGTCAGAATTGTGAGATATAAAGTCAGAATTGAGTGATATAAAGTCAGAATTGTGAGATATAAAGTCAAATTACGAGATGTAAAGTCAGAATTGTGTGATATAAAGTCAGAATTGTGTGATATAAAGTCAAATTGTGTGATATAAAGTCAGAATTGTGTGATATAAAGTCAGAATTGTGTGATATAAAGTCAGAATTGTGAGATATAAAGTCAGAATTGTGTGATATAAAGTCAGAATTGTGTGATATAAAGTCAGAATTGTGTGATATAAAGTCAGAATTACGAGATATAAAGTCAGAATTGTGTGATATAAAGTCAGAATGTGTGATATAAAGTCAGAATTGTGTGATATAAAGTCAGAGAATTGTGTGATATAAAGTCAAATTGAGATATAAAGTCAGAATTGTGATATAAAGTCAGAATTGTGTGATATAAAGTCAGAATTATGATGTATAAAGTCAGAATTGTGTGATTAAGTCAGAATTGTGTGATATAAAGTCAGAATGTGTGATATAAAGTCAGAATTGTGAGATATAAAGTCAGGGTGTGATATAAAGTCAGAATTGTGAGATATAAAGTCAGAACTGTGATATAAAGTCAGAAATGTGTGATATAAAGTCAGAATTGTCGAATATAAAGTCAGAATTGTGTGATATAAAGTCAGAATTGTGTGATATAAAGTCAGAATTGTGTGATATAAAGTCAGAATTGTGAGATATAAAGTCAGAATTGAGTGATATAAAGTCAGAATTGAGTGATATAAAGTCAGAATTGTGTGATATAAAGTCAGAATTGAGATATAAAGTCAGAATTGTGTGATATAAAGTCAGAATTGTGATATAAAGTCAGAATTGTGAGATATAAAGTCAGAATTGTGTGATATAAAGTCAGAATTGTGAGATATAAAGTCAAATTGTGAGATATAAAGTCAGAATTGTGAGATATAAAGTCAGAATTGTGTGATATAAAGTCAGATTTGTGAGATATAAAGTCAGAATTGAGATATAAAGTCAGAATTGAGATGTAAAGTCAGAATTGTGTGACATAAAGTCAGAATTGTGATATAAAGTCAGAATTGTGAGATATAAAGTCAGAATTGAGTGATATAAAGTCAGAATTGTGTGATATAAAGTCAGAATTACGAGATATAAAGTCAGAATTGAGTGATATAAAGTCAGAATTGTGATATAAAGTCAGAATTACGTGTGATATAAAGTCAGAATTGTGAGATATAAAGTCAGAATTGTGTGATATAAAGTCAGAATTGTGTGATATAAAGTCAGAATTGTGAGATATAAAGTCAGAATTGTGAGATATAAAGTCAAATTGTGTGATATAAAGTCAGAATTGTGAGATATAAAGTCAGAATTGTGAGATATAAAGTCAGAATTGTGTGAAATAAAGTCAGAATTGTGAGATATAAAGTCAGAATTGTGTGATATAAAGTCAGAATTGTGATATAAAGTCAGAATTGTGAGATATAAAGTCAGAATTGTGAGATATAAAGTCAGAATTGTGTGATATAAAGTCCGAATTGTGAGATATAAAGTCAGAATTGAGATATAAAGTCAGAATTGAGTGATATAAAGTCAAATTGTGAGATATAAAGTCAGAATTGAGATATAAAGTCAGAATTGTGTGATATAAAGTCAGAATTGTGTGATATAAAGTCAGAATTGTGAGATATAAAGTCAGAATTGTGTGATATAAAGTCAGAATTGTGTGATATAAAGTCAGAATTGAGATATAAAGTCAGAATTGTGTGATATAAAGTCAGAATTGTGTGATATAAAGTCAGAATTGTGTGATATAAAGTCAGAATTGTGAGATATAAAGTCAGAATTGTGTGATATAAAGTCAGAATTGTGTGATATAAAGTCAGAATTGTGTGATATAAAGTCAGAATTGTGTGATATAAAGTCAGAATTGAGATATAAAGTCAGAATTGTGTGATATAAAGTCAGAATTGTGATATAAAGTCAGAATTGTGAGATATAAAGTCAAATTGAGTGATATAAAGTCAGAATTGAGTGATATAAAGTCAGAATTGTGAGATATAAAGTCAGAATTGTGAGATATAAAGTCAGAATTGTGAGATATAAAGTCAGAATTGTGAGATATAAAGTCAGAATTGTGAGATATAAAGTCAGAATTGAGTGATATAAAGTCAGAATTGAGTGATATAAAGTCAGAATTGTGAGATATAAAGTCAGAATGTGAGATATAAAGTCAGAATTGTGTGATATAAAGTCAGAATTGTGTGATATAAAGTCAGAATTGTGAGATATAAAGTCAGAATTGAGTGATATAAAGTCAGAATTGTGTGATATAAAGTCAGAATTGTGAGATATAAAGTCAGAATTGAGTGATATAAAGTCAGAATTGTGAGATATAAAGTCAGAATTGTGAGATATAAAGTCAGAATTGTGATATAAAGTCAGAATTGTGTGATATAAAGTCAGAATTGTGAGGTATAAAGTCAGAATTGTGTGATATAAAGTCAGAATTGAGTGATATAAAGTCAGAATTGTGATATAAAGTCAGAATTGTGAGATATAAAGTCAGAATTGTGAGATATAAAGTCAGAATTGTGTGATATAAAGTCAGAATTGTGAGATATAAAGTCAGAATTGTGATATAAAGTCAGAATTGTGAGATATAAAGTCAGAATTACGAGATATAAAGTCAGAATTGTGTGAAATAAAGTCAGAATTGTGTGATATAAAGTCAGAATTGTGTGATATAAAGTCAGAATTGTGTGATATAAAGTCAGAATTGTGTGATATAAAGTCAGAATTGTGAGATATAAAGTCAGAAATGTGATATATAAAGTCAGAATTGAGTGATATAAAGTCAGATTGAGTGATATAAAGTCAGAATTGTGAGATATAAAGTCAGAATTGTGAGATATAAAGTCAAATTGTGTGATATAAAGTCAGAATTGCAAGATATAAAGTCAAATTGAGTGATATAAAGTCAGAATTGAGATATAAAGTCAGAATTACGAGTGTGTGATATAAAGTCAGAATTGTGTGATATAAAGTCAGAATTGTGTGATATAAAGTCAAATTGTGTGATATAAAGTCAAATTGTGTGATATAAAGTCAGAATTGTGATATAAAGTCAGAATTGTGAGATATAAAGTCAGTCAGAATTGAGTGATATAAAGTCAGAATTGTGTGATATAAAGTCAGAATTGAGATGTAAAGTCAGAATTGTGAGATATAAAGTCAGAATTGTGATATAAAGTCAGAATTGTGTGTGATATAAAGTCAAATTGTGAGATATAAAGTCAGAATTGTGAGATATAAAGTCAGGAATTGTGATATAAAGTCAGAATTGTGAGATATAAAGTCAAATTACAAGATATAAAGTCAAATTGCAAGATATAAAGTCAAATTGCAAGATATAAAGTCAGAATTGTGTGAAATAAAGTCAAATTGCAAGATAAAGTCAGAATTGAGTGATATAAAGTCAGAATTGAGTGATATAAAGTCAGAATTGTGTGATATAAAGTCAGAATTGAAGGATATAAAGTCAGAATTGTGAGATATAAAGTCAAATTGTGAGATATAAAGTCAAAATTGTGTGATATAAAGTCAAATTGTGTGATATAAAGTCAGAATTGTGATATAAAGTCAGAATTGTGAGATATAAAGTCAGAATTGAGTGATATAAAGTCAGAATTGAGTGATATAAAGTCAGAATTGAGTGATATAAAGTCAGAATTGTGTGATATAAAGTCAGAATTGTGATATATAAAGTCAGAATTGTGTGATATAAAGTCAGAATTGTGTGATATAAAGTCAGAATTGTGTGACATAAAGTCAGAATTGTGTGATATAAAGTCAGAATTGTGAGATATAAAGTCAGAATTGAGTGATATAAAGTCAGAATTGTGTGATATAAAGTCAGAATTACGAGATATAAAGTCAGAATTGAGTGATATAAAGTCAGAACTGAGATATAAAGTCAGAATTGTGAGATGTAAAGTCAGAACTGTGAGATATAAAGTCAAATTGTGAGATGTAAAGTCAGAATTGTGTGACATAAAGTCAGAATTGTGATATAAAGTCAGAATTGTGAGATATAAAGTCAGAATTGAGTGATATAAAGTCAGAATTGTGTGATATAAAGTCAAATTACGAGATATAAAGTCATTGTGAGATATAAAGTCAGAACTGTGAGATATAAAGTCAGAATTTACGAGATGTAAAGTCAGAACTGTGAGATATAAAGTCAGAATTACGAGATGTAAAGTCAGAATTGTGTGACATAAAGTCAGAATTGTGTGATATAAAGTCAGAATTGTGAGATATAAAGTCAGAATTGAGTGATATAAAGTCAGAATTGTGTGATATAAAGTCAAATTACGAGATATAAAGTCAGAATTGAGTGATATAAAGTCAGAATTGAGTGATATAAAGTCAAATTGTGAGATATAAAGTCAGAATTGTGAGATATAAAGTCAAATTGTGAGATATAAAGTCAGAACTGTGAGATATAAAGTCAGAATTACGAGATGTAAAGTCAGAATTGTGTGACATAAAGTCAGAATTGTGTGATATAAAGTCAGAATTGTGAGATATAAAGTCAGAATTGAGTGATATAAAGTCAGAATTGTGTGATATAAAGTCAAATTACGAGATATAAAGTCAGAATTGAGTGATATAAAGTCAAATTACGAGATATTAAGTCAGAATTACGAGATATAAAGTCAGAACTGTGAGATATAAAGTCAGAATTGTGTGATATAAAGTCAAATTGTGTGATATAAAGTCAGAATTGAGATATAAAGTCAGAATTGTGAGATATAAAGTCAGAATTGTGTGATATAAAGTCAAATTGTGAGATATAAAGTCAAATGTGAGATATAAAGTCAAAATTGTGGGATATAAAGTCAGAATTGTGAGATATAAAGTCAGAATTGTGAGATATAAAGTCAGAATTGTGTGAAATAAAGTCAGAATTGTGAGATATAAAGTCAAATTGTGAGATATAAAAGTCAGAATTGTGTGATATAAAGTCAGAATTGTGAGATATAAAGTCAAATTGCAAGATATAAAGTCAGAATTGAGTGATATAAAGTCAGAATTGTGAGATATAAAGTCAAATTGAGATATAAAGTCAGAATTGTGTGATATAAAGTCAGAATTGTGTCATATAAGTCAGAATTGTGTGATATAAAGTCAGAATTGTGTGATATAAAGTCAAATTATGAGATATAAAGTCAGAATTGTGTGATATAAAGTCAGAATTGTGTGATATAAAGTCAGAAATGTGTGATATAAAGTCAGAATTGTGAGATATAAAGTCAGAATTGTGTGATATAAAGTCAGAATTGTGAGATATAAAGTCAGAATTGTGTGATATAAAGTCAGAATTGAGTGATATAAAGTCAGAATTGTGTGATATAAAGTCAAATTACGAGATATAAAGTCAGAATTGTGTGATATAAAGTCAGAATGTGATATAAAGTCAGAATTGTGTGATATAAAGTCAGAATTGTGAGATATAAAGTCAGAATTGTGTGATATAAAGTCAGAATTGTGAGATATAAAGTCAGAATTGTGAGATATAAAGTCAGAATTGTGAGATATAAAGTCAGAATTGTGTGATATAAAGTCAGATTTGTGAGATATAAAGTCAGAACTGTGAGATATAAAGTCAAATTACGAGATGTAAAGTCATTGTGTGACATAAAGTCAGAATTGTGTGATATAAAGTCAGAATTGTGAGATATAAGTCAGAATTGAGTGATATAAAGTCAGAATTGTGTGATATAAAGTCAAATTACGAGATATAAAGTCAGAATTGAGTGATATAAAGTCAAATTGAGATATTAAGTCAGAATTACGAGATATAAAGTCAGAACTGTGAGATATAAAGTCAGAATTGTGTGATATAAAGTCAGAATTGTGTGATATAAAGTCAGAATTGTGAGATATAAAGTCAAATTGTGAGATATAAAGTCAGAATTGTGTGAAATAAAGTCAGAATTGTGAGATATAAAGTCAGAATTGTGAGATATAAAGTCAGAATTGTGTGAAATAAAGTCAGAATTGTGAGATATAAAGTCAGAATTGTGTGAAATAAAGTCAGAATTGTGAGATATAAAGTCAGAATTGTGAGATATAAAGTCAGAATTGTGAGATATAAAGTCAAAATTGTGTGATATAAAGTCAGAATTGTGAGATATAAGTCAGAATTGCAAGATATAAAGTCAGAATTGAGTGATATAAAGTCAAATTGTGAGATATAAAGTCAGAATTACGAGATGTAAAGTCAGAATTGTGTGATATAAAGTCAAATTGTGATATAAAGTCAGAATGTGTGATATAAAGTCAAATTGTGTGATATAAAGTCAGAATTGTGTGATATAAAGTCAAATTACGAGATATAAAGTCAGAATTGTGATATAAGTCAGAATTGTGTGATATAAAGTCAGAATTGTGTGATATAAAGTAAGAATTACGAGATATAAAGTCAGAATTGTGTGATATAAAGTCAGAATTGTGTGATATAAAGTCAGAATTGTGTGATATAAAGTCAGAATTTGTGATATAAAGTCAGAATTACGAGATATAAAGTCAGAATTGTGTGATATAAAGTCAGAATTGTGTGATATAAAGTCAAATTGTGAGATATAAAGTCAGAATTAGTGATATAAAGTCAGAATTGAGTGATATAAAGTCAAATTGTGAGATATAAAGTCAGAATTGTGAGATATAAGTCAGAATTGTGAGATATAAAAAGTCAGAATTGTGAGATATAAAGTCAGAATTGTGAGATATAAAGTCAAAATTGTGATATAAAGTCAGAATTGAGTGATATAAAGTCAGAATTGTGAGATATAAAGTCAGAAATGTGAGATATAAAGTCAGAATTGAGTGATATAAAGTCAGAATTGTGTGATATAAAGTCAAATTGTGAGATATAAAGTCAGAATTGAGTGATATAAAGTCAGAATTGTGTGATATAAAGTCAGAATTGTGAGATATAAAGTCAGAATTGAGTGATATAAAGTCAGAATTGTGAGATATAAAGTCAGAATTGTGAGATATAAAGTCAGAATTGAGTGATATAAAGTCAGAATTGTGTGATATAAAGTCAGAATTGTGAGATATAAAGTCAAATTGTGTGATATAAAGTCAGAATTGAGTGATATAAAGTCAGAATTGAGTGATATAAAGTCAAATTGTGAGATATAAAGTCAGAATTGTGAGATATAAAGTCAGAATTGTGTGAAATAAAGTCAGAATTGCAAGATATAAAAGTCAGAATTGAGTGATATAAAGTCAGAAGTGTGAGATATAAAGTCAAATTACGAGATATAAAGTCAGAATTGTGTGAAATAAAGTCAGAATTGTGTGATATAAAGTCAAATTGTGTGATATAAAGTCAGAATTGTGTGATATAAAGTCAGAATTGTGTGATATAAAGTCAGAATTGTGAGATATAAAGTCAGAAATGTGAGATATAAAGTCAGAATTGAGTGATATAAAGTCAGAATTGTGTGATATAAAGTCAGAATTACGAGATGTAAAGTCAGAATTGTGAGATATAAAGTCAAATTGTGATATATAAAGTCAGAATTGTGTGATATAAAGTCAAATTGTGAGATATAAAGTCAGAACTGTGAGATATAAAGTCAAATTGTGATATAAAGTCAGAATTGCAAGATATAAAGTCAGAATTGTGAGATATAAAGTCAGAATTGTGAGATATAAAGTCAAATTGCAAGATATAAAGTCAGAATTGAGATATAAAGTCAGAATTGCAAGATATAAAGTCAGAATTGTGTGATATAAAGTCAAATTGCAAGATATAAAGTCAGAAT